>QVRM01006365.1:0-672500 GCA_003439945.1 Dermanyssus gallinae
TATATATATATATATATATATATATATATATATAATGCGGCCAAGTACCTGCGAACTGTCGATGACCATAAAACGTTTGAGCTTCGAGTTGTCCTTCGTATTGATAACGGTACAGGCGACCAAATCGTTGTTGGTCAGGTCCAGCACTTGGCCGACGCGAACGAGGTCGGACTCCTTCGTCAGCGGAAGCTCCGTTTCTGTTTCGCCACGAAGAACTAAGCATAGATGCCTGCGTGATCCAAAAAAGCAAAGCGTGTGCATACTATTTATTACAGTTTTGTTAGCGTTAACCTCGGTAACTATTAGCTTGCGCTAACACTTACTCAAAAAACACGATAATAAACATTTTCCCTATTGAACATGACCGATCTTGACCCGAAAGTGAAGCTGCACTAGCTATGAGCCAACAACACATAACTCATCGCTATTTCTCAAAATCTCCGATACTTAGCTATATAGAAAATATTTCTGATATAACGGCAGGGTACACTGAAACAGTGGCTGTGTGGTTGTCGAGTGTCGTGTCTTCAGCCTACGGACCTGATGAGAAAGAATGCGCGAATGGCCCGGATAGCGCGTTCGACCTCGCCGCATGGAAGACGCTTATGAAAGTCGAGTCCACTCATCGGTGTTCCGGTCGGAGGCAGCAGCAGGTTACCGTCCATCATGAGATATTCTACGTTAAGAGCCTTCAGGCCCTGCTCGTACTCCTCCTCGAACATGTCCAGGAAGATTTCTTCGCTCTTGAGGAATCCCTTCAACAAGAGAGCGCTCTCATCCCGGGCACGCTTTACTAGCGAGAGGTGCGTGTCACGCAGACAGCTAACTGGGCACCGACTCGTGCCTGTCGAACCCGTTGTCTGGTCTGCCGGTGACGATGACGACGGCGACGGCGATGCCGACGACTTCGTGTTCGGCCTCGTTGTCTTTACAGCAGTGGGCGACGTGTGTGGTGTTAGATCGAAACCAGCCCCAGCATCCGCCGGCACCACGGCGAGCTGCTTAATGAGCAGAATAGCCATCTCGAGGGTAGCTAGACGGACGCGAGTGCCGTACACGCACGAATGCCGCACGATGCGCATAAGTCGCGACATGAGAGCCCCGTTATAGCCGTCTTTGGACAAACAGCTCTCCGCAGGTAGCATAATAGTGTCTAGCAGTTCTTGGTTAACACCTGCAAATCAACACATAATTAGGCTAGGCAATCGATGCGTAGTACCACGTGATTGGCACACACACGTAACGGGGCCGCCTACAAAAATGGAATGTCACTATCCACTTGAAAACTATGACGATATTCTTCCGACCATAGTATAGCCACGACAGAACTGACGGAAAGACTGACAACGCGGATCCAATCTCGAACTATAGCCTCGGGTAGTAGGACAATGCTAGGCTTGTTTGTATTCACGTGTATAAGCTTTGCCTTGTAAGCGTTAAATAGAATACTCATTTCGAGGGGGAGCTTTGCAGCAATATTATTCAGATATCATTCTTGCAGGTGTAGACTGCAAAACATAATGATGATGTCACGTATATCTGTTGGAGTACGTTCAGACACCTATCATGTATGGGCTGTGCTTGCATCAGACGAAGAGATAAGTGTCCTCAGCGACGACGTTGAATCTTACCGTCTGTCAGCGTGCAAGAAAACAGAGGGTGCAACAACATCAAACAGTTACAGCCAAAATGTTAGTCAATAAGCAGTGAGCAAAATTTTCGGACTCATCTTGCAATGGAATGCATGTAGAGGAGTCACTGAATACATTTGCATATCTCTGCATCAAAGTATACTGCACAGCATGTGTGATAGATGGAGAAACATATAAAAAGTACATTTCAAGTATAATCTATCTGTATATAAACATATCAATCAAACGCGAGCTCACCGGAATTATGTCCTAGAGCGTAAAGCAAGCTAAGAGCGAACAACGCTCCATGGTCGCTGTTCTCGACGTTGAGCGCGTCAAAGATGGCGGCCAGGAACGGTCGCCGGTGTAGATCTAAGGGTGCAACTTCAGGGTCAGCATTTTCATCATCTATAGGATTTGGCGACCCGTTATCTGGAACACTACACAATGTTTTTGAATAAAAACGCAGTAACGACAGGACAAAGAAAACGAAACGCATTATGTAATTGAAAATATATTCAGCTTTGCTTACAGACTACCATATGAATCATCATTGTGCATGCATATTATAGGCGAAGGGGATGAGGTTGATTATTAATATAGCTAGCCTCGAAGAACCGACTGCTGGTTTTGGTTCGGCGCTGAAAAACTTTCTTAGTTTCGTAAACAACCGAAAAATAATAGGGAAACAATTAGGAAGCCTTTCAGGCCATAAAACGCAGGGACTTGCTTTTAGACAAAGCATCACTTTTAGGAAAAGTTGCTGATTAGGCATCGTTTATCTTTAACTTCTAGCAACAAGCTAGCCAATTCGCCAAACAACTAACTGACTAAAATGTGGTTAAATGCTTTTGCCATTGATCAATAGAAAAAATATGTGTTTCACTTGGTCAACGCACGTAATCACGGTCTTTAGAAAAAGGCGTAAGGGTTGAGGTTAACAATGAATATAGGTGTACCCGTAGAATCGACTGCTTATTTAAGTTTGGCGCCGATGCACTTGTTATTCCGTAAACAACATAAAACTCAAACCCTAAAAAAATAATAAAATAGTTGTGAGTTAAACCAGCTCAGAGAAGAAAGGTATTTGAAGTCAAAAGAATTGTCATACTTTTCACAACATACCTTTATATATATATATATATATATATATATATATATATATATATATATACATATAGCACAATATAACTTAATGATCTGGACTGGGAACTACTTAATTGAGCACACCCAGAATTGCGAAATATCGATCGCGAGAGCTTAAGGTAAAGAGTGAACCTTACCTAAAATGTTTACTATTCACTAGACTAGTAGCGTTGGCAGAGATTTCCGGGTGGTCAGGTTCGGTACGCGGCTCATCGAGCGATCGAGGCAACCCGTACTGCTGCTGTTGGCGAATCTTTTCCTCGTCGGTGATGTTGCTTCCCGTATGCATGGCGGCCTCTTCACCCTCCTCGATCTCGCTACTGCCACCGCCAGCGCCTTCAGCACCACCACCACCACCGTTACCGCTGGCCGTTTCAACCGGTCGAAAACGCTCGATAATCGAAGCCGCGCCGAGAACGTCCGGTACTATTTGAGCGCTTCCGCGTCGCGAGTTTGCCGGCCCTGTTCCCTGCCGGCTCGCCGACCTACTTCCGCTGCTTTCGGTATCCTCAGGCTCCGAGCCGGAGGCGGACATCGATGGGCTGCCGCTCGACGCCGACTGCAGACTCAGCTCGAGAGGCTCGTCGGGCGGAATGAAGCCCGGCCGAAAACACCCGCCGCACCCCGTCGGTGTTTCAGCGGCGTCCCTGTCGAAAATGGCCATTGTGCCGTTGAACAGCACGTCGGCTAGCTGCCGAACGAGCGGCTTGTGCGACATGATCAGGAAGACCTGGTTGAGCAGGAACAGGGCGACAATCGGCGAGACGTGCGGCTGTGTTCGGCTGGTCGGTGCTGCCCTGGAGCCGGCCAACGAATAGATGTACAGCGGAAGGAACAGTCGGTTCAGAAGATGGTCCGTGAGGACTTCGTTGAGCGACGCGATGTCCAGACAAAGGATATCGTTCAGGTAGTGCAACTGGTCGAGGTGCTCGGCGACAAGGTCGGCGAGTCGACCCTGCGCCTTATGATCGGCGGCTGCAGCGCACGCGTCCAACTCAAGCACGTTCTTGCCGATGAACCAGACAAGGTTCGAGAAGTACGGTTCCGCCGTCTTGTCTCGAATAAACCTCTGCATAGCGGTATCTGGAACTGCAAAACCAACGCGTATCGAATGAAGTCAAGGTTTGCATTTGTTAGATTCTCTATACTTTGAACGCTGCCGACTACGTTGCTATACTATATTTATCAAATGCATTCAGTAAGTCATCTAACTGGCTTCGGGTGTTGCTAAGGCTCCTTTTACAATTTAAATCAATCACAAATATAGAGCAAGCCTCTTAACGGAAGAAGACACTATATATACATCATATTGATTTAAAGCCGTAGCATTTAAAAAGTTAACATATATAGAAAATATTGTGATGATTTATTAATCATTTACAATACGTTTGCACACTCGGCAGTGCTCGCCTTAATAAAAATGGTAATAAAAAGGTGTCACGTGAAGTTAAGAATCAGTTGTCCGTGTCCTTGCTTGATGGTAGCCCCCGCTCTTATGGATCCGGTGCGAGCGATATATCCTCAAGGTTCCTTGCAAAGTTAAAACGGTGAGATCCATAAGATTCCTCTTCGTGACGCCGAGCCCCAAGAGCGTCCTCGCAGATTCGGAGTCCCATACACCACTCATAGAGATAGTGATGGATCCGAATCTGCGAGGTTTTTGCGGGTAGGGGAGCGCCGCTCTTAGGAACTCGACGTCATATTTGGCGATCTTGTCTTGCCGTGCTTTTGCCAGGTCCCGGTTCGGGCCGCAAACCTCGGCATCTAAAACCCAGACCTCGGTAGGTGTTGTTATTACGAGGTCGGGCTTTAGACCCGGTGCGCCCGGTCGACGGAATACTCGCTCACGAACCACCTCATGACCCCTTTCGCGGAGAAGACGCGCCACGCGATCACAGACGTCGTCATGTCTCTTTATGGTTTGTTTGTGTGTTATATCGCACATCTGAGCGACATGAGCCAACGTCTCAGGCGCATGACACCCGTGCCTACAACGTTTGTTGTAGCCCGGGCGTCCCCTGGCCAATCTGGCACGCGTTGGTAGTGCGTTGATCCTGAGCTTTAGTAGGTTTAAATACTCCTTACCAGATAGGTAGGGCATACCCTTAATCCAGTAATGTACAAAGGGCGTTTCGTGTGCTTTTTTAAAATGTGCCCCATCGAACGTGTTGTGCAGTTGTTGAGACCAGTAATCGGTCTCTTGTGTAGCGGTCTCAATGGAGGTTCCCAAGCGCTCGCAAAGAAGTCTTGTTTTCGCAAGATCTTTTTTAAAGTGCTCAGTGGTTAGCATCCATTGGACCCCAAGGTGCGTGGAGTGTTGTAGTGCTGTCAGGCGGGAGAGGCGGATTCTGAGAATGAATGTTTGGAGGCAGGGGATGTCCAGACCGCCGTGTGCTGTGTGCGTGTACAGGTAGGCGTTCGGCACCGAGTTTTCGAGCTTAAGCCATTTCGACTTAACAACCTTTCTGATCTCTTTATCTAGGTCACTAAGGAGTGCGTAAGATGGTCTGGGACCGGAGACCAGTTTATATAGGAGACGGGGAATGAGAAAGTCTTTCAAAAATATGAGTCTTTGGTGGGGTTTAAGGGGAGCTATCGTGAGTCTGTTGAGTAAGTTAAGGAGTATATCCTTGGTGGAGTCAACTCTGCCATTGCTGTCAAAGTCGACTCCAAGATATCTCCATCGATCGCTCATACCTTTAGCTGGCAATTGCCGATCTCCAACGTTAAATTCTGATACGGTATTGATAAAACCTTTACCTTCCTTCCTATTAAATAGGTGGGAGATAGTAAAGCTTTTATTAGTATTAATTTCAAGGCCTCGGGATTTTAAAAGTGGGTCCGCAATATTAAGGAGCCGTTGGAGAGTGGATTTCGTGGAGGCTAGGAGGATGAGATCATCCGCAAAGGCTAAGCCCATAAGGCGGAAGTCATCAGTAAGTTGGTACCCGATATTAGTTTGGTCTAATTTTGAGAGAATGTCGTCGAGAACTAGATTAAATAAAAGGGGGGACAGAGGATCTCCCTGCCTAACACCCCTAGTTGGCCGAAATGTGCGACATTCTTGTCCAAATTCTATGAGAGTTTTAGATGAGAGGTACAAGCGTTCGATATAGTTAATGAATACCTCCGGGTATCCGCGAGTCCGGAGTGACCACAGGACGGAGTCATGACTCACCATGTCGAACGCCTTACGGAGGTCGATTGAGGCAAGTCTGAGCTCACGTCCTGCAGACTTGGCATCTATATATATATATATCATTGCCTATATATATATATATATATATATATCTATATATATATATATATATATATATATATATATATATATATATATATCTATATATATATATATCATATATATATATCATTGCCTATTAATTAGCACATCAATTATCAATGCCCAGTAGTGGCAAAGAAGTGGTGTGTATGCATACCATCGTCACGCACATGTGCGTAGATGTATAAAAATCTTACCTTTAAAGACATTAAGGGTTAATGTCCGAACAGCGATGCGCACCATCGACTCGGGGTGCTTGAAGAACTTGATTGCCTCCGTGTATAGAGGAAAATCATTCGTGTGCTCGTTGTAGAAGAAGTGTATGGTGTGCGAGGTCAGCTTGAGTGAGAGCGTTTTGATGAACGAAATATAGTAAGCCATCACTTCTTCGTCGCTGAAGTCGAATTTGTGGACGATGATCGTGTTCACGTGATTGTTCGACAGCAAGTAGTCTGTAATGGGAGTCGATACATAAAATTAGCGAAGTCGATCTGCAATGCTCTTCGTTGTCGGCGCACACTATATTGTTAACGGTATGCGTAAACAATTGCTATTAAATTCTACAGTGTTTGGTTAAGACGATGCTGACCACGGACTACTCGTCAGAGTTTCAATAATACCTGTCGTACATTAAACTTCTATTATAATCTTCACAAAGGGGTGAGTCTTGGTGAGGAAGTGCTACGAAGATGTCGTCCTCCGCTTACATAAGGATGTATCCTGTCGAATGTTCTCGAAGAGAATGTTGAGTGTTTGTAGAAGCTGTGTACACACGAATCGTCCTTGCTTCTGCCGCATAATCTTTACGAAGAAAGACAGCATGTTCTTCTCGAGGAAGAAGTCGAATACGGAGCCATCGTTCTGATCGCCCCAAATCAGGATCTCAGAAATGCTGCGTAGGGTTTCAACGAGCAGGTCTTTATTTTGTTCCGTTACAACCTGGTTCTTACATAACACCGTGTATAGATACCTGAAAATAGGGAGACAAAATTTAGCGCTGTTATCTCAAGTTAAGAATTAAACAAAAGTTAAAAAAAAACATATTGAGGTATATATATATATATATATATACGTATACACCGTTATGTTTAACAAGGTCACTTATTTATTATTTACATATTTACAAGGGTATATCATTTACTAATATTGCAAAGAGCCGATAGTAATTTACGCCGATTTACGTTAACATTATGTTGGCAAAAAGTTGCAGCCGAAATGAAATAAATTTCACATCCCCTGGTCATTTTCGCCTCTCCAAGGCGATCCAGTTCTAGTATCTTCGACCCTTCTTAAAAATCACTATCAGGGTTAAGTAACGCGTGGTATTGTCTATATCAACTATATTGTGTTGTTTTCTCTCTCGACTGGCCGGTCCTTGAAACATACGAAGAAAGCGCCCATGTGCCACACTCAGTCGCTCGGCCCAACCCTTACTGCAGGCAGTCCAAAATTCGAATCCATAAGTAAAGTGACCCAAAAGACAATTCGTTGTAAGGCAGCTTGCATGAAGATGGTACAATATTGTTCTTGATGTGTCTTGATGAATTTGTGATGATAGCAAGTAAGGGGCTCTACAAGCGCGTTACCAGAAAGTCTTGCACCCACTGTTACACCTAGGACTGTGACACAGTCGCTAGATTATATCAGGTGTCCATCTATGATTACAGGCGGCATTCGAGTGATCGTGTTACCCTTTCCGAAGACCACCACTTAAGTTTTCTTCGCAATGATATGCATACGGTTTGCTGCACACCAAGCGTTAAGGGCAGTGACATCCCTCATCAACCCAATGAACTTCCTCTACCGACTGCCCAACATATTCAAAAGAACTGTCGTCAGCATGAATGATAGTCGCTCCTCGTGAGATAATTTCTATATCATTTATAGAGCAGAAACCTAGTGGGCCAATACACGGACCTTGTGGTATGCCGAGCGAAACCGGGAGCAGTTCCGACCTGGTTCCCTCTATATCCACAAGCTGGCGACGCCCGAGGAAGTACGCCGATAGTAGTAGAGCTAAAACTTGAAGTCTCGTCTACTTTTTAAAACTGAATGGCGTCGTAAAGTGCTGTGGTATCTTAAAAAAAAACAATTTTTACATGTAGCATAATCGGGTATGATGTGCACTCGGTCCATTAAGCTATATATATATCAATATCAATTCTAGCGGTCTAGTACAGATTGTAAAGATTCGTTTGAGATTAATCTCAGTGGCGCGCTAATAATCATTTAGGAGCGTCGCTGCTGTCGCCTTCTGCCTGCTGCCACGCGCTTTCCAGGCGGCGGCCAGCAAAAGCGGTAGCGCGTGGTGCAGCAAAACGAGCGAAAAGGTTGGCCCGAAAGAACAAGGACATTGAGAAGGAACCTAGCAGGGAAACGTGAACGCCAACAGGTTTCGTTGCTACTGTTGCCTAGGCAGGAGGTCAGTAGTGAGTGACAGAGGGCAAACCGCCGCAAACGGTCAAACGTCGGGCCGGGATTAAGGAAACTCTGCCAGCGAGTAGATGATGACGAATAAATGCCGTGTCGTCATTGATTGTGAAGATGATTAGAATGGTAACGCTGATGACGACGACGCCAACACCAACAGACAGGTGATGACAATGACAAAAAGACAGTGACAGACAGCCTTTAGCAGCCGCCCGGCTGAACAAGAATCCCGGGATTTGTCGTTTCGCGCCTAAAGGCCGCAGCTTTACGGAAAAGTCCGGTCGTGGTTGCTTTTCGTGCTGCTACTGCTGCTGCTATTGCTGTCGCCGTCGCCATGTTGTTGCTCTTTTGCGCTACTACTTCTACGTTGTAATTAGTTTATGTCTCTAAATCGATTGATGAGCGTTATCGATGATGCTATCCGGTCTTATCGTCACCGTTATCGCCATCGTTGTGCTTTGTTGTCAGTTGTGTTTTGTTGTTCGTAATTAGTCGTTTGAGCTACTGTCGGTGTTTGTGTTGTTATGATAACAGATGTGCTATATGGGACTCTGTGTAGCCGGCGGTAATGGAAGCAAACAACGGAAACACATCTAATAGCCTGTCGTCTCGTTGATTTTTAGAGAGGGAGAGAAAGCTTTAGAGAAAAATAAAATTTAATTAAAAAAAAAAAAAACTCTATATATATATATATATATATATATATATATATATATATATATATATATATTATATAACTGGAGGAACAAAGTCAATGCAGATTCTCGATGCAGAACATAGCAGAACCAGCAGCGAATGTCAAGCGTAGCACAGCTGCCCGTTATCACAGCTACTGCCTCTTGTTTCGGGCCCTTTCCATGCGCTATCGAGCAGACGGCCAAATATGATTGCCACTCGCTCCTTAGCTTCCTGTAATCCCTGGTCTCATACAGTTATCACACAAAACACTTCTCTGATTACAAAGACGGCCTTGATTGTATTTTGGTATATATATATATACATAAATGGTCGTACATGAGAGTGAACGACAAAGCAAGTAAACGCTATCAAAAGCATTAAAATAAATCTTGCTACAAGCCAGATAAGTCGGTGCGTTAATACAACTTGATTGCGTACAAAATGATTTAAACAAGTAAATAGTATCATATCAATGGAAACAATCTGTTCTGTGTACACAATAAGATAATGTATTTAATGGTGATATTAATACGATATTGTGTGTATGCCAACTTGAGAACTTTCATGTCGTCTTTACCACGAGGTTCCCGACCTAACGGGGTCAGTAATTTCAGCGGATAATACCAGCGAGACCAATGCGTGTATTTGAACATGTATACATGCTAAAAGTGTCTTAACAGATGGTAAGTAAATCCCCGTGTGAGGTCGACCTCTGGTGGGCGCGTAACCCCAACGTGATTAGTGAGCGCCCTTTTCAAAGTCAACTTTGTGACATCAGTTATGAACAACAATTGAAGAACACGAGAACAAAAGTTGATGATGTCCAATTGAGTCAATTGCTAAAGTGTAGTTTTGAGAATGGCAGTTATATATATATATATATATATATATATATATATATATATATATATATATATATATATATATATATATATATATATATATATATATACATATATAAATCGGGGAAGATAACGTTCTCGTCGTGCATATCGGGAACTTTATCGCGTATATATATATATATACAATAAAAATATATAGAATATATTTTTATATAGATAGTCTTGACATGAGATGCATCGGGTAGGCTAACTATGCCTTTGACGGTCTAAATTATATATTATCTGTATACAAGGTCTTCCAGAAATATTTAGAAAGCAACATAGGGAATTGCAGAGCTCATTAAAGTAAATATTTTTCCAATGGAATATGGCCTCTGAGAAGTCTTGTTAGTGAGAGTGATATTACAAAAATCCGTGACACTGGTGTTGATGCCCGACATAAAGGCACAAAATATGTGATTGCGAGAGAACCAGTCATCCTATAGAAAAACTAAGCACATCGTCCTGTTAATGAGAAAAATATAAGAAAAATAGAAAATAAATTCGCCAAAAAGTAAGTTCCGTTGTTACGCCCAATACCTAAAAATCATAATCATAGGACCATTCACAGCGCTCAAAACTAATACATTCAAATGAAATCATTGTACTATTTGGTACGCAATCATGGTATGATTCAGTACCAAAAATATCGCCATGAAATGCGCATTTGCATTTTTAGTAACAAACCTATGACAATGCGAACCGTAATTGCGGAGTAATTAAGATTCTTCAGAGAACATCTTGAGATTGAGTGGATGCATAAATGACCAATGGTGATTTATTTAATGGAATAGATCATTTATACATGCACTCAATCTCGACATGCCCTGCGGAAAGTCATAACTACTCCGTTACAAAAATGATCGTACTAAAATGCGATAAAAAAAAAAAGATTTTGAGGTAGTGGACGTAAAAGTTAATAATAGAACTTCAATGTTTGCGATTTCTCTTTTAAACGACCATGCATTTTCTGGCCGGCGTTATATGTTCTTCAGAGAAAGTAGATTTTTCTCCCATGAACACGACGATAAGCTATTGTATAGGAGAACTGATTGCCTCGCAATTGCACATTTTGTGCTTCTATGCCAGACAACATCACCAGTGTCACGTATTTTAGTGGTATCACTCACACTCCGAAACAAGACTTCTCAGACACCTACGTTACTAGACGACCCGAGTGCTAGATATCATTCGTTTGGAATGCACTAGGATTCCTTTGACAATCTTCGGATACAGGACCGAAACATCCAAAGTCTGACGCTGTTGCGATAGGGAAGGTCTAGGACGGGATGGAAAATGCCAATACAGTTGCCACAACGTTAGGAAGTATCGTCGGGAAGTCATCACAACGTTAGGAAATGTCGTCCGAAAGACGTTACAACGATAGGAAGACGTCGGAACGATATGAAATGACATCCTAGTAGTAAAGGTGAAGATGCACCACTTTGGAAAGTCGTCATCTTGTATAATGCAGTACATATGTGCACAAGTACACACACGGTAAACCATATTGGCCATGAAAACACGACAGTGTGCTGACCGTGACTTTTCACCTCGAAATTTATCTCCATATGTGAGAGCCATGCAAGAAAAATAGGTACATTCAAATAAATTTAATTAGTCCCACTAATAGAGTTTCTGCACATCACAAGCCCTGCAACGTCCGCCGGTGGTGAGCAAAGGTACATTTCGACCCCCTTCGAAGTATCCCGAATCATAAAAAAATCTACGAAGTAGCCCGTATCATAAAAAAAAGACAAGTAGAACCCATGGGGCTGGTCGTCGAGTGCTTGGCTGGCGAAGGTAAAAAGATTAGAACAGTAGAGTACGACCCAATAGTGAGCTAACAAAATCAAGATTTGGCAGATAGCATTATAGAGGAAGCGCGCATTTACTTCATTCCTCTTTATTTATTATAAAAGGTTCCACCTCGTGACATTTTTTAGGATAATAGTTCAAGTAACCATTATGATGATGATTATTATTAAGCAAAGCATTTGCGCAATAATTATTAATTTTATTTTTATTTCTAACTACACCTATATTGAAATAAGTATACCATGTTATATGTGAAAGAGGATGTGTGTTGGGAAGCCAATTCGAACGCAAGCCGAGATGGGCTGGCAACGACCGTGTGTGCGACGCTAGACGCCGATTCCAATTCTTCCGTCTCGTGCGATTTTTCCTCGACAGAGCAGTTAGCAATGACCAGCGTGTCGCTGTCGCTGATTTACCGTTAAATCATAAAATCGGGTCGACTCTCGATGCAGCCTCGGTCAATGCCACCATCGTTGACAGCGTCGACAAATTTTCTCGCACGACCGGTACATGTAATTTGTGTTCTAGCTACGCTTTTTTCACTCGTTAAAAAAAAACATTTGGTGTTTAATATACATGATGTGCATGGTGGTTGCTCCACAAACCGGTGCGACGTCTGTAGCTAGTGTTGTGCTCCTAACTTCATGGCGGATGCGTGCTAAACGTCAAACAGTTTCACCTAACTAGCTCCAAACATCAATATACATACAGCAGCACATATGCATACGATGCTTTTGCTTTATTTTATGTTTTGAAGTTCAATTCTTGTTTATATATATATATATATATATATATATATATATATATATATATATATATATAAAGAACATATTGTGATGATTTATTAATCATTTACACTACGTTTGCACACTCGGCAGTGCTCGCTATATATATATATATATATATATATATATATAATATATATTTCCTACAACAAGGATCTTTCGACGTTCAACGAGGAAGCGCCATATCGAGATTGACCCTCAATAGGAGGAGGAGGTGAAACGAATGAGCTATCGAAAAAAGTTCTAAGGATATAAGCAGTCAGCCTTGCTGCTGCAAGTGCTAGATATAAATAAAGCAAGTCTACGCCCTCCTTCCGTAATCTCTTAACTGTGATGCGAACTCATCATGGGCCACTCCGTAACGCCGGCAACGCTATTAGGTCGTTCAGCAACAACTTTCGTCGACACGCTGCTGTTGATGATGCTGCGTTCGTTGTCGTGCTAAACGTCACAAATATCTCGTAGTGGATGCGTTCCGAATATTTGGAAAAGAAACGGCGCCTGCTCAGCGCCTAACCTAACCAACGGTGTACTAACTAGAGTTACGCGTAGCGACAGCAAACTAAGTCCGCATGGTTGGCGCATGAATCAACTTCGGGAACCAACAACGAATGTACATTCGATCGGCTCGACACGAATCGGTTGTTGTGTCACTGCTGGCGTGCAATCACAATAGAAAAATCCTTCCATAATAGTAATAGCTTTCGATTTCGGTGGATGATTATATTAATTCAACCTTACACGTATTCATATTATGATGATAATGATTAGGATGCTGATGATCATGATGACGATGATTTCTTCTTCTTATTATAATATTATTATTATTATTATTATTACTATTAATGTTACACCCCTGACCGGTATTGGTGTGTGTGTTGGCCGAGTCGACCGTCGGTGCCTCACGGTCCACACGGCGCCAACACAATATAATCCTACATACATCATATAACAAATGCTATCCCACTGCTTGTAGCTTATGTCAGTACCACCACCACCACCAACCTACAAGCCCTACGATCTAGTTTCTAGTTCTAACCTACAAGCCCTACGATCTAGTTTCTAGTTCCAACCTACAAGCCCTACGATCTAGTTTCTAGTTCTAACCTACAAGCCCTACGATCTAGTTTCTAGTTCTAACCTACAAGCCCTACGATCTAGTTTTAGTTCCAACCTACAAGCCCTACGATCTAGTTTCTAGTTCTAACCTACAAGCCCTACGATCTAGTTTCTAGTTCTAACCTACAAGCCCGACGATCTAGTTTCTAGTTCTAACCTACAAGCCCTACGATCTAGTTTCTAGTTCTAACCTACAAGCCCTACGATCTAGTTTCTAGTTCCGACCTACAAGCCCTACGATCTAGTTTCTAGTTCTAACCTACAAGCCCGACGATCATTACTGCCGTGCTCTAACGAGCCTCTACCGCTATGCTCACCGCCTGCTGCTCAGAGCAGCTGCTGCCGCGCGCCTAACCTAACTCGGGTCGAGCCCGGTGGTGGCGTGGTGCAGTAGTATTCGTCTGCGCCTCGCAACCGGAGGAGACACATATAGCAGGTGCGCGCGCGCGGGTTCGAACCCCACCTTTGCACACATTCTAGTATATTTATGGGGGTCCGTCTATGCAAGCGCAGTGAGCAAAAAGCAGTCCCATGGACGACGGTAAATCTTGGCTGAGAGTCAGCAGCCCCGAAAGAAAGTATGTATGCAACTTACTAACTCGGTGGCTGGCGTGCCAACTTGAACTTACTTCAGCTGTTCGGTGCTGTGTACGCTCCGCGGCTTCGAGCCCCATCCTCCGAACCACCCCCGACGGCCGAACATTTTCGCCCGTTCGTCCGTTTCGGCCGTCCGACGGCGACGACGAGAATCGGCGGCTGCGGCCGGGGTCGCCACGTCTTGGCTTTGTGCTTTTGGATCGGCCAGGCTGATGATTCTGCTGACGCTTCTGCCGGTGACGCGGATGATTCTGCTGCTGTTGCTTCTGCTGCTGCTGACGATGGTGGTAGGCGATCTATAGCTAAGTGATGACAGCAAACGAAACCAGCTGTAGCAGAAGCAGGAGAAGAAGAAAAACCACCTCCAATAAATACACTTCTGTCACTCAGTCAGTTCGGCGACGATCTCACTACTGACTAACGACATGTCGTCAACCATCAATCGTACCTCCTTCTTGTCCTCTTTCGTCGAGTACGCCAACCATCCCCCACCCCTTTCTTGACCAGGCGCTCGAGACCAGGTGGTCTGATTAGATCTGACTTTGACAATGACGAAGTTCACGACCGGCTACTGCCCACTCTCACTATCCACTCTCACTACTTCAATCACAAACATGACTACTGTTGATGATGATGATGATGATGACAACGACTACGATGATACACTTTCTTCATTACAACCACTCCATTTATCCATGCTTCCTTATGACCTTCTTTTTGTGTCGTTGCATTCGCTGTGACAGACTGGCTGGCACTCGAAGAGTAACGGACGGAGACGCGTTACGGACCATATCGTTAATATAGTGCAGTATTATTAGCTTAGCGCGATCGCTGTCATAACCATCATAATCATCATCATCATCATCACAACAACCACCACCACCACCATCATCATCCTTCTTATTACGGACCCGACTGGATTCTCGAACCGTTCTTCGAAGAGCTTAGTTTCGTTTGCTTGCCTCTCGCAGGTGTATTCCGTTCTGCAAGTTCGCGCGCATCACTACTAAACAGGTGCACAGCGTGTCGCGTAGTGTAGTGTATCGTACGGTGCACTGGTAGCGGTCAATAGGAACAGTTGTGGCGATCGGAGTCGCAGTAGACGAACCACTATCAATACGAATACTAATAATAGTTATGCTTATATTAGGAATAAGAATAATTAATATTATAATATTAGTATCGCACTCGAACGGGCAGCCAACCAACAATGGATCGATCGATCGATCGATGCTGTACTGTATGACTATTATAGCAGCACAGCTCTGCTGTTGTTCCTGCTACATCGAGCACAACAACAACGACAACGACAACAACGACGACAATGATGACCACGAATGTCTTGGTACTACTTTCACTTGTCAGGTTGTCTGTTCTCGCGTATCTGGTTTTCGCCAGTCGCAGCAGTTGAGTGCTGCAGGACCACACAAACAAGCAAGCAGGTGGCTTGCGTCCATCTGACGTCCATTCTCGGCTGACCGCGCCGATTTGGTTCACAGTTCTCGGACGACATATATCACCCCATTCCACACCACCTCTTCCATCTTCAGCCCCACCACGAACCCCCACTCACTAACCATCCAGCCAGCCAACAACATCGACAACCCCCACCACTACCACTTTTCGTCTGCGTCTGTCTGTCTGTCGGTCAAGTCAAGTGTAGGTCAGCATTTAGCGGCACCCCGGAATCATAATAAAAATATTAATAAATAATTCTGCTCCTTTGTACTAGAAGTACCAATGGCCGTCGACTACCACTTACCACTGGCGCATCGATGCAGCCGGCAGACGAGGTTGTCAATGTGACTGTATGGCCGAGACAGCGCGCGCGAGAGAGGGAGAGATTGGCGCGGGCAAATTTAAATTTATGTCAACTTGCTGCGCTGTTGAATTACGTTCGCAAATCGGCGACCCAAGCGAAAAAAAGGTTAAATGTCTTCGTGAAATGAATGAGTACGATGAATGAAGTACTCCCAGCACGGCCAGCGCAAATGCCTTGCAATGTTGTACTGCGATTGTACTCTACTGGCTTGTTTTGCAGTTTAGGACGACTTCTGGCTCCTAGTGCGTTACACAGCAACGTACTTATGTGTTCTGTTCTAGCCTAATGAAACCTTGACAGAGTCACCACATCGTTTGCACGCACAATGCGAGGTGTTGGAAAAGAAATCTAAGTCGGGAGTTTGGTAACTAAATTAACTAATGATTTAAATTAGCCGAAGATTAATTAGAAACCCGCGAGCCTGCGTTTTCAGCTTAATTAAATATGCGCCCTCAATGGAGCGCATGTTTAGTTGTGAAATTGCAAATTGACACAACTTGCCGATAGTCTCAGTTGATGACGACACAGTCATCGTACTTGGCCTATATATAACAGGCAATGAGGACCTTACGCAAACTATAATTATTTGTGCAGCCCCCGCACTTTCAAACCCTGAGATTACCTTGCAGTCTCCATAAATATGATCGTGAAGCATCAGAATTGCATGGTGTTATTCCCACCTTCTGGTAAGTCATTAACGCTATATAGTGGAACTGCTAACCATGTTGTCATTAACTGGCGCTTCCGTTTGCCAAATACAATGTAGTAGACGCTTTAGAGGGATTAAGGGCTGTAGTCATAAATCTGGCGTGGAACTGTTCACCTGTGCTGCGAGGAGCTAATCCCGTTACGCGCCTTTGTTGTCGTTATAGTCAACTGGACGGAGTTTGCCGCCGACTGCACTCAGGCAAATGCAACTAACTTTTTTACAGGGAAAACAACGCAGCTACGTGGTTACGTAAACTAGATGAGCCGAGCGTCAGCGCTCACGAAGTTCAAAGCACAAAGCTGATACGCCACTGACCCCTTCATCTACGTACAGGTGTTGCCTCATCAACTGTAAGTGGAAGCTGTAAAGCTCGTTTACAGATGTTCTTTTTTCAAACGTTTTTTGTTCCGTAAGGCTAATGTCCTTGTGTACGTTTTTTTTCATGTCACGGCTGATTTTTAATCCACTCCGGCATTTACCTGTCTAAACTGGAAACCATGCAAACAAAGTTAAGAGTGGCCGGTCTGGGTCTCGAACCCAGACCTCCCGAATGCAAGGCAAAGGCTTTGCTACTAAGCCATCTTGCTCGGTGAGAAGCTGTGAGGTAAAGTGAAACTATTATAATAAGGCCGCTATTTGAAGCGACCACTTCGAGAAGGCCTACGTTTAACATTTTAGACTTTCGCTACGATTAAAGGACACCGTGGATGAGAGTGCAGGTATAGTCGTACGTCGGGTGCGTACACAATGCGCAATTTAGTGTCAAACGTCGTTTAGCTTTCGGGTACAGTAATTTGACTCTGATGTTAGTCAGCCTAGTATGAATTAAAGATCCGTGAGGCCGCGTTTTTCAGCAAACGTACGCATGTTTAGTTTATTTAGTTGCGTAGACAAATTGGCAAACCTTGTTGATAGTCCGACAGTTGACGATGGCATATTCCTAGTCGTGCTTGTCCGATAGGCAACATGTAACTATATCTATACAAAAACAATTTGTTTATTATCACACGTGTTGTGTAGAAATAGTACAGTTAAAAATATGTGCATATGTTTACATGCACACATTTAGTCATATAAACTAATAGATATGTAAAACTATGAAGTTATGACGTGGGCCTGGTTCTCTAGACTGGCTAGCGAGGGAGCTAGGCTACAGGAGGTAGCACGGTATCTACCGCATGGTAGCTTGCAACGAAGGCACACGCATGAGTCGGAGGGATCATGAAACCCGGGGGTTGCGCACAGCATATGGTGAAAACCGTGCACGGCGAACCTAGTCACCACATGGCGGTTAGACCGACTTGGCCCTTTCCATGCCTGGTTTTGCATTGCTCTGGTGCTGAAGAAGTTGACATCGATTTCGGCAAACCTGCACTCCCACATTTTGAGGACATTGACGTAATTGGGAGATGCCGGCAGGTCAAAGCGTCGCCTTAGCTCTTCGACGAATAAAGGGGTGTCGGTGAGGAGATATACAAGTCGGTTGCGGGCTGAGCGATGGAGGCCAAGAACTCACTTGAGGTAAGCTGCCTTCAGGTTATTTAGGTGCTCGAGGCAAGCTAGGGTGAGATCATTCCAGATTATTTCTATACTGTAGGCGGCCATTGGAGCAATCTTTAAACCGAACAGCCGTAATGCCGTTGGAATGGACAACAGTTGCGGCTTTCTAATTGTGGTCATCGCGACCAGCGCTTTTCTGCACCTTTTGCCTTTATATGTTGCAGGAAACAGCTGCCGTTCGGCGTTAGAAGCAGTCCCAAGTAAGGGAACTTACTGACGTAAGGAAGGTGGGAACCGGCTAAACGGAGCGCATCATTAGCAGCTAAGCGCCCACCTTTCCTAAACTTCATGGCTACTGTTTTCGTCAGGTTAACGGTTAGTCTAAGCTCGGACGTGGCCGCGTGAAGTCTGGCTAAGGCCTGTTGAACCTAAAAGCGACTCTTCCCGTAGATGACGAGATCATCTGCGTACAACATCACGTCTACCAGATTTCTCGGGTCTCGGATTTTCGCGGATAGGTCCTTAATAAGGACTGAGAAAAATAACGGGCTCACGTTGTCGCCCTGCGCAACACCTGTAGCCTGAAGAAAAGGGGGAAGTTCGGACACACCGTCATCTATTCAGATTTTGTTGCTTTGGAGGACGGCCGCTAATAGTTTGAGGATGGCAGGAGGGACACCAACTTCAGCTAGAGTTCGCAGAATAATGTCCCTGGGCGCTGACTCGAAGGCGGCTTTGAAATCGACGAATACAGCGTACAGAGGTTGGGACTTTGCTAGAGCCTTCCTGATGGCCTCCAGCAGATTAGCGCATGCCGTAATAGTAGAATGATTTTGTCGGAAGCCGTGCTGTTCAGTTGGGATAACGTCAGTAATATCTAAGAACCGACTTAGTCGTCTGGTATGCAGCGACGACAGTAACTTGTAGCATGTGCTCTTTTTTGCTATACCGCGCCAGGAGGTCAGCTGGGTTGGGTCACCTTTTCCTTTAGGGATGACGAGCAGTGTAGCTTCGAGCCACTGAGATGGGATCGTCCCAGCGCGGAGGCACTCGTTGAACAGTGCCGTCCAGCATGGAACCAAAATAGGTGCTCTTTTTAGATGCTCATTCTTCACTAGATCGGGACCCGCTGCTTTGTTGTTCTTCAAACCCTGAAGAGCGAAAATCACGTCTTCGACCGTGAAGGCCGTCTCAAGACGCTGTCTTTCACTGAGAGTGACCTTATCCCAGGCCGCATAGATCAAGCAGGGTTCCTTAGGTATGGAATTGTTGGCACCAAACATTTCTGCGAAGTAATTGATTAATTGTGACGAGTTAAGCGGGCAGGGGGGACTATATATGTACTTGGATAACAGAATATATATGCAGATAAGGCCTATAATCTGCATTAAATTTGTTGCATGGCATCAAATTTGCACGAAACCTCAGCGTAAATACTGTGCAGCTGTATTGGTTAACAACTATATGGAATAATTTACAATTATATGCTTTAAAGTGTTTGGGTTCTGGCTGGGTAGTAGAAGAGTGTGGCCTTCGACCTCTAATATATGCTGTCAGTTCCCAAGACCTTAATCTGGTACTTACTCATGTGAACATCAAGTACTAGCTACACGTTGACGACTTGGCATATGTGAACATAATGAAACAGTATCTCCGATCGAAACTTCCTATTATTGAAGATAATGTGTTTTGAAAAACGCGGAGTGGGTATGTATATAATTATATTTAGAGGTCCTTGCGCGCGCCTTTACGCTTGAGTGAAGCCGCCTAGAGCATGCAATCCTCTTGCACGACGGAAGTGGAAAAATACTTGGCAATCCTTACAAAATGTAATCGCTAGATGTAATGTGCGCATTTTTATATTGTTGATGCCTGTTCACCATTATTAGTAGATTTTTACAATATTTACGGGTTATTCCGTTCAAGCACGTCAATTATAGCGGTTGCTAATGAGCTGGTGTTCAGTTCTAAACAATTCATTACGTGATATCGGTCGA
Organism: Dermanyssus gallinae; assembly: GCA_003439945.1. NCBI lineage: Eukaryota > Metazoa > Arthropoda > Arachnida > Mesostigmata > Dermanyssidae > Dermanyssus > Dermanyssus gallinae. The sequence goes on from QVRM01006365.1 coordinate 20,394, forward strand.
TGTCAATTTCACCACAATATTTACAAACACATTCGTTGATTTGAAAATATTATCCCCCCAGACAGAGGTACTGGTGGTATCCGTGCCAGTTTATTTTGTAGGTCACTGCTCTGTTTTGTTGCAGATCTTAAATCCATCCGTTGTTAAGAATAGCGGTAATTACGGTGTTCTAGGTCTTCTATTAATGTGGGTTCGATGCACATATGCAGCACCAGCCTAGGTGAGGCGTTTTTGATAAATCAATTGCTCTTTTAAGAAACATAGTTTTCGGGATTCTTGAGGTTGTCTAATGTTAACTTGGAGGAAACGGGCTGACGCAATATGTTACTAGTGCGTGCCCACTTATTTTTGTGTTATAGTCAACTTGAGCATAATCTCCTCCTCTGCTAAAACGCACCACTTTTGTTTTTCACACATGTTTAGCTTATTTTCGCAACACTATTACATCTCTAAGTGCTCTTTCAGCCGAACGCCCTGGAAGAAATCAATTTTGCTCTGCCGGTATTTTAAAACATTCTAGAAAGAGCCTTTTGGCAAAGAGCGATTTAAGAGATTTGTACACTACGCCAATTTCAGTCCTCCCCCTATTCTCTGTTCTGGTTTTGGACTTGCCATCAATAATCACTAAAAGACACAAGTTCGTCAAGGTGCTCTTCTTTGCAGACGATTTGGTTCTGTTCTCCAGGAGCCGTTTTCACGCTTAGCAGGCGCTTGCAACTCTGCTAAGTATCTGAATGCTAATAGCCTGGTTATTAATGTGGATAAAACGAAGGGTATTAAATTGAGGGGAGACGGAAGGCTGGCAGCGATGATGGGCTTCATTTTCACGGAAACCCTGCCGAGTATTTAAAACAGTTCGCCTACCCCGGGTCAAGCTAACAACCACTGGGTTGTGTTTCAAGAAAAGTATCTGTAAGGCTCTTCTGTCATTTTACGCTCTTTAAACACCACTGCGACTGTCGCTGTACAGCTATTTAATACTCAAATAGGCGAATCTTGCTGATCTCGATATACTCAAAGCTGCTTTCTTCACACGCACCCTGGGCGTCCACAGAACAAGCCGCAACCGACTTGTCTACTTGGCGGCTGGAACACCTCTCTTCATAGAGACTTTGCAGCAAAGCTTCAACCAGCCTCGCACATTTAGAATTGTGAAGCGAAACCGGCCGATTTCGATCCAGCCTTCTGTATGACATCTACCCTCACGTCGGACACGTGGAAGAACCCCTATATGGAAAATCGTCATTTCACTCTTCGATTCGCTGTGCATGGGTTTCATCATAAAATTTGTGTTTGACCTGGCCACCCTGACCTGACAAATCATATATTTGTCAACGTTACGGTCATCAACATATCCTTTAATTGAAAGCTCCAATCCGGTTTCTGTAAACCGTCAAATATAACAAAATATAATACCTGCTATTTGATGAATAGGCTACTTCCTACTTTTATATATATATATATATATATATATTGCAAACAAAGAAACGAAAAGTTGCCACACGACTTTGCTTGCGAAAAAAAGTCTGAGCAGAACTCCTTCCTTAACCGCGCTTTGCTGATTACTTACTGAACCTGGCCTTATTACGTCCTGCAGGTTTATTGATGGCAGCGTGTTGAATGTGGGCGCACAAAGGAGACGGGAATTTCAGACAGACCTGCTTTTTTAAGCGTAGCTTTAAAAACGCCCCAGCTCAAGTGGCAACTTATCCAAGCCGCGAGACCCCCGTCTGGGGATCATTTTTGCGTTCTTTCAGCCGTTGCCTCCGTCTCCTTAACGTTCTCTCCCTCCGCATTGCGTCAGTCCCAGTCGGGCGGCTAGCCCGACAGGACCTGTGCCGCGGGAGAAATGTTAAGCCTCTCTTTTACCAACGACTTATTTGATCTCTGTTGCTCTGTGACCCGATATTTGATACTTAGTAGTATGTTGGGAGCCGAATCTACTCCTCGTGCCGGGATTATCTGTTTCCTGTGGAGAGCGTCTTGAGGGCCCGGGTTCACTCTGTGACACATGGCATCGCTTCTACGAGAGCGTACAATAAATCGGTCCTTCCGACACATGCTCCGGTAGTCCTGACTTTTGCGATCCGGTAACTTAAGATTGTGCCTAGAAGCGGTCTCGAAGCCCGCTTTATCCATAAGCGGGTCCACGCCTCATATGACAGTTGTCATTGTTGTGTCGAAGAGTGCAGAGCATATCTGCAGTTGGCGTGCATTCCGGTTTTGTCCTAAAGCCAGTACCCTGCTCTCTACCTCGTAATCTTCTCGAACCCGAAAATAAGGCCCTCTGGCCGGCGCATCATTGGCCTGCACTTCGGTTGGCCTACGTTCAAATAGCCTGTATGGCCTCAGCGAACTTTTTCCCGCCTACGGTACTCAGCCTGATAATGGCGCGGGGTTTCTGGGCTGGGGCCCGTTTAGGTCCGTTCGGTTCTTGGGCGGGAGGCCTGGTGCACACCTCTAGTGTGGCCTCGCTGTCTGTTCTCGTGCAGCTGAGTTTCAGGGCACAAAAACCAGTCTCATGTGTCTCTTCGGGGCGATGTCTAGAAGAATGGTGGCGTGATCTACGGGCTAGTACGCTAGTCATGGTTGTCATCTACCGGGACTATAGGATCCGGTCCCTGTTGTTGATCGAATTTTCGTTTAGCATATTATTGAGAACCGACGATAAACCATACCGCTGGAAGTCAGCGACCATGCTGCCACAAGAACTGTTTAACAACGCTTATGCTCTCGCTTTGAGCGCCGCTGATGTAAAGGGGTGACAATCGTTTCTGAGTATACATGCCAGGAAAGTAAACGGGCGTACTGCCAGCTCTCGCGTTTTTATATCGGCTTTACCAAGACATTGATGATTACGGCTCATTATGCTCCCCACTTCCACTACTTCCACTACCCAGTACCGTTTCTCATCCAGGGGGCCCTAGTCTCCCCTATCACCTCTAGAATATCGCAGTTTTGAGAACAGTTGCGGAGCCAGCTGGCATTTCCTGGACGGCGGTTATCGTGGCAACTGCCTCCCATTCCATACTATTCTAAAGTTGCTATAATATTCTGATTCTCTGTCGATCATTTTAGTATCATGATAACTCGGACTGTTCTATGTTAGTTAAACCTCACGAATATGGGTTTACCATTCACCTTCTCGGCCTACTCCTTGTTAAGTTTTTGTCTGTCTTCACCTATTTGGTTCTTGCGTGCTTTATTCCTTGTTCGATTTTCCCTTGCTTGTGTGTTGTATTTCCAGAGTCGTGATCGCTTTACGGCATGTTTTTGCATATCACTTTGCTCCCCGGTGTTCCGCCCGCCTTTCCCGGTCTTCTCCACCTCCCGTAGTTTGAGTTCCACAAACTCTTCAAGTATTGCCTTTGTACTTGTGCTTTCGTCGTAGCGCGCCGTGCTCTTCCATAAGCTCTATTAGTTCTCCGCTCACCTCCAAGATGTCGTCTTGTGGATCTTGTAAAGCGCCCGAGAAAAGCTTTTCCAAAAGAACATTATTTTGGATAACTTTCGGGCACTTCTTGATTAGGCGTCCTTTTGTGTGGACTGCCAATCGAGTCCTGTGGCGTGGTGCATTCGCGAACGCCTTGCGACCAGAAGACCACATACATGTGCACGGGTTCGATCCCCGCTTACTGTATGTATGTATGGCAGAACATGCAGTCATCTTTAGTTGCAGCTTTTTTTAGGGTGAAACAAGCCATGAATCGATTAGCTACATTCATGGATAAGAAGGGCGTAAAGGTTAATTTGGGAAGACAATAGCCATGCATTTTTTGAAGGGGCGGCCGTCTGGACAGTGGTGACGTGCTTTAAGTCAGGGGAACGTAAATATATTTTTTAAACAAATTCACATACCTAGGGAACACTCTGCCCGCAAGCGGCAACAGCTTTGGACCATACATCCTGAAGAGGCTCAAGAAGGCCACCATCGCAGATGCGGCAATTAAATGCCCACTTTTAATTTCAATCCGTGCAGTCACTAATTTTGTAATACAGATAGCACCCATCAAATACGTTCAGGGATTGAGGTTGTACGCGGTGGTGGAAGGTATAGGGACTTATGAAAATGCAGAAATAAAATAATTTAACACAACAATTGAAATCTAAGTACAACCTTTGCAGCCCACGGATTTCATCACGTTCTGTGCAACGTGTAGGGTTGCATGGACCACCGGATGAATGTAGATGCAGACAGTATTGGAGCAAATGTGTTAGATATCACATCCGGCGGTACAGTCCATAACAGAACTGCATAAGGCTACACTGATAATTGTCCTGAAACCCTTTGTTAAAACATAAACACATTTACCCAGTTCAGGTAATAGTAATAATAAAAAAGCATTAAAGAAGCCAATGTCAGAGCGTGCCGCAATGAAATTAGTATGTTCTGCTAGGTGGCTAATCCATAAGTATTCCAGTGGTCGAGAAGTATAGTGATCTCATCCCCGCCCCCCTGACTTGTTCTCAATTTTCCAATCATCATGCTTTCGTTGAGGTACACGCTCTTCTAATAAGCTTGAATAGGCTACCAAACGCTGCGTAGTTTCTCAAACTTGCAATGCATAGTATTGAGTCGATACTGCATTTACTTTACCTCTAAATATAAATTTTGAACGTGTACGATTATTTGTTAAGGAAAACCTGGTTCATGTATATTTACGTGTGAATTTATCGTTTTCGTATATTTACAAGAACACTGCACAACATGTTGTCGTTGCCATTTTGGAAAAAATGTGGTTTAAATTTATACGGAAAGCACTCATTCGTATATATATATATATATATATATAGATATTGTTTTTAATTTATATATATCTTAATAAATTATTCGCATGGCATGTATACCTAAAAACACACGTTACCTACGCATCTATTTAATCAATGTATTCTTAAATCCCTTATTTGTAATATCGACTTTTCTAACATTTGGTCCTAAGGCTAGGGCTCCCGGCAGGCCTATATCTCTGCTCCCCCGAAAGCTCTACATTCTTTAACAATATGTTTGATTGACTCATTTCCTAGCCCACATGCTCGACATTTTATACTTTGCCCCTCCCTATATTTAGCTCTTTGTACCTTTCCATTCAACATCCCTGCCCTGGCATAGTCCACTCGCTCTTGAATTTTTGCTTTTCCTTTGCATATATACTTGCCAAACTCGATCTGCAACCCATTGCCAATTTTCATTTGCCTGTATATGACTTGTTTACCATTTTATCCGATACCCTCGACATTGCCCATTGCTGACTATTGTATCAAATTTCCCTAGCTGCGAACTCTACTCTGCGGTTCCACTTCGTTTTGATATTTAGTGCCGTCGTCACCAGCTGCATCGGTTTAACCCACCTTTTATTTGTGACATTATTTGTGACTCCCCCCCCCGCCCGGAGAAACTCCCTGTCGCAATTAAAACGGCAAGGCAATGCAAATTTTCTCACATCTCTTTGTACTGTTTCTAACTTTTTTCCACCGCTCTGTGGACTACAAAGGCATTACCAAAGGTCGATCCTGGCACATTTAATACATGGCCTTCCATGTATTCCTTGTTACTATATATTTATTAAGCCCCTAAAGGCCCTTACACCTTACTGCATTTCTTCTTCTTTCAGCCTTTTTCTCCGTAATATTCCTTCTTCCTTTAAATGATCATCCCCTGTAGTCATTGTCACCCCAAATATATATACATATATATATATATATATATATATATATATATATATATATATATATATATATATTAGATAAAAGGGCGACATGTGTATTTAGGTATAGCTGTCAAGCAAATAATATATATATATATACACGTATGGTAACGAATATGGCTTTTTACAAATGTATGCAGAAACCTTTCTTCTGTCTATTCTGTTAATATACGACATAATCGACCAGCATTGAAATATAAACTATTTAGCGTTTATTTTGTATCGTATAGTAAAATGAGAACGCACAGTTCTAACCAGAGACTGTAAACTCTTATAGCCCCTCTTCCCATATACGAATGCACTAGTGCAAGGTCACGTTACAGTTGTGGCTAGAACTACTCTGTCATCGTGTTCAACTCTGCGCCGACGTTGTCTCGCTGGGTATTAATGGACACACACTGTTAAAGGAAGGCAAACTTAGCCCGAGGGGCCGGGTTCGGGACTTGCCAGTCGCTCCGACACTTTGCAGGGAAGTTTGCAAGCACTGCCAACTTCGAATGTAACTATAACTGCAGTTTCTTGGCGTTGCACGCGCTGTATTCGTCCCTGATTATTGCGATCCGCAGATCCGCCGATTTCTCAAACCCTCTCGTAGATTTTACTCTCAGTCATGTATTTCAAATCGATGATCATGTGTGTATGTCTTTGCAGTCGGTAGACACCAGCAGAATTATCTAATAGAAAACGTACAACTCGTTTCTGATAGCGCCGAACAAAACTTTATTTACACGCGCTACTTCGTTATTTACAAAGTTCTCACTACAATCGACTCACGCACTTGAGAGGCGTATACTCTTCCCAGAAGAGTACAGCATCTCTTCCTTAACAAACTGCTTACACACTTGAGATAGCCCGTACCCTTCTACAAAAAGTACAGCATCCCTTCTTTAACAAGTTACTTACGTAATTAAGTTACACTTTACTGCATCAACGAGGTGAGCAAAAACTTAAATAGACGATCAACAATACTTAATAATACAGTTGCTGCAACGGGGCCATTCCGGTGCGCGACATGGTCGACTCCGTTAAAAGACCAGCGAAGGAGACTTAGAAGGCTCACCTTATCATGGCTTAATAGTTCAATATGAGCTATATTTAATTACTGGCACTATATATATATATATATATATATATATATATATATATATATATATATATATATATATATATATATATATATATGAAAAACATTAACAATTGTTCAACGAGTTCAAGCGTGTTACGTTGCACACGCGGGTACACGCAGTCATAACACAGGCGACACTGCAATTACAATTATCCCTATACCTGCGCTGAATTATTCACTACTACACCGTACACTCAACACAACTCAAAATTGGCGCACTATCTTAACAATGACGCACGCTGGTCGTCTACTTTGCAGCGGTGTTTTGTCCTCTCGGTCACAATCGCGATCTGTGTATGAGGCAATATTTCTTCTTGTGTAACGCACGCAATTTCTAAACTTTTAAGAAAAACACGGTTCATGCAGCCTCACCCCCGAAAATTGTCCAGGCACTCAACGAACAAGATCCAATGTGTCGGTCAAACATTGCTACGACTACTTGCGAGCCATCAACTGTCATTTGTTACTCTATCTACGAAGAATGTTGAACTGCTGTATCACACAGGTACGTGGCGCATGAGTTCTGGCATAGCTTCTAAACTGAATATAACTTCTCGGAACGTATTCTTTGCCCGTACCCTGTCGGTTACACCGCAACGTTGCCGTTATAGTTTATTCTGAGTATTTGCTGTTTAGGCAGACAGGCTTCAATATTTGCCTTTTATTCGTTAACGTACGTTTTGTTTCCGAGACAGTTTATGGTTAAATTTGGCCAAAAAGTATGGTGAAAAAATGCCACATGGCGTCGATCGTGAAGCCGTCAATCTATTTATTAGCCAGTGTTAGCTGAACACGGTTCTAAATCTATGGCGGGAAGGGGGTAATGAGAATCAGAATAGACTACTCAATTAGACTGTTCAACAGGCGAAACATGAGCTAGAATTGTTCACGATGCCGTGACATGGATGAGTACAACGTGTTTCTTATCCGTGCATGGCGGAGCGGTGAGAGGTAGCTGCCCTCTCGTGCCCTCGAAGAGAGGCGGAGTTTCTTCGTCGGTGTGTGAGCGTGGCGTTCATAACCGACTTGGTCGAGAGCTCGACCGGAGTGTGCAGTACAGCCCCATCATGGAGAACACGGACGACACAAGCAGGACGCCGATGACAACGTAGAGCATATCGCGGGACGCCGCAAAGCGACCGACGTCACCGGCGAACGTCTTGCCGATGTTCTCCTTGTTGAGCAGCCATACGAACCAGTTGGCCGCCCGACGAACCTTGCGCGGGTCGGTCGACGTGACATCGACGTCGTTCACGACCGGGTGGTTGTCCTGCACGTCCGAGTAGTTTCGACCGGCGCCGTCCACAAGAACGGTTTTCGGCACGCTTTCGCGCTCTTCCTCGTCGTCGTGGTCGTTGTCATCGTGGGCCGGCGTCGGTAGCGTCTTTCCGCGACGTCCCGATCCGTCGGGCGACGCCGACGGCTTACGGGCCGGGGGCGCGTTCGACGGCCTAGCTCCTGCCGCGGGCTTAGTGCCGCCGCCTGAGCTTGTGGAGGTCGCTTGTTCGACGGGGGTTGTGACTGATGGCTGTGACTCCGTTGTCGTTGTGGTCGGTTTCGTAGTCGTCGTCGTTGTAGTAGTAGTAGTAGTAGTAGTACTTTTGCTGTTGCCCTTGCCATTCTTGGCGGGAGTTGGGGGTTTTGTCGTAGACGATGTCGCAACAGTACTTGTTGATACCGTTGTAGTCGTTGTCGTTGCCGATGCTTCTACCGTGGTCGTGCCTTGAGTTGTGGTTGTTGTTGTCGGTGTCGCTGTTACACTTGTTATGGTTGTCGTTGCCGCATCCGCCAGTATCGTATCGTTGCTCGTGGAGGACGTGTCGCTAGACGCATCTGCCGATATTGTTATCGCTGGAGGCTCGGCTTCTACTTCATTGGTCGTTGAGTCCTCAAGGGACCGACCCTTGGCGCTACTTCCAAGGCCAGAATCGTCCGTCGAAGATTCATCGCTGGACTTAAGTTTCGTCTTTGGCGCTTGGTCGTTATCATTCAGAAAAGGTTCTCCGCTATTACGATCGGCTTTTGGCGGGTCAGTGTCGGCATCTTCAGGCGTCGACGTAGCCGAGGATGTCTCAGAGTCACCGTCCGCCTGTGCGGTCCTGGCATCATCTGTAAAACATATTTGTTTATTTACAATCTGATTAGTACAGATAACATCTTGCGCACTGCTGGGAACTTACAATCAAAGCTTGGACATGAGATTGCGAAAGTATCGCCATTTAAAAGTTACACGCATTAGATACAAGCTGTCGATATAAGATAATTATTACGTACATGACCTTTCTGATACGTTGCAAGCCACAAAATATAGTGGCCTATACCTACTTATATATTAATCATACAAGATATATATATACAGTGACGACGTGGTCTAGGGAAGTTTGTCAGCTTGTCATGGTTCTCATCTACCAAGCTGCCGCCGGTTCGATCCTTGTTGTTGATCAAAATGTTTTTGATCGATGCTCATTGAGAATAGATTATACGTATATCCGCTGAGAGCCAGTGACCATGCTGTCACGAAGACTGCTGCGGTAACCCTAAATATCTTAACTTATCCGCCGCTCTATGCGCCCTTGATATAACATGGTGCCATACGTGTTAAGGTATGCTTTTGAAGCTAACAACAAACTTATCCACATATACATATTGGCTAGTAGACAAACCTTGGGCTTTGCTTGTGGTGGTGTCTGAAGTATTCGACAAGTCATCTCCATTCAGACTGTCGGTTGTCGTGCTTGTTTCCGATTGCATACTTCTTGATTCGGGTGCAGTTTCATCAACATCGCTTCTTCCTACCACATTGCTGTCGGTTGTAGCGCGTTCCCCAGATGCCTTCGCCGTCGTGGTGTGGACCTCGGTAGCGACCTTATCAACAGATGTTCCGTCAGTCGCGATGTCAGACACGGTGGTCACCGTCGTCTTGTTATTCGCATCTTCGACGTTGGGACCTTCAGCGAGAACTTTGGTTCCAACAGTAGAGGCGTCGTTTTCTATGGCAGCTTCTTCCTCAGAACTTTTTTTGGCAACTTCAGTAGTGGTAGATGCGTCGACGGCGGACTCTGTCGATGCCTCTGAATGAAGGCTTGTGTCGATTACGGGTTTTGTCGATGTGTCAGACGAGCCTGTTGTCGATTCTGCTGGAGACTCCGAGGTGACTACTGGTGGTGATGAAGGCACTTTTGTCTTTCGCTTTGGTTCTGAGGACTCGGGATCAAAGAAATCAATAGAGTAGTCATCAGAGTCGGTACTCTGAGAACTCTCGGTTGATTTTGAGGAAGGAGACTTCGTCGTTGACGTTGTCGACGGCTTTGTCGTTGATTCTGCCATCTCGTCGGTTGGGCTCGCCGTCGCCGTCGTCGTCGCCGCTTCCGTTGTTGTTGTGGTTGTCGAACTAGGTGTCTTTTGTGTTGTGGACTTACTTGCGGGCTCTTTTTCGGGCAGTCCTGCTCCCTCAATACCGTTTGGGTTCGTGAAGTCAACAAAGAGCTGATCATAGTCGTTGTCCCTGTAGGACTTGCCCGCCCTCTTCTTCACAGTAAGGCCGCCCGTGTTGTCCTCGTAATCGTTGCTCGGCGTAGTTGTCGCTTCGGACTCGGTCTGTTCGTTATTCTCCTCTTCCCTTTCTCTCTGGTCAAAGCTCGGGAACTGAAAATCAGGTTGGTTCGTCGTGGTCGCAGTGTCGGTATTGTCGGAATTGTCGAAGGGAATAACGGTGGCATGTGGTTCCTGTGTGACCACCTCTGAGTCGGCGAAGGTGCTCGTAGGTTCAATAGTCGCCGAGTCGTCAGGTTCCTGGTCTTCCCTGTTCTCAGACGGAGCAGAAGTGGTAGTCTCTTCGTCGCCCCCTAGGTCCAGATCGGAGCCGAAATCCCCTGCAGATGAGGGCGTCGTTGTGGTTTCTTTGTCCTCATCGCCGTCGTTGAAATCTGGGCTGGGGTGTTCCGCCGTGGTGGGCGGTGTTACTGTGTCATCTGTTTCCCCAAATATCGTATCGTCTTGCTGCGTAGTGGTTGTTGCTGTAGTTTGATCCTCGTCAGTTGTAGATTCTGTTGTTGTTGTCGCATCCTCGTCAATTGTAGATTCGGTTGTTGTTGCTGTATCCTCATCAATTGCAGGCTCTGTTGTTGTCGTATCCTCGTCAATAGTAGGTTCTGTTGCAGCCGTATCCTCGTCGGTTGTAGGCTCTCTTGTAGTTGTAGTATCCTCGTCAGTTGTAGGTTCGTTTACAGTTGTATCCTCATTTACCGCTGATGGCTCCGTGTCTGTGTTGTCGTCGTCATTGTCGTTGTCTGGCGCAGGTGCTGGGTCAGTATCATCGGGTGCAGTGGTCGACGGTTGTGCGTCTACGTCTGGCGCCTCAGTGGCAGACTCGTCCGTAGACACATCGTTCTCGTCTGTAGCAGTATCATCTGAAGGCTCTTGGCTGCTGGGCGGGGTGTCCGGTAGAGGCGTCGAGCTGCTCGTCGTCGGAGTAGCTGAGCTTCGCGACGTCGCCGTGGGGCGGTAATCCTTGGCCGGGCCGTCGTAGAGTGTCGTGGGCTTTCCGGTCGGATGTCCTTCGTGCGGTAGGGTATCTTCTGGCTTTAGGAAGGGAATGTCGAATGGAAAGTTGGGTGTGGGCGCGGGGAAGTAGTCATGCACGAAGGGTCTTCGTTTGAACACAGCCCCTTTTCCCGTTTGCGGCGCCGGAACGACCGGGATGAAACGGCGAGATCCGTGGACGAATGGTGTAAAGTATCGGTTGAGCAGAGGCCGTGTGACCAACAGTGGGTTTTGATAGTTTTTCATAAAGTCGCCAAACGTGGGCACCAGCGAGAGGTTGTTGTTGTTCAGCTTGAACCAGAACAACGGCCCTTTCGGAAGAACGGTTACGGGCGGAGCAAAGGGCGGCACAGTGGGTGGCGGTACAGCAGCAGGTGCACGAACGGGTGGAGGAGGCAATAGGGCTGGCACAACTGTCGGTTGAATAACCGTTCTCGTCGGAACAATGACGGCAGGGATGATGTCGTGCACGACGTTGGTGTACAGCGGCGGGTTCAGTGTGGGGAACGGATGGGGTGGCTGATTGACCGGATTGAGTGTGGGCAGAACGCCGGGTCTCGACGGTTCAACTCCTAGCGTCACGATCGTCGGATAGTTGTGGAACGGTGCGTGCGTTAGCGGCGGCTGAATGGGATTCAGCGTCGCCAGGCTATGGACGTTGAACAGGTTGGGATGCTGGGTGACGGCGCCGTTACCAAGCAGAAAGTACTGAGTGCTCGCCTCATTGCCGATCACCGGTGGCGCCTGTATGCTCGGCTTGAGCTGAAAAGATGGCCGCACCACAACGTTGGGCAGTGCGGGCGCTGGCAGCGGCGGAGGCGGCGGCGGCAGCTGTGGAACAACTGTGGGAGTCTTTGGCGCCTGTGGTGGCCCACGAAACACGGGCACATCCTTGCCGCCCAGAACTATCGTGCCACCATTGGGCACGTGGTTAAAAACCGCCTGGCGGTAGTTGAACGACGCCGGAAACTTGTCCTGGCTGATAATCGCGTTAGGTTGATTCTGCTGCGAACGAACTGGACCGTTGCCGATTAGCGTTTTGAGACCGTTCGTAACGGAACCGGGAACACTTTGCAGGAAATTCGGCGAGGACGTGTCGGACAAAAACGAGTGCGCCGATCTCTTAAGCGCGTCCGCGTCTACATTCGGATGGTTGGTGAAAAGCCTGCAGAAACCGAAATTAACATGTGACATACATTTATTGAAAGTAAAGAGATGACTTAAGTGCGTGTTAGGTAAACACTAGGCACGCATGTAGTTTAAGCCATTAAGTGATTCATAGCATGGCACTGATGTCCAATGTTTCAGTATTTGAATCGATACGTTGAAATGTAAAGAAGCAAAAATTCTTATTGGAATGCTTTGTAAGAGCATACTTCTTACCATCAAATGGAAAGGTACCACATTATGTCCACGTTCCAAGTGTTAGGGTACGACATACGTTTATATTTTGAAAAAGACTGAAGACTATATATATATATATATATATATAAACCATATAATCTCTTCTGATGATACAAATTGGTACTCATTTTACAAGCGACGCTACGAGAATAGCTGTACTTCATGAGTCAAGTGCATATAACGGGACAGAATTTGGCTTGAGACGTGCTGGCCGCGTAACCCAGACTCTCTCGAGAAAACAACACTATGCAGAAGTGCCAGGAAACTATGCGATGAGCGACCCCCTTGTCTTACCCCGTGTCGTCGGGCGAACCGATCTGGAACGATGCGACGTGGTTTTCTCCTCGAATGATATAGCCGTATGGAGAACGTTTCGTTTTCTGTGACCTTCGAGTCGGGTCGTTTGATGGTGCAACCGCGCCCGCTGATTCCGCGCCGAGTTCTGTACTCGCTGGCGAAGGGGCCGCCGCGGTCAGACAAAGACCAACTGCTACGAGCAGCAACGCCTAGGAAAAATCACACAAAAACAGAGAGACATCCATACAATTTAAGTTGCGGAAAAAGCTTGTAATCTTTAGCTAGCGATTGTTATTCGTTTATTAAGTCTAGATACCCACTTCAAGGAATAAATAGTATATATATATATATATATATATATATATGTACATATATATGCATATATATATATATGTATATATATGAATATATATATATATATATATATATATATATATATATATATATATGTATATATATATATGTATATATATATATATATATATATATATATATATATATACATATGCATATATATATGTATATATGCGCTTTCAGTTTTGGCAGCTCTTATGAATAAGTACAGCCGATGTAAGTATTTACGTATTTTTTAAATGGAATTATGTTGCAGTGCGCTGTAACCATTGTTTTTCTTTATATATATATATATATATATAATTTGCGATTTACTAGTTACTACTATAACAGGATCTTCTTTTACTGAAACCGTAGCGGGGTGATCTTCCATTCACCGGGCTACAGCGGGTCCGAACCGCGTCGATTTATTCTCGGTATTGCAGAATGGCTGCGTAACAACTTGTCGACAGCGTGCGGTCGGCATACGATTAAACGTGCAAGTGTATGTATATGTACGTGTGGTTATCAGTCTTCGACTTCAGAGAGGGTGGGCTGGTTAGCTGAGCGTACTAGCTAAAGCTCCCACGGCTAACTACAGCGCTAACGATTCGATTATCAGAAAATCAGCGCCGGCGCAGGCCAGCACCCCCCCCCCCCCCCACTACCCTTTATTTCTCGCCCCAGAAACACGGAATACACACACCGATTGCGGGCGGCCTTACGGTTCGGCCCTATTGATTGCTCGTTTAAGCATATATATATATATATATATATATATATATATATATATATATACATATATATAAATATATATATATATATATATATGTATCGGTCCGCCGTCTGTACAAGTTGCTGTCGTACGTTCAGTAAGATACAGGGAAACAAAACAGCAAAAAAAAGATCAACACAATGCCAGATATACTAGAAACCTACCTAAGCAAGGGAGGTTACATATAGGGTATGTGTCTACAATACACATCTACCATACATGATAATAATAGATGTAAATTGCGGGTAGTGTATATATATATATGTATATATATATATATTCTTGGCTTGCTACTTTTAAACGTTTTCGCGGTGTGCTGGCTTGATTAATGAGCGCCCATAGTAGCTCCCAAAGGAAATTGCTCTACCAGTGCCTCTGCGCGAGTTACTTCACTTGAAGGGGCAACCTGTTCACGGGGGCTGCAGCAGTGGTGAACCGCTAACGAGAACCGCTCGTGAAATCTCGCATGATATCCGTGATAGTATACACAAGCAGCGATAAATACGCAAGTATCAGTCGTCGCTTTTGTGGTAAAGATTGTAGAGAGACGATATAAGAACAAATAGAAACGCCTGAGTGTCTAGTAAACACCCTGCTTCGCCGCATAGGTAGCATTACAGGGCGTTGTTGTCATGGCGGAGCGAGCACGGTGCTACGGTGTAGAATCATGTCACAGATGCTATTATTAATACTACTGAAAGCGGTTTCATCCGAGTCCGCCAGAGCGTGGATCGAAGGTGTTTCCGTCTGAGCTAGTCTGCAGTAAGCTGACCGACGACCAGTTCCGTGCCGCCAGTGGCCTCAACACTTGGTATCTCCATGTTTGACAGGGAGGAAGGTCCATGTGGAGAAACGGTTGCACCAGCTTAGCTGCACTAAGCTTACCGGCTTTACGCAAAGCCGCAACGATGCGATCAATGACATCCTCGGGCGCGCCTCAGACAAGCCGCATAAGGCTGGGCTCGGGTGGACTGCAGAGGGACGGCAGGCGTCGACCAGATGGCCTTACCAGCCGAGACTGAGACCATAATCGACCACTGGAGTGCGACATCACTGTCTCCGATACGGCGCCTTTACGCGCATTTTTTTTAGGATTACGTTGTAATGGTGTTTGATCATTGGGCTCGAGTCATCTGGCTTTTGGGGCAAGGATGCACTCAATCTGGCAAAAAAGCTTGGCAAAAAGCACCATGAACTCTGTGATACATGCGTTTGCAAATATCGTTATGGTATATGTGCAAGATATTATGGCAGTAAGCGCAATGCAGTCTCCTCGCTAATAAGGCCGGCGATTTTAGTTTTAATGTAATTAAGTTTTAATCACTTCTTTTCTTTAGCACACTATTTTACTTACCTTAGCCTCCCAGCTGTTATTAATAATATGGATAACATAATTATTCATATTACTAATATTGCCTGCCGATTATATATATATATATATATATATATATATACAATTTACAAACAAGATATCAGATATATAGAAAAGTGAAAGGCTAGAACTATAGACAAACATTGCATATTTGAGCAGTGTCTTTTGGCATGTATGTTTTAGCACATGTTACCCGTATGCAGGAATATTGATAAAAGTAAACTTGGCGTATTTTATCCTTATTTTTAGGAAATTGGTTTTATGTGTAATTGAATTGATCCCTTTCCTGCCATATAAAACGGCTAGTTGCCAAGCATATTGATGTGTATTGGCCTCAAGACGTGACAGAATCGACTTTTTTTTTATAAACAAAAATATATTGTAGTCAATAGTGAAATACTTCCTACATATATGCTCATGCATTCATACATGTAATACATGTCCAACAAAAATTTATAGCAGCACCAATGTGCAAGAGAGAATGCAGAGAATAAGACGCATGCCAGAATTACAGTTCTATTGGCGGTAGGTGTCGTAAAGAAATATTGTTGCTGTCAAATGTACACATAGTACAGCAGATGCATTGATTGAAGCTTGAGTAGCAAAACGAAGATAAAGAAAGCGACGCACAAAATGATGTGTTAAGAAAAGGATATATCTATCTTCATGGGTCAGGGGGAAGGGCAAATGCGAAAATGAAAACTAAAGATGAAGCGATCTTTTGAAATGACAAATCTGACTGCGACGCAGTGAGCAGCAAATCAGAAGGTTGGAACCTTCGGCGTTTATCTACGAAGGTTCGGACGCTTTGCAATCGACAATTGACTGGGAGGCGTGAATTGACGGCAGTAAATTTGGCCGTTGCTTTGTTTCGGACGCGTCTCCTGACGCCTAGTCGCGGCGTTAGCCTGCTGATTCTTAGAGGTGTGTAACTCCGACACACTAAGGCCAACGTGCGCTGTCTGATGATCACAAATGTATGTATCCTGATAGAAGAGCATCCCAGAGTATGTTGGTCTTGCTTAGCTATCATTATGTTTGAACGGATGCTCTTCATATGTGACAAACTATATGCTCCAGATGTTGAGATAAGTATATAAATACGAAAACCCGTCTTTCCCTCTCAATAACACGCCTTACATTCAATTATTATCCTCGTGGAAAACCACCAGAAGAAAGCACCACGAAAAGTGTATCGGCATAGACGATTCCTCACACCCATGGCACTTGCTACAAGAAAGCATCTGTTTTTCTTCATTTCATTCAAGTCGTGATCACGTTCCCTTGTTGTTGAACCTTCAAGGACTGCTGCTGCTGCTGCAGAAAATGCTGACCTCTCAAACTCTCGTCTATATATATATATATATATATATATATATATATAATTATGTGTGTATCACACAGTATGCTTTGATTTGACTCGCTTGAGTCAATTCTGCTGTTTTCTTTGACAAACGGCGATTCCTCTACAAAAAATGCCTCAATTGCTGAACATCTCTAGGTGTCTGGTCGGCGTCGTTTTAACGCCGTGTTACTATTTTTATCTATGCGTGTTGCTGTTGTTGTTATTTTCATGTTATTGTTGTAGTTATTGTGCTCATTGTTCGTTGTCTTTATGTAACCGTGGTTCTAACATAGTTTGATCGATCGGGCTGCATCTAAGCGTAGCAAGTATTCGAGCGAACAACTCGATACAGATTTGATATGAAACAAAATAAAGCCAACATGTACGCAGTCTACTACAGTCCCTGCGTTCATATTTGACATGCATTCATGCCTCAGTAGAAGACATGTCTGGCGGAGACCCAGAAATGATACGATCATCATGACGTGGAATGTGTCTAGAAACGTACGTTTAGTTAAGATGTGTTTTTATGTCGACTGGTTTACTTGCAACAAAAAATCTGGTGGCAGAAAACGCAGCGAAACGCCGTGTAAAACTGAAGTGGCCAATCTGTAGAAATGCATCACGTATCTTCATCGGTTGATTGAAACAGTACAAAAAAGAAAAACAAGTGAACCTGGTGCCTTTTATGGACGTCCCAAAGTAAAGAGCAGCAATCATCCTGAAATAAGCTGTTTCACTTGTATATATATCTTCTTCCTCAAGACGTTTGTCGTATTTCGACTGTAGCACAATGTGTGTGAAAGCGAATGCAGCCGCGTCCCCCCCTATAACGTAAAAACTGACAACACCGCAAAAGTGAAATCTATCTATTACAATAACAAGAAGAACACAGCACAGCAGCAGCAACAACAGCAACAACCCCCACAACCATAATAACAATAAGAATAACTATAACAACAGGAACAACTGTGGCGGACATCGGTTAGCTGATTTTCCGCATCCTCTATTCGGCGTAAACGCAAACCACAGCTGAACACCTACCTGCAAGGCTAGCTCAGAATTACGTGTCTGCGTTTGCGGCTGTTGTTCTTATTCTCGTTGTTGTTGTTGTTGTTGTTTTTGTTGTTGTTGTTCTTATTCTTCTTCTTGTTGTTCTTATTCTTCTTCTTGTTGTTCTTATTCTCGCTGTTGTCGTTGTTTCCTGAGGCAAACTACATAATACAATCGCGAGCGGCCAGCCAGTCAGCTCGCTGTTCAAGTCAAGCCGGCTGACCGTCGAGCTTCCGTCGTGGCTCGGGAGTAGCACACGGGTAAGGGTGTTAACCCCAGCCTTTAGTTTCCCTGTTGGCGTATCGGCGGTAGCCAGTTGCCCCTGCCCCTGTCGTCATGAGCAATTATGATGATTTCGCGATGATGCGGACGATCTTATCGACCGCTTCTGCAGGGGGGCTGTCGAGCAACAACAGCCAACATCAGTACCAGATGGCTATCTGGTACTGCCTCTGTTGCCGTCGCCACCGCGGCCGCCACCTCTACCACTGCAGAGCCATCTTGCATCGACTTCGCGACCATTGCATGGTCGCACTGAAGCACTGAAGTCGGTGCCACCGCCCCTCCTACAGAGACTTCTATTGCAGGCCATCATCGGCCTGGAGGTGTCACGCAGCAGGGCACGTCGACTCTGATCTATCCATAAACCCACCCAACAGAATAGAACGACAACAGCAACCCCCACCCGAAAGACTACTAATAAATACTGCCTCCGTTCGTTGCCTGGATGTCCCCCACCCCCCCACCCGATACAGACATCGTCACCATCACAGCTCCCTTGACCCCGCCCCATCAGTTCATCATATTATTATCATCGTCATCGTTACAAATACGGTATCTAGGCGTCTAGATCCTGCCCGCTAACGAGAACCAGTCTAAACGTGAGCACTTTGTCGACAACGACCATGACGCCGATAATAGTAACCAACCATAACATACACCCCAACAACAGGCATGATCATAAATAATCATAATGATGATGATGATGATGAGAATAAACACCACTGGCTCATTTATACGATCACAGAATTACATTTTCTGATTCTGATGTCTGCTGCTGAAGAAGAAGAAGAAGAGGAGGAGGTAGAATAAGACGAAGAAAATGAGAAAGAAGGACTCAATGTGATGGAGGCCACATTTGTTGTGCAGACATCGATCGATCGAGTTACGCTGTTGGTGATCATCCAATTCATTCTCCGATCAAGAAGTAAATGAGTGCGGCGCCCACCGCCGCTAACAAAACTCATAGCTGCATATTGCGACTATTCGTTAGTGGGGCACCACATGCAATAGAATACTGTCTTCGAAGTGAAGGACAACTAGGCTATGCGCATATAATGCGTACATATAGAACTGTATGTATACACGTATTTTAGGTATTTTGATATATATATAGGCGAGCACTGCCGAGTGTGCAAACGTATTGTAAATTATTAATAAATCATCACAATATATATATAGAAAATATTGTGATGATTTATTAATAATTTACAATACGTTTGCACACTCGGCAATGCTCGCCAATATATATATATATATATATATATATATATATTGTTTGTGTGCTGCTGGTCGACATTACTTCATGATAGCACGGCGCACGACATGCAAGACTTTCTAGCCCAGACCATAGGAGCATTAAAGGTGCATATTGAAGTATGGGGCATACCAAAGTTCGAATAGGCCCGCACGTTTCCGCTCGCCGGTTTATCGGCCCGCAATATAGCAGCCAGGCTATTGTCAAATGCTATAACGGCAGTTTAGTATAGTGGCAGATAGTCCCTTTGTGTTCGATATCCCATCTGTGGTGGGAAGTCACACACCAGGGTTGAGGCGCCCCCGAAAAAGTTTTGTATTGGATTACCTTGAAACCTGGGAGCGAAAACAGCGCAATCCGTCTGCGCCTGGAGGCAGCATCCGTAAATATATGTGTCGGTTCAGGTTCATGCCAGTTCCTCTGATCTTGGACGTATCCGATTTATCCAAATTCGTTTAGTTTGGTTATAACGCTTGAGAATGCCGCAGTGACACATCGTTGGCGATGTGTGCCTTGTGTTAGGTGATGCATTTTCTGTAACATTCTTACATTCTGTCTTTCCATTGACAGGTCACCCCAGTACAGACGGAAAGAGTTCGAAATTCGTTCGTCGCCCATTGACCTCTTCCACATACGAAATAAACAGGCCAATGTATTGCATGCGCATGTATGTGTGCGTGAATATGTGTGTGTGTATATATAGATTCATACAAACATTTGCGAACTGACGGTAGCAGGTTAGCTAGTGCGTATTGACTGGAGTTACGGGGTGCGGGGACGTGCTGACCTTTATGAGCTCATTTATTGCAATCATCTTCGTCTTCTTTTATATACATAAACGGCAATGAAATGTTGGTATCTACTTGTTACACACTCACACCAAGAGACAATAACAGAGCAGTTGGGCAAAAAAGTATTTTTTAGAGTACTTGTTCTACGTTACCCCAGGCGCCCGTCTGGGGTAACGCTAAGATTTCCGTCGTTTCTCTCGGCCATCTTTACTGTCTGGCCAGTGTTTGTATAGTATTTGTGACGCAGTGCTGGTCATTGGTGTGTGGCGAGATGGTGGCGCAGCATGGACGCAAGATGCACGCACGATCAACGGACGCCTGTCAAACAAGCTGCCTTCGGTTGTCTGGGCATGTCAAAACAACAGGGCTATTTGATAATTTGCAGCGTCTGGCTGTATATAACTAACAGTCGCTAAAAAGCCAGCATCTATCCATCACAAATTACGTCCAGGGTCCGGGTTTAAAAAAACATAACAAGGAGTCTCGTCAGTAAAGCCTCCCGTTTGTGTTGGACATACCCTCAACGGTAGGGACCGAAACGCCAGTTTCATATATATATATATATATATATATATATAATTACCATTGTTCAACTCTGTTCCAGTAGCCTTTGCATCTATACCGAAGCTGTGTTGTGATCTACCGCGACTCGCATATTGGGTTTAATGAGAGCTGTGACCAAGCGCTCCACCCTCTAGGCACCACAACAGTGATCTCCAGCCATGACGCCTCGTCTCAACCAGCCAATCAGAGAAGAAGGACCAACACAAGACGCTCAATCTAAGCGCAAACCCAACTACGCAGTGTACGAAACAAACACAAAACTGCATCTTTTAGGAGCACGCTAATTTTGAAGTGGACATAGTTCCAGAATTCTTCAAACAACGTTTTGTAACACGAGTCATAAAAAAATGGGCCCAAAAATGATCTATTTGACACATTCCAGCAAGGATTTTTTCCTCGACGCTCTACGTGCACGCAACTGCTGTAAATGACAAACGATTGGGCCTTGCACATGAACGCCATCAAGGACTTTCGTTGTATACACTTCGATCGGAAAAGTGCGTTTGATCAGGCCGATCATAGATTTGTTGTTTACAAGTTAAAGAGACTCTTGGTCTAACCACCGTAAAGAGACTCTTATAAAATTTGCCGCCTTTTTTGCACAATCGGTCGTGATAAGGAAATTGCGGGGAATCTCTAAATGAGCATGCCTGACATTACCTAGCATCCCACATTCACGGTTTTCCACTTTGTTTGGATTAGTGTTATTGAGGTGGTGAAGCTTAAGTCAATTTTATTTATGTTACTTTGCTATATAGCACTTTGGAGTGAACAACTGTCTCCGCGCAAACTTGTGGTCACGGGTTCTCTAACCCGCCGCCGCAAGGCTTCTACCCACGCACTGAATCAGCTTGAGTGTAGGAAGGCCTGCACCTCTCAAAGTCTCGGACGCCAACGGACGAAATTCGTGCGGGTATTCATTTTAAGCGGAGCTTACGAATATTGACAGGTCTTACGTTCTCTGCACATATAAGATATCTATTTAAATCTAGATCCAGGGGTGTGCATTCGTCTGTATAACTCAATTGGTTTATCTGGACTTTTATATTACTTACCCGTCTGAGATCCATATTTGCGCAAACACAGTTAAAATTGAGCGAGCCCAGAAAATACGTTTGGAACGGCCCTACGGAAGCTGTGGTATCGTCGTATGTCAGCTTTATTTAAGAACAACGGATATTGCCACAGCTCAGGTCTTATTGACCGCATCTTTGCGATATGCTCTCTTTGTAAGCAGAACATGGTTACTCAACGGAAGAATTCGTAAAGATCATGAGCATTTATTTTGAATAGGGCAATTCTATGCGGGCATAACTCTTCGTGCAATTAACGGTCAACATAACCGGCCTTGTGAGAACACCATTCGTGAACTTTTGCAAAAGTTTCACAGGACAGGTTTAGTACGTGATGTGCCAAACCGTGAAAGAGCACGGAGCGCTCATGTAGCCAAAAATATCGCCGCTGTAACTGGCAGTGGGAAACAATGTCCGGAAACATCGGTTCGGCGACGTGCCCAGTAACTGCGCCTTTGGCGCACCTCAACCTGCTAGGATGATGGCGGTTGTGTGGTTTTTGAGGTCGGAACTAGCAACGTACATTTTATAGCATTGAACTGATTTAATAGCTCACCCTACATATCTTTAGGAACAGCTAAACTTCGCCAATTGGACTTCCGTGATGATACAGCGTGATGCCGACTTTGTGAAGAAAATTCCACGATTTTCCTATTTAACGCCGTTGTACTTCTGTAATAATAATATGTGAGTTTTTAATGAGTGTACGCTAATAATCCCGCGACCATTAGCGAACTATAAACCCCCCATCGAAGAATGCATTCATGTAATTGGGTCTAAAGTATGCGAAAATGTAAAAACAATTAGGTATCTCGTTTAAAGCTTGTCAACAAAATGTCACCACGTCACCGATAGTATACTTTGTTACATCCGTATTTGGGGTCTGTATTAGAACAAAAATACGTATTTTCTAAATATCTTATGTACCCGTGTTTTCATATTACTTTATTTTCTTTAGAATATTTTAGAAATATATATATATATATATATATATATATATATATATATATATATATATATATATTTGCCTTTAGGGGTAAATGTGCCGCTAATGAAGCATTTTTATACGAGCAGTTGACACGGTCGGTTATACTTACAGCGAGCTAACTTATACGTCTTTGCAATTGACTTCCGTCATGTTTGTATCAAGGCGCCAAGTAGTGCCGATCACTCGGAATGTTAGACTTTTTCGGCCAAACGATGCTCGCTCACTTTTGAGAATGGAGCACTTCTCGGTAATCCAGAAAAATAATAATATATATATATATGATATTTTGCTAACGATTTCAAAATCCTTACTCATATATATATATATATATATATATATACTGTTTGCATATGCACATGCCGATATATATATATATATATATATATATATATAAATATATATATATATATATATATATATATATATATATTCATATGTACATATATATGCACGTACCAACCTGTCAAGCCAAGCCTTTATTGTTAATTTGACTACTCCGTAGTCCTATAGTTAAGCACATTTATAGCATAAACCATCTTGAACAATTAATTTATCCAAAGGTGCGCGACGTAATGGTCGCGCGGGCAGTTGGCGAGGCAAATATAGCGCGAACGGCGAACTCGTTACGTAAAGTTGAGCACGCTCGTCTTCAGGAAGGTCACTTACGGACGCATGATCCCCGGGCATGACATATGACGCACTGGCTACGAAACAGTTTCTCGAGTAGAGTTCATTTCAGTCGTGTAGGAGCTAAGAGTTCAAGCAATATATGGCTCTCATTTGTGAAAGAGAGCTAGGCTCGTCGTACAAGCACCAAATCTATAAAGAAAAGGAAAATTTACACTTAATTACTTATTAACTAACTACGCACCGCCGAGTTCTAGACCTATAGCTAGTTGGCTTGTTGTCTAGCCGTAGTCCTAAAACTTTATCTATTGTGTGTGTAATCAAGCTTAATCTAGGCACTAAAATTAATCGTCATTGCGGGAGGTGTTGCAGCGAGAAGATGACACGCTGCCGCATGACTCGAGGCAAGCCGACGAAGCCTAACGAAAAAATAATCGGTAACTGTAGTGAGGAGACGAGCTTGATCAAGGCTGACCGGATGGGTTTCTGGGAGCCAGAAAAATGACACTCGAAACAGCAAAAAATCGACGAAATGTTCTGTGGGCTCTATCTGTTACAAGTGGTCGTTATGTCGACAAACAAAAGTGACGACTGCGAATGATTGCTATAACAGTAATAATATTGTTATTAATAATGAAGCGTAGACAAGCGTTGCGATAATATAGCAGAAATGGCTCATAGATGTAGGCCGTTTAATGTGACAGCACGTTGTAAACAGTTGCCGAAAACAACCGTTTTTCCTTTTTGTCAAATTATCTCTGCCGCAGTAATTCTATTTTCACTCAGCTTCTCGTGTAGCTCAATTTAATCGCGGAATAAAACATTCCGCTATTAAATTGGCAATTCTTCTCCAAGATCTTTTAACTGGTTTTGTTTTGAAAATTTGCCACATCTTCTTCTATGTAACGACTATCTGTTGCCTTAATATTTAGTTTTTTTTCGCGCATTCCCATTATATGTCGCTGCTTTGTTTGATCATGCATACTTTAAAATCAAGTTTTACTTGCCCACTTTGCAACTTTCCCGGGGCTAATATTTCCTCTGTAGTTTGTTCCAAAATCTTTCTGGTCTTGTTTTTAGTTCCCCGCGCTCCGTTGTTTTGTCTTTCTCGCACCATATTTGTTCTCTGTGGTTTCTTTCATCTGTCTGTCTGTCTATCTATGTATGTGCCCATTGGCTGATACGGTTTAATGCTCGGCGGCTTGGCGTACCACCGTGGCTTAGTGAACGGTCCCGCCGTCTGACTAGACTCAGGTAGTAGCTACGGTAACGGCGCGGAGAGAAGGGACATCACATCGATCTTACGGCGGCGCGTACGGCGATCAACAACAACGGCGAGTAATCAGGCGAACGACGGACTCATAAGTACGAACGAACGCCAAGCAAATCGTCGTCGCGAAGTGCAGAAGCACTTCACGATCATCAGCATCAACAGAACGGCATCGTACGGAAAGTCCGAGCGAGAACTTTTTTCTGGACGGGCGACAGCAACGGCGGCGGTGACGACGACGAATACAACAATAATAATAATAATAATGATAGTAGCGCCATCAGCAACAACAACAACAGCAAGCGCAATATATATAACAACAATAATAACAACAGCAACAACAACAACAACAACAACAACAACAACAACAACAACAACAACAACAGCAGCAACAACAATAACAACAACAACGACACCGTACACCGCGATAAGGCGCCGAAGCCGGGCAAGGCCGAGCCGTGCCCTGTTGGAGTCGCTGCTGCTGCCGCTGGTGTCGTCGCAACCGGATAAGCGGCTGGGCGACGGAAAAGAAGGCCCTTTACGGCCTTGATTGATAGAGCAGGTCTGCTGCGCGCACACATTAGACTGCGGTGGAAATCACACCTCCCCAACCGTTCTAATTCTAACTAGCTCTCAATGCCCCCTTCTCTCTCTCTCTCTCTCTCTCTCTCTCTCTCTCTATCTCCCTCGCTCTCTCTCTGCGTGTGCCTTCGCTTGCATCGCACGTCTGTTAGAGAGCGCCCGTCGTCGGCCTTTAGATCGGTCCTGCAGCGATCAATTATAAAACAAGCTGTAAATGACAACAGAGGTGATACAACAAAAGAGAATCAAACAGCGCAGCAACAAAGACATCGACGAAGACGACAACAACAGCACCACCAACAGCAACAACAACAACAACATCGATAACAACAACAACAATAGCCAGCCGAAGAAGACGTGAAAGGACTACAATGTGTAAGGAGCAATTAGCCATCTTAGAAGGGAGGGTGGGAGGGATGTAGAGAATAGCACGCATGAGCACGTGAAGCTTACGTAAAGCACACAAAGCTGGCCGGTATCACAGGTGCCGGCCGTACAGGTGCCAGCTGGTGTGACCTTTCGTAGAGAAGAAGCTTGTCATAGATGTCAGTTGACTCATCTCTCCACAGACGGGACGGGGCCCCATGCAGCGTAGGTGGGTAGCGCGTAAATAGTGGATGGTGATAGTGAGGAGGTTGGGCGCCTAATTACGGCTGTTTTATGGCTGGTAACCGCTAACAGCTTTCGGCTTTGTCGCTGGCGTACTCCGATACGAGTGTGGCTTTGGAACGGCTTTCGCTGCAACAGGCAACTAAATGGCACAGAGGTATGGTGGGACTCGTGCACTCAAAGCACAGAAAAAAGAAGAACAAGAGGAAGAAGAGGTAAGCCACCACCAAACATCAATACAAATCCACTTTCAAGGAACAACTACCTACGAGACCGCTAATGAACAGACACGAATCTGATTGAGTAAATAGGCGTCAATCGTTCCGTGTCAATTCGACTCAGTAAAGTGACCATAAACGTTGTCATGTCAAACATACCGCCAGTCTTTACGAGTGTCGCCAGTTGTTCATGGCTACCGTCGTTTTGTTCGCCGCAAGCGCAATTAGTGCGCTATCATATACGTGTGTACTCTGACACGGCTAGGCGACGGTAGTTCGGCAATCCAGGGG
This sequence comes from Dermanyssus gallinae, assembly GCA_003439945.1. Classification (NCBI taxonomy): domain Eukaryota; kingdom Metazoa; phylum Arthropoda; class Arachnida; order Mesostigmata; family Dermanyssidae; genus Dermanyssus; species Dermanyssus gallinae. Next base: position 46,896 of record QVRM01006365.1, read on the forward strand.
GGCCAAAGTTATAATAGGTAAATATTAAGATTGATATTATGAATAACAGCCTGTGACTATTTGACTGAGTGGCTCATGTTGAAAATTAAGCAGTAATACATTTGCATGTATCCGCAATCGAGCAAGTACCTGCTCAGAAGGATAGATAAGTTGGAGTCGAGCGCTCTCAGTTGGAGTTCTCTGCGTTTCTAAGGCGCACTTAGTAGTAATTGGACGTAGTAAATTTGGCAAACACTTGCGGGGCACCTGCGGAAAGAGGGAGCATGTGTTTAAGTGAGTAATGCGGAAGGCAACGCCCCGAGTCCTACACTGATAAGTGTCGTCAGCCGAACTAGACGTGTGTAAAAGCACTTCATATAAACCTTCTAAAAAAGATGAGATATACATATATATATATATATATATATATATATATATATATATATATATATATATATATATATTTACAAGTACACGAGTGACAAAAGGAAGTAGAATATGTAGCTCAGATATATATATATATATATATAGAACTGTGGCTCAGTATTTAAAAACCGTACTGCCAAAATGTATGTAAAAAATTGACAGACACTGGTACCTTCTAAAGGTACTGTATAACTGTCTGTGGGTTGATCTTCCCGTTGACATGTAAAGGGTGTACTGTAGGAATGTGCACCAGAATGTAATAATAAAAATAATATCGTGAGTTAGACTCGTACAAACATTGGTACGGGTAAACCAACGTTGGGTGCTCGGAAATGGCTACAGGACAGTATAGTGACGAAACAGCAGTCTAAGCCTTGTTTCGCCTTATGGGACAGTTTAGACTAACACAGCGTAAAACACAGGCAATTGTACGAAGGTGGCGAGCCGCCATATTCTGTTTTCATTTGCAGTAGCTGAATTCTGGCTCAGATTGATATTTTACGTTTTGCAGGGTTAGCAACCGTTTGGGCGGCTAGCAGACGTGCTGATTTACATTTATAGCTCGGTTAATGTTGTCACAATCGATATAATTCAATCGAGCTCTGTTGATGTCGTTGCGAGACTTACAGTGAAGGAATACGTTACTTTGTAAATCTCAACACGATGAACTGTCCTCCGATAAATCACTCAGGGTCCGAAGTTGAGCATTTACCTGGTTTGCCAGTTTTCAAATATTATAAGTTACAATGAGATAAACATCATTCTTGTCACTGTGTTCCAACAGCAAAGACAACGTCTTCTGATATATATATATATATATATATATATATATATATATATATATATATATATATATATATATATATATATAGCGCTTTGAAGTGATCAGTTATCTCCACGCGAACGTGTAGCCACGAATTATCTAACCCAGGATTAGCCTAGTTCAACAATGTGCCCCAAACAGATGTTGCATTTCCTCGCTGAATGCCAAGCGACAGCCTCTCTGACGCAAGAACTCGGATGTCGATTGACGGAGATTGATGTTGGCATATTTTATTTATAAAGATTACACAGAATAAAACAGTCTAGATCCAAAACATTTTTGCCTAATCCTGCCACTATGTGGCATATCGTTCATATATATATATATATATATATGAATGTTTTTAGAAATGCAGTTATAAAAGTTATATAAATTAGGCTAGGCCAGATAGAGCAGTTTTGGCGACACATCGGTATGTTGATATATCACGCGCTTTCTTTTATGATAGCGCAACAATCCGACGCATCGAAGATTATCTTTTGTTGCCATAGATCAGTTGTTACCCGGTTGCTACTAAAAGCGGTTTTTACCGTCTTGTATACGACGTGACGTGATTAACGTCGGGTATACGAGGTTACGGCCTCCAACTATTAACTCAGCAAAGAAAAATCTACGTGACATGGCTAACGCCAACGACGATACTTGCATCCAGAACAGAAAACAAAGGCCGTCATAGGGGTATGCTATCGTGTCGGGTTTTTCTCACATTCGTCTACACTGCGCATCCTATATATCAACATCTACTCAGGGCCTGTGCTGTTGATTATTGGTTGACTGCCTGTCAAACTATTATTAAACTTATATATATATATATATATATCTAACTAAACAATCATCGAGTTCGGATCGGACACATCCACTCTGCCTTTCTGGAGCACCGCGGAAAAAGTCGTGGCCATCTACGCCTACCAATTTCTACTTCTGTGTTTCTCGATTTGAACTCATTGATCTACAGAACACTGTTCAATGCCTTGCGAGCTGTCTGGTTTCGAATATCAGCTAGATTATACCGTAAACAAACAAGCAAATTGAGCAAACGCGCTTGGTAAGGAGAGAGCGTTTCGTGTATATATATATATATATATATATATATATATTACTGCCTATACGTATGACTATTTGCTCAGTTTTCTCTTGTTGTCCACCTTGTTATTAGAATACGTTATCAGCGCTAAATTACCTGTACCCTCCGATGCTTCCTCAGACGGTAATCTAAATGCCAGTTTGTAATTGAGGATAAGTACACGGTGTATGCAACCAAACAAATGAAAATAGTAACAGTAACATTCATATTGTCATGATTACAATTCTGGCCGCGCCGGAAGTACGCCATAATTCCGGCTGTAACAAAGCCCAAACAAAGACGGATCGTTTTGTGGTGGCCCTTCTAATGACTGAAACGCGTGCTCTTGTTTTGTTTACCGAGGGTTTATTTCTATTTAAATATATATATATATATATATATATATATATATATATATATATGAAAGCAGATACTGCTTAAGGCGACCATATCACTGCAGTGAGGAGCCGTTCATCTCACACTGATTGGGATACTCGATTACACAGGCACCAACGCTACGTGGTCTTGCCCGTAGCGCCGGTGCCGGAAAATTTAGTGGGCGTTAGGATGCAGGAGCAGCAGGAGCGCCCCATTCTAACGCCCCTACAGAATACGTGTGCTTATACTGTATCTGTGTTTGTCTATGGCAATTTCATCGTAGCGTAGACAATTCCGAGTTCTGGATAGGGCAGCGGGGCGTCCGGTTCCCGTATTGCCTGTTGATGACGTCGGCCAGTCGGTCAGTCTGTCGGACGTCTTTGCCGTCGTCATCGGAGTCGTCTGCGCTCGACAGAACCTTGGGCGGCCCTTCGTAGCTCTGACACTCTGACGCTGCGCGCTGGCCACTGCAGTCGTTTGTCTGATCAACTAACGGCCGACCACTTAATTATTAGTCGTCTGGTTATCGGCCAGCTCGTCAGCGTAGTCAGTTCAGTCCGGTGTCCGACCCAGCTAACAGATAAACATATACATAACTAAAAAAAAATAAAGAATCTAGCATCGACTCTTTGCGCGTGCATATAGGTGTGGGCCTCTACCTCTTGTGTTTGTTCGTGTATCATATGGTAGTGGCACATAGGTACAGGAATAAGTAATTCATCGGGACTGAAGGATTGGCTGGTCAGGCCTAGCTTGTGGGGTATGTTATATATATATATATATATATGTTTATATATATATATATATATATCTTAGTCTCAGCCAACGACGATTTGCACTGCGGAATTTCTGGCCAGACCGTGTATGCCCAGCGGCATTTGAGTGCCGGCACGGGGAGAGATGACGGCGGAAGGCAAAGCCAGACTACGGACGTTGTCCGTTGGCCCTATTCAACTGTCCGTTGATTTATTGGTTTATTCGCGTATGAATTGATCGATCGGTGAGCGGACCCGGTAATAGTGGAGTCGTGGCGGTGGTGGTGGTGGTCGCAGTATCTCGAGTAGCTGTACCAGCATAGCGTCAGTGGTGGCTTGGGCAGCTTCGGTGGTTCCGTTGGATCTGGCTGCACAACCAGACCTCATGGTGATCTGACCTGATCCCGGCGAGATCAGGCTGCAGTGACATTGATATGCTAGAGAACGTCTATAGTTGTGCAGTATGAGAACGCGTTTCGGATAGCATAGCTAAGGGCACTCGACACAAGTTGATGGCAAAATTGCTGACCTGTCAAAGGTAGGCTAAGGTTAAGTAGTATGGCCTGCTATACCTGGAACTCTCCCTTTGTCCCCGGTTGGACAAACCCTGCTGTTTTGGACACCGCTGCCATGGAAGCGTCGCATAGGGGTGTAGATGAGTCTGAGAAATGTTGGCTGCGGCGAGTGTGCAAAGCTGTCGCTATTCGTTTAAGCCAAATCACGAGCCAACCACCACCAGCAGAAGCAGCGATCTCATCGCAGCTAACATGTGATGCAACGCCAATTGCACGATACGTTCCATTCGGCTTCCAATAAGGCAACTGCAGCAGCAGGCAGGCGTCTGCGACAACGAGTTGCAGGGCAGCTATAGCGATGTTGCAGGAGGGGGCCGACTATTCGAAACGGTTGAGGTTGAAATCGAGGTTCGACATTCGAGTCGAGGTCGAACTGCCTTGCTGGTCGTCGTTGCTGCAACAGCAGAGTCGTCCGCTTACTGTAGCAGGCGTCACATAGTTCACAGCAAGAAGTGGGTCTTCTTGCTGCGGTTGACCCCCCCACCAAAGAGGATGAGACCAACAACAAGGATGGATAATCGCAGTAACAATAAACACGGCACCGGTACAACAAACAAAAAAACGAAAAATAAAACAGCAATATCACCACCACCGCCACCACCACCAGCAGCACCATCAGCAATAACAAGTAGATGCTGTCACAATTTTGACCCCCACCGTGACCCAAACGGATTGTGGCTGTGACAGGGCCGTCAATCATATTCATTTATTTCTTGATTTATTATGGCAATTGCTATCACTATTGACAGTAATGGTCTTGGTAGTGAGTGACATCAGTGGTAGTAAGCACCAAACACATTGACTTCATGTTAAATAACGAAAGCGACTCGAAGCAGAGCATACACTGCGCGCTTGTCTTCGAACATATGTCTGAAGTATCTGGCTGGAATACATTCTCTATCCGAAGATGCATACGCACACTTTGAATCTTGTGAGTATATATATATATATATATATACTACATTTTTTACAGATTTAAAAAAACGAGAGATTAAGAAAATCGAAATAAGGAAACGAGCGAGGTAGGTCAGTGTTCCTCTCGTTGTGATAAATAATCATTTATTTAAAATTAACGTAAAACAGTCGAAAACACGCGTTACAGGCTCGGCGATCAATTACCGACGTAAATAAACATTGCCCTATCATAGATCGGCGTCTGATCACAAACCGAACCAACAAACTACGTGACGAGCCTTCTGCCTCCACCAGTACGCCAATACGCCTTCTCGCGCCCTCTGAGCAGACCGGTTGCTGCTGCTGTAACGGCGATAGTGATACGTTACGTGTGAAGGCAGGTACAATAGATAATGCTACTATTATTAAAAAAAAACAACAAATAGATAATACACACAATTAAAGTGCCGCAAACATTCCACAAAGAGACAGGCGGCGACAAACGAGAAAAGCGAGGGAAAGAGAGATCCCAACGAGAGGGGGCGCCTAACCGAGGCGGGCAAGGTGATTAGGCCACTTCGAGCAGGCAGCCGACAGTCACATAAAGATGATGATGATGATGACGACGACGACGACGAAAGAAGAGATGAATAAGTCGATCTAAACTATGCCTGCTTCCTGCAGGGGCTTTACCGCATAATCGATCGATCGGGCGAGGACAACTCGTCATCTGCAAGACGGCGTGTTTGCTGCTGGTAGCGGCTATACCAGTTCTAGTACGAGTGTTTGAGCAGGCACGTCGCTTCGTGATAGTATGCCAACGCTGATTCTCTGCTCTGTTGTTACTGTTACAGCAGCCACTACCAACTGTGCTGCGAGTAGTGATAACGGTGCGGCTCTTGTTTATTTGCGCTTGCTCTTGTGTTAGCATCTGTGTTATCTGCCCACACATATATCGACAGCGGATTGAAGTACATCTGAGTGCAGAGCGCTCGCTCCTTGCTGCAGTCGTCGGAAGCCGCGGCGACGGAGACGGCGGCAGCAGAAGCAGCAATAGCGGCTTCGCTTATCTGAGCTCCCTCGTCGTACTTTAACGGGCTAGCGGAAACTTATTCATCCATCAATCTATAGGCATCGCTCGATGGCTTGATAATAATAATAATAATAATAATAATAATAATAATAATAATAATAATAATAATAATAATAATAATAATAATAATAATAATAATAATAATAATAATAACGCATGGTGTCAGCCCTTAGGATAGGCGCGCCCGTCTGCCAGCCTTTCTCATGTACTTCGTGCAGCCAACCTGTTGACTCCGATGGTCTGCATCCTCTAAGCTGTCTAAAAAGCCCTGGCAGACTTACAAGACACGCGGAACTCAACGCCATAGTAAGAAGAGCCCTTAGAAGGACAGGGATACCATCCACACCCGAGCCGAAAGGTCTTTATGGAAGTAGTGAGCTACGACCTGACGGAGTCACCATTCCGCTATGGTCACATGGTAAAAGCCTTGCATGGGATGTAACCGTTTCATGCACAGCGGCCTTGTCGTATCTACGTCACAGCGCAGTTGAATCTGGATGGGTTGCAGAACGCGCGGACTCTGAAGAACGAGGAAAGTATCTCGAGGTGTCAAGCAGGTACCACTTTGTACCCATTGCATTGGAAACACTTGGGCCCATTAGCACAGGTACGGCGAAAATCCTGAAGGATATTGGAAAGCGTATAGGAGATATTACGGGTGATCGACGCGAGGCCATGCTTTTGAGACAGATGATGTCTTTGGCCGTGGGTAGGGGGAACGTGGCTTCTATCATAGGCGCCATGATTTGAGGAAATCAGCAGAGCATCATGAACATGGCTTAAACGTTTATACCTCACAATTGTAAAACCGAAAAAAAAATAATAATAATAACCATTGTCATCTTCATGATCATCACAATGTCATATTTGCGAAGCGGGGATTTACTGGTGCCTCCGACATATGTTTTTTTTTTTTGGGAGGTTTCGGGAATGCATGATGCACATGCGCCACTAGCAGCCTGCGTGACTAGTGTGAGACTCGCAAACCCACTAAACCCGGATTCCTCCCCACCCCCCCAGGCTCGGTATTACTTTGGCATTACATCGAAGCCGTGGGAGCTCCGACATATGCTACTAAATCACAATCGAGCCAATATCCTTAGCAGAACAAGAGTAATATCAGTGGACGTTTAACGCGACAAAATGTGAAGCTAAAGCCATGGAGGGCACCCCTCAAGATCTAAGACGCGATCTGCTGATATGAAAGAAGGCACCCACATGTAGCTCTCAGTTTCTTGAAATATTATAGCCTTGAACAGCTGAAATTCTCTTGTGTCGAGAGTCATTAGTATATTATTGCAAGTCATTACTATATTATTATTACCACGCACGCCTATTCCCGACCGCAAATTATCTGAAGACCTGTTTGATTATGGCGATGCCAGCATCAAGCAAGTTGCCAAGCATCAGTTGTGGAGGAAAATCGTGGGAAAGAGTAAGTTAACCAATCTGCGATATAAAGGAAGGTAGCCAACATCGCAGAGGAGACCGTACAGGTATCTATTTAACGCCGGCCTTCTAAAAAACGTGTAGATCACTATGCGCTCGTCGCAGACAAAGTCAGGAAAACTGCGAAAACCGGAAATTATATGGTGGTTGCGCCTGACGTCATAGGTACGGGGTGGCTTCAAGCCCTGCCCTGAAGTGAACTCGGTACTATGCTGAATCCTAGATCCTTTCGCACGGTGTTGGCTATTAGGATAGGCGCCCCCGTCTGTTAGCCATTCGTGTGCTGCGAGGCCGGTGGGGTGGTGCATTCGTGTGCGCCTCGCTACCAGAGAGACACATAGGTGCACGGGTTCGATCCCCACCGTTGCGCACTTGCATTTATGGAGTCCGTCTCACGAAGCAATGCGAAAGCAAACCCGTGGACGTTAAATGTTGGCTGAGGGTCAACCCGAAAAATTTTAGAAATTATTGTGCGTGTCGTGTGCTGGTACTAGTAGATTCTGACGGTCTACATTCGTTAAGTTGTCTAAAATTTTTATTTACCGAGAACTTAAGCGTTGTAAAATGCAGTTCCGTAAATAAACCACGTTTGAAATTAATAATTGATATATATATATATATATATATAGATGTGTGTAGGGTTAAACAAAGATTGTCGTTAAAAAAAAAGATGCAGATAAGGCGTATGTAAATGTGCTTTAGTGTGTCTGGAGAAGGTCACGACACTCCATTAAAACTAGTCTTTGAATTCGGCGTTTCTCAACAATCATCATGCTTTGCTATAGCCCGTATTAAGCAAAGGTAGATGCTAATTTGTCACCAGTAACATTGACAAGAGCATAACAATAATAATAAACAACAATCGTGAACAAGTCGTGAAACGTTCCTAATTTAATATTATTTTTTTTACGTTTCGATATAGTAGACAATGAATTGAATTATTGATGAATTACAGTAAATGCGGATGTTATCTTGTGTTTATAAGGAAACACAGATTAGCTTCTGATGGCACATAGCGTTCGTAAGTTCCTCCAGAATATCGTCTCATCTCTACCACGGTAGCAGCTCTGGCAGCTGGTTTCCAATGGGTGATGTCATTCGGCCGAGCATGGCGTCTCTTAAAGTTCGATGAACGGCGCACTTTAGACCAGGAGGCCAGGGCAATCCATCCGTACACAAATATAGGACTCAAACGAACTAGGTATGTAACTAAATAAAACTATTTGACGTGAGAAATAGAACATTTGAGCAGCTTACTGCCGCCTCTACCAGATATATATATATGCCTTTTCATAGCCGAAATGTCACAGCGACAAAAGGGACACTCATCAGCCAGCTTACATTCAGCTCGTTAGGACCCTGGACCACTAGATGGCTAAACGCAAATGCAATCTATGAACAACACAATCGTTCGTCTTACTTATACAACGACACGCGCATCTTGTTATCTATTTTTGTCGCCCCAACACTAGGAAGGTCGTAAGAAAAGAACACTGTCGTCAGCCAAAGATGTCTATACATGTTAGAGATATTGTTATTGACGCAACACATAATCACATAATTGCCCAGCACAAACCTTGCCTCCTGAGAATGAGGCTGTTGAAAAGGCATGAGGGGGATAACACTGGACGAGGCTATAAGGAGATCCTTTGAATTTACCGCTTGAGGGTGTTAGCTAAGCGAGCTTTTTAGTAGGCATATTCCTTGCGCAACTTTGGCCCGAGTAAGCGGGGGCAAAAATAATGTATACTACTGTTGTAGTAAATTTTACGCTGTGTCAGTACAATCGTGATATTAACTCATATATATATATATATATATATATATATATATATATATATATATGAGCAGGCTTTTCTGGGTTCTATATTTGCGGCGGCTCCATAGCTGATCAGAAGTGGTTTTCATCAAGTCCGATTCGATAATCGCTTGTTAAGTTTGCTAGAATGCTGGTTTTAATATTGTACAACTTCCAATCGAGTTATCTACTAGTCGTCGATTTTCGATACCATGATGCATACTATGCTTCTGAGGATACAAATACATAATCTGTACTCTTTGAAAGTGCCATGCAGGCTTTAATGTAGGCACATTTCGAGTGCTTCAAAATGTATGTAGCACCACTGTTTAGAAGAGGACCTTAGAACAGTATTACAATATCTGCAATGCGCAACGTACAAACTTTAAGGAGCAAACCAAACTTAAAGGAGCTAGCCACAAGAAATGATACACGTTCGGCGGCTAAGTTAAATGTATTGGTATATGATAAATCTATAAAGCTGCCAAACATATGGTCCTTGCATTTACAGCGAAAGCACTTGTTGGTCTTCTCCCCTTTTAAAGACAAATAATGGAGCCCTTTTAGTAGACGATCTTTGCAGATAGGCGTAGTATTAATAGTAAATCTTTATTTTAGTTGTAAAATGCTTCAATTAACTTCTAGTTAAATATAAAGCTTCGTATGCGCATATAGGTGTTCATACACGTGTGTAGTATATATATATATATATATATATACATATACATATACGCAAATACGTGAAATCAATTCACACAAGTACATATCTATGTACAGGCAAATGTATATATGGCAGCAATAGTAGCGTTTCCGTGGCGATGATCAGAACGGAAGTTGTCTCGACGAGACGTCGGCCACATTGTCGCCAACCTGTTTTGTCAGCTTGAGCCAGCTGTTTTTTTCTTCTGCGCTCAAACAAGAATGTTCGGACGCTCCTCATCTCCGCCAGCCTAATTCTGGCGCGCGGCGCTGTGTCTGTCATACAGCGGCGGTGGTGACGCCGCCAGCCAAGACGCGACGACGACGACGACGACTATTACTTGTCGTGAGGGAAGGCGACTTGAGTAGAGCCACGAGTGGTGCACTAATTACCGCAAAAGTACCCCACACTCTCTCCCCTCGCCCTCGTCCCCTCCCCCCATCCCGGTCTGGGGGTTCGATGGTTGGCCGTTCGAGCAAACGTAAGCGGAGGCAGCATACGCGGAGGAGAATGATCTGATGATGGAAATACGAACACGGCGGCGGCTTTGTACTTTGGGCTGATATCGTCGTCGGACTGTGCCGTCTCGCGCGCGAAATGGAATCGAAGTTGGAATCGATGGTGACAACGACCAATGGAAAACTGACCGGTGGACCTAGCGACTGTCCTACTAAGACTGGTTGTACATAACGAATTTGCCGTAGGTGGACACAGGCCAAGAAATATTGTCACATATTCCCCGGCCATCCACCCGCGCCCCCTCCCCCCAATGCTTGTTGTTATGTCTCCCGAGGCTTGAGGCAGTCTCTGTCGGTTGGTAGAGGGAAGCGGCTCCTCGGTCATCATAGTAGTCGTAAAACTGCGTCATGCACTCTAGCATGCCCAAACTATGATATCTGAGCATCCTGTTGCATTGCCATTGGAAAATCCTAATTATCTTCTATAGCATAGCGGCGCGCTTCGATGTTTACATACATGGGGGTGTCTTTGTAGACATTTTGGTTTCAGAGTATGAAATTTGACGGAGACTTCATTGAGAATAAATATATATATATATATATATATATATATATATATATATATATGCTTGCAAATCTTTTTCTAGACACTTGTTTTATGGTGTGACATTTGACGGAGACTCCAATACATATGTGGCTTAGCTTCTGTTGTAAAGCTGTAGATTTATGGTTGCCTACAGTTTGCGTACTTGACGTTCCAACTTTGACGGAGGAAGCTGTTTCACAAAGCATCACAAGCTTAAGCTGTAATGGCTAATTATATATATGTGCGCATACCATACTCGTATGGATAAACTATAGTATAAAATATACACAGTACTAGTAGACGTATTAGCAAATCGCTAACTGGGTTTAGTAAATGTTGTCTTAACGTAAGGTTGGCTTACCCGACAACAACGTGCTACTACATAACCTATGAAATCATTGCGCGCTTGTTTAACTGTGTGTTGTTTAATGTTTTAACTACTAGTCCGACCCGACCCCGGTGTCGTTATGACTGGCGGCGAGGTAGACTAGACTGACTTACCTTGCTGTAAACGCGTAAATATCCCATCGTGATCTGAGGACGCACACACAGCTCTCGCAGAGCCCCGCTGATTGAGTGATGATTACTCACACGGTGAAGTAGCGCACGTCTACAACGATATTAGCAATAGCATTGCGTGTGACCGATACACACGCTCACAATCACAGACTCTCACACAACCGGCAGTGTCCTCACTGGATCTCACTGAATTCGCATGGATGGATGGGTGGGTGGATGGGCGATACGCATTCAGCACGCCTTCCTCTGGCTGGTGGTTAATAATCGCAATAATCGACCAAGTGTAGACTACTCTCGCACGCGGAGCACATAGGACAGAGAGACAGAGAGAGACACTCGATGCATACGAACGCACAAACTATGCACACATCAAAACGATGACCGTCTTGGTTCCTTTCGGTTTGGCCCTTCGGCAAGGGGCCCTTCCTTCTATGAGGCTGTGACGCTCTAGCGCAAGATGACGACGATTCCTAGGCCGTCGTGAGCATGCTCTCGACATGAAGTGTGTACACGTGTATACGGTGTGTCACAAGTTATTCTCTTGTTGGCGACGTTCAACGAGGATGCTAAGGGGGCGATAACGACACCTACTTATGGTGTGTAGAAGAAAATAACTTAGGAGCTTTTGGGGTAGCTAGGTAGATAGAGAGACTTCGAGGTAATCATCGAGCTCTTACCACCACGTAGAAGATGCACAGTCGCAATAGTACAGTCGCGTACAGCGGTGGGCCCTATCTCTCTAACAACCGGCCAGCGGTCGGTGTGACCTGTTCTGACTCTGTCTGACGAATCTGTCAGCAGGCTCTGACAGATGACTGTGAATGAAATCTAAGGCGGCAAGGTATTGACTATTTAATCTTAATGCACCACTGTTGTTGGTGCTGTTGCTGTTGTTGTTGTTGCTGTTGCTGTTGATGCTGTTGTTGTTGTTAATGCTCCTAGTGTTTCCGCTGTCAGTACGCGTGTCATACACCGGCATCAGTGATGTCACTGCATATCTGGCTGCGTTAGGCCGGGTCGGTGGTTCGACACCGTGTGTGTCGGTTCGAACGTCTACCGATCGTCTTGTTCTTGTATCGTTGTGGTCGTGTGGTCATGTGGAGCAACGGCGCGCTATTGGCGGCGGCGGCGGTCGTGGTAGCGGTAGTGGTGAAGGTGGTGGTTGTCGTGGTCGTGGCGGCAAAGTGATGGTAATGGTGGTAGCTGCGGCAGCTGAAGCAACAGCAGCAGCAGCTGCAGTAGTCCGAGCAGCAGCAACGGGAGCCACAACAACGTGTGCGCCTCTTGTCTGCGCCCAGTAGCTGGACGAACGTCATCGGCATGAGCGGCATCGGTTGCCCGCCGGTCCGCCTCCCTGCCACTGGCCCGGCTGCGAAAGACTGCACGGTGGAGAAGGAGGGGTGCGTGCGGGTGAGGGACAATCACCACCATCACCACTACCACTATCACCATCACCATCAACAACAATATCAACAGCAATAGCAGCAGCAGCAGCTGCTCTGCCGAACTGCCGGCTAGTCACTCACTACCCAATCGTATCTGTTGTATCTGCCATTCGGTTTATCAGTCCGTTCGTCAATCTGTATGTATGTAGGGATGTAAGTAAGTGTGTGTGTACGCTTATCAATCGACCTATCTGTGTATATACGTGCAATACTATATAGTATATACGAGTGTATATATATATATATATATATATATATATATATACCTATGCTTGTATCTATCTGCCATACCCATCTATGAGGAGGAACTGAACAGCGGCCTTGGCCTTCCTCTCCATCATCTTGTTCAGGACGATGACGACGACGACGACAACCCGACGCGGACCAACTGGCTGGCGTCTTAGTGACGGGCGAGTACGCAAGCCGCCCCCCGCGACGGATTTCCATCAAAGTCCGCGTGGAGACAATCGATAGATCAGTCCATCAATCGCATAATAAGGGAACCCCCCGACCCACGAATCCCCGAGTACCCCCGAATCTCCCTCTGGTACCCCTCGGTGTCCTCCTAACGCCTCACCATTGGCAAACCAGCGGGACAGAAGTGAGAAACGACCGAGAGTGACGTACGATGCACTCATTTACGAATCGTGCATAGCTCCGCACTTTTACAGCAACGTATCCCACCGAAAGGCACATAAGCTGAGTACGCATACACCAAGGGGGGAGATGGGGCGTGATACACTCTAGAGATAGGTAACGAAGACATTACGTAATGATGACGGTAGTAACACAAATAGTGCAATAGCGATCAGATGGGGACGACTAGATAGGAAAACAACGAGTATGATGACAACATCGTGTTTACAATCTGGCGCGTGTGTGTTCTGCTGTTCCTTGCTTTCTTTGCAATGACGCAACATCACTCTCGAAGTCAGACCCCGAAGTGACCGAGTGTCTACAGAAGTCGAGCTATTTCCAATAGCCGATAAAAGTTATTAATACTCAAAGCCTTCATCGGCTCAATTTATTTTTGGAGCTTGCCTCACGATTCATAGCAAAAGGATCAACGAGTCTGACTCAACGAGCACGAACACTGTAATGTGTCGCCGGAAAACGCAGTCACATTCACTGTAGAATAAGCTAATGCGTGGTGCCGGATATCGAAGAATTTATTTTATGCGCACTATACTATTTGCTATGTGAAGTGAAACCAAGTCTTAATATGAATATAAGTGTGCAATTGTTCTTGAACAATCCTAGTGGGAGCATCTAAATTTAAGTTACTATAGACTCCTTGCAATATTTGTAAATATATGAAACAACATACCGTTGTAAATGTGTATATAATAAATAAATTACCTTTTTCAGAGAAAAAAATTGTTTATCAGCTAGGAAATAGTATGTTTGATTATAGTTGATCTTGTGGAAGTCTCATCTTAAAAATATAAGACTATATATAAACGATGTATAGAGCTGCATCCTGTAGAAGCTCTATGAAGACGTAACATAAGCTGAGTTTTTGCAAAACACTCAGAAAAATCACCGCACTTCTCGACCATCTGCAGATAAATCTTTTAATTATTTGCCAATGATCTAAAACTATTTTCTTGAAAAATCGGTTCCTCCCCAATAAACGTATTGCGCGAAAGGTAATAAAATATGAATATATATATATATACCTTGCACGCAATAAGTTTATTGGAGAGAAACCAAATATTTCGAGAAAAAGAGTCTGAGATCATCGGTAAACAGGGAACTAGCACGTGACTGGAAGGTTTTTGGTATGCATGCATGCAAATGTAGTAGGCCAATGGGTGGGAAAAAAACCACTCGGCCCAGGCGATATGTTGAAGGCTTGCGACACTTGCAGGATATATGCATTTTGGACCAAAAGTTTTAGCAGCCAGATATTTGGCTAACTATGCGTGCCTAGTCCACCAGAAGCAAATGCATCAGAGCATCGCCTTAACTAGCTCTTACTCAGTGATCTGTCTATGACTTGTCTTACATACAGGGTGTTTTTGCTTGAAAAATCGCTTCTTCCACAGAACATATAAAGTCGGTCAGAAGATGCGACATGGTCGCTTAGAAGATAATTCACGGAAAATGAAGTTCTTTATTAGCTTTCACGCCAAATACCTCAAAATCATAACCAAAGGACCACAGCGCTTAAACATATCAGGCAAACGCACATTTCATGACGATAATTTTGGTACCAAACGTATGGCAATGTGAGCCGCGGTTGAGGAGCAATTAAGATTTTTCGGAGGGCATGTCGATTACTCCGCAACCACTCGCATTGCCATGTATTTGGTACTAAAATGATCGGTGTGGAACGCGCATTTGTCTGAAGGTGTTAGTTTTGAGCGTTGTGATTGGTCGTAAGGTTGTGCTTTTGAGATATTGAACGTGAAGGCTAAAAAATTACTTCATTTTTCGCGAATTATTTTCTAAACAACCATGTCGCATCTTCTGGGAGCTATTATATGTTAGGAGAACCGATTGTTTCGCAATTGGACATTTTATGCTCCTATGTCGGTCACTCCGAAACAAGACTTTTCAGAGACTCTGTTTCATTGAAAAAAAATATTTGCTTTAACGAGCTTTACAGTTCAATATATCGCTCTTTAAATCTTTCTGAGACAAAGTCATTTATGCATGCACTCAATCTCGACATGCCCTCCGAAAAATCTTAATTGCTTGTAGCAACGTACTCTCGCTGTGAAGCAGAGCAATCCCTATCATATTTATATTATAAGCAAGCTTTCGATAGGCATTTAGATCATACTCATGCATCACAGATGCAGTATAAACGCGTTTTGTAGTATATTTAATCATGCAGCTATTATTATATAGTAAACATATAGACAAACGAATAGAAGACAGAACTAAAATTTAAAAGAATACATTTTAAAGGAGGGGTAAATCATTCTAGAGCGAAGGGCTGCGAAAGGTTAAGCAAGAAGGCTAATGTGTATCCTAATAGTCATAAACAAAATTGTTGTTAAGGCGACCGTAGTGTTTTAATTTTTACGAGCGTTGGCACATCTCCTGCGGAGGGAACAGTGAAATGATCAAGTCTAATTATAAATAAACATATACAAATCCTGACAATATAATTCTGTTTGATGCAGTACCAGACGGAAAGTCCGTGAAGCTTGAAAGAGCTAAAATTAGCACACTGAACGTGTGTCAAATAAGCGCAAACACTGAGCCTTGCTCAATTGAGAAACGAAAACAGAAAAAACTAGATACCCGAAATTGCTTAAATATGGAGAAGCTGTAGTTGAGTAGCAAACTGCTCATCATGTATAAAAACGATTATACGGTGGCCTGATTGAGACATTTTGAGGAAAAAACTCGCGCAACTAGTTCGACCACGGTTGATCTAAGAAACAGAATAAATTACAAACTCCGTCATTTGCGTAGTCCTTTCGGGGCTGACTCTCAGCCAAGATTTAACGTCCATGGGACTGCTGTGCGCATTGCTTCACGGACGGACCCCCATAAATACAAATGTGCAACGGTAGGGCGCAAACCAGCGCACCTATGTGTCTCCTCCAGTCGCGAGGCGCAGACGCATGCCACCACGTCACCGGGCTCGACGTCATTCGCTTAATAAAGAGTGAGGAACGACTGGTCTCTCGTAGGAGGGACCTGCGGTGTTTTAATTACTCCTGGTCACACGCCAGGCGCACATATTACTGATGTGCTCCGTTTTTGTAACGCATCTAAGGACAGACATTATCTGGCTTCCGCGATTGTTCGGCGGCACGTTAAAATAATGATCAATAAGGATCACACCCATAAGTTAAACTAGAACGAGTTTGTCATTATTCCTGGGTATGTCCACTAAGAGTGGTAAAACAATTCCGCGTCACATTGGCCGTTGGCAATGCTGATCCATTCAGTAAGTAATTTAGCTCGGAGAAGCCGTGTTGATTAAAACGAGACATTTCTAAACGGATAGCTGCATACCATTGTCAATGCACCACTGGCTGACACCGTTCACAGCGGATCGCAGTGCTGTCTGTGCTAATGAAGAGTCAAGCGCGCTATTGATTTCAAGATCGTCTGCGTACAAAATATGTGTACCACTCGGTCGCATATAGAGCTTCATATCTAAAACAACAATGGAGTACAAAAGCGGAAAGCCGCCGCGGTGCCGAGAAATTCCGTCTCTGAACGCGTTTTAAAGTAAAAACGGACCCCAACGTAAGTCATATGGGGCAACAACGGAAGCATGCACAAGTATCACTTGAGTCACAGATACTACAAAAACGAACTACGAAAAGTAATATCATAATAATAATCGTCCATACAACTAGCATCAGTATTATCTGTTTTCATTTTTAATTTACTTCAACTTTTAGTCCAAATCATCTTTTGGTCCTTAATAATAATAATAAAATAATAATAATAATAATAATAATAATAATAATAATAATAATAATAATAATAATAATAATAATAATAATAATAATAATAATAATAATAATAATAATAATAATAATAATAATAATAATAATAATAATAATAATAATATGTGGATCGTTTGTCCCTGCTCGACTTCTCGATGATCTGGCCGATTGTCCGCGTTAGGGCCATGCCCTCCCGTCCCCACAAATAATAAAAATGATAATAATACAATTAATATTTATTAATACGTTTGTTATTGGTGTTTAATGTTTACAATTCTGTTGAATAAACGTTTGTACTGTTAGCACTTTATATTATTAATATTTATTATTATTAGTATGATTATCGCCAACGCGATCATTGTTGTTGCTCTTACTATGGTCAAACGAGAACGCAGTTTCGGAATTGCTAGAGCACAGCTTACAACGTTACTTTATATGCACGAGCGTCCTTGCTTAGTGCCGCTGATGTGGGCGAACACGTAACGCTGCCGGCAGACGAAGTGCTCACTCGAGGGTGATGCCAGCGGAGATGCGTGTCTCGTTCTTGCCCCGCCAGCTCTGCCTGTTTTCACTTCGTTGGTAACTGGTAAAAATCACTTGGCTATGACGTTTTTGCACCGCCGAACACCGCCGGAGCGGGCCCGTTCGCGATTTTTTTTCGGCTTCTGGAGGCGCCACATCAGGCTGTCGCAACAAGATATTGTATTTGTATTTGAGTCATTTATGCTATCGTAGAAAATATTATGAGTCGGTAGATATAACGTTTATACACACGGTTCGCTCAGTCGCTTTACTTAGATCTTGTTTATTGCGTTATGTGCTACACGTTGCTCCTGTTTTTCACTACGTTAAATCTTTGCGTAGAATCCTAAGTAAAAACGAAACAGGCCTAAGTAGTCTCTCACTGGATAAGCACTCGTATCGCAATCGTATAAAACTTTGCAAGCCAATTAGAAAATAAAAAGATCTGAAGCACATACTACCTGTCATATATGGAAGTTGTTGTTACGTATTGTTACGGGGAATTAATTCCTTTTTTTCTCTTAAGAAATTATACGCGGTTGACACACTTTATTTTATTTAATAATATATATATATATATATATATATATATATATATATATATATATATATATATATATATATATATGAACTTGCTACGCTACTCGGCTTGCTGAGACTAGCAAAGGCCAGAGCAGATCCACAGCTCCAAGCAAGGCGAAGACAGGTCTATGCCTATGGTGAGAAATCCTACGTAGGGCTAGGCCGTAGTAATGAGGTCGAACATGCTAGGCGAGAGGAAGCCCGTCCACTCGAACGAGCAGAAAGAGAGCCCCATGCCTACATAAACCGCACTCGTAAAGGGGTACGGCACTGACTGAGTGACGAGCAGGTAGAACTTCACTCGACGAATCTGCTGTTTAATCCTCACGTGAAAACAGTCGGCTGCAGAGATTGAATATCCATTTAAACTAGAACAGCAGATAATAAACCTTCTCTCTGGGAAAGAGGAAGTGTGTCAAGTTATCCGATCCCTTTCTAGGTGAAAAAGAAGTGGGCCAGGTCGGGTAAATATTGGGTGCAGTCGGAGCCGCTCTTGAAGGGGATCCTCTGTGATTTCTTTAGGAGAGTTATGAAGGAAGGGCGGATCCCCAGAGTTTGGCATATTGCTAGGCTTTCTCTGTTATTCAAGGCCAAACACGGCAACGATAGAACTGGCCCAAATCTGTACCGGGAAGGGGCGTCAGAGCAAACGCTCAAGAAGATATTTATAAGCTGATTATTGAAACAATCGCAAATGTAGCGAACCATGCTCTGCCTCCAGAGCAGTTTGGATTCAGAAAGGACACGGGGACCCGCGACGCCATCCACGTTTTGCAATCCAAAGTAGAGCGGGCAGTGTTTTGCCCAGGAGGCCGTCTGTAGGCCGTCTTTATTGACTGCGTAAACGGCCTTGACAAGGCTCCGCGCAATATACAATCTTATGATCGAGTGTTTCAGACAGATTGGCATATTTGGAGCTTTTCTGCAAGTAGTTTCCAGTTTTTTCGACGATGACACGCTGTTGGTGAAGGGAAGGAGCGACGTGCTTGAGCTAACGCAGAATGTTGGGACCACTAAGCTGCATCTTGTTTAGGCTGCTTTTGTCCGAACTTGTGCAGTACGTGCGTCAAGAGTTTCAACACGCCGTGGTGGCGACGTATGCTGATGACATCGTTCTTGCTCACCGTAACACTGGTGCTATCTTGAGCCATGATAGAGGCGTATCCCATGAAAATAAGGCTGGTGATAAACTCATATAAAACCAAGGCGATTAAGTTTTGTCGCGGAGAACGTTTAGCTGTAAAGAACATTATTCGTTGCTGCGGGAGTCCATTAGAGGGTCTCCGGATTCACTACAAACGAACGTCGTTCACTGCACATATTGAGGACAGTGTTAACTCTGTACTCGCAGCTCTCTACGGAGGGGTCGGAGATGTACGGCGACTGTCTGTCGGTACGGCAGTTCGCTTGCTTATGCTAAAGACTTGGAGTGAGGGAACACCTATCTCGAGCAGATTTTACTTTGTTTGAGAAGTGCTTTACACTATACATGAAGTGAGTACGTTGCCTTTCAATCAGGGCGAAAAGCCGCTTCGTGTATGCATTGTCGGACTTTGCGCCGATGGTGTAGATGCTTCGGCTCAGGCTGCGTATGCCTGTGACGAAGCCAATTAAGCATTTCTTGGGAGAGTGGCGACGTAAAGTCACGAAGGCAGCAACGGAGGTAAGAACGCTCTACGTTTTTAAGTCTCCTTGGTTGTGGGCCGTGGTGGCCTGCGATTACAGGCATGTCTATACCAGATACATTGCACACGGGTTCCATCACCTCGTATGCTCCCGTAGGGAGTATCATGAAGACTATAGTACTCACTGTATTTGTCAGTTCTGCTCTCAGCAATGCGCTAAGTACCACTCGGTTGATTGTCCGGCACTGCAAGAGATATTTGCGCTTCTTCTCCTGGTGGAACGGCAGGGCAACAAATAATTATGTTTAATATTAACATAAACCATCTTGTACGAACTCTATTTGAGTTAAATAAATATGATTAATTGAATAATTATGTTTTTACTTTTATAAAATAATTTGTTAAAATAAACATTGTAATGCGATTGCACATAATTCTCAGTTAAAACAATTGTGAGCTGTAAACGCGCTAGAATTTTATCTTCGGTTGGCTCAATGGAAGCTACCCTGCAGATAGCCGAAAACAACATCTATATAGGAATTTCTCTCATTTTGCGCTGATTGTTTTCAGAGCATTAGGTGCATAGCAGTAACTTCTGGACATCTTGAAAGATTTTCTTCGCTTCCCCGAGTCTTGCATGTTCTGGGACCCATCCTGACTCAACCGGTCTATGACGAAGGTAAGACAACACCGCAGTACGTGAGGCAGTAATGTCCGAGACCAAGGGAACATTGCTTGTGACCACAAAGAAATGGTGGATTTATAAAAGACTGCCTGTATGTGCCTATTGGTTCAGGTGTGGATGATCTCCTTGCCTAGGCCTCTTCTGACGACGGCTACTGGGTTCTTGTCACTTCGCCTGGGCCTTTGGGAGAGCTTAATACGTGTAGGTCATCGTAGGCAACCCATTTAAAACACGCGCCTAACCTGATCATGGACAATATGCGGAAAGTGTTAAGATCCACCATGGTCCCGAGATAACGTGGGGGTAGTGCTTGTTTCCAGCCACCATTGAAGAGGCGCTGGGGCCCTAGGAAACGGCACTTTCCCTTAGAGGTGTCAGGATCTTTAGAACGTCCTTCAAAAGTACTCTGAAATCTCTTTCACGCTAAGCAGCATCTTAGATTGTCTGTTACCGCATTCCTGAGGTATGCAATGGCTAACTTTAGACATTTTTATCTAAATTCACATATTGCAAACAGAGAGTATGACGGACATATGAAACTCACATTTTCGAATGGAAACGCATCGTCAAGTACAGGCAGGGACTTAAAGACCTTATATACTGCCAAGCTGGTATTTTCATTATCAATTCAAATAACCATTTTGTCTAAGTGAACATGATCATTTTTAGACTAGAACGACCCGGATATGCACCATTCGGCAAGCGATCCTAGAATTAGGATCGCGTTACCCCCTGGACGTCAACGAAAAATCTCTGGCGTAAGAATTGTGCGGCTCTCTTGCCCCCAGCAGTTATCTTCAAGGGTTTAAATTTATAACTGATGTGTACATACTACGCAGGAGCTTCGCATATCCAAATATTGCTCGTATATCCAAATTTGTTCATCTAGTACCACTGAGCTCGTATACCTGCACTTCCGTCGATGCGTTTGCACGAAATGGTATGAATGTTTTTTTAGAACCGTGTGATTGCATTATAGCAGTCGGTTGTTTTCGTTGCCTGATATCTGTTCGTACGTTAATAAGGCCTACCGGAACCAAAAACGATACACCGTCCGCCTAGCAAATAGGCATTGGCAAACCTGGACTAGGGGGGAACTTATAAATATTAAGAACATGGTCGGTGATAGCTTTATACACTGATGTATACCGATTGCTGGTGTTTTACCGTACGATGTCACCGTTACGAATGATCTGTTTGTGCATTTGTGTGTGACATTTAAATGCTGTTATTTTATTTGTTAAATTAACTCATTGTACGAATAGGTGTGATCTGCGTGATGAACAGAGGTTCAGACAGAGATAACAAGTTAGCAATTTAATCATACATTCTCAACACAGATTGTTAAATTTAAGATGTATCTTCGTTCTGGGCTAGAAAGCCCAGCCCAACATTTTCTTAACGGTTCTAACTAATCTGTTAAGGATCTAAACCTAAAGTTTCGACACTGGAATACAGCGGAATGCACGCTTTCGGACAGCTACGGTACCTAGGTCTTTTGCAATTTTGTAGCCGACTCGGGGCCTGAATAATCTCGGAACTGTCTAGGGCTCGGAGTAAAGTGCTTTTACGAGAGACGCAATGCGTGAATCCGCTATAAATAACAATAATATGTGTAATAAAATTATCGTCGCTACCCTGATGCTGACGGGCACTGCGACATGGATCTCACACAGGATAAAGGACGACGTATGACCAAAGATCCGATGTGACGGGGTGATGAGCCGAAGTGCATGCACGATAGTTGACTTCTAGAATACGGAAGCGGATCTGCAGAGCCGAAGAAAAATCGTTTGAGTACGTGATCTAAATTTGTCTTGAATAAGTTCTACTTAGTCTGGCCTAGCATAAATGCCTTCGCGCATTGCATTTTATATTTCTAAATTACCCGATGACCCAGGTACTTGCTGAACATGGTGATATCCTATGTTATCTCCACAGGGTAGGGATGGGTCTAAGCCCATTCTGCATGAATTGCCATGCAATCGAAGATACGACAGAATATGCGGTACAGCACGGTACAATTTGACAAGACTGTTTTTATCATGAATGAAGCCAAACATTGGGTTCAGCGTTTAAAAAATGGAGGAAGAGGACGGGAAGTCAAGAAATAGTCGAAAACAAACGTCATCATCATTGCTGCCTCTGCTGGAACGACGACAGATCTTGCATACTACGGAGGGGAGCCCTCTTGATCGGAAGAAGCATTAGGAATGAGTTTCCGTTTGTAAAACGAGACACCCCATTCCCTCATAGAGAACGTGGGCAAGGTTAAGTTAACAAGTTAAGGAGTTCAGCTGTTTCCAGAGTGTCAAACGACCCAGCCAGCAACAAGCATGACTGCATCTTACGATCGATATCTTTTCTGTTTTCATTCTCGTACAAATGCCAAGTTACATTTCAAGTTCCAAGTGGTTGAACACAAATCTACTAGGTTCGTAACTGGTGTACAAATGTTTATTTTGTAAAACACACTTTTTTAAAAAAAACTATGTACATAACTTTTTTATTTAAAGCATTTAATTGCCAAATAAAGGGTGTACGCAGGCCAGGAAGCCGACTTGATGTGCAGTTCTCTGGCTTGCACACCAAAGAAGCAATCAATAGGATTTGAGCTCGCAGCTGTCATACTAAGCGTGTGTTGTTGTTTCTAAATAAAATTGACAACGAAAGAACATTAATAGCATTCGGCTATTAATCCTTTCAGAAATCTTATCTGGACACCCTCAATTATACGTATGTGTTTGCACAAAAATGGCCACCAGCGGGATGGGCAATATAAATCTCTAAACAACACAATTTATTTATACAGATATATTTAATATACAAATTTGGATCCTTAATGACGAAACGGCGGACCAGTTTATTTACAAATACAGATGCAGATTTGACTAGACTTTATTATGTGCAGAAAATCTAAGATCTGTCGACAATAAAAGTAAGATCCGTCTATATTCTACTTTATGAGTTCGAAGATGATTAGCCTTTTAAACTTCCTAGCAGATAATGTCTTTCGCTCCTAGGCTAGTTCATTAGGTTGGAAAACTCTGTCACTGGATATCTAGGTTTATTTTCGGTATTTCCAAACCCTCGTTTTCGAAGACACGACATTCCGAAAAGCCTCAGCGTATTTAGCATCTTTCCAGGACTCAAAACGCAAAAATAGACTTTTTACTAACCATTCTCGATAATTGCACGGCATTTTTTCTGAACAAATTTCATCACCTTCTGTGCAACGTGTTCCATGAACCACAAGACAAATCTCGATGCAAACAATGCTGGAGTAAATGTGATAAATACCACGCCGCAGTTTGCCCGGCGGTTCAGTCCATAGAAGAACTGGCAAAACGTTAGATTGATTGTTGTTTCGAAACACTGTGATGTAACATAAACACATTTACCTAGCCCGGGTGTTAATAAATAATAATTTCATGGCATAATAATATGATCCATCTAATAAAAGAAAAAGTAAATTGGTTGAGGAAGCAGAGAAGGGAGTTGAACAACGAGGGATCATGTTTCCCGTGTGATTTGGGTAAGCCTAGACAGTGAAGTACCGTAGTGGTGGGTGAAACTGAGAGATCATTTTGGTGTACTGTATGATTCAGCTGAGGAAAGCAAAAACGAAGCCACTCGCTTAACGGTCGGGATGCTCTGAGCGCAATTAAGTTCGAGTCTTTAAGTGCCCGTACTGTATCCACTAGCCGGTCCGGCTCTTCTCTTAATAGACCCAGACAAGCTGGAGAAAAGCCGAGCGGAAACGGAAAAAGACTGGACATAAAGGCCAATTCGGACGATGAGGAAAATATATCAGTCGTGACGCCGCAGGCTCAACGAAAGAGATCGGCAGAAATGCCGATAGGCCGCAGCTAGCCAAAAGGCCAAAGTGACGAAGAAGACCCGAACCGAAGGGACCCTGTTGGATAGTGCGGGCGGTCTAGATGACTTCTTCAAAGCAGCTTACGGCGCTCAAGGAAAAACAGGCCAACACTCAAACGGACATTAAGGCTACGAACACTCGCCTCGACTCGAAATGCACGTGGAAGCTGGAAATAAGGCTTTTGTGCCTTATCTCCAGCTTCCACGTGCCAAAACCGAAGCAGAGCACGCGAGGCAATTGAGGGAAACCAACACAGAACAGAAAATGGAAGTGCAAAAAATCACGATGCAGTTTGATAAATGGAAAGCAAAGGTAGACGGTCTGGCCAAGCAGGTTGATTAACTAGAAGAAAATCAGAAATCTGCTTGTCGAGAGGTTCCGCCGCAGATTCCAGAAACAGATAGACAAAAGGGCAGCTTGTGGAGAAGCTAGAAAGAACTTCGTTCTTTGTAATTTATACAAAGGGCGAAGCTTAGAATTGAGAACAATTGGCAGCGTCATCCTCGCTTGAAGATGCCACCAAACTCATAAGACAAGACTGGCGGCAGGCCACATTCAAAGCCGCCGGCTTTTTAAAAAAGCATCGCCGCGCCGGGAGACGTGCAGGCAATGCTCATTACGAGAGAGTCAGACAAGATGGCGGCGCCCAACAATGCGCTGTGTTTTGTATGTAGCTCCGTGATAAAGAGCTCGTGTGAGTGGACCCAGTGTCCTACCTGTTTTGTGGGTGTAGCCCATCTGAAGTGCTCATCACCGCGCACCGATGTAGGGGCAAACCAGCCCGCTCGGTGCCCTGGATGTCCTGAACTGGAAGGCGCCCGCCCAAACGGCGCCTTGCTTGAGATCCTGCAGCGGATTAGCCGTCTCGCGGCGGCAAATACAATCCGAGTGTCGGAGCTTGAACAACTGGTCTCCGAGCTTCGTTCCCGTCCCACCGGGAGCAGCGTAAGCACATCGGGAGCAGAAATCGAGACAAAGAAGCAGGTGGCACAGCACAAAGTGGCACAGGGCACTGGCGGCAGCTCAAAACTTGCCGCCAAGCCCGTAATTGATTCGAACGTCTCAGATGCGCCCACCGTCACTCGTACTGTTGGTAAACAAAACCAACAGCAACAACAGTGTCAGGGGAAGCAGAGACAGCGAGTGCAGAAACCGCAGCAGCAGACGCCTCCTACAGACGTCGCCAAGAGTGTTGTCGATCTCGATCAACAGCGCCAACAACGGCGGGAAGAGAGAGCGGCTGAGCAGCAGCAACGACAGCGGGAGAAGCTGGAGAAGAAGGAGAAGCCGGCGCCGGTAGCAGAAAGTGACATCACCACTCCGCTGCAGCCGCGCGAGCCGGTTGTCGACACAATGGACTGTACAGAGACAGCCAACGTAGATCAGCTGGACAACGAAGGCTTCCAGCTGGTGGAGAAAAGAAGAAAAAAGAAGAGAAAGCTTGCGAGTGAAAGTGGTGGATCGACCAGCAACAGCCCAGAGAAGCAGGATGGACGCCTGGGGCCGAGGCCGAGCGATGCCTCTCAACTTCACAAGCAAACGGCAGCAGAAAAACGCGAAACTAACGCGAATAGGAAGCACCGTCCTCTTCGAGCAGGAAGTGCTGAAGTAGACCTGGGTGAGATAACACTGTGTAAAAACCGTGTGTTGCCCATGAGAGCTCTCCGTTTGGAGGGCTTCAGCCGGAAAACGTCGGCAGAACAGCTGCGTGGTTGGCTAACCGGGAGACATACTGTAGTGCGTGCTATTTGGAAACTCAAAGTTTCCCGGCCGGACTCCGTCTTCTGCGTGGCCTTTGGTGATAGTGACTTTAGTAACGTTTCAAGTAGCGCCTTCTGGCCGAAAGGCGTGAGTTTCCGGCGCTGGCTGGGGGCTCCGCCGGCTCAGGCTAGGGTATGCGAAGAGTTTACTGACGGGCATGGCTTAACAGCTAGACAGCAATGACGCCTTCTGCCAAGGCAGCTGCATGCTGCTCGCAGCTGCAAATTATTGCTTTGGAATTGTGAAGGTTTATCTGGGGCCTTACAGCTAGCACCAGAACGTTTGTTTGAAGGTGTGGACATTGTACTCTTGACGGAAACTTTTATGCGAGTGGAACTGCATCTCGATGAGATGCGAGGTTTTCATCTGCTAGCGAGTCTTCCAGACGGAGGGCGGGGAAGACCAGTAGGTGGACTTTCAATCTATTTACGATCAGGGTCACCCCGAATGCAATGTGTGTGTCGAGGTGAGTGTTACATGACACTCACCTCAGGTAGTTTCAACCTCGCATTGTTCTACCTGCCACCTCACTACGATGACGTTGAGGTTGCCGATGCGATCAGTGCTGGTCTAGCGGGACTAAACCTCCAGCTACCCACTCTGGTCGGCGGCGACTTCAACTGTCGTATTGATAGTGGCGCCACCGACAGGAAGGGCGATGTGCTTCTTACGCTTCTAGAGAATAGAGGCCTGCATTGCGCGAATGAGCGTGATAAATTCACGTACGTTTGCCAAAGTGGAAGAAGCACTATCGACCTCCTGTTTCATAACCTTCAACATCCGACGGAATTTCAGGGATGCGAGGTCCTTAATATTCCAGCACGGAAGCACCTGCCGGTGCTAGCGTCTCTGTGTCTGCCTGGCCAGGGGCGCGCCCCGCGGCGGCAGCCGACAACGTACTTGTCTAGGCAGCTAGATTTGCGTGTATTAACGCGCAAATTACGGCTCCTGGGATCAACTTCTGACATTGAACAAAGCAACCACGCTTTGGAGGCCACTGTCAAAGCGGCTGTAGTCAAGAAGAAGTACAGAAAAAGACGGGCGCGGCCCTGGTTTACACAGGCTTGCTACCTAAAACGTCGGGAAGTGTTGGGGCTCCTGCGCCGAGCACGGGCTCTGCACCCCGACCCCCAAATAGTTGCTGATCGTAGGGCGCTTTATGGCCGACATAGAGCAACCTACAAGAAACTGCTCGTGGAGAATAAGCGCCGGTATGATGAGGAGGAGGAGTTTCGCATGCTTCAGAGAGCAGAGCGCGAACCCCATGTCTACATTGTTCGCCGGCTGAGCAAAGGCATGCACAGCATGACAAAGGAGCAGTTGCGGCAGCACTTTAGTGCGCTTCTGCTCGATGCAAACGCCCCCGCGCCTAACCCAGTTATTGAGCGACCGCTCACTCTGGAGCAGCACTGCATGAATTCGCCGTTTACGGTGGAAGAAGTGGTGCAGATCTTGCGCGGGTTGCCCAAGAGGAAGAGTAGTGGTCCTGATGGGATCTATTACGAACACTGGGCTGAGTCGTCCGATGTTTTAGCAGGGGAGCTGTGTAATCTGTTTAATCAGATACTCAGCGGGGGACACATACCCCAGGTTTGGCACGAGGCCAGACTTACTCTGCTATTCAAGGGCAAATACGGTGACAACGTGGACGATCCAAATCTCTACCGGGGTATCGCGTCGGAACGCACTCTTAAGAAAATCTTCGCCAAGTTGATTATCTCGAGGGTGTTTCCAACTGTGGAGAAGACCCTACCTCCGGAGCAATTCGGATTCAGGAAGGGTCGAGGTACACAGGACGCGATCCACGTACTCCAGTCGGAAGTTGAGCGGGTGTTGGCTGTGCCCGGGGGCCACTTGTACGCCGTCTTTATTGATTGTGTCAAGGCCTTCGACAAAGCTCCCCGTCACTTACTAGTCGATTCATTTCGACATGCTGGGGTGGGTGGTTCTTTTCTACGAGTGCTCTCCAGCTTCTTTGCTGAAGACCACCTTGAAGTAAACATAAGGGGCGAAGACACCTTGCAGCTGAGGCAAAACGTAGGGACCCCTCAAGGGGACCCTCTCAGTTGCCTAGCCTTCTCTTTGCTCATTGCAGACCTA
Organism: Dermanyssus gallinae; assembly: GCA_003439945.1. Taxonomy (NCBI): domain Eukaryota; kingdom Metazoa; phylum Arthropoda; class Arachnida; order Mesostigmata; family Dermanyssidae; genus Dermanyssus; species Dermanyssus gallinae. The sequence goes on from QVRM01006365.1 coordinate 75,413, forward strand.
GCCCGCCACGTGCGGAAGGAGTTTAGAAACGCCGTCGTCGTTATGTACGCGGATGACATAGTAGTGGCCCACCGGGACCGCGGTGCCATTCGTCGTATTGTCGACGACGTAGAAGGTTACCTTCACCGTAGGGGCCTACAAATAAATTCGCGGAAGACGAAAGCCATTAAGTTTCGCCGTGGGGGTCGATTGGCTGCAGCAGACGTAATACCCTGCTGTGGCCAACCGCTGGAGTTTGTCAACTCCTTCCCGTATTTGGGTCTGAGACTGCACTATACGGGAACGACCTTTACCAAGCACATCGGCGACAGGTGTCGGGCGGCTATTGCCTCTATTCACACAGAGGTGAGAGATCTTCGACGACTGTCTCTGAGTGCTGCATTGCGTCTTTTTGAGCTTAAGATTGTGCCAATGTTGAGCTACAGCCTTGGCAGGGTGTGGGGCCATCTTTCCGCCGCAAATTTTGCGCAGCTAGAAAGATGCTTCACAATATATATGAAGCGCGTTCTTTGCTTGCCGCGCACGGCAAGGAATCGCTTTGTGTACCTGCTAGCGGGTTGCGGACCGGCAGTGGAAATAATCAGAGTCAGGCTTAAGTCACCTATTACAATGCCACTTCAACAATTTTTGTTGGAGTGGCAGGGAAAAGTGACCGAGGCCTCGGCTGAGGTAGCGCAGTTAGATGTGTACCTCACCAGGGAGCTTTGGGAGGGAATGGCATGCACTAGCCGGCACGTGTACACAAGGTACATTGTACATGGCTATCATCACTTGGTGTGTTCAACTCAAGGATTCCACCAAGTTGGCGATCAATGTCGTTGCCGGTTCTGCTCGCAGGTATGCGCTAAATACCACGCAGCGAGCTGCCAGTCGCATCGGCGGTCTTTGCACTTTCTTGCCCGGTGGGACGGTCGCTAAAGTGTTAAAATTGTATATAATGATGATTGTATTGTATTTATGTACCATCTTGAAATGCAAAATTATTGCGAAATAAACAATATGTAAAAAAAAAAAAAAATTACGAGAGAGTCAGAAAAAGACTGAGCCGTCCTCAAACACTCGCCACTGAGTTTGCTCTTACTAAATCGGCGTCCACCCTTTAGGCGGAAAGACTGGCGCTGCTAACAAACAACAAACAATCTGAGCTAATTGACACTGACAGGGAATCAAGCGCGGACATCCCGGCATCCCCAGTGAAAAAAAGCGTTCGCGCACTATGGTGATCAAAGTAAGAAGTCCAGAGGTCTCCCCACCGATCCTGGAGATACTTACAAGAAAGACTCTCGAGAAGAGCCACAACCAGATCAACCAACCCGGGACTAGCGACCCTCTACGTATCCCAAGGGTTGTTTGAACCCGCTGTAAACAGCCACCAAGACTCCATCCAGAAGAATGTACCACAAAATATGCATAAATAGCAGAGGAAATAGCGGGTCCCGCTTATTACGGCTGCATTGCGTGAGGCTAGCCCTTTCATAAACGTGGAGCCTATTAGAACATATATCCGTAAGAATCTGAGTCTTCTTAATTATACTTATACAGTAGGAGGCGCGGAAGTTCCTGGCGAGAAAAACCGTCAAGTTAGGTGGCTTCAACAGCACACCTGAGGAATGGATCGCCCATCCTACCTGCCATAACTGCCACGAAATAGGACGCACAACCAGGGAATGCTGGATTTGGAAGGCCAAAACTCAGATATGCTACAGGTGCGGGGACGCTGAAAAGCTGTCAAGTGTTTTGTGTGTGGGAATGTAGGTCACCGTGCCAGATCAATGGCATGCTCCAACTACCTCTAAATACTGATGGAAAAGGCACAAGCAATACATGCGGTCAAGCAGGCAGCACACTTCAATAAAGGTGGTAGAACTGAGCTTGCCGCTTAAGAGACGGAGACCGATCAGCAAATCACTCCATGAGTAGAAGAAAGATGGACAACATTATAGAGAAAATAGTATCTAGACGCAAAGCAAGCCTTGTTGCTATCAGTGAGCCAAATAAAAGTAGAGCACGTACACAGATAGGATGGTATAAGGATCTAACGCTTAGCGTTACAATTATTAATATCGGCCCCCTACCAAAAACCATTCACGGAAATGGAACAAGATATAGGGATGGACGTAGCCAACAAGAGAAGGCTATATTCGTGCTACATAAGCCCGAACTTCTCACAGAAGGAGAGTTTGAAACGTTTCTTACAAAACTCGAGGAGTTAATAGGCGACACTAATAAAGGCTTAGGCACCCTAGTCATGGGGGATTTTAAGATCATCGAAAATAACGGGTCGGAAAAACCTCACTGAGGAAGAAAATTTTAGTGATTACTACGGCAGAGAGTTCACGAAGCATGTAAATTGTAGAGGCTCAGTCGCCCGGGTCTCGCACGACAGAACTTGCTGTAGAATCACCGACACGGGACTATCCTAAACCCCAAAGGAGCTCCCAAGCGTTCTGAAAACAGCCTGCACTCGAGCTACTAAATTCATTTAGCCAGAGCGGGTGAACTGTCAGCCAAAATATTGGTGTGACAAGACCAACAGGGCAAGGCACAAGCTAAAAAGGCTTTATCTCAAAGGATAAAGCTCGAGCTTTGGTCAATTATCAAATCTGTAGAGTCGTACTGAAGCAATAAATTTTGAAAAACAGGACAAATATCTGGCAAAACTCTGTCAGGAATATCGAAGGCAATCCTTGGGAAAAGCCCTAGAATATATACGTCTGCTTCGACAGGAAGCCATATAGCAAGCGAGGAACACCCACAGGAGAAGGGGACGAGCCTCCAGCGACAACAGTAGCGGAAGCGCTCAAGACTGCGGCAGGGCTTAAACCGGAAAAGGCTCCAGGGGCAAGCGGCATCCCGCCCCTAGCGGTCAGAATAAGGTTAAAGGGGTATCCACCTAGTTGCACAGGTTTTCACCACAGCGACCAAAAGGGGAACAATTCTCGCAAACTGGCTGAGGTTGTCCTCATTCCCAAAGACCATAAGGATTCAGGCCCATCGGCCTACATAATACCCTGACGAAGCAATATGAGGTAAACATAAAATAAAGGCCATGGACATTTGCATAGGAAAAAGCATTCCTTTGGGCATTCCAGTATTATTACAGGAATACCCGGCAGTGCTCATCGCCGTCCTTCAAGCTGCAACCAAGAATGACATTATGCATTGAGGATGATGTCTTCCGTCAGGATAACCTTCCACAAGGGATAGGTGAAATAGAGGAGGCTGGAAATTGATGAGAGGCGAACTTTGTGAGACAACAGCACGAGCAGCTGTGAGAAAATAGAGAGGGAGAAAGCAATGGGGACATGATAGGCCAAATGGAACTCTATTCCTTCTGCAGCACCGTAGCACACTATCCGATCCCAGACGGCAACAGATGGACAGAGCTGCCGGGGAGAACGGAGCCATTACTTCATGCAGATCCTTACGAGACATGAGGACTTTCAGAGCTTCCTCTTTCAATTGGAAACGCTCTTTCGGAGAGCTGTGTTTACTCGACTCACACTCTCTCAAATTGCCAGGCTAGAAACTCGGGGACAATTGAACTAATGAGGGAGACGAATGAGAAGCAAATTTTCTAGACCCTCAGAGGAACCGTAAAGGAGTTCGTAGACTATATGGGCCACACGACTTCTGAGTGTAAGCTAGGAGCATTTGTGGTTATGGAGGTACCGATCGAGAAAGGAAATTTGGGAAAGGCTCTCAAGAGCTAGATTTCCGCCTGCTGTACTAGCAGATCACGTAAGTTTGAATGATACGGGTGCGCGAGTATTGGGTGAAAACACGTCGGTCATTGGGGGAACCCGTGATTGACCCCGACTAAGTGATCCGATTGGTACTCCTTGTACATATGTGCACGCTTACATACCAGTTTCGTTTCTACACGTAATTTTATCATTCCTAAAGTACAACGACCCGACGTACACTCAAAGGTCTATATCGGTATAATTTATTTGTATTTTTAGAACGCGGATGTAGTAATCCGCTAGGGAAGCGGAAGTAATCATTTACCTATAACTAATTACTTCCGGACCATTCCATGAACCCAGTAACACCTACAGCAGTAGCAGCAACAGCAGTAGCAGAAACAGCAACAACCGATATTGTTGCACGATATTCGTTCAAGATAGGCGGACTTCTAAACGACGCGTGTCGCTTATCGACAGAAAGGCCTTACAGTTAGCTATAGCTAAATAAATGTCTGGGCCGGCATCGCCATACACCTCAGACCTTCTCAACCCGTCAACTAGACGATAACCAATAGACAAATTGACAACGGCTGGCACAACAACGACACAATCGGTACGTAACCACGATGCAGAACACACCAGTAGGATATGAACCAGCGGGAAGACTAAGCGAAGTAAACAGGAATGAATATTAAAGAAATAAACGGCATGCCTTTATTTAGTGAACGCAGCAGTTGATGATCGAGATAGCGGGCGCAATCATCGGGGCGCCGTTGCCCTGCTCCACTTGGTTGTTGTTGTTGTTGTTTGTTGTTGTTGTTGTTGTTGTTTGTTGCTGTTGTTGCCGACGTTAAAGTTGTGAATCAGTCGGTGGCCGTTGACACCGTCCTGACGACCTTCTGCTACCAGCACCTTGAGTAGAAGGGTAAAAACCAACGTCTACTTGCGGGGACAACGACGTTGGGGGCAATTTCCTCCTGTGTACCTCCTGTTGCCTCTTTGGTCTGATTGCAGCCATCATCGTTGTTGTTGTTGTTGTTGCTGCTGCTGCTGCTGTCGTTGTTGTTGCTGTTCGATAATCAGTTCGATTGGAATTGACATAATCGCGGTCGTCATCGACAGCCACAACAACAACAACAACAGCAATACGTGAGAACGAAGCAGCCACGGCGGGGGCAAAGACGCAGCCACAACAACAACAATAACAACAACAACAACAACAACAACGATGACACAGTCAACATGGCGGTGGTTTACCTAAACGATATGAGAATAGATCAATCCCTCGATTGATGGCTGCAGGATCTGTCTAGCATGGTTCAGCTAGATTAAAATTAGACGAACAAGGAATAACGAAACGTATGGAGAGGATATGTCAGTTCGGATCGTAGACGTAGAAGTAGTAGTAGTTGTTGTTGTGGTTACAATAATTCCAGCTGGCCCAACTAGACGAGAGAACAATAACAGATAAGTGGGGGTGAAATACAGACCGCTGAATTTTCGACGACGTCGGAGTGTGGGCGCTAACTAACGCAACAGTTCCCCTCCGCCGTCCCTCGTCTGTTGTTGTTGTTGTTACTGCTGCTCGATTAGATATCTGTTCATGCCGACACAGCCGCGCGTAAGGAAGTTGGCTTTGCCAAGCAACGAATCTGCTGCTGCTGTTAGCATTGCCGTGTCGGCGCTAACCCCATCTCTACACCCCCTAGTACTGTTCACCTTTTCGTCTATTAAGTCAGTAATTAATCATCAATTCATACTATCTACAGTAGTTATAATTCGTTAATTTATCTTCCAATTCAGTCAGCCAGCCAGCCGCCCAATGATCAAACAATTCCGGCGCTACATAGGTGCGGACCACACCGAGGCGTTATATTCGATATACGGTGTCGCCGTCACCAGTCTATGTGTCGCCAATGTTTATGTCACCCCGTTTTTTTCACCACAAGTCAGTCTAGCTCTATATATATATCGTTTATTTATATATATATATATATTTTCATATATGTATATACACACATACATACAGACGTGTCATGTCAACCATGTAGCGCGTCGAGCGATAACCTCGCGGCAGCCAGTTAAACCGTCGGGGGACGCAGGAGACGACGTGCGTTACGAGCGATGCGCGTAGATTACGCGCGAGACATTCGACAACCGGCGCGCGCTAACGCGCCACCGTTGTCATAGTCGTCGTCGTTGTCGTTGTCGTCGTAACATACCTGTAGTAGCAGAAGCTGTTATTGTCGTTGTGGATGGAGGTGAGTTGTCGAATCGAGATGTCGCTCGGTCGGTTGGTCGATCGGTCGTGGTTCGGTTCGTAGCTTCCATCGCTGGCTGGCAGCCGTGTTATGGGGCGGCAGCGCAGGTTGGCGCGATTTGCGCCACCCATTGGCTACAATGGGTGGCAGTGCGTCGACTGTACTGCGTCGTCTTTCGTCTGTACCGGCGGCACTGGTGACGGAACGGAATTCCGTCACGTCATCCCATTATTCCTCATCCGATCGCTTGCTTACTTACCTTACTGACTGACTGACTGGATTATTCGGCTAACTTCGGCGCGTCAACCCACACGCAAGAGATTACCTGACTTTACGTCCACCTACACACACACACAAACACATACAACAGACACACACACACCCACCCTGCTCAGAGGCGCGCCGCAGACAGGCCTGTATACACCTACTTATAATATACATATATAGATGTATATCTATTGATCTATCTATTGTACGCCGTATAAGCAGCTCTGGTCAACCGCGGATATGATAGCTAGAAGTCACACGTATATATATAGATATATATATCTCCTTAAATGAGATGCATTGCATTTCCGTATACGCATCTGTCTGTGCAGACGCACGTAAATGCTTATATATATATATATATATATATATATATATATATATATACATAAATGGGCAATGTATCTATATGCGTAAGTCCATTTTTTCAACTAGCATGTGTGCTAAAATATTATTCTAAACAAGCGCACCCTATTTCCCACTATCCTTGGCGTTGATGCTTAGTGAAAATGCTTAGTAACATTTATTCTGATAGCCAAATACCCTATTGTGTGTAGTTGATGTGTATAGGATGTAACTTGCATATATTCTCTATGAGTTTATTAGACAATCATGACATATACAAAGTTGTAATTAAGTAGTCTCGAAATTAGACGCCACAGGGTGGGCAGGCAGCGCCTAGTGTAAGTCTTTCGTCATTAAAGATTTTTGCTTACATACACCTACATGTGCATCTTTATTTTGTTTCCACATCAAAATACCATCTATGTCAATAAACTCTGAGACATCTATGAACACCTATACCACCTCTAGAAAAGCACGTTTAGATGGCTTTCAAGGTCTACCCCAGCGACAAATTCCGATCCTCGTACACATTCCCCACGCTCCTTCGGATAGATATGTGTTGGCATTGAGAACAGACGGAACACTTTTCAATCAAACACATTTTACATTCAGCGGTTAGATGAAGTTATGATTTTTCGGTATTTCTCACTATTTGTAGATCTGTTATATATATATATATATATATATATATATATATTGTTTTGAGAATTCTTTAAACTGCACTTCAGTTTCGGGAATCCTGGAGGAAGCGTTGCAACTCTAGATGAAGGTACTAGATAGACATACAAGTGTGTGTATGTTTAGAATAGAGTAGAATTGAAAGCTCCTTTATTTATGTAATAAAGGGTAAGGAATGCTTGATCGCTGGCGAGGCCCGCGCAGTCGTCCTGTTGAGAGTATCCCGACCTACGCGTTAGGCGAACATAGTATTGATGTGCTCCGTTCTTGCAACGTATCTAGGCACATACTTGATTTGACTTCTGCGATTCGGCCGCACTTCAAAGAAATGATCAAAAAGACTTGCGCCCATATGCTGAGATAAAATCCGTCTGTCATTTTTCCTGATGTGTCCATTAAGGGCGGTAACACATGTTGCTTGTTTTAAGATCACATCTTCTGTGGGATCTCTTTAAGCATCTCCTTTGTACACCTTCGATCATGCCTACGCATTTACACAAATATGGATGCCATACGGGCGAACAGTATAAAAGTTAAGATAACACAATCTATTTGTACAAAAGAAGATACACCATAGGCTACTTAACAATAAAAAAGCGGAACAACATATTCACAAGTATGGTATGCTGCGCTGACTACGTCTTTGATATGTGCGGAGAAGGTGAGGTCCGCCGATATTAAGACTCCAAGATTCCGCGTCACGTTGGCCGTTGGCAGTGTTGACCTAGTTTAGCTCGGAGGAGCCGTGTTTCACAACAAGACGAAACATTTGTGCACGGAGCGCTGCATACCATTGTCAACGCACCACCGGCTGACACCGTTCACCGCAGACTGCAGTGCAGTGTGCGTCGATAAGAAGTCGAGCTCACTCTAAATTTTAAGATCGTTTGCGTACAAAAGATATTTAGCAGTCGATGGTATATAGAGTTCCATATCTACGACAAATAAAATGTGCAAAAGCGAAGAGGCGTAGCTCCCCTGCGGCCCGCCAGAGGGTGCCGGGTGCAGGCTGCCGAAGGCGTCCCCTGACTTAACTCGGAAAGTCGGGTTGCGCAAAAACTCTGCAAACCAGTCGCAGGTCTGCGGATGGACCTCGAGCGCTCTTAGGTTGTTAACTACAATCTTGTGATCGACTCAGTCGAGCGCAGTTTTCTGATCAAAATAAAAACGATGAAAATCTGTCTGTAAGTGTGTTTATGTATAACGACCAGTCGCGCGTCATCTCTAGCAGTTACGTGCACGTAGATCGCCAAGACGTCGAGCCCGGTGGCGTGGTGCATTCGCCTGCGCCTCTCGCCTCGAATCGGAGGAGACACATAGGTGCGCGGGTTCGAGACCCACCGTTGCACATTTGCATTCATGGGGGTCCGTCTATGAAGCAATGCGAAAGCAGTACCGTGGACGTGAAATCTTGGCTGAGGGTCAACTCAAACGAAGAAGAAGAATTCGCCAAAGCGCAAAACCATGCTGCGCCGCATCAAACAAACTGTTTACAGTCAAATAATTGGTGATGTGTCTGACTAGAACTCTCTCAAAAACTGTGCAGGCGACGGAGCACTGCGACAATGGACGATAACTCTCGACGCGTTTCTTGGCACTTTTTACACGCATATATATATATATATATATATATATATATATATATATATATATATATATATATATATATATATATATATAGGTTATTAAAATACATCACTAGCTGCACACTGTTAAAAGTGCAAGAAAAAACTTTTCTACTTCTAAAAGAATGTTCCAGATATGACTATTTAGAAGTTTTAGAAATGCATTTAGGTACTGAGTTTAGGGCTTGACATCAACATGTACATGTATTAGTATGAAATAGTTGGTATTAAATACATGAGAAAACGTACACAAATCCTAGCGTATATTCTTAAATCTAAATGATATCAGCTGAATCGCAGTCATATACTGTTTTAGTGCTTACAAAGGTGTAGACTTTATATTATAGTATATACGACCACTCAGCAAATAACATCGATACCATACAGGTTTGATACATCAAAATAATTAAGTATTTTGCCGTGGGATGCCATAGTGTTTCTGCCTACCGCGGCTGCCTGGTATCCACGTTCTAGCTATATCATCGAGATATAAGCACCGGAACACGTTAAAGGAGAAAATACACGAGCATACGAAGATCCTTGGAGAGCTGTCAGTTAATACAAACAACTATTGAAACCCTTCCATCAGCAGTAGAACGGGGTCCTAAATAGACGCAATGAAAAAAGCTTAATGCAAAGAAGAATATATGCGGCAGAAACTGCTATCTCTTGCAGTGTGCAGACAAAAGCCGGAAATCATAGTTAACTCTAGTAGTGAGAGAAAACATTCCACGAATGTTAACCGGTGTGTGGCTTGAGGCTTGCTTACAGAAAATTGCAAAATTTGTTGGCACGAAGGAGTAGGAAAGGCGATTGTTCACTGAAAGCGTTGCAGTTCGATGCTGGACCTACCCTTCCGAAGCAATTTTTCTTAAGATCCGCAAACTTAGATTGTAATTATTTGAAAACCCATAGATAATTTTTGTGACATTAATCGGATTACATAGCATGAAAAGTATGTGTATAGATATGCATAATGTGTAGTTGAGCAAAATATATATATATATATAACGTGTAGTTAAGTAATCAAAACTATATTTGATTTATACTACTAACTAATTGGTGTTCTCACGTCCATGAATCAAACAAGCATTTCTCCTCGAAACTCTAGCAAAAATGAGAGCGTTGAATAATCGTTTGCGTCCTTTAATTGACCTAAAAGCAGAAGAAAAAGAAAGCTTATTTCGTTCTGTATAAAAAAAATGGTCTGCAAGAGGTTACTCTTGTATGTTTGTATTATAACTTAAATAGTAGCACTCGGAGATTACTGACGAGAGTATGAAGTATTTGATTATATTTCTGAATTGCGATATATATATATATATATATATATATATAATTCTTTTTATCGCCCTATTTTTTTAGGTTATCTGCTCTCCCACACAACACAGCTTGCACTGAAAATGCGGGCACTACAGCGAAATAAATAGTTTTATTAAATACCCGCTGAAGTAGACTAGCTCGCCTTGGATTGAGCCTTTTTTGTTTTTTTTTTTTGGTTTTGGGAATGCTAGTGCACACGCCTCTCAAGCAGCTAGCGTGACTAGTGTGAGACTTACAAACTCACTAAAACTGTGTTCCTTCCCACCCCCGTAGACTCGGCACTGCTTTGGCATAACTTCAAAACTACGGGAGAGGCGTCTCCGCGCCGTCCACCGTTCGCCGTCAACGTTTCCTCTGCTCTCCCCCCTTCTTCCGCACCACCACCATGGTGGTTAGTCGGGATGGACGAGAGCACCAAAATTTAATCGGCCTGAGTAGGTGCGTCGAGACCCCTAGGGCCCGGCTGCTCGCGATGTTGGCAGTAAGATGGTGGTTTTCTATCCACTCTTGATTACACTGGTTAAGACTTCATTGGCGGCGCTTTCACCGTAACCATAAGTGCGAGATGTCGAGCACCCCGTCGTAAGCCAGGTTCCAGAGCACGGGCCCCAAAATTGAACCCTGTGAGACTCCAGCAATATTCTCGTACTTCTATCCCTCCCAGGGGGGAGGGCCCTGCAACCAGGCCTCGATGAAAGCATCTGACGGAGACAAACGGAGGTTCTCTTCCTCTTCATCACCTCCACAATTACTTTCCAGTTTATTGTGTTGAAGGCACTTCTGACAACCAGAGAATGAGGCGCACAAACGCCCTCGTTTGAAGGTCTTTGCAGTCTTCTCATCTGCCCGTTGCAGTACCGTCTTTACGGCTCCGAGCGTAGAGCGACATTTCCGAAATCAACCTCTGAGCCTCTGAGATTTCTTCTTGGCGTCGATCTCATTGTTAAGACGGTAGAATAGGACGTTCTCTTTCATTCTGCGGTAGTGCTTTGTGAGGTCATTAGAATTTGAGCAGCGAGTTTGTCAGCCTGACGAAGATCGGTGCTTTGTTACAGCAGGAAACTCCGATGTTTCAGGTCGATTACTTTGACTGATTGAAGTTGGCGTGTGACAAAAAGCAAGATGTATTACTCTTTGTAGATATGCGTGTTGCTGATGTTGCCAATCCCGCTAGGTTTGGATGCACTCCAAGGTATACGCTTAATTTCAACTACAAGGGAGTATTCTATACATTTTAGAAACGGCAGAATGCTTATATTTTTTTGTGGTGCTATTGAATTGAGTTTCGCATCTAGAGGTCCAGAGTTGTTCTCGTTGTTAGAGTCGATGAAGGGGCCCGATAAGACGCATCTGTGTATGCAACCATAACCTTCGATAGCGTAAGTCTATGGACATAGGCTAAATACACCGCCATTAGCGTGTCTTAAGGAAGAACTCGTCAAGCTCTGTATAGAGCTGCATTACTGCCAGATATGTTTACGTAAACGTGTAGCGTATCTTCTCGTCTTACGTAACTTTTTTAAATATCTTGTTCTTCCTAAATTCATATGTTGCTCTTCTGTCTGAGAGCCCATCCGATTAAATATAGAAAGTTCCTGAGGTGTCTGCCTGCGGTTAAAGTGGCCTTAAAGCGTTTCAGCTTTTGATGTTCGCTCCAGTAACGTAAGGCGCCAGCGGTCCATTACTCCAAAAGCGGTGGCCCGCTTTAAATTCGTAAACGGGTTGTTTGCTTGTCAGATTGGCCAAACGGACGCATACAAATTTATAGGGTACCCCCGTAATTGACGAGTGCTGACGTTCTCCTTGCAGGAGTACGCATTCTAGAAACAATACATATATAGCCATGATAAATTGTAGCACGCACATCTTTTACGGGATAGTGAAGATGATGTTAAGCAAAAAATGAGAAAAAATGCAAAAACAAAATAAACTACGTAGTATACGCAGTAGTAGACTGAAGTCGTCCAGCTACGTGTTATGAACATAGACCGGAAAGGTGATATTCATACTATTTCCCCTATTTTATTTTTTCAGCAGAGAGTAATGCATGTTCATTTGCTTAGCGGATTAAGCTAAAATCGGAGTTCGTGGCTTCCAATACAGATAACGTTATATTGCACAAGGTTTTGCATTCTGTAAGATTAATTTGTAGTCAGGGAATTAACTGAACTGAAATAGTAGTCTTTGGTTCTTTGAATAGTGTACCGTATCTAAGTCTCGCCGCGTACATTAAGCTAGGCCATACATTCAGAACCTTAGGGCGAGGTGCGAGTGCTAGGATTGCGGTAAAAAATTATGGCTTTGTGGACAACGAACCACAAAATAGAGTAAACACAGTGAACAACGAAAAGGGGTTTCGGAGTGTCGCCTCGTTACCCAAAATCTTTAAAATTCCTTCGTTTCCCTCACTACGTTAAACGCCAATTTGTTCTCAATCATAGTCATGCGCATTGATTGCCAATTACAGGTGGCGAAATCATACCTCGAAATACGACGGAATGTGGAATGACAGCCAGAAAGCGCGACCAAAATCGGACACTGGATACTCATTTAACAAATGCGGTGACATCGTCTGAATGGGCCGCTATTCGAAAAAAACCATAAACGTACACCAGAAAATAACGAGCTTTATAGCGGGCCGGTTTTGGCTGTCAACTGTTTCTTTTTCTAAATACGCGCAACTTGCGTATAATCGAAGTGGCTGTCGATGACATTAATATGCATACCTATTTTTGTTACGATGTGGCTGGCAAACCTTGTAGCTTGGGAAGCGATGAACTTGCGAAAAGCGTTTTCGGCCCTATTTACCCGTTACTCGCAACGAGACAATTGTTCACGTAATTATATTATGTTCCAGTGTATTACAAATCATCACGAAACAAAAGTAAATGGTTTTCAGTTTAAGTATCCGCCCACATTAGGAATGCATTTCCGTCAATTATTGTAACGGCAGCAGAGGCCCGACGCCACATTAGAACGACAGGCGTTTCGTGAAAGAATTGGCATTGGTCTACTTGCTGACAGGCCAGCGTCTTCAAATAACTTGATTTGACAGTTAAGGATAGCCCCAGCGTTACCAAGTTTCAACCCAAAGCGATGATGGTGATAACCACCGTGAAGCTCATCAATTCAGTTAAAACGAATTACGACGGTCTTCGTTTTAAACAAATACTTTTTTTTTTCCATATAAACATTTCTACCTCGGAAGGAACGTTCATTCTACCTGTTGTTCTAAAGAATACATAGCTCCAGACCGTTATGGTGTCTGTGTCCCTTTCAACTTATATCGAACTCACTTGGCCAACGCTTTAACTTTTTCGATTTCAGTCAGATAAATTTAGGGTGATCCCGACACATTCAGCATCCACATGCGCTTTGTTTAAGGAATCAAATGCCCAGGACAAAATAGCTCTATGTTAAGTAATGTCCAGTACATAGCTGTTTGGTAATATCAAATGCAGCTTAGGAGTCCTTTCAATTCTTTATGTAAGCAACCAAAACATATGTTCTACGTAATGCGGATATTGCATTTTACTATAAAATGCACTGTGAAAAAGTCTAGACACCTAACCCAACCTACAGACGTAGAGCCGCAAATGTGACTGCACAGAGATGCAATAACATCTCCGTGGTTTCCGGCTCTACGAGAAATATCGTAAGGTTGCCCGCAGACAGAATGACTTTCTTCCCGGTCGGTCAAATGAAGGGGCTCTGACTAACGTCGTCTAATAATACATCGAAGATCCAGGGAAATATGTATAACCTTAGTAGGAGTATACTATCTGGCAACTTTATTCGAGTAGAGAGTGGGGCTCACTTCGTCATAGAGGAAGTGCAGCAAAAGATCGGTGTTGCCCTGCGGGACACAACTAGCCCGTTTCTATACGCTCTGCACGTCGCAAGCCTCAAGAGAAACTAAAGCCTCTCATGTGGTTGTTGCTGACCGTTTTGTCATTATGGCCAGGTCAATAGCGCATTTGCAACTCTATTTGAATTAAACATCTTGTTAGTGCAACAACGACGGACTGATTATAAACAAGAAAAATACATGATGCTCAGTCAAGGTGGCCAGTCATGCGCCCAATAGAACAGACCACAATATTAAAATCAGTGGAAGCAAACTCAAACCTGGAAACCACTTTACATATCTAGGTGTAACATTACTCACGCCTCTAGCATTACGCGCAGAATGTCTTAACAGCATACGCCTTTTGCACGGAGGACAAAAATATGAACTTTGTGATAAACAATTTAATTGAAGAACCGGCATTTTCAAGCAACATATGGATGAAAGGAATACATTAGAATATACAAATGCTCTTTAGGTTGATTCAAACGTTACCAATATTACATAAGCTTAAGCAAAGTTATAAAAATGAGTATTTGTGAAGATTGTGGAACGTATGATGTTGACCGTTATCATGTAATTCACGGTCCTGGGCTGTATACGCGCTGGGTATACCTATTTTGTATCGATACATTTTGTATGACTTTGTTAAACAAAGCATCAATATTTATGGAACGAGCGTTAGAAAACCAAAACATTGGTGCAAACTGAATGTGTTTACTATTAGACTTATAAACGCTGTATTATTCGTACTCGAAATATCTAGCTTGAGAATCGCGGCTGGCATTTAAAAAGAACCAATTTAAGTTTTACCGTGGTCATGGAAATATAGCCTGGATTGCCTAGAGCTCCAAGAAAAGTTAAAGATCAAATAGACACAAACACATTTTGGTGTTCCGTTAGACATACAAATGAGATTTATTTCTTTACTCGTCCATTGCAATCTCCCGTTCGCAGCATATACTTGCACGCTTCATCGGTACCTATTGATATAATGTGTTTGTTCCACTTCCCTGTTATCGATACTTTCCTTGAGACTTTCGCATCTCAATTTCTGAATTGCATTTATTTTTTGTCGTCGTGTTTTTGTTGCGCGCCGGACAACAAGTTAGATGCCTAATTGGTAGATAAGACAACGACGGTACGCGTTCGTATCAATGTTTCTATTCATGGCGCTGTATCTTTCGCGACCTTAATGATCGTGCACTTCCACTTCATTTGAGATATAGATATAGCATTTGCTCTTCGCGCGTAGTATGAGGAAATCATTTATATTATTATACTCTGCGTAGATACGTTGTATGTTTCTCATGTCCTTGTTTCTTGTTTAGTGGAAAGGACACCTTGAAATTCGGTCATTGAGATGGCATGAGTCGTGTGTGTTAGGTGGCTTTCATTATTATTATAATTAATATTATTGATATTATTCTATTGTTACGCCATTGTCGTCACCTTGCGTCATCATCGAGCACTCTTGAGTGGCTGCGATCTGGTGGGCACCGGTAGTTACGACTATATGCGTCGACAAGATGATCCGCCCTCTTTCGACGGATCTTGAGTGGCTTGTGCTTGTCAATGTGTGACACATATATATATATATATATATGTTCCTGTCATCTAGCCGGTGGTTCGGTTCTGTCTGTGTCGGTTGACATGGCATGCGTGTCGGCCGCACCGGGAACGGCTGTAGGACCAAGCTTGCCGTTGCAGTCCCGTATTGTATGTAAACGGAGTTTCGTAGCGCCGTCTCGACGCTATTCGCTCACTACCTACGACTATTTGTGAATAATTTACGAACACACACACACACGCTGTCGCCCATACTAGAGAACGACCTATTATTATTATTATCCCCACGACACCGTCGTTCGGTCACGTACCGCGATTTTCGCGTGCCATACGAAAGCTACTCGCTAACAGTTCTTGTTGTCATTGCTGCCGTTAACTACTGCGAATGTTGCTCGCACTCCCGTGTGGAAAATACAAGCCCGTCGATCGTACGTATGGCTGAAATTAAAATTACCATAGCCATTCTTTCTTTTCTTCTTCTTCTTTCCACAGAGTTTGCGGCGGGTGAATCGGTAAAAGGGAGGAATAAAGCTTCGTCTATAGATGCAGCAGCATCAAAGTAGCCACGTTCGCAGGAGGCACGATAGGGACTGGACTCAGCACAAAAGACGTGCATTTACCTCTTCATTGTAATTCCAGTCTTGTGTGTATCCAAAATCAATATAAAAGGAGACAAGGCTTCAGATCATTACAAAGGTGATTGATGTTCACTCACACAACTGTATGAAAAAAACGTTAGGTCGTGACTATAACTAAACAAAACGTCTATGCTGCCATGAGACCCCATAACCCTATCCATTGTGTGTGCTGCTCCTAATATTTGGTAGATGTCCGTTTTCTCCCTCCCTCCGATTAGAGGAATCACACAAATCATCAAACTTATACAGATTTGCAACTTGATCAATAGGTACGATATATCGAAGAGCCACACTGTGCAACAGCTATGTGCGCCAGAGACATGATAAGTAATACGTATTAGATCGTGTTGCTGCATATTGTGTCGAGCGATTCAAAAGCATTTCAACATTCATCGCTATTCGCCTTTATCGATAGGTCTTGTCGTAGGCATTGTTATTTGTTCTTGCTCGTAAGTTTGGTATTCAAGGGAAGGGCGTTCATCATTTGTCTTTATGTTTCCTTCCTTATATCTTGGAACGTATGTCTTGTCGCAGTCGATATAATTCGAATGTTACGCACAATGCATGTCGGTAGACACTGGATGAATAGGTCAGCACTTTGGTAGATTAGAAGTTGAACACCAATAGCATATGACTTCAGTACCAGTTTTACTTGTTCCGCCATAGACGACTCTCCGTCATATGCCCGGACTACAGCACAAGCCTCAATAGAGTTCGCTCGTGCTGAAGTCCTCACAGTAACGTGGGACTATACTTTTACGATATATGTTGTGTGATGTGTTAGGTTGTCACTTTTATTAGTATGAGACCCACCCGCGCAATGCTACCGGGGCGGTGATCACTGAGCCACTGGTAAGTTCCCGGTGAAACTGATGTTGACCACCAGAAGGACTACACGCGGATCGTGTGGCGCCGAGTCGCACGGCGATCCGAGCAGCTGCTAATTAGTGAGTTCAGTAGAAGTAGTAGTAGTAGTAGCAGTCATTTATCGGCAATTACCAGATGCCGTGACTGCGGCCACCGGGTGGGTTGCGTACCCGCACGGACGACTTCGGGTTCTTAGCGTCGTCAATTTGCGCCCCGCTCAGGCTGAACGATGAGTCCTGCAGATTTCGCGACCCGCCCTTGGTCAGAGGCCGGCTGTGGAATTCCTTGGGCTGGGCCGGAAAGATGTCACGCGATGGACGCCGCTGTTCGAACGCCGGAGCCTCGCCCGAACGAACCGAAACGCCGTCGACAGAATCAGCGCCACCACTCGGCGCTGGTGAAGCCACGGCCGACGTGCGACTCGAACGTGGCGGCTCGACGATTTCGGCCTCGGACGGCGGCGGCGGCAATGATTCGCGGGCTCGGATACGGGCGAAGGCGTGTTGACCATTGGCGGGCATCGTGAGCAGACGGCCCCAGCCCTGGCTAACATGCACCTCACCCTCGTTGACGACAACACGACCACGTGCAACGACGAACTACACAGAAAGAGAAGAAATACACAAAAAAAAACAGACACACACAAGAAGAAGAAGAAAAAACGCACATAACCAGAGATTAATCATCGAGACGTCGCGCTACCCTAATAGTGTGCTAGCGGGCAAATTTGCACTAAATAGTGATGAGTAATGCTGTGACCAAGGATTTCAGGGAAACGCAAATCGCATAATAATTGGAATATGAGTCCATCAGGCGTGTCTAATGGCGGGGCTAATACGCGCTACCCCACACCAAACGGGTACCGTATGTGTCTGCTCGGTGTCTTTAACCTACTGATCCATTCATATATTTAGTTTTCGTATCTTACAATATGTGTGTGGGGCACATATACGGAAGTTCAGCTATGCCAATGGGCCTAGCGGGCCTACTGATTAGTGGGATGTGAAATATCGATACTTATGCATAGTGTAAAATTATTGATATCCTAGACAATTTAGGGAAGTGGAATGATGAGAGAAACTTAAGAATCCGCACTGGCCTCAATCGAGAACCCGCACTGGCAGTGCGACGATAACGCCATGAACAATGTTTGTTCTTTTCTGAATTTGTAAATGAGAAACACTACGTTTTCAAAACGTAGATAAGGCTGCAATCAGCATACATGTCACCCAATTGTATATATATACACATACATACATATATGCATATAGTATATGGGACTATAAAAGCAAAGCATATACTAACCCTGGGTGAGCCCCTGCAGATCAGCTTTTGAAACACGTTAAAGTCCCCGGCCGAGTGATGATTCGCCGGTGTGAACTTCCTCACGAGCTGCGGATCCCACACAACGATATCGGCGTCCGATCCGACCGCAATGCGGCCCTTGCGTGGATACAGGTTGAAGATCTTCGCGGCATTGGTCGACGTGGCGGCTACAAACTGGCAAGGATCGAGTCGGCCCTGATTGACGCCCATCTCCCAGAGAACGGCCATGCGCTCCTCGACGCCATTGCAGCCGTTCGGAATCTTCGTGAAGTCGCCCTCGCCGAGCGCCTTTTTCGACGTGTCGAACACGCAGTGATCGCTGCCGATCGACGACAGTGCGCCACTCGAGAGCATGTTGACCAGCTGTTCGCGGTTCTTCGGATCGTCGCGAATCGGAGGACTCATAATGTGGGCAGCCGCGTGTCGGAAGCACTGATCTCGCTGCTCCGAGCCGTCAACACCGATTGCCGAAGCGAGTGTCTCGCCCCATACGACCTGGCCGTCATTACGACGCGTCGAGATGATGTCGGCGGCAGACTTCGACATAACATGCACCACGTACAGTGGGCAATTTACCTGCGCACACGAGAGCGTGAAAGATCAGAATGTGATGATGATTACAGAATGGCAAATGTTCAAACATACAAGAACACGCATACTCAACCGCAGGCAGTACTGTCCACGTCCGATCACATAAACGTCTGATTATTAGCATAGTTAAATGAGCGCGCAAGCACGGCCTGATCGCACCCATCTCATTTGAATGCAACTAATGACCTGCACGCATGACACTCTCACGATGACGCCAAATGATTTGACCATTGTAATAATTCCTTAGGCTACACCCTCATTTGATGCAAGACAATTGAATATATTATGTTATGCGGAGATGCGCTGGGTCACTGGATATCGGCTCTTGACCCAGATTTTCAATGAGAAATCTTATTCGTGTATGTACAAATGACGACTGTTGTACAATTACCAATATCAGTAATGATGTCAATAGTTGGTATCAATGCCTAATGCCCTTTTCCGACACATGCGCGTTTAGTAATAACAAACCAGCAATGAAACCGACCGAAAATAAAACATAATTAAAGCTACGAGGTTTAAATCTACGATATTATCTTCAAGAACATTAGGCGAGTCATGGTAACCAGATAGATACTGCTATATATATATGTTTTTATTTAAATACACATCGTTTGGACCTACCACTTCTTCATGCCACTTCATGATTTCTTAGCTTAGGTTGTATGTTTGGTCGGTAAGGCGTTTACCCGTGTACGGAACATGCATTTATGTATAGAAGTACCTGATTGGCAAGGACGCACGCGCGGTTGGTAGCCTCAACCTCGACATCCTCTCCGCGCGAGAGCATGTGACCTTCAGGGCCAGTAACGCCCTGTTCGAGTAACCGTTTTTGGTTCTGCAAGTTGTTCCGACGCCGAATTTGTTAGTGGCTAATCATGTGCACTGTTCTATAATAGGCCGCCTAAGCAGTTAATTGTTTCACGACTTAATATAGCACAGTTGCACAAATTTCAAGACGCCAAATCATAAAAGATCGGCCAACACGATAAAAACATGGATGTTGGTTTCAAAAGAGGACCAGTGTAACATATCGGTCCTCCTCCGATCGGGCCGCGACCGAACCTCACACACCTTAACTTCCAATAACGACACCTTATCCCTCTAGCAACGACAACAACGACAGCAACAATTTAGTTCCCTTTCAACTTACCTGCCCATCGTGCTGTTGTTTGTGCATGGCGAAATGAAGTGCCGGACCCCGTCACCACCAGAAGCCGATGAGGAGGATAGAAAAACAGTTCCCGTTTTGCGCACGGAGAAAAAGCAAGCGACTAGTAAAGAAAGAACAGTGAGGTGACCCTAGTTCTTTTTGTGCTGAAAAGCAATCAAAGTACTAGAGTACCTCACTGCCTCCTTGTCTGATAAGCGTGAAATGCATGCGTATTAGCAGCAAAGATAGACACAGGAAGACAGGCAGCGTAATTAAGCGCAAAGAACTGCCAAATAAGCAAGTGTATAATCAGCAAACGATGAGTATGCATGCTACATATATATAAGCCACTTCGTCCCGCCACACATTCCAAGCAGGTTTCCAAAGGAAATAGCAACATTCGCAGGTCTATTGTATTTATATCAATCTAAAAAATTCCAAAAAAGCGTCAATTTTACAATTTCCATACAGTGTGTGTAGCCCATGTGTAACATTTGTAGACAGCAATAGGTGTAACCCAGATAAAGCTATTAGGTAGCACAACGCGAGTCACAAATACCGTTTCCAAGCTGTAAAACCCCTAAAGCGCGACAAAAGTATATATATATATATATATATACATATATATACCCCGGTGTTTTTATTTATATAACTTTGCTATGTTTGCACTTTGGAGAGAGAGAAAAATAAACAATATATACCTTCTAGCAGACATACATTGTATTCACAGTAAAATAACGTAAAAGCACCTGGCCAAAAGGAGACAGAGCATTGATCTCCCTGACATGCATAAAGCTAAGGCGAACACATTGATCTACAGTCATGCAACACTACCCGAAGTTTCTGCAATGTGTGGGTGTACCTCCGCAATGATATGACCATTCTCAGCGTGTATTTGCGCCAAAGCTCCTATCTGGGCACAACGCTTGAAGGAACGAATAAGGTCCTCATCCGACATCATCAGATCATCCTGCAAATGTATCAGCCACCACCACATGAACATGTCAGATGCCAAGCACCAACCAACTAAACCTAATTTCATGAGGTCTGTACTATTACGCAAGACAAGTACCCTAATATAGAGCAGAGATGTTAGACAGAATATATATTGCTCACACGTATAAATGCTTTATACATTCACCTAAAATCAGCATAAACCAAGTGAAATACGCTATCAGACTTTGCCTATAGATATATGCATATATTTTTTTATATATTATCTAGTTGGTCATATCTCAACCGGACGGAGCCTTTATATATATATATATATATATATATATATATATATATAAATATATATGCTTGTTCTTCGGTATAAGACAAAGCTTACGCCGTCAAACATAATATGTGCACCTATGATGTATATGTAGATCTTCAAAGCGGTACCCCGACAACTAGTTAATCAATGCAAACATTTATGGGGCAAATCTCGCACTAAAGCAACGAGCGCTCAGCCTTCTGAGGACTCATTGCAACTTACTACAAATGCTCACCTTGTAGGCCATAAACATCTTGAACGAGTTAACACCCCGCCTCACGCACTCAGCCATTTCTTCTTCGACCTGGTCGTTTATCTCGTTCAGGATGACGTGGAAGCCGTAATCGCAACACGCCTTATCCTTGGCGCGCTCGGTATAGTCTTCCAAAGCCTCCACAATGCTCATACTTTTCTCGCGCTTCGAAACAAAGTCCACTGCACAGTAATAAACACGAAAGTTGAAAAGCATAGTCATAAAACTTACCTGTATGCATATTATATATATATATATATATATATATATATATATATATGTGCATGTAGAGATACATATCATGTAGCGATGTGCCAGCGGAGTCTTAAGAGTGAATTTATGTGTTCCTATCAGACGCGCCATCTATGGGCCAGTAAACGAGACAGCTACAAAATAGGCTGGACCCTATGTAAGTGAAAATGAAATGAATTATTTACTTATTGCCTGTTTGGTAGCGTTTGTGCCGAATCCAAAGCTTAATATTATTATTATTATTATTCGGGAGTGCATCGCGACCACGTAAACATGTGATCGTTTATCATCTTCTTCTTTTAGATCTTCAAAAACTATATATATATACTCTTCTGGCTATAGGATCCGCTAGAGACAGACATGGAATGTCTGTTTACGAATATAGCACAAGCCACAGATACAAAATAAGACAAAACGTTCCCTAGTGGAGACTTGAACTTAGACGATGTATGTCCAAACGACCTTTACTGCTAGAGGAACGCCTCCCGCGTCTGAACAAACGCACTGACACGGCTTAAGACGGCCAAACGTCGTTCTTAGCCGTAGTTCGTTGCAAATGACAAAACATTCAAGGCGAAAGTGTGTCGTCGTATCTTCTCTAAATCTCATCAGAAGAAAAGAAGTTGCAAATCGAAGCTTGGTACACCAGATATTCGCCCAAGTACCTTGATATCCCTACGTTAGTAGATATAACTAATCAGATAATTTATTAGATTATTCCTATCAGAACGGTCAAATGTAATTTGTACATCTATGCTTATAAATAAAAAAATATACCACTGGCCCAAATACCACACGCAAAGTTACTTCTAGTTCGTGCCACTGTCCTGCGTATATATATATATATATATATACTGCCAGCATATTTTGCGTGCGTATAATCGAAGCTGAGCCAACTCACAAATCGTAGTAGTTCCTCCAGCTAGGGCGGCCTTGGTACCGGTGTAAAAGTCGTCAACACTTCGGCTTCCCATAAAGTAGAACTCCATGTGAGTGTGTGGATCGATACCGCCCGGCATGACGAGGAGCCCCCGAGCATCAATCGACTCGCAGCCTCCAGGCGCAAGGATGTCCTTGCCGACCTGCCTGCAATAAATTGTCACCCCGCTCATGTGTTAGCCAACCGATAGTAGATATTAATATGTGTAGCGTCCGGTTCACGCGCAACGAACATGCCGTATCAAGAGAGATTTGATGGATGATTTACATACAGTCGATACTAGAATTAAAAACATTTTTAAGGGGGTTGTTTTATACAGTCGATAGATATAACAAGTTACTTGCAACGTATTGGCCATTGTTCACAAGTATCTATTAGCCACTGAACGCCCTTCAAAAGAAGAGAGAAATCGGAACACTCTAAATAGTATCCCTGAAGGAAGAAGCTCCGCTGAGGGTCGTGAAATCAATTCAATAGGCTTGTTGACTGACTGACTGACTGACGAGGTAGTTCGTTATTGCTGTCTGAAACAACGCATTCAATCGGCGTCGGTTCCATATGCTACTAAACACATATATAGGGAGAACGATGGGAATGTTTTGTGCTAAAATTATGTGCGTCAGCATTGCAAATGACATATTACGCATTTACATGCACATATATCTAAATTCATTTATTTCCACTTTTATATAGTATATGAGCAAGCAAGGGTATGTTAATTAAGTAAATATATCTTATTACGATCACAATTTGTTTCCGATTTTTCTTATAACACCAAATTGTCCTGAATTTACAAGACAATTTTCTATTTCAAAGTTTAGCCGTTCCATCGCAAAAGGTTTAGTCTAGGTCAAGAACTAACTTCGCCCTCTTCCGGGAACTTCACAATCTGCGCAATGTTTTGCGTCTTGCTCGTTGGAGCCTTGCTAGTGAATTCCTGCCGCTAAGCGGGTTCCTAGGATAAGTCTCAGAATCTATGCTGAGACCTTCTTCCAGTTCATCAGCTCGACAACTCTTTCAGTTCTGCTTTGGCAGTTGACACGTTCCATAGTCCACACGTTGGACTACTTCTAAGGACACGGGAAGGGAACGTGTCGCCTCGATTCAAGCAAGTGCTCTTCAGCTGCTGCAAGCGGCCCCAGTCGTTGCTTTCATTCTTCTGGCCAGATCCCGAATGAATTTTGCTGTCCCACTGCTGATGGGTTCTAATGTTTTCATAGCTACCGGTTCGAAGTGAAGACTGTTTTCGAGATCTGTATATTTACGTCTCTTTTCCAGTTCGGCGTGCTCTGCTAACCTGTGCTGAGAGAGCTATGGCTGAGATACGAGGGAGCTACATCTCTTGTATAGTAAATACATATAATATAGTGTCCTGCATATCAACTCTATGCAGGACACTAAGCACCCCAAGGTAAGTAACCTAATTACACAAACCACCTATGTTTGTTACAAATGGATTTAAAAAACATAATTGTTTAGGTCGATTCGCTAAGGCACAATATATCTCTTACACGTGCTTCACCTGATGTTGTGTCGAGTTCTCAACTACAAAGATTGTATACACTGTCATCGATTTCGTAAGCCGTGCTGCTTGTTTGACAGCAAGCCATTCGATTCTCATCTGTGACATGTGCATACTGTGAAATGCACATGCTCCTGCCTTAAACGTGCCATGTCAACTAAGCTCATTTTTCTCCAGCCCGTTCTTTTGAAAATTCCACCAAGCGCGATGTACAGCGACACGCAGCATTTAACACGAAACAGCCACAGAAGTTGGCCATAACCCAAATTTGATTAATAATAATAATAATCATATTTTTTGGAACAAATATTTATTTGTACATGTATCAAAATTACTAAAATGTTCATTAATTTACCATCTACAATATTGTTTATATTATTATTTACTGAGTGTCGGTGACCACTCAACATCATCTTGACGTTGCCTCTCTGTAGTTCCAATGACACCCTTTGTTGGAGGAACGCTGTCGATGGCTTGGCTCCGCTGTTGACAGTAATAATAATAATAATATGTATCAGCACCATCATCATCAGCATCATTACTTTTACCGCGATCAGGTGGGCGTGTTGTTCTACGACACGCTCTATGTGGTCACACAGCCGTTCTTTGCCATTTTTTCTGGCACAAATGAAGCGTACAAAATTCTACCTAATACAACCTGAACGTATCTACTATATCTACGAACAGCGCTCGCGATGTCATATGTCTCGTTTTCGCTTTTGTGTCCTTTCCGTCGCATATTCATGATGACGCATGTATGTATACTTATATATAAGATATATGTACTAAGATAGACGATTGAACATATACGAATGTGAAACATAAATTGTATATAAGCAGCAATCTAGAAACATGCAAAACGCTATATATATATATATATATATATATACACGCGGATAACTGCCCCCTAGTACAATCGCTGGGAAGCCTGGCAAGCTGACTTGACTGAAATGTTTTTTTATTCCTGAAATGACTCTCGTCTTGTGTTGTTACCCTTGTATATGTACATGGATTTTTTGACTAAGTATTTGACTGCTGCCTACAAAGGTGAATAAATGAAATTGATTGATTAATGAATCGACCATGATCCCGACAGCTCAAGGAAAACGCTATATATATATATATAACATTAGCAGCAGCAGCAGCAACAACAACAACAACAACAAATCTACACCGTGACCGACCGAGCAATAGCCAACAGATTGGCCGCCAGAGGACCGCGTCAGAGGGTCGTCGTAGCGTCACAGTGGTTGACGCCCCCACCGCTCGCTGTGGCCATGGCCGGTCATGACCAAGCAGCGAATAACAAGAGAGAGAGCAGAACAGAATCCGAATCAGGCCACTTCATTGAGCACCACCATCATCGTTGACCCCGATAGTTGAACAGTGCACAGCAGCAGCAGCGAGTACTCGCTGCTGTGCCAGTCTTAATAGTTCGTCGTTGCTGTCCAAAGTAGCTGCTGCTGCTGCTGTGTGTGAGTGTGTCGAGGTGACTGTCGTTGTAGCGGATGGAGGGACGGAGGGAGGGAGGGACACAGGGAGTCAACCGAACAACTTCTGACGGTGGTGATTGACACAAGCCGGCCGACTAGAGTCAGTAGAGATAGCCAGCCGATCGAACGGCCGATTCTTCACGCACGGCCTTACCCGCTATGCTTCGATACACTCACATAAATGTATATAATACATATACGAGCCCGGACTATATATGTAGCATATATATATATATATATATATATATATATTTATTTACATATATATATATATATATATATATATATATATATGTAAATAAATATATATATATATTTATTTATATGTATATATATATATTTATATGCATGCTTTTTTCGCGCAGATTTGCGCCAACTTGTCGACAGATTATTGATAAAGGTTCCTACTGTTATTACTGTTCCAATTGTTAGTTGTTATAATAAGGTATGAAGGCAGAGGCCCGTAACAGGAGAGTAATTACGGGGAAGAGTTGTTGATCCAATCGATTCCGGGTCGCCGGAAGCCGATGACATAACGATGATTCGAAAGCGCCTCCTATATACCCATAACACCTCAATAGATTCCAGTCATCGGCATCAGCAACAACAACAATGACTGCTGCAAGCATGAAAATAGCAGAATCAGCTAACCCATTGATCAATCAACAAGCGTATAGAATGAACGCTCCCAATTTGCTTCCTGATAGAGAGAGGGAGAATGACAGAGGACGAAATAGATCGGCAAATAACAACAGAACATCGAAACACGAACCAGGGCACACACCCCGCTTGTGTAAGGCCAAAGGGTAATAAATACGACAATAACGTCATGAAAATAATGTTGTCGAAGCCGGGGGCAACCCGTGGCTGGGCTCCACTAGGCCACTATACCGTGCAACCTGATCATTCTGATGAGTGCACTTAATTCATGAAGATGAGACACAACAGATGGTGACGTAGATGGCTCGAACAGCTGTACCAAATCCGTTCGAATAATTGCGACAAACCAACGAACGTTCCTTGAAAAGTCTACAGATAGGCTTGTGCTATTTTGCATATGAAGCAGCCATATATATATATATATATATATATATATATATATATTCCGAACCTCGATAGGGGGGAGGGTGGGGGATCTGCCGGCCTGTCAATTCGGGCTGGTGGGCACTCCCGTTCGGGTCCGCGCGTATTAAATCGCGGTTAAAGGGCGGGAGTGTAAGTATTTCTCTCTTTTGCTATATATATATATATATATATGTATATATATATGTATAAATATATATATATATATATAGAGAGAGAGAGAGAAATGGCAATTTTTCAAAAATGTGTACAAGGTCGCGATCAGCATATAAGTTGACATCTATCTGAATTTACCGAGTTCCGCCTGATAACTGTGAATTGTGCTTGACAAGCCTACGCCCCCACAAAAATGTGACCACCACCTACCTACCTATATGCCAAGGTTCACCGATGAACATATTCGAGTGAATAAATGAACTACAGCTTCTTCAGCTTGGCCTAGAAAATCGTAGGGTCACGATTTGTATCTGCCGCTGCATCATCCCAACAATCTAGCACTCACTCGCACTCGTAGCCCATGTGGTGTCGTTGGCGTTCCGCAACTAGCACCGCGTCTTTCCAAAAGATCAATATATAGATAGATAGATAGATAGATATTCCCAGGAGTAGAAATCATTCTCCAAAACAAAAAAAAAGTGTCTCTTTCAGGGAGAGCCACCAGGCGGCAGGCCAGAAAAGCAGAAGGCAGCTGCTGTGGATGGCAATGGCAATTTCAGGACGAGCAGGAGGAGGCTATATCAAGACGAGCAACAACAGTTCGCGGAACAATGGCGATTCGTCGTGACTTGGCTGAATTAGATCCACTCGTTGATGCTGCCGCTATCGCTGCCGCCGCTGCCGCCGCCTCGTGACCGTCTGAAGGGAGAATGACGGCAGCCAAAGTGGCCCGAGCAGCAGCAGGAGCAGAAGAAGAAGATGAACAAAGCAGAGGAACGAGTAGTCAACGCGCGCGTAGGTCGGATGGCCCATCTGTGTAAGGTCCGGCGTCAAACGCCGATCACCACGACGCAGAGCGTCTCGCTCAATAGTAAAGACGTGTGACGTACTGCACTAACAGCAGCGGCCGCCGCCGCAGCAAATACAACAATGACAACAACAACAACAACAACAACAGGAACAACACCAATAACAATAACAACTGCAACAGCTACAACAACAATAATAGCAACAGCAAGGACAATGAGAGCAACCACAACAACAGCAGCAGCAACAACAACAACAATGACAGCAACCACAACAACAGCAGCAGCAGCAGCAACAACAACAACACCAACAACAACAACAACAACAGCAACAACAACAACAACAATAGCAACAGCAAGAAAAACAATAGCAACCACAACAACAACAACAATAACGGATTACTACAATACAGCTCGGCTCCAAACATGCAGTCGACAAAGAATAGAATCCGATGAAAGACCAGTCAATGTACGCAAACACACAGACAACAGCGAATAGCGGAAGGATCAAGCCAACACAAGCCACTGACGACAACATATTGGCCCACGTGAAGCCAGTCGAAGATGCAAACTATCCAATAAGTTCGACATAACGAATGGTCGACGTCCAATAGAGGCCCGTCTGTTTTTTTTTTTCAAATGAGATATTCATTGGCTGGCACTGCGTAGGTATCCGGCGAGCATGTGTGCATATATATATATATATATATATATATATAGCATGCTCCTAAGTTATGAGCACTCATTTCGAGGGGTGGTATATCTTGTCAAAAAATAGATTCTATGGTTTTTCGTTCCATATCGATGGCGGTTTGTTTCGTGATTTGATTACCATTAATAAGCCTTACACTAAAGGCTTATGTACGGTCTGTATCTTTTTTTGTTTGATCTGTATCTGGCGGACACTGACGTCTCTTCTCTGTTAACTCTGCGGGACTCTACGGGAATCCGAAGAACGAGGAAAACGGCTTACGGTAATCCTGTCACGAGCCGAACCACCATCGATACGCTAACAAAGTAATCCCTGCGAAAGTGTTCAACCTTGTGATTGCTCTATGAACGTTGACCGTAATACTAAGTTTTCAAATTATTACCGTAAAAATTAGAAAAGAGGATATCTTAGACTCCACGAAATGTTCTGAAAGTGACTATTTGCCTTCTGGTGGCCAGCATGGATGTCTTTTTTAGAGCGTTTTCCGTTTGCCGAACACGACGATATATACGATTACAGAATCTGCGGAAATTATTTATAATGAATATGCACATACATATATACGCTTAACAAACAATATCTAACCAACGTTTTATATATGGCTCCTTCCCGCAGCACTCCCTCTTTTCTGTATCATGGCTGATTAAATTCGCCGTCGCTGAATCGGAAACCACAACAACCGACTCTAAAGTGAAGCGTCCAAGAGCTGATCCGACAACCCAATGCATGCCGAATAACGTTATTGCCAGACAACCCTACCGGATATATATATATATCTAAATAACATGCAAATACTAAGGAGAGCTGAGCCAAACCGCAGCCTTACTGTTCTTAGGAAAGCGGAGCAGCTATTACAACAATAACTACATCTAGAATACGCTCACGGCTTTAATCACCCACCGCCGTCGGTGCTATCCTAACTTAAGTGAGCTGTGCAAAATCCGTATTTATTGTGGTTAACCACACACCATTCAACTTTGACAAAGAGTTCCCTTCTCTCTCTATCTCTCTCTCTCTCTCTTTCTATATAGACTCAACCATAACGTCATAATCAATACTTATTGGCTGAACGACTACCACAAGTAACAATAAATATTGTCTATCTTGTTTCCGTCTTCGCGTCGTCGCACGGGCCTTTCGCGCGTCAGCGTCAGCGTCAAACAAGGCGACGCCGAAAGAGAAGGTAGAGGTGGTAAAAGTAGAGGACGCGGCGACATGCCGACAATTGCTGATGATAGCAGCTCATAGACATTGTTTCTTTGACTGGATGCCACGATCATATCGTATCCAGAATACAGAGCGCCCGCCGTGCTCTTCCAATGCGATATACAATGCACACATGATAACGATACATGTTATGATACCGCATCGGATGGTGACTCCGTCGCTCTCTCTCTCCCTCTCGCGCCCCCTCTTCCGCCAAAAACCGGCGATCGCCGAATTACTAATCGCCAATCGGCTAGTAATGCATGGTTAGCGCGGAAACCGCATGGTTAGCGCGACAACCGCATGGTTAGCTAACCAAGCGGTCCACGTCAAGAAAAACCACTTCCATCGCGCCTTCTTTTACGGCGTAATTCGATCGATGCGAGCAATCGGCGTTTGCGGTTTGCTGCTCAATAAGCACAATATAGTATTTGTTTCGCTGGGTCTCCTTCTCGCTAGGTAAGCAAACGCCGCCGTTCGGTTTCTGTGCCGCTTGACTCTTCTTTGCAGTTAGTTCCATGAGCAACGTCAGCAGCTGCCGTCGACATCTGAGATGACTGCCACTAATCGGATCTACCATGACCATTATTACTGCCGGCCTAATTAGATGGCACTGTGTCAGCCTCATGTTCTTGCTATACACCATCGATATAACCGAACTGCCTTACCGAATATTTGTCAAGGGGGCAATGTCGCTAATCCTCGAAAACAATATATATATATATATATATATATATATATATATATATATATACATATATATGTCAAATAAACCCTATGTGTACATATATATATGTCAAAAAACCCCTATGTGTACACATACATTAATATATCAACATAGAATTCTACTGAGTAAGGTCGCAACATTCGAATCTCCCATTATGTAGACGTCCTCAAGTCAGAAAACTGCCATTGGACTTTCAAAAGTCCAATGGCACTTCTGCCAACGGACCATTTGAAAGCACTTGATGCATCATGCACGGTAAATAAAATAAAGCAGATCGGAAAACTCAATGCAGTCCTTGAGGCGAGCATCGGGAGTAGACCAAAGTATTTCCATAACCGAACGGTAAGCTAGTAACTCCTCAGAAAAAATTGCTCTATTTACGATTTGTTTGGTACACTCTGTCCAAGTAATTCCACTTCGTAAAAGATACCTAAAACCGAAGGGGGGGGCCAAAGCTAAAACTGGACCTCGTCTAGCATATTATGATTAGCCAAGTCTACAAAGTAAGACTACAAAATAGCCGGGAACTAAAATATTAGTGACAACGGGATTTCCAAATACAATATCCAGTCTTGACTTGCAAGCACCTATTTCTCAGGAAGGATGAAAACTACCTGCATGACTAATATATATAATTTTTCGGCTTCTGAATTATATACCATATATACCGGAACGTATATGATAAGTCCATTTTAAACACACACAACCACAAGCTAAGATCAAATATGAAGCCATATGAACAAATAGAGTCCGCGTTTGTGATAGTATGGTCGGTTAGCTGAGCTGACAAAGGTGCCATATCGGCTCAAGCGCCGGCTATAACAGCTCACACATCCTCTCGCTTAACTGCATTTCGCGTACTTAGGTGTCGTTACCGACCCATGTAAGCCATCACAATATGCTACCTGAACGAGGCGAAAAGAAAAGAAGACACTTCTGGCTGTTGGACTATCTCGAAGTGAACATATCCGAAATGAGATTGTTCGTTCAACGCTCAGGCATGGGCTCGTACGAACAGTACAAAAACTGTTCATTTAGACGTTCTTAAATTCTACTTTACTAACGCTCGATCACCCCTTTTGTGGATCGAAATTTCTTTGAGCGATGCTCATTGAGAATAGATAAATCATATCACTGAGAGTCGGCCACGCTGCCACAAGGACTGTTGGGGAAACCCTAGATATCTCAACATGTACGACCCACGGTGCATTGAAGATACGCACGTCACGGTGAGTTCCAAGCCCATTGGCGACGGAGGATGGTCTAGAAATAAAAACAACCTTCTTAAAAAATGTATTCTAGACGCTACTTGAACTCATCTCATAATATGGGCAGGCAACGACGCACCGTTTGGTGCTGAAAATCCCTCGTCCGCAAACCGAACGCCCCTGATACGCGTGAAATGCGTGACGAATATGACCAACCCACGTGTGGAAGCCCACTACAACGGCACTCGTCCCGAGAGCCACCAATAAATACCTGATAATTCCATCCTCGATGAAGATGTCACCTTCGAAGGTGGCGTCATCGTTGACAATTTTCGCGTTCTTGATAAGAAGCTTCACGTGGCCGAGGCGCGACGGAGCCTGAAAGTGGGCAAAATGTACAGATAGTTCGGTTAGCTTTCATTTCGGTAAGCTGACCAGTGTGTGAGCACAATCGATCTTCACTTATTATCAATCTTCAATTGTAGCCGAATCCTACGCATTAAAATTGCCGCGAGAGCAGAGAAGTGAAGCATAAACGTTTTTTTGCGCACCGCTACCGCATAGCCGCCCATCTCAACCGTATGTCTATCTAACAATGAATACCAAAAAAATCTGCCACCAAAAAAACACGGTCCGAGGCGGCTCGTCAGAAAGACAGACTGGTATTCACAACGTTGGCATAAGGCGATGTGTAAAGACTTGACACTCGTGCCAGTAGTACCGCTACCAACAACGATAACAACCATAACGACAACACGACAAACTAATCTATGCGTATTATAATTTACCAAAAAAAAACTGTAAACAAATACGTTTCTGGCTTCCGAATAAAGTAACAACAAACTCCTGGCTAATCACTGATGTTGACAACTATCCAAGCAAAAGTTTGTCTCGTGCGGTGAGGAACAGAGCGCCAAGCGGCTCGACAACTACGCTTTAATTTCTCTAGAAACATGTGGCAACATATTCAGGTCGTACTGTAATGCGACTGAGCAAATCGGCTAACCAGTTTTATATATATATATATATATATAATCAGTTTTATATATATATATATATATATATATATATAGAGAGAGAGAGAGAGAGAGAGAGAGAGACTGCATGTGTGCAATGTGTATGCATCGATCGCATTTACAAAGCACCTCCGGTGATATTGAAAAAAAGAAGCTTTCGCATACTTTAAAGAAAGTTGAGGTGCTCTTTTGTAAGGCTCCCAAACGGAAGAGCAAAACAATCGCTTGCTGACTTCCACTTCTCGGCTCAGTCTAACCTACGCGAGTGGATTCCCTATATCTTTAGTCCACCTAAAAACTGTGCTATCAAACAACAAAAACAATTTTGGCCTGGACGCCCAGCTAATGTGCGAGCATTGATACCTCGGCTAAGTATCGGTTGCAATGCCTTACATCATCACACTTGGAGGCAGTTGCCTGTGATTTTTTGTGCGAATGTTTTTGTGCGCGAATCATTAACATGACGATTTATTCGATTTTTAGATCGTCGCCTGTTCATTGGAGGTCTTCGTCTCAAACCGAGCTTAGTGGCAGAGCCTTTGCCTTGCATTCGGGAGGACTGGGTTCGAGACCCAGACCGGCCACTCTTAAATTGGTTTGCACGGTTTCCAATTTAGACAACGTAAATGCCGGAGTGGATTAAAAATCAGCCTTGACATGAAAAAACCGTACACCGGCATTAGCCTTACGGAAAAGCTAAAAAAAAAAGATGGTAGGTGAGGTACCGCTAAATGACTAAAACATGAATAAGATATATAGTAGTAGTGGGTCGCGGTCGCCCTTAGTCACACCGGTCGGTCGTATATATATATATATATATATATATATATACAAGTAATCCCGATTCGTGACGAGAGCGTTGGAATTCCGCTACTGTCACCGCCGACCGGTGTTTCTCTCCTGTCCTCTTTAGTAGCTACTAGAGGCGGACGCCCGACGTGTGGACGCAACAGGATGGCGCGAATCCGGACGTTGATGTCGAGAAGCGCTTCGTCAAACAGCCGATCGCCGCCCACCCGTCATAATTGACATCAGCTTCATTCATTCAGGCTTGCGGATCGCGCGCAAGGTCAAACAAGGTGACGAGAGACCGTCTTATTCGAGCTTGGCGCCCCGTCTGTGTGTGTATTCGCCGAACCTTCCTATGTTCTGTGTGCAAACGTCAATATATCAGGGACACACGCGGCCACATATATGTAAATGCGAGCGTGAGGGGTAATATATATATATATATATATATATAGCAAAAGAGAGAGACGGAGGGAGGAACAAAATAGTGGGAGATGAGAGAGAACCCCGTTGACCATGACATACATAGGAAACCGTTAGCGATGAAGTCTCGACGTTCCAGCAAGCTCCCGACAAGCAAAAAAGATACACCGGTGCACGTCAGTTGTCACGTAATGCTGAGGGAGCAAGCACAAACAACGTGGTGGTGGAAATACTGCCACAATGGTCTCCGTACATACATATATACTGTTTATTTCGCATTAACTTTGCATTTCAAGATGGTACATAATTACAATACAGTCACCATTATATAGTGGTCTCCACATCGATACGATGAAATCTCATATTAGTATAAATATCATTGTCTAAAGAAAAGAAGACGCATTAAGGCGGCAATATCGGGTAATCGCTGATCATCAAGCAAAAAGCAGCACAACCTCCTTCCTGCCTAGATAGCAGTGAACTGATCCGGTGCTATGACTTCCACCGACTATCGACCATTGGACACCGCTCTGGTGGTCTTCGACCACTCGGCTATTGTGCCAGCTCGCGCAGAAACGCGCCAATTTCGACACGATTCAGAACTACCTGGAGCATAACTCACCTGCCTGCAGGTGCTTCCATAAGAACGAACGACATTCAGTAGCCGCCAAACGCCTAAAGCGCCAACACAATCCCACCAACCAAGTGATGAGCAATGAGCCTAATCGAGTAATAACTAACTAAAATTGTATCTATATCGAAACTAACTAAAATTGTCTCTATATCGAAACTAACTAAAATTGTCTCTATATCGAAACTAACTAAAATTGTCTCTATATCGAAACTAACTAAAATTGTCTCTATATCGAAACTAACTAAAATTGTCTCTATATCGAAACTAACTAAAATTGTCTCTATATCGAAACTAACTAAAATTGTCTCTATATCGAAACTAACTAAAATTTTCTCTATATCGAAGCTAACTAAAATTGTCTCTATATCGAAGCTAACTAAAATTGTCTCTATATCGAAACTAACTAAAATTGTCTCTATATCAAAACTAACTAAAACTATCACTATATCGAAGCTAACTTAAATTGTCTCTATATCGAAACTAACTAAAATTGTCTCTATATCGAAACTAACTAAAATTGTCTCTATATCGAAACTAACTAAAATTGTCGCTATATCGAGAGACACAGGCAGATCGACAGATACGTCGAGCGAGGTACGTCGCCGAATATCTACAATATGATAGCGATACGCTTTGCCGCTGCCGGCGCCATGGGCGATTCCGTCTCATAAGGCTTCAGCAATTCGATGTTGACTCAGGCGTTCCCACGGTATCAGCGCACGCGTGCCGTTGCCTTTACCGGCTTGGTCACGCCGCAAAAAAAGAAGAAAAAGAGACGCCGCCACCGGCAGTTAGGGAAAATAAGTGTGGCAAATTGAATGACCAAAATAAGCGGTTTGTTTGTTTGTTTATGTGCGTGTAGCCAACGATCGTGGTGGCGGCGATGGTGATGGTGGTGATGATGATGACGACGATGGTCGTGTAATTTAATATTTATACTGGACGCGGCAAAATCACAACAAACACCGCGATCTACAATTACTATAGTCTACGTAGCAGCCGCAACATCAACAACAGCAACAGTAACAATAACTGTAACACTCACGTCTAGTCAGCTAGTTCCGGCAAACAGCACAAGTATGGTGGCGGTGTAGTTGGCCGTTTCCGTCACACGAGATTCGACCGCATCATTGGTGTCATCACGAACGCCACTCGCCTAATGGTTAGCTACTATCGTACAACAACAACAATAACAACAACAATGATGATGACTATAATGACAATAGCAACCACAACAATAACGACAACAACAACAACAATGATGATGACTATAATGACAATAGCAACCACAACGATAACGACAACAACAAGGACAACAACAACAGCAACAGCAATAACAACGATAAGAACAACATTCTTCGTTCGAGCGCCACGTTCCACAGTCACGCTTAACATGATAGCTTCGGGTGTCGCTGCTCTAGCCGCTGCCTCTATAGTAGGCAATGAAAATGAAAATGATTATGATGTTGATGATGCAGGATTCATGACGATGTTGATCATGATTCATGACGATGCTGATCATGATTCATGACGATGCTGATCATGATTCATGATGCTGTTGTTGTTGTTGTTGTTGATGATGATGTTTTATTATGATGATGCTGATCATGATTCATGATAATGATGCCAATGATGAGCATGGTCATTCAGGGCTGAGCGTCACGGCGCCGACAGTTGCGCCGACGCTTTTCGTTGTCCGACCGCCCGTCCGTCTGTCCCAGCGTCCCTATTCCTTTGTCGTGCATCACGCCGCAGCAATCGTCATCGTCGTCGTCGTCGGTCGCCCCCAACCCGAACAGTTGCGTTGCCCTTTCTTTTTTCTATATTCATTGCCGGCCACCGGCCACCACCGCTTGCAAGCAGCAAGCGTCCGCCGTAAGGCAATCAATGACGCAAGCGACTGACTGAGGTGAGTGAACGAACGAACGAATGAATGAATGAATAAATCAATTAATTGATAAACGAATTAATGAAGGCTGCATGAATTAGTGAATGGAGAAGGCCAAAAGAGCCACCACGCGACAAACGGATATATGAGAAGCGTCCGCAATAAGGCAATCCATGACGCAAGCGACTGAGGTGAGTGAACGAACGAATAAATTAATGAATCAATCAATTAATTAATTAATGAACGAATTAATGAAGGCTGCATGAATTAGTGAATGAAGAAGGCCAAAGAGCTGCCACGCGACAAGTGGCTATATGGAAAGCGACATAGAGGTCATGTCGTTGCTGCGGGTCCTGTCGTGGCTCTGATGGTCGCGAGTTCGTGGGTGGAAATGGTGGTGGTAGTGCTTAGTAATAGTAGCCGTCGTGGTGTCGACGCGCCAGACGCTGCCATGAGAAGGAAGCGGACGCAGCCTCGCCCTGCAAGCGGGCGCTCGTCACGAACGTGTCTACGACCTTGAGTCAGACAGCCGGCGTTCGTCGACTATTTAAGCATGCACCTATCTATCTATGCGTCCGTCCGACGCATTCAGTCAATCATCAGCCACTCAGGTGGCTGCGGTCATCTGCCCGATATTCGCAGACTCAGAGAAGGAAAGGCCTTATACTTTTGGGGCTGACTCTCAGCCAAGATTTAACGTCGATGGGACTGCTTCTCGCATTGCTTCATAGACAAACCCCCATAAATACAAATGTGTAACGGTGGGGCTCGAACCCCCACACCTATGTGTCTCGTCCGGTCGCGAGGCGCAGACGAATGCACCACGCCACCGGGCTTGACGTTCTCGACCAGGGAAGGGGCGTTCAATTCGTCGTCGTCGTTGTCGCCGTCGTCACAGACGTGAGACAATGCACCCTAACGAATATATCATAGAAACTACATCAATCTTGGAATTCGTTTTTATTCACTCATCTATCTATGTATGTGTTTATCGATCTATCTATGTATGTGCTTATCGATCTATCTATGTATGTGTTTATCGATCTATCTATGTATGTGTTTATCGATCTATATATGTATGTGTTTATCGATCTATCTATGTATGTGTTTATCGATCTATATATGTTTGTGTTTATCGATCTATCTATGTATGTGTTTATCTATGTATGTATCTATCTCTGTATCGGTTCTTCACACACCATGGTCCACCATCCACGCTATGGCGGTTCACTGATCGGCCCGACGACAACTTAGCAGCAGCAGCAAGGACAGGAAGCCATTACGAAAATCAGTCAATCAATTAATCAATTAATGAGACAAAAACAAACATTTTAATGTATCCATTTAATTGAGTGCCGTCTACGACCAGCACCGCAGGGACAACCTCGAGACGGCATTGAGGACTGATCAGCACCTACGCGTCGTCATCGTTAAAGTGAAAACGCTCCCTAGCTCGCGGCTAGGCCCACAGCCGTTCAGCTGAAGAACTGCTGGTCTCCTGCAGGCGGTTGCAGGACTCGAATCGGGGTTGGGCGACTCGGATCGAGGTTAAAAGACTCGGATCGGAGTTTGGGCGGGGGGGCTATCGGTTTCCTGAAGTTTCACTGCCGCAATGCAGCGTCGCCGTTTACCGTCGCTCGTCGATGGCGGCCGATGCTAGACAAATGCGCCGAATAACCGAATCAACGGTATCAATCAGCTTGTCAGCCCGTGAATGAGTTTCACCATTTTTCTTCTCCAACGAATGGCCTCATTAGTTAACCACGTAGGAGGCCTGAGGCACGGCAATATCCGTACGGTACTATATGTACCTAATATTCGACATCTGGTCCTCGTACCCCCTGACCTCGCGCCTGATTCGTTCAGCTCAATTATGCGAAACAAATAAAAGATAAGTGCGACACCACGTGCGACACGGG
Organism: Dermanyssus gallinae; assembly: GCA_003439945.1. Classification (NCBI taxonomy): domain Eukaryota; kingdom Metazoa; phylum Arthropoda; class Arachnida; order Mesostigmata; family Dermanyssidae; genus Dermanyssus; species Dermanyssus gallinae. Next base: position 113,877 of record QVRM01006365.1, read on the forward strand.
GTGTCTTCCTGTTTGGTTATTTGTCTTCTTTTATATATATATTGTGTTTATACTACCTGGCAAAGGTGAATAAATGTTTGAATTGTATTTGTCTTCTTTTTCTCTACCCGGTCGTGTAGGGACGGCATTGCACACGTATTCGAACGATTTGCACGCTAATAATTATAATAACTAATTCCTTAATCACGATGACCCTAACGACGCTAATCAGAAGAACACCATAACGCTAGCTTCCATCGAAAATCGATAAGCCTTTACTTCTACTACGACCTCTACCGCTACATGACAGCAATACATGAATGTGTTTGCTGAGCGCTTCATATCGATCTGACAGTGCGATCTGCTTTTCTTGGCGTTGTACCTTGCGCATTTAGTAAATTGCTCGCCAAACAACAGCAATAAAGAGCAACAAACGCAACAGCAGCAGCACCACCACCAACAGCAATAGAAGCATCAGCCATCGACAATAGACAACAAAACAAGCTCAAACAAATATCTGCGATGTGAGCATACAACAGAATGCAAGAATACTGTAAAACATAATGGATGCTGAACAGACGACTGAATGCTCCTATTCATAGCGGCGTTAATAATGTATACGATACGCGCACGACGATACGAGACCTGAAAACACAACGACCAGCCGAGATCGCTAGAAAAACACAATTCTTTCGCTGAAGCAAACGTCGCCGCGCCTCTTCTTTAGCACGTTCTACCTGCTGCTGCTGCACGCTCACCTGTGCACGTCGGTATGCCGCCCGTAGAAGTACCCCCCCCCCTTCCATATTCTGCTGCCGTGCTGTTTCTGCACCACGTGGTCTATCGGGCATAGCATTATGACTACTCACGACCCCATTAGAGCTTGAGAGCAACAACTCCGCATTATGTTTGTTAAGCAGTTTATGACCGAATCGGCTTCGCCTGCACCTGTATTGACTGTTGTTACAGCGATAAAACTATATATATATATATATATATATACCAGAAAGAGAAACTAGAATCGCAGAAAAACTCTCTCCACGACCACGCATGCGGCCTTAACACCTCTGGCCTTGTCGAGCCTATTATGACGCGCGACGATCGTCTCATAAGTTATCTTCTTCTATCATTCCGTTACATTGGGGCTATTCTGTTTACGGTTTTCCTAGCTTGTGTCCTGGCAGTCCCGGCGAAATAACGCCCAACATTGCTCACTACGTTTTTAGGAAATCCTGGCAAGAGAACTAGAGCCGGTGATTCCCGGACAAAGTTGACAATTTTCTATACGATAATCGTGAGCATTCCACTACTGTAGCCAGTAGAGGTGGTACAAGACGAACTGTCGTAGGCCAGCCAAGTACAAGATTTGCGCGCGTCCTAAGTGAACCAACGCAAGCCGGCCGAAGTTCCCAGTATGGTAAAATACTACATGAACCACCAGTTGTGTGCGTGCGGGTGGGTGCTCTATGTTCATATGTTAGTCGGTTGCCTTCTGCGGACCGAGCGTTCTCCGGATCGATGAAGGTGGATAATTGAATGGCTTTTCGATGCACATGCCCGTCATGATCTGTTTTGCCAAGCCCAGCCACCTGACATAATATTTCCTCAATGATCCGGCCCAGCGGTGGCCGTGTATTTTGTAGAATAGAGCATAAGATCTGCTGTTTGTTATTCATAGAATAAAAGGTGTGCGAAACAATCAAGACAGGCTATTGATATGCGTTTAGAAGCACATCGTAGTGAGCGGTGGTGAGGTGGCTACTAGACGCCGTGTTAACAACAATTTACTACATAACAATATGTTGAAATTGCATAAATGCTGATCTGTGACCACCCGCTATGCAACATGCCATTATTCATAGCTGGGCTCAGCTCTACCCCCGGCCGACTCTGACTTCAGAGGCCGCTGGACCTGATATCGAATAGCTAGAAAAGGCAATTGTCGCAGTGATGCCAACTTTTCTAAGTTGACGTAAAGCGGACTTGTTACGCGCTATTCAAATATAGCTTTCCTTTCTAACCTTATATTTGTCACAAACACATTTCGTAACATATTGTGATCATATTTACGCGAATGTGCATACGACGACAACATCAATGAGCCCTAGATTCTTGACGTGATATACGCTCCGCATTATGCATTTGTTCTATGCTTCTAGCATATGTGCTTGCATAGTTAAATGTGTTCCTTTACGTACCACATTTGTGGGGTTAGGGGCCTTCTAACGCGTTCTAGTTCAACACGTTCGAGCACATTCTATATGACATATACATTCTACAGACTTTCTGTAGAATGTCTAACCTCTGAAGCTGAACGCAATATAGTGCAGCTGCTAAGGTGTCTTTATTTTCAGTAACAGGTGCACTATATCACTGTTTGTAATGTATTGTCTTAAATACACACGTTTCTAGAGCGCTGGTTCGATAAGTTGTTGTATCGAACATCAAAAATTTCCAAGCCAAGTGTGACACTTTTTAAGCTGGCATAATACCGTTTTGTTGCTCTGGGTGTCTTTTTTTGCTGCTTGTGAGTTAACATTTGGAAAATTATTAGCTGCTACGTCTTGGGAGCACCTCATTTAGAGTTTGAAGTTTTTTAGCGTTTCATTTATTCCCATACGCGTGGAGGGCTCTATAGATGCGACGTTTCACTGTCGTTGTAGAAATCCGATGAATATAATGTGATTTAAAATAATGCTTATGTCAATGCACCATTCGAGCAATGACTTTATATATATAGAGAGAGAGAGAGATATGACTTTATATATATATATATATATATATATATATATATATATATATATATATATATAGAGAGAGAGAGAGAGATAATTGTATTCTTTGTCGAATTGTTAAATTCACCTACTAGTGTATAGAATAGATGCCGTGCCTAGCGCTCACACAGGCGGATGTCCCCAGGCACGGCATTACCGGCAAAATGCCCAACGGGGTCATAGAAAATGGTGTGTACAATCGGGCCAGACTTTCTATACAAACGAAAAACGCTTCCAAGTGGAAGTGAGATAAAGACTGGAAAAAAGTGGGCGTCTAAATCGTTACGTCCTCGTCCCACTTCCGCTAACGCCAATGTGCTTCGTTGCCCTCACCACCAAAAGTCACCAGCCACCGATCCAGGGAGCCCCAGCCACGAGCTGTAGCTGACCTATCTCCGGCTGGGGAAACAGCGAAAGACAGCGATAAATGGCGATAATGAGACGAAAATGTTGAGCTGACAATGCTGATTGTGAAACTGTGAAAGGAGGGCAACAGATGGATAGCTGTGGTTCACTCGATAGGGGTTATAGCACAACATCGTTGTCGCAGTCCTTGCTAAACGTAATTATCTCAACAGTCACAACAACGCTCTTTATTACATCTCATTATTATTGCATTCTTTCTACAAATAGAAAACGAGTGTATCGACACGATAGATTTCGACGGGCGCCGTCACTGTAAATCCGACGTGACAACAAAAATCGCTCGTATAACAATTACAACATGATTTTTCTTTCGATATGTTCGTCGTCTTCTAAGCGTGAACAATTCCATCCGTTCAACCGGCGTAAAGCCAAATACCATGCTACGAGGCATCATACCGGTTAAATAGAAACTACCAGGTACCTGGTAGAATCTTGTAGAAATTATACAAACAAAATCAACTGGTGCCAATAATACTAGCAATATTCGAAACAGGGCCATCGAAATGCCGTGAACAAAGAAGAAATGCATGTCGTATGCTTTATTTGTTTTCAAAACATCAAACCAGACGAGTGTACCGTTTGTTTATACAAATATATAGATGCACCTATAGTCTCCCCCCTATATATATATATATATATATATATATATATATAGCGTGTATGGGAAAGATCATTTGAGGGTTTGTTTCGAATTTTACGTTGATAAGTATAAATATATATACAGGGTCCCCCAGAAATATTTAGAAAGCGACATAGGAAATTGTAAAGCTCGTAACTAAATATTTTTTTATTTCCAATGGAACATGGTCCCTGAGAGGTCTTGTTTCGGAGTGAGAGTGATATTACTAAAATTAGTGATACAGATGTTGAAGAACAAGTTCAGGCAAATGCAACGGATCGGATCGACATATATTTGGTACAAAAAAAGAAGTAAAATTTTCTACGAAAACGACGATTTGCCGCGAGACTGCTTGTTTCGCAATCGCACATTTTCTGCTCCTATGTCGGGCAACAACACCAATATCACGGATTTTAGTAATATCACTCTCACTCTGAGACAACACTTTTCAGAGACCATGTTCCATTGGAAAAATATATTTACGTTAACGAGCTCCCTATTCCACATGTCGCTTTCTAAATATTTCCGGGAGACTCTGTATATAAATATATACACCCGTCCTATCTGATATGTTGTGTGTACGCAAACGCAGTTTGCTAGTTAGGCGCACTTTGTGATATCAGCATCCATCAAAGCTGCCACATTTTTACTTTGGGATGGCTAGTTTTCGTGTTTGAGCAGGATAGAGAAAACAAAAGAAGCCGCAAAATAGAAGACGCGGAACTTGCATTAGAAGTAGCATAACAACACGTCCACCACGATGTTTGACAATCTATCAATACTATAATAATATACCGCTTAGCGTGTTTCTTTGATGTATATATATATATATATATATATATATATATATATATATATATAAATATTTGACCACTACCGCACCAGAGTAAATAGTACAATCATGTCGTCCGACCGAGGCAGTGTGGTTAAAGACCATCAAAAACGTCAAAGTAACCACACCCGCACAAAAAAAAGAACCGCAACGGTAACTGCCGCAGCAGTAGCGGCAGCAGCAGCACAAACAGCTTAGTCTAGGGTGTTCCGACTGCTCGCGATCAACTCAGCGATTGAAGGAAGACATACATAAGTAACCAAAACACATGAAAGCAAGGCAGGCGCCTTATTCGGAGCACCGATGGCGGACGGATCGCCAACGAACATGGCACAGCTATAGACATAGATAAGACAGAGCCAAGACCAAGCTCGGCAACAGTGTAGCCTGGAGCGGGCAGATGGCGGCTGGGTCATGGTATATGAGCAACGTGTTGTAAACAGTGCGCCAAGCAGACAGGCCACGATACGCAAATAGCCGCTACATTGCCTCTGCTCTTGTCTCAGCCAGTACTCCTACAACAGCAACAACAACAATAGCAACAGCAACAACAACAACAGCAACAACAACAACAGCAACAACAACAACAGCAACAACAACAAAAAGACAACCACAACAACAATAACAACTTTGAGCATTACGGAGCGCTTCCTACGCCAGGAGACCAGCAGCAGCGGCAGTGAACGAGCCAGAATTGAGCGAGAGAAAATGAGGAAAGATATGGCTCTGGCGAAAACAAGTACACCCTGCCCAAATGAGCACGAACGCCTTAATTAGACACCACTTCCAACAGCCTACTCAAGCACACAACGAGCCCTTGTGTCCATAGCACCATGGCAGCAGCAGGAGCAGCCATAGCACCAGTATGGACTGCAGTCAAAAGCAGTCAAGATGTATTTATGATTTGAAAGATAGGACTATCTGTTAGTTTCCTAATCCTTCACAGAACATGATGAACTCCTGTAGTGTGCCTATATTCACTAGACTCATTTCGAATGAGTAGGACGTTCATTCGGACGCGGTTGATCTAGGGTACATACGACGGTAGATCGAATCGTCGACGATACCTTCCAATCGCACTGGCTACACAGTGCAACGACAAATTTCACACATTCGATAAAGAGGAAGGACAGAAGAAGAGTTGCTGACAACAGCGATTGGGTTACCCAGAAATTGATACTTATTTCGTCACTTCTAGTGACAGCTAACACCTCCTTCGTGCCACACGTCCATGTTAAGGTTGATGTCGTTTTGACAGTGAATTATATATGCCAGAAAATACAACTTCTTATTTTTTAATTCATTTTGTAAACACAACCACTTACGGTTGGGATTTTTACTCAGTTCAATTTCGGTGCAGTCTATCATCCCTACTTATCTAATATCTGATGCATGTAATCTACTGCTAGATAAAGCATGGATTGTATCTAATACAATATCCATAATAGATGGTAGGGCTGGCTTTGTTAAACTCCAATATCCTACTAGAGTCTATACAAATATATAAGCCCTCTCCCGTAAGTATTCAGTGGCCTTTCTGGTGACTATGAATATTCAGGGACCACCGCAGTTGAAGTAGAACTTAGGTCCGTTCCTTCATGAGAGAAACCTAGTTGTCTTAATTATATTCAATGGAACCCTGGATCCCACACCTGAAGTTGAGCCGAATATCTGTATATATCTGCAAGCGCAGCAAAATTTGAAAATAATGGCGGCAAGACCCTTTTGCTAGAATGTATAGTGAAATGTAGACAAGGAAGCCACTAATCTATCGGGTAATTAACTAATATATATATATATATATATATTGATGTAGTCTGTCATCACGTTCACTGGGGGACAATTGTTTACACCCCGTTATGAGTTAAATACAAATTGGTAAAAAAAAAAAATATATATATATATATATATATATATATATATATATATATATATATATATATATATATATATTCGTATACGTAGCTTGGAGAATACCACTTATAGAGACAAATCTTATCGACATCAACCGAAAACACTACGTGTTTCGATTGGTGTTGTAGTTACAACTTAGTTACAACTAACAATTATTAGTTGTTATTGGCGTACTGTAGTGTACATAAAAATTTAAACTGTGTCAGAGCCGCAACCAACTCCTCAGGTTGGTTGGTGGTGGACAATATGCGTCCGCCTCGGAGACTAAATTCATGGGGGCACGCCTAAATTATACCAGTCAACCAGACAAATAATCCGACACAAGATCTCCCCGCTGAGCACGATGAAATAGATAGATAACCTACTACTGGTTACGTGCGCAAATACACACAATGTACATGCACTGGCTCGCACTAGACCAGACGAGCATAAGCGAAACACGGCGAAACGTTGTGTTGCGTGCGGGTGCGACCGACCAACCGACTAATTTCCTCCATTTCCGAAATCCGGATTCGGCTTCATCGATGCGTCCAACCCGGCAAAACGGCCTGCGGGAAGTGAAACAGGCGGTCCAATTCCAAGACGAGTGAGCCGTAAAGCACAAGAGCAAAGAACTACAAAAAAGAAGCATCCGTAGCAATAGCATAGTCGCTATATATATATATATATATATATATATATATATATATAAATATGGAGTGCCAGCAAGAATGGGATACTTTTTCATGCGTCTCTCGCACAAGAACATCGTTCTTCGACACAGATGCCTCGTTCTTGTTGAGCTTGTTACCATGGTAATGTTTTCAACCAGCGTCGTCGTCATCGTCATCATCATCGTCGTCATAATCATAATTACTATCACCTACGCAGACCTCAGAGATGACCCCACCGATGTAAATAGCCGTCAGGAAATCCTGCCGCCCCAAAGAATCTATTCAGCCACGCGACGCCGTCCAGCCGTCAAGTCGCGGTTCGCGGTTTTTTCTGCCCGCTATTGTGTACTTATTATTACCTCTTCTGCTTCTGTTCTTTACTACTACTACTACTACTACTACTACGACTGTAATTACTAATATTAATGATAATACTATTTACTACTAATAATAATATTAATAATTTGGCTACAATAGCTAACACTAAGACGCCCAGACTCTCTCTCTATCTCCCTCTATCGTCCTCTCATTGATTGCTGGCAGGCACAAAAGCAGGCAATGAAATAGTACAGCTGCTCAAGCCGACAAGAGCTCTACTAGGCAGAGTTCCGCACTTCCCCACGTCCGCTGTGTTTGTTTGTTTGTTTGTTTCATTCCCTCCCCGTCGCCCTGCCGCGCCCCGTCCGTTTTCCCTCCACTCCGGTCTGAAACAATGAACTCCGGGCGATGGCAGTCCACCGTCCGCTGACGACAACAACAACAACAACAACAACAACAACAACAACAACAACAACAACGACGACGACAATAATAACATGAACACTAATAATAGCAAGAACACCGTCACGGATAGCAGCGATGTCGGCGAACACCAGTAATAGAACTAACAATAACAGAAGCAGAAGCAGCAACAACAACAACAACAACAACAACAATAACAACACAACAACAACAACATGAACAGGTAGGACAGTAAAAACAATAACAACCGCTAAAATAATAGCAGCTATAGAAGTAGCAGTAGTAGTAGCAACTACAACCACGAGACAAGTACCGCTACTCCTAACGGACGCTTATATATATATATATATATATATATATATATATATTGTATATGTAAGCGTACCCACACACACATATATATATATATATACATATATATATATATATATGTTAGTGTCCACACACGCATATATTTATATACATATATGTATATAAGAATGTCCCCACATAAAGCTAGCGTAGGGAAAGGGGCCACCAAGCAAGCATGCACAACTGCTTTCCAACTCTCTTCTCCTTTTTATCGTTCCATCTCTTTCTCTTCGTCGACCTACAACAATGAGTGTCTACGTGTTCTGGCCGAGAAGTCAGCCGAGCGAAACCAGAAGCATAGAAGCATACGGTCAGAGTAGGAACCGGGGGAGAGAAAGAGAGAGCGAGAGAAGGAGAGAAGGCAGTGTAGGAGACAACGAGAAAAAGTCCGAATGCGAGGAGAGAGACAGCGCGCGCGCGCGAGAGAGAGAGAGAGAGAGAGAGAGAGAGGGGGGGAGGGGGGAACAGAGGGAGAACGAAGAGGGGAAGCTGTTAACCGACTGGTTCACTTGGTTGACTGCCGGCAAAGGCAACCAGGACAGACTAAGCTCTAGCTGACAGCAGCAGCAGCAGCAGGGTCCCAAGCGCCCAGATCCCAAACGACGACGACGACGACGACAAAGATACTGGCAACAATAACAACACTGATGACGATGCATATGACCATGATCCTGAAAAACATCTTCCTGATGCTCATGGTGCTGTCGTAGTAGTAGTAGTAGTAGTAGTAGTGGTCGTAATAGCTTGTACCAGCCATAGACCATGAGCAGGTACCACCAGAAAGTGTAGTACACACGGTAGTGAGTGACATCGAAGCAACTTACTTATACGCTGCATGTCCCATATATTTCGCCGAAATGGGAAGTCTCTAAGAGGCAGACAGGCTGACAGACTGGCTTTCGATCCTTCCCGAGGCAGACATCGAAGGAACGAACACGCGACCCGAATAACCCCCCCCCCCCCCCCGGCCTGCAGATGCAGAGAAAGGTGATTGCAGCAGCAGCAGTGGGAGAGCGGCGGAACAGCTTATGACTAAGCTCTATATTCCTTCCCCCCGCCACCTCCCCGAACCCATACAGCTACCACGTCCGTCACCATGGAATGCAGGTCAACACGTTCCACTGAAGTGTGAACATTTTCTTAGTGTTTTTATTAACGTCATATGTTAAAACAGCAATTAACTAATGTATATATAAATATATATATATATATATATATATATATATATATATATATATATATAGATGTAGTCTGTCATCACGTTCACTGGGGGACAATTGTTTACACCCCGTTATGAGTTATATACAAATTGGTAAAATATATATATATATATAGTTTACTACTATAAAATGGGTCGAGGAAACATAACGCAGCGACTGACCGCTTGAAAGACGTAGAAACGCGCAAAATTATAATAATCGAACCGATAATCATAGTATTAATGGCGATGACTCATCGTCTCTTTGGCGTCCATTTCCTGACTTCCGATCCGCACCTTCAAAACGAATTTCAAATCTAAAATGATTTAAAGACAAGCTCTTTAGCTGCTCAATCGTTCAGCCGTTCTAATATCAATGAATCACTTTCTGTCCTTAAGCGTTTCATCTTAAAACATTAACTCACTTCTGCACACACACAATGACCTCGTCACCGACCGATAGGTCTTCTTCATCTGCGAAGTGTTCAAGAAAGTGCACGCCATATTCAGCGCAGTGCAAGTCTCCAGCACATAGACGGCATTATCATGTGGTACCCAACAGTGGCTAGCGCTGGCACCATAAGTGTTCGTTTCATTTACGAACCTTCGACAAGATTACCGTGGCCTTTGACAAAGGTCGCCAATGTCAGTCTTTTTGGGATATTGCTCACACATAGTGACTCTGGAGGCCCACAAGCACATCCCGATCTTCAACTGTCTAATAGTCGGGCTTTTCATTGGTCGCTGCACCCTGCTAAAGACATACAGGAAGCCCGGTGAGCATGATCATCTAAACTTTCCTTGCCAACCAACCGTGGTCGGATGTTCCCGGGCGTGCTTGTGACCCCCCGGAATTGCATCATAGAGAGTCTCTTCTTCAGAGCGGCAAAGAAAATATTTTGCCGAAGTATGCCGAAGTATAAATTTCACGCTATTTGTTCAAGGTAGAACTTCTCACGGCATTGTTCGGCAATGTAGCATTTTTGCATGGTTATTAACATTTTTTAAATATAAATTACAGTAAACCCTTATCACAGCTTCGAATGAGCATTTGGGCACAGATCCTAAGAATGCGCCACCGAATTGTGTTATCTTTTTTTAATGAGTTACTTACACAGTCCCAATACGTTCGAGAACCACAAATAGATACGCGGTTCCGGGATCGAATCTGCGATCGAGCACAGCAGAAGCCAGGCAATCCAAGTACTGCATACTAGCTGCCCAGGCTATGCCGGCACGGGAAGCCCGAAGCGCGCTCCAATTTGGCCAGGTTACTTTCTTAAACGAGGCAGCCTCACCCAACAAACGGGCTCAGGTGTTACAGCACGCGTAGCACCATAGGAGCAAGCGTAGCGAAAATAGGGGAGAATATATGTATATCGGGAAAGAGTCACTCCTGCAGCGCAGTCAGTACTCTCCAACAAGCACGGCCAGCTTCTTTCAACCCACTAAGAGATGTGCGATCGTTGTGTGGAACACGACAGTCGAGAAGGAGCTACTGTTTGTGGTGCTGCTATGACCCAAAAGGTATTTGCCGCATCATCATTATCATCAGAGGAAAAAGAGGAGGTGGAGGGAACTGCCTATGCAGCACACCACAAAAGGCAATCCTGAAATATCCTGAAGATCACAACCAGGCCAAGTCCCAGAGAGGCCTACTCCGTAATAATGCTTCCTCCTCCTCCTTCGTCGTAGCGGTGGCATCGGCAAGTACCCAGCTCGCTTGGAAGCCCGATGAACACGCGCGTGACAGCGTCCCTGTCCTGGCGCTGCTACCACTACTAATCGAGCAGATCCAGAAAGAAGGCTTTCCCTCTTAAGCAATGCCACCGTTTGGACTTAGTTATTCATCGTCGTGCTTAATACGCAGCCATTACGCACATTCACAGGGCCATGTGTCAGGACTGGACGCAACAGCACCACCCACTGATGAATAACTATGCTTCTGCTTATAATCTAACTGCTAATAAAGTGGAGGCAAAGCGTAACGTATGCATGGTGACAATCATGCCAGCTCGATTAGCATGGCGAATCTTTACAAATTTAGGTTTAGCTTATGTTTTAAAAGGCAAAGTTACCCATTGCGAAGAAGGTCCATGGATAAAAGCAGATAGATAGACCACTTACACCGCATCGCCTTCCCTTAGTCAAGCACAGAGAATAAGATTCACTGTACAACATTGTTGCTTTCAATATTCTGGCGTTTAAGAATATATATATATACATATGTAGATATAATATTGCCACAACCATCCACACCACAATATCAAGTCTTTCCAATCAAGAGTCAAGAGGTCCACACACTATTGGTATCCATTAAGAAAGTATAAGTGTCTGCCAAAGTACCTAAAACAGGTGAATATTTTTCGTCTCCTACACCCCATCAGCCAATAACACGGAAATGGTTTGCCTTAATTTGCCATAAGTAACGCTGCATTTCATTCATAGTTACAAGCCCAGATGTGGGCCGTTTGATCGACTTTCTAAACGTCCTAATGACGTCCAGCAGATAGACAGGTTCTGCTTAATCAAGAACGGTACCAGGTGCTATCCTCTGTTAAATAAAACAACCTTCTTAAAAAAAATCTGTCTTAATTCTAGGTACTCCTCTCTCCCAGGCGGGCTAGGCGACAACAACAAATTACCGAAGCACAAAGGTAGCAGCGGCAAATAAACTATTTCTACTTCACTTTGACGCCAAATAAGCACCACAACCAACAAGTGAAAACAACAACAACAGCAGCAGCAACAGCAACAATGATAGGGCCACGATCACTACGGCCGCCAGCTCGATGATACCAGGCTACTCGTTTTCGACGAAAACAAAAAAAACGCCACGAAAATGGCGCAAAGAAGACGGCCGAGTAGAATAGTAGTAACAGGCTATTGTAACTTCAGCGCGAGGATTTGTTTATTGCATCGCCATGCGCGTTGATCCATCGTTCCCGGTGCAGCCAACTAGACATCCGGCATTCTCCATCACCATCATCAACAACATCATCATCATCACCATGATCATCTTGTTGTTGTTGTTGTTGTTGTAGTCCCCTACGTTCGCCACCCCGTTGAAATCCCCCGAAGAGTCAGCCTTCCCTGTGTTCAGACGTTCAGCGCATTTTTCGCAGAGCGCACCCAGAAACAGCCAGACGCTGACAGACGGCAGGCGACCGGAGAAGAAGAAGAAGAGGAAAAAGAAAGATCAAAGGAAAGGACAACAGCGAAAGAAGAAGAAAAAGAAATAGAAGAAAATCTTTACCGAGCTTCGGACCACAGCACGAGTGAAAGACGCACGAGTTACACGAGCAAAGCAAAAATGACTAAAACTTTTCTCGACATCCACCACCTTATGCGTTATATCGCCGCCGCTGCCGCCACCACCGCCGCCCACGTTACCGCAATTTGACTTTTCGGCACGTTGACCCACTCAAAACGTCACAGAGACGTCACAAAGTCAACAAACGCAAATAGGGGAGATACAGAGAGCGAGAGAAAGGGAGAGTGAGAAATATGGAGCTGGCGAGCATGGGAGCAGCAGCAGCAGCACACTGAGACTCAGAAGCGCTGAACAAAGTTGTTTGCTTTCGTGGGAAATCGCGCAAAAAAGCGGGAAAAATGAACACGACGTCGTTAACTGCAGGAAGCGGCCGCTACCTCGTCCCGCCACGTCATCGATCTGCCAACTACTACTGTCACACAACAAAGCCAGCCGAGGTCAACGCCACTCTTAACCTCGTCGCGCTTAACCTCAACGTGAGGTTTTAGCTAGCGCCCGCTCGATTTCATTTTTGGCTCACGTCACCTCAACAGGCGGCTGGGTCGGCTCGTTCAGTATAGCGTACCGGTTGAAGTTCACCGCTGACAGAATAGCTCACGGCTAACAGTTTCATTCCGCCTCTAGTCGAAGTCGATGCCAATGTATAACTGGCTATTCAGAGTTAGCAGAGTTTCAGCTCAACAGTAAGTATTTCATACATCTGTCTTGCATTCGGGAAGCCTGGGTTCGAGACTCAGACCGGCCACTCTTAAATTGGTTTGCAAGGTTTCCAATTGAGACAAGGTAAATGCCGGAGTGGATTAAAAACCAGCCATGACATGAAAGAAACCGTACGCGGGCATTAGCCTTACGGAAAAAAAACATTAAGCATTACTCTCTCTCTTCCGCTGCTGTTTGCTGCTACAACGACGATACTGCATTCGAATTCGAAGATGTCTGCAAAGAAGTGTGACACGAAGAAGCGTTCTCCGCTACTCACCAATATACACAATAAAATAACACCATTCGTAGGAATCCTATCGATTTTGCTACAAGCGGTTCATAGCACGCAGACATGTCGTGGCTCTCCGAAGGCTGCTAGAGGTAGACCCATTCACTCACCTAGACATAGAACATGTCATGTACAATATTTGACATAATAGTTTAAATAATATTGAAACTCGCGTGTCTGCCGCGCCCTCATGTATCCTAGGTATACAACGAATGTGTCGCGAACCGCTCCGTCCGGTAAGGAATCGTTCACAAACAACGCAGCTGGTCTGTGTAAACAGGCCTCAACCAGAGCACGACTGTCAACGCGCAACCCGCCGAAACAGCGCTTCCAAGCAGCGGTCCGGAAGTTCACTACTATGCTTTCGGCACCTGATACGGTTGACATAGCGGCTAGAGTACTGCTTGCTCAACAAACGTAGCGTCTATAGACACAATCGTTGTATGTATGCCGCACCCACCGGTGTCAGTGCAAGTGCCGGCGAGGTTAGCGGCTCGTATAAGGAAATCGTATGCATATGTTGATCGATGCACAAATTCGTTTGTTTTCCAGTTTCCAGTGGCGGGAGACGACAACGGCCACGGAATGGCTTTCAGTGAAAGCGGAGCAACGGAGCGTGGCAGCCTGCCGCAATGGAACGCGGTGAGGTGCGCCGCCAGCCCATCGCGACACGCGACCACTATTCTTAATTGACCAACTAGCCGCAGTGCGAACCCGAATCGTTCGGACTTCCTGTCCACTGCAACAAATACCCGCAGGCGAGCGGTTCTTTTATTTTCTCTTTCTTCCTATATATATATATATATATATACGCCTTTCCTAGCTTCTTCTCTCATTCTCTATCAACTGTCCAGTTGGCATAACTGAAGTGCTACAAAACCAGTAAGCGGAAGGTAGGGAATGAGTGAGTGGAAGGTGAATAGTTCCGAACCCCACATCCAGGCGTGTAGGAAAATATGCATGTCGTCCCTGCATATTCGGCTTCCAAGCAAAACAGTGCATAGGCGGCGAATTGCGTCAAATTAACATAAAATACTATATATATACATATATATACATATATATATATATATATAAAGGGCGAGATGCTTCCCAATAAAACAATCCAACAGTCAGTCAGCGTAAAGAAAAGCATGCCGATCGGATATCCTGCTCTTCCCCAGCTATGCCCAGTTTGGACGATAAGCTGCGAATAGAAGATAATGACAATCCACAAAGTACAGAGGTGTACTCGGAGGAGGAAGAGCTTGGGAGCTCTCAGCAGCAACCGCTTACATCGGCGTTCATGATTGGCGCTCATCGGTAGATGATCATTGCACATGCAGTAGAGAAGTTTACGTTACTGAAAACGATCGAACCCGTCAATACGGGTATCCATCGCTATGCATGTTACACCACACTTACATAGTAATCGCTGCTACTGCTTTTGATATATGTACATATTCGGCTAATTCGATTGTCGTTACAGCTCTTCTAATTGTTATTATCATCATCATCATTATATACTAATATCGCTAATGGCTAGACATTGCCGCCGCTCGCCACATTGGAGATGTTTCAGAAACAGAACAGTCTAAGCAGAGCGCGACTAAGGCGAGCTTTACATAGGACTGGCGTTGTTGGATTTCGCTGCCGGTTAAATTCAGCAGCAACAGCAAAACTCTCAACGGCCGCTTTTGATTGTTGGGCGGGGCACCGGTACCCAGACCCGGACGTGGGTCGAGCGCACTCTGGGCGAGTGGGTGGCAGATATGACCCGTACGACAGATGCCGGCGCGGTTGCCGCTTTGACACCGTGTTCCGACAGTCTCTGTCCGGAGACGACAGAAAAAGAGTTCGAATTAGTCAAAGCCGAATTAGCCCCCCGGTAGCTTCGACCGACTGAAAAAACACGACGGAACCTGAGCGAAAGCTCAACAGACGACGACAGAAATTGACGCCGAAGCCGGCTGGTTTCTTCAGCCGCCAGCTTTCAGAGAGAGAGAGCTTAGACCGAAGAGATTGCGCTATCATAGATAGGAAGGAAACATTTTCATTGCACAGACAATGAAGTGAAGGGAGCAGAATAGGGCAGTCCCATGGAATCTTTTTTCTCGCACACCTCCCAACAAAACAACAAGAAACATCTACCAGCCCACCCACACACAGATGCACGCACGCTATCTATCAATAAAATATGCTTTAAGGCAACTGCTGCAACTCACGTACCATACTGTATGATTTGAGTTCCTTGGGGTCCTTATTTTTCTTCTTCTTGTTGTCCTTTTTCTTCTTCTTGGCAGCAGTAGCTAGCCAGCTAAAATAGTCCACGCGGCTAAAACACCGACACTATGCAACCACACACACACAAGCGAGAGCAAATTCACTACCGCACGCACAAATCAATGACAGTGTCAGACATCATATACGAACGAACGAAGAAGCAACAACAACGACTTTGTCAGTCTATAGACTCCCCCGTGCTAGGTAGGCACTGTGCCGCCGTATAGCCAGACGTTCCGGTAGACGCAGAGAGACAGACCAGAGAGAGGAGAGTAATATGCGCGCGCTACGATATCCGTCGTCTCTCACTCAGTAAGAACCACAACGTCATTCATTCCACAACTCGCGCCCGCGTTTCTATCCGTTGGTGGTGGTGGCTCAAACGAAACAAGAAGCCGACTACTGGACGTCCACAGCCAGCCAGTTGTAAGTCAGCTAGCCTAAGCCAAATCTGCGAGGATTTCTTCTTTCTCGCCACCCTCTCCGTTACCGCTGCGCTTGATAGCCGTATGTATGGTCACCCTGTAGCGTAGCGCTTCCACCACAGCTACTACAACTTCTGCAGAAGCCTCTTTGGGTGTCTGTGTGTCTGTCGCCTTCTCTGGCTGCCGTCTGCTGTAACGCCACCAAACTATAACGCCTGTCGGGCTAATGCTATGGCTATGCCGTTGGGAGCGGCTAGTCGTCTGGCCGCGAGAGCAGACGAAGGAGAGGAGATTGGAGCGAGGGAGAGAGAGATACACAGTGCGAAAATTGCCCCATACGTCTCGAATAAAACGCGATATTCTAAGTATATGCTGAATATCGTGTACGCCAATATATCGATCGGAACCATACACCTGACGTTAAACTGTCCGCAGAATCAGAGTCTATTCATGTGTCGGTTAGTGTCAGTAAAACAGTACTAAACGGCCGTAGCAGACGAGTACCACTTTGACGCGCATTTGAAATTCGCGCCACTTGAGCCGCACGCGTATTAATTTTCCTAAATTTCTGTACGTGCGCCGCAGAAAAGTGCACATACGACCGGACGTAGCCGTCGAAATCCGCTGACGTTTTTTCCGAGCATCGTTGAGCTATTTGTGCACACTCGATTGAAATTGCGACTGTTTACATTGTTGTCGTCTGAAATCGAAACGACTCGAAGCGCGCCCCCGCCAAGCTGCTGCTGCTGTTGCTTCAGGCAATCGTGCGACCAAAGTAGCACCGACAAAACCAACCGACCGATCTAACGAGCAAACGACATTTTCAAAAAGTTTCCATCCGAATTTCCGACCACCGTTCATAGTTCGTACGACGAGCGTGCCACGCGAAGCACTGGTGTGTCGTCAGCGACCGCGTCAGTTAGTAGTAGTCCCGAATAGTAGTCGTCGTGTCCGTGGCGACTCCCCGTTCATCCGTGCACGGCCAGCCAACGCGTGTCCAGCCAGCGAGCGTACGTCGAGCGATCGAGTGAGGGAGCGATTCACGATGTCGGGGAGTGAGATCTTCTACAGCGAGAAGTACTTCGACGAATCGTTCGAGTATCGGCACGTCTTTCTGCCGAAAGAGATCGCCGCCCGGGTGCCGAAGTCGCACCTCATGTCCGAGTCGGAATGGCGAAACCTCGGCGTCCAGCAGAGCCACGGCTGGAAGCACTACATGATCCACGAGCCCGAACCTCACATCCTGCTGTTCCGCCGCCCGCTGCCGCAGGGTAAGAAGCCGGTCAGCCAAGAGGAACAGGTGCGCAACGATATCGAGAGCTATTAGAACACGTCCCGGGCAGGGACGCCGACGCCGACGACACGCCAACGGACTTCGCCATCTCTGACGAAACGGACGGACGAGATAGGATGACAATATCAGCGATCAGTTAACCCGATGACGACGCTTATGCTGCTGCTGATGATGATGATAATAATGCTTATCTTGGTGATGATGATGACGACGATGTTGATGGAGATGGAGATGATGATGAAGAAAACGTCTTGAGGTCGCCGTTAAACCACCGGTCCGCTTTTTGCGGTGGTCACATTCATCAACGTGTGTCAATGTGATTGAACGCCTGGTTCTATGCTATTATGATGCTGCTGCTGCTGTTGTTTCTGCCAGACCGTTCTCTGGCGTTCCTTGCGTCGCATACGAGATCGCAGGAGCCACCATGACGGGGCAAGATGACAGCGCAGCCCGAATGCAGAGTATTATTACCGCAGTATTTTTGGTTTTTGTTCAAGACATCATCGATATTAGCAATGTCTAGTGCTACTACTACTACTACTACCCACTCTACTTCTAATAATAATAATTATAATGATGATGATGACGACGACGATGATAAGGATATTCACTCTATTATTCTCTAGCCAGCCAATCTCAACCATGCTACGTCATGATTAGAGTGTCTGTCTATATGTCTGTTAGCGTTCCAAAAGTTCGTCCTCTCGTAGTTTCTTCTCATCGAACAGCCCATAATATCGGCGCACCGTTTGCTGTCGACGTCCGTTCGACGTGTCGTCGGCTATTTCGTGAATTACGTGACCTCAACTCTAGTTACACTCTGTCTGGACTCTGGACAATGATGGTTTGCTTCTCAGCTGTGTATATTTCAACATGTGGTGTTAACAACAACAACGGGTCGTTATGGATGTTAGGCAATGTCTCACGCTAGGTGTATATGCATGTGCTCTTTTTCATATATTATATATATACATATACATAGATATACATATATCTATCTAGGACACAAGGACTTCCAATGACTCCACGATGATAGTTTGAACCCGATAGTTTGTCACTACTCACTGTTCCTATAGTATGGATACATATACATAAATATAAATATACGCAGCTCTCAAGTGTTAGTATCGATGACGATTGTTAACAGGACCATCTCGGAAACGAACTATGATGACACAAATACTCCGATGAGGGAAATGTTTTTCGACGGCGGGCGTTCAGACGCCTGTTCGTTCCAGTCCAGTCTTCCGCCTATCGGCAGAGTGGTGCGAAACGTGACGACAATACGGATGTTTGTGGAAGACCAAACCTGCCTTGTTAGTAGATATGCGAGACCCGTTACTGATATGGATAGATAGAACCTTAACACACACACAGAGACACAGAGACATACATCGATATACTTCCGCAAACATGACGCAACAATGACTACGTAGGTAGCCGAAAGGAGTGCCATTCCGCCGCATACAAGCACACGCATACATATGGAACGCAAAAAAATCTGGAGGCAAAATAAAAATCCCATGTAAATTACCCGACAGTTGTTGTGTTCAGTTCACTTGAGATCGTTTTTCTTTTCGCTACCTGCTTTCAGTTGAGCCTTCTTGTGAAAAAAACACGAACTATAAGCGGAATATTAAATGCGGCAAACAATGATTGTAAACTGACGTCCGCGGGGAATGAATTGACGCGGCCTGTCCTGCTCGACCATAAGCCCTGAGGTTGTTTCGCATGATGTTTTACTTGTTCCAATATATGACGCGCCCTGACACTGATTGTTGCGAGTGTTGCAAACCGTTTAGCTAGAAAATGTATTTCATTTATTGTATAGCACAAACACTGACTGAATTACTTGAACGCCATTACTTGTATCGTAATTCGGTGTTTCTGCAATCGACTCTGTAGACCATTAGATTTGTTCACTTGTAGATTTGTTTGTATTATTTGTATAGAAAATGGGAGGGACTAGTTAGAATATAAATATTGAATGGCCATTTGCGAATTTCCTATTTGTTAAAAATATGTTTAAGAACCAAAACAATAATGATGCCACCTGACAGCACTACCTATAGAGCAACAATAATAATCAATACACTTAGACCGATTAAAGTGACCAAAGATGCCACGTCGGTAAGCGACAAAGGTGGTTCTAAGCTTTAATTTTTATTGGAGCTGTAGGCATCTACTCTTGTTGTCGTCATATCCCTGCCCGTCTAACAACGCAGGAAGTTTTTAGACAAAATATTCCCGATACCAATTTCGAGTTGAATTATTTAAAAGGCTAGGATCGATGCCCAGCGAATTTTTAGCGGAGGGTTAAGTGCAGTTACACATCCGAAGGCTACAGCATGATTTGTCCTGAGCTGTGTGCAGCTTGACCTCTATAGAGGGCATTTTGCTTGCCCACTACCCATAGCCACTAAACGTACCCCCCCCCCCTCCCGCCATTGAGCTCTCCCTTCACTCACATTTGCCTAATCATACCTCCACCATCGAACAGTAGTACTATCGGCATGTTTCCTTCTTTTATTCGAATTGGTCGCAAGTCTAGTTGTGTGTTGTCTGATACGTATGTTGCCTAACATCGTGGTGAAAATGTTAATGTGAGAAACTATTCTGGATACGAATAGAGGATATGGAGAGAGCATGCAGAGCAATGCCAAAGCCGTGCGAATCAATGTATCGTTCGATTCGTTGCAAGTATATGGCGTGCACGCAGGGCATGCATGCAAGCACACGTGCAACATGCATGAAAAACATACGAATGTATGCGTCAACAAGATGTGTAGGTGTGCGCAAGCGTGTCTCAATAACATGCAGACACGCATTTCCATCCATACGTATATGCGCCTCGGGTATGTTCGTGTATGTTGATGTATATTCATACGCTTTGCGTGCCTTCGCATGCTTTGCGTTACTGCAACGCGCAGCAACGGCTGCTATGACGCAGCAGAAACGGGCTGACTTCATGCAGCCATCACCGGTCACCGATCTCAGTCTGCCATCATCCCGGCTTTGCTCCCTCCTTTCCCCCGTCTATTTCTCTCTCTCCTCTCTTTATCTCTCTCTCTCTCTCTATATATATATATATATATATATATATATCTCCCCCATCTCTCTCTCTCTCTCTCGTAGTTCTGCCTCTCTACCGGCCTGGCAACCTTCCTTGATGGTGGTGGTGTTTGTCTGTCTACCGCCTACCTAAAGGCGCCGAGGTCCTTTAACTGGCCGCCGCGATCTTGTCGCCCGATCGTCACTACCGACCTACAGCAGCTGCCGGATCTTGATCAGCAGTGGGGCTCATCGTTCTGCGCTATGTCATGCTAGGCATGCTATGCATGACATGGCAGAACCGGCTTCGGAAGTTTTCTCTTTTGCTTCTCCGTGTCATTATTCCTCTTCTTCTTCTCCTTCTTCTTCTTCTTCTTCTCCTTCTTCTTCTGCTTCTTTATCATCATCAGCTGCCTCCTCATTTCTCAGTTTCTGCTTCTGTCTTCTCTTCATCGTTGTTGTTAGAGCTAGTGTTGCTGTTGTTGTTTTTGTTGTTGCTGCTGCTACTATTGTTGCTAGTGTTGTTCATTTTCTTTTGCGTCGCCATCATCCTATCTCACTATTACTACTACTAACTACTACTACTACTACTACGAGTACTTGTTTGGTGGCTATCTGCTACTGTTGCTGTGGTTGACGCTCCGCTGCTGATCTTCACTTATGCGACACGCTGCTAGGTTGAGGCCTGCAGGCCGGCAGGCTGGCTGGCTGGGTTTGTCGGTTTACGGCTGCTTCTGCTTCTGCTGCTGCAGCAATTGCTTCACCTTCGAGCATCACCGAGGTGCAGAAATTTTCGTCGTTGTCTTGGTCGTAGTAGTAGTAGAAGTAGTGGTAGTTCTAAAACTGTCACCGCTGCAGGTGCTACTCTTCAGGTAGAGACAGACTGACTGGTAGATCTTTTTCACATGTCACACTTCTCTCAGGACAGAAGTGGGACGCGGGGAGGGTGGGGGGGGGGGGGGGCGGGTGAGGAACTGCACCGAGGGCGATTGTAGCCATGTTAGTAGGTACTCGACTGCTGCGTGCTTGCCGTATGATAATTGTAATGAGGACGCCAATGACGATGATGATGATGAAGAAGATGATAATGATGTAGAAGCCAGCGCCCACGCCAGTACGACAAACAAGTGCACGTTAAACTGGTCTCTAGAAGGGCATCATCAGCAGTGCGACTTAGGGTAGACACTGCAGTGGAACGAGTCGAAGGTGCCATGCTGCTGCTGCTGCTGCTGTTGTTGTTGTTGTTGTTGTTGTTGTTGTTGTTGTTGTTGTCGTCTTTGTTGATGTCGTTGGTGTTGTTGTTGTTCCTGTTGTTGGCGCTGTTATTACTAGCCTTACCATGCTAGCCTTTGATGGCTTTGAGGAGCTGTGAACCTCTGTACAAATGTAAACCACTCACGAGAATAATAAAATCTATCTATCTATTGTTATGGTTGTGGTTGTTGACGTTGCTGCTGGAAAAGAAAAAGACGCAGAGAAAAAAGGATAAGACTCATCGAAGAACAACCACTAGTTAGACAGATGGACAGTTAGACCGACAAGAGATATCATGCAGTGGGCCAGGCCAGGTGGCTGAACGAGTTGTTTCTTCGCAGCGACAACTAACACACCCCGGCCGAGAGGCCCAAGGGACATTTAGGCAGCTGATAGCCACCTAACCAACCAGCTAGTTAGCTAACCAACCAAGCATAGACCAGAACGGCAACAACAGCAACAAAAACAACAACAACATGGACAAAATGGTCAGGCACTGGCGATGCCCGATCGAACTGCTGTAACGGTGTTACTAAATCCTTTCGGGGCTGACTCTCAGCCAAGATTTGACGTCCATGGGACTGCTGTTCGCATTGCTTCATAGACGGATCCCTATAAATACAAATGTGCAACGGTGGGGCTCAAACCAGCGCACCTATCTGGTGTCTGCTCCGGTCGCGAGGCGCAGGCGGAATGCACCACGCCACTGGGCTCGACGTAACTGTGTTACTACCACCACCACTACAATTAGTTCGGCTATTACGTTCGATTCTGCTGCTGCTGTGTGCGGTTTCGGCTGGGTGCCCGCTGTTGGCCACCGGGGGCCTAATAATGAGACGAGTGTGGATAGGTCGCAAAACACGCAGATTCGGAACAGCGAAGAGAGTATCTCGAATTGTTTCTATCTATTCGAGTATTCTCGAACACGACTAGCCAACTATCGCGCACAACAGAGCTTAGCCTGCTTTAAAAAAGGCTACTTCGGCATGCTTCTGAGCCTTAAATATTTGCTTTAAGCGCAAGCTAGTTTATTTTGATAAAAGGGTGCCTACTTTTTGAGTCGAATATTGCTGATTTTGTATAAAAGTAACTAGAAATCTTACTTGGACGCACCGTCTAACAAAATTATCATTTCTTTAGATAGCATATAAATCTACACGTTTAGCAGATTGCATGCCGAGCTCTTAATAGAAAGCACAATTGACGTACCATTGAGTTATTTCAGTGAAATATTTGGCGTTGTTATTTCGGCTGATAATATTACAAATTATGCAGCTTTACACGGCGATCATTCACAATTTGGTGTCAATTCAAACACGTGTTGACGATGCTTAGTAATTCTACACGCTATGTGCAATATTAGGAAGATGTAAACCGAGCTCCTCGATATATATTTATATATACACCGAGCAACTCGAATCACATATCCTCGGTATATATATATATATATATATATATATATATATATATATATATCCTATGTAGTATAGTAATTTAGGTCTTCTCCCGGTCTTTTCAACCCATTTCTGAATGTTGGGGATCAAGTCTTTGACGCGAGTTCCGGATGATTCGTAATAGAATAACATTTGCTTAAAGCGTTTGGTTCCAGCAAATAATTACATCACAAAATGATGCAAAGTTTGCCTAGCATAAGAATCTCTTGAGAGAGCATTGAGTCGTGGCAGTCAAATGGTTAAAACATCGGAGTCTTTGCGGGACCAGCTTTTGTATATCATTTATTAATTTACCATCTTTCCAAAATAGGGGTTCCACACAGACAAGGTGTAGAGAAACGTAGATAAGTATACTGACTCGAACAATTGCGCGATATATATGAAGATATTCATTACTGGACATCTGGTCACAGAACTTCTGGATAGCTACTTTTAGAAGCAAATGCCCTATTGGTGACTTGGCAAGCAACTTGGGTTTTATACTGCTATGGAATATAGCTTTTGGGTTTTATCTTGCTATAGAAGATAGCTTCTGGGTTTTATCTTGACATAGAATATACCCGATTCTAACTCATCTCACTTAGACGCATCCTCTTAAAAAAATTAACATAATTTATCACTTGTTTAGTAGATTACATGACGAGCTTTTAATTCTGCTCTTACATATCTGCTCTACATTAATTACGCAAACGTGAATTCCCAGGACACTTTATTGATGTATGCTCCAATAACCTAGGAGAGTCAGCGATCAATCACTCCAAAAGGCTGGAGGGCCCGCGGTGAGCTCGTGAACCGATTGTTTGCTTAGTGCATGGCCAAATGGGCGCATGCAAATTCAAATATCATTCACCTATTTGGCGATTTGTTACATTTTTCTTTCAGAAGTATATATATACGTATACGTATACTGAAAACAATTACATATATGACCATGATAATTGTACCACACACCCTTTTATGTGACAGTAAAGGTGATTTTATGTTATAATATATATTGTAACGACAGACATTAGCCTGAGTCAACCGGGGATGTAGAACTCAGTGCGGCGGCACTACATTACGAAAAGGGTAGAGTTCGGATGAACGAGAGCGCACGTCTTGGCGGTGCATACCACAGCCTAATGGTGGTTAACCAACCCTTTCGCGGTCTATTTATTGGTTCGCCGAGGCACCGCGGCGTGCTGGCACCCCAAAAATATGCCAGACTCTGCTCTGAAATCGGTTAGTCGGAAGCTACATTACGACCTGAAGAGTGACCATTCTCTCTCATTTAGTTTTCCGTTGGCCCTATCGGTGCAATGGCAGCCTTCGTCTGATACACTTTTAATAGAACTGTGCCGGATGTTATTCCCAATTGGTAACTTGGGCTTCCTGACGCGGAATGAGAAGAGGGTGATGTTTAATTAGCAGGTTTGAGGGAGTCGTTGCGATTTCTATCTAGGCAAGCATACTGTTTAAACGTCTCGTCCATGTAACAACGTATTTGCCACACGTTTTTCAGCACACACTTTGTTGCTTGGACGAGACATTTATGTATCCCTTGTTATACCACTAGGAGTATGTATCTCTAGACCAAAATGTAGGCATGCATACTGTTTAAATGTCTCATTCAAGCAGTTTTTGCTTAAAACGAGGGGCTGAAACTTTGGTCAAATTACATATTTATGCAGAGAATTTGCCTAGGATAAGAATTTCGGAGCATTGAGTCTTGTCAGTCAGGCGGAGCGGTAAAAGCGAGGGGGGGCACAAATCACATAATGGATTTTGCAGTATCACTTCGTAAAAATTCTGTCACGATCATATACAAAATATTATCGTTTCAGGCCCCACCTTCCTCCCCCACTTGAAATTTAAATATATGACCAAGAACATTTTGCCAAAGATATGTTAAGTATTGATTAAGCAACAGGCTTATCATTGTCTACATTAACCCTGCTACTTTTTTTTTTAAAATAGGCATCACTGCTGATTTCCTAAATAAGTCAGGCACTAAACCGTCAAGATTAAAAGGTTTGGCTAAAACATGTGCAAGCTTCTTATAGAGCATTGGGGGAATAAGGTCTGGCGTTTAAATGCATGTATTTAGTAATTCTTTAGTTGAAGATGCCTAATTCCGTTACGACCAAAGACAGCCAGAGTGGCTCTGTTTGAGTCATATATAGTGTTGGGATTCGTGTTGCAGACTATACACTGTCGAACAAATTATCTAAATTCGTCAGGCTTATAACATAACATAACATAACATCACTTTTATTTCACATAAAAGGGTTGGTATCAATATACATACTTCTGTAAGACAATCGTAATTAATCACCAAATAGGCGAGCACTATTTGGATTATCATGGGCCCATTTGGCCATACGCCAAGCAAACAGTCCGTTCACGAATTCTCCGCGGGCCACGGCTTCTGAGGTGATTGATCGTTGACTCCTTAGGTTATTGGAGCGTACATCAAAAAAGTGTCCTAACAAGTCACATTTTCGTAATTGATGTAGAACAGATAAGTTGCACTGCATGAAAAGTGTGTCGATACTTGGAACAACGTCATCTAACACGCTGTGTGGGCACCTGATTCGCAGGCGTCTTAGAAACTTATTGCAGTCATTTGTTAAAAGGACAGCACCTCTTTTAATAGGACCATATAAATATATGGTCCAATTAAGTCCTTGGTTTGTTAGCGTATCAAAAACGATTTTTAATCGCTGAAATTGAAAGCCGACTCTTTTAATGAGCGTAGCCTGGTTGCTTTACGAAGCTTTGTTCCTTTCTCGGATTCCGGTCATTTTGTTTATTGGCCTGTAAATGTCGACATACTCCCGTAACTTACACTGTTTGCTGTCTTGGCTTCTCTTGCGTAAATAAACGTTCGATTTGACTAATCTGGAAAGGACTTTAGGCAAGGTAGAAGGCAGTAGTCTACGCAAGTCAAGTTTAACCAGCTGAGACAGGCTCACAGGTATCTATACGCCGGCAGTGTACAGCCCTCACACATCATCCTTGAGCATGCCTGCAATATTCTCGATGTTGGTGAGTAGGCTAACAATTATAGTGCCTGCGATCGAATTCGGCCGAACCTAATCGGGGCAGCGGAATGGCAAGTGTGGCACATGTGTAACACAAAATCGTACAGTCCTTCCTTCCAGTGCGTCTCAATTCTGCCATATATTCAGTCATTGCGCAAACTCTCAATCGACGACTGTTCAGAGCCAAACATTAGAGGATTTTTGACTAGAACTCAGTTTTTTCATGGCAAGGTGCTTGAGGTACTTTTGCTTCAATTTTGCTCGATACTGCCTCCAGAAAAATCCTGTAGAGGCTTCACTACTCACCGTATTAAAATAAATCACACAATTTGAGGCATTATGATTCTTACGTGGCCACTCTAGGCATTCGGTAGCATCTAACGATATTGTTAATCGACGAGAAAACGTACAAAGACGCACAGACCAACTGCATTAATCCCTCGTTAATCAAAATACTTAAACCGCCGGAGTTTTTGCAGGAACAGCTTGTATATCGTCTACTACCTTACGATATTTTCGGCATAGAATGTTGCCGGAAGATCAGCATGGTCAAGATAAGAAAAGTTTACGATTACTGCCTGTTCCGTGCTTCTCTGCGAGATTCGATCAAATCTCTTTCAAAAACTATTACTTTTTTGGCAATTTATGTTGATTTTAAATCTGCCGTTAACACAGCCTCGCTAACACTGGTTGGGGCTACGTTGGCGTACCTCGAAGTTTGGCTCATACTTCCCCAGTTAGTTGCCTTAATCCTTTAACAGAGCACCGTAATACTTGACGACAGGATGTCCGAGCACGAGCCTTTGGTTCAAACAACGGGGGTGACTCAAGGGAACAATCTAAGCTGGTTATACATGCAGATAAAACGAAGGCTATTAAATTCAGAGAAGCCGGAAGGCTGACTAAGAATGGTGGGCTTCATCTTCAGGGAAACTCTGTCGAGCATGTAAAACACTTCGCCTACCTCGGAGTCAAATTAACCACTACTGGATAGTGTTTCACGAGACATGTCAAGGAAATAATCATGAAGGGTCTTATAATATTTTATAGTACCGAAACGCCAGTGCGACTATATTTACAGCATCCACAGCTCTTTGATAAAAACAAATAAGCTCCTCAGCTGGGCATGGGTTACAAGTGATATACCCCTACCTCAGCCTAGCTAACTTTGCTGATCTCGATAGATCAAAGCTGCATTATCAAACGCACCCTAGGTATCCTCAGAACAAACCGGCTTGTCTATCTAGCTGGAACACTTCTCTTCACAGAGACTCTGCAGCAGTTCGATCCAGTTCTCTTTATGACGCCAGCTCCCACCTTGGGCACGTAAAAGGAATTCAAATATGGACACTCCCAAGCTGCCACAAGGACTGCTGGGGAAACCGTAGAACATGTCCGGCCCTCGGTGCATTAAAGTGAGTTCTAAGCCCGTATGGAACGGAAGATGGTCTAGAACTAAAAATATGAAAACTTCTTATCTTCCTTTTAGATTCGCTATGCATGAATTTCACCATAACATTTGTGCACGCCCTGGCTACCATGAAACTTGCTATTGGATCAATAAACAAACTGAAAAATATATTTGAGAGATGGCCTCTAGGCCGATGAGAAACTTAGATAAGGCTAGTAACACAAACAATTACGCAAAAACAATCGTATTTCAAATAAGCGAGGACGCTAAATAGTCATGATATTTATAACTGCGTGAATTTAAATCAATCAAGACATATGAACAATTGGTACAAATGGAGGGTTATATACAGATCGATGTCCGCCCATGTCAGCCCCACGGAAAGTTTGTAATGACCATGCGTATATCAAGAAAGACACGTGCATTACAGTTTGAAATTGTTCTCATGCGGATGAACTTTACCATTTACTTATCTAAACGTACTTACTTATTTTTAAACATGCTTATTTACACCCAGAACGAATAATATTAATATTACAATCCTGTGTAAGTAAACGTGTTATCTTTCAGCCTAACTGCACCATTCGGCAAGCGATCCCAAAATTGAGATCGCGTTGCGTGTATGGATGAAGTAATGAAAAGTAAGCGAAGTGTACTGTTAGGCTTCTTCGACTCTTCCATGATACAAATATATTCACCGTAGATGTAAAAAGCAATTGGTCCTTACCTCACCTCCGCTCGATACAAGAGATGCTTCCGTTGTGAGATAACAGTTTAAGCGCGCGTCCTGAGTGTTGTGTCCAGCGATGGGGCGACCTTATGCCACAATAATTCATTTAGAAGGGAAGAAACAGTGAGCAAAAAAATGATCTGCATGTTTTAGGGGGAACTGTCGTGTAGTCTTGATAGATCACACATTTCTCAGCAAGACAGCGCACTAGTATATACGTACCATTTAGGTTAGGAGTGGCTGACTGGACATGATAGCGTATGCTTCTATAGAGACTCGTAGCTGCCTAACAGCCCAGATTTAAGTCCTTTGGATTACTTTGTACGTAGTGCGGTTGAGAGAAGGTTCATCAAAGATCGACATAACTACATCTACTGTCTGACACCACTGTTTCTCAATCGGACAGGCCGAACCAAAGCGGTGGGGTGAGCAAATGGGGATTTCTATAATAAGTTGAGTAATGTGGCTAAATTATTCGATTGTGTGTTTCGAGCTAAGTTGACGAATTATTTAACTCACCACAGTGCGCAGCTGAGTTTGCGAATGATTTAACTCATCACAGTGTCCTATCTAGTTGCGTTGTTAGCTGTTGTTACCTCAACGACACCCTGGACAGAATCCAATAGAAAGTGACAGTTGTAGTGGTTTTTGCATAAAGTCCTTTTCTGGCAACAATCCTGGTGCTTGGCCGAGTCGACCCTTCTGGTGGCCGTTGTCGATCCCATCCAAATACGCACGCATTGCTACAGTGGAGTCGTCTGGTGGTCTAGCAGCTACATCAATATTGTCGCAAATGGTGTCTACAGGGATACCACTCAGTGCTACGTTGGTGTCGCTATGTCGTTTATATGAACTGTGTCAATCCCTGCCAGTTCGTATGTACGTGTACTTCGTCGTCGTCGCCAGATCCTTCCCATCAGTCACCAGCAGGGACATCAAGGTTTTCATTGGCAAGGCCTTCACTGTAGCTCATTCGTCGACACCCGACCGAGTCATCCGTTCACACCAGTAGATCAATACTGATCATCTCATTGTTATCCAACATCTACGTAAATGTTTGTAAATCAATGTCGGTGGTGAAATACTTGTTTGCCGTACGCCTGTCTACTGAAATCAATATAACGTATATTCTGTGCATGTATGGAGATCAGAAAGATGAGAGACTTGAAAACTATTCACTCTAATTACTCTATAGCTTGATCTCGGTGCCGTGTGGACGGTAGACCGGCTGCACCCAGCTTTGTGGCTACCATAGAATCCAACGTAATTACACTCTTCAAGCGTCCGAGTTATCTCTGTTCCAGTCGACGGAAACCCTAAAATACTGAAGATTTTACTATGCCTGCGTAGGGGGCTAAAGGTTTCGTCAGCCCAACTACAATGCATAGCGGTGGTCTTTGAAGGTCAGAAGAGACGCGTCTATAGTGGACGACAGAAACCCCAGCCCTCTGAGAGTGGTGGGATTTGACAGCGGCGGCCGTTCGTCGGTAGGTATGAATGAATACATTGATTTGAAAGACGACAAACGCGTATGTGACTACAATTTGCAAAACTTTACAGAGTGAAAAGGGCGTTCGTGATCTATACTGCATCACGTTCTGCGTTGAAGTGAATCTTCCAAGCAGAGCACCAAATCGCAGCAGCAGAATCCCCGGCATTTGCATTCAGAGGGATGACAGACTTACGGGGAGTCTGAAAGGCATGCTAAAAAAATCTCCGTACACCGCCCAAGAACTGTAGATGGGTTTAGATGTTTGTTTATTTTTTTAAGATTTATTATGTTTTATATGGCCCATTACCTACCCAAGAAAGTTACGAGCTAATCTTACGTATCTGTCCATTTTCTTTCCTGAAAAAGAAAAACGATATGTAGTGTCATACGTTGCACCGCTGCGCAATCTCATATATTTATATATATATATATATGACAAAAAGCAAAGTGGCTATGTTTGTTATGGTTTTTTGGGGTACCGAAACCGTCTCACGGTACGAGTTTAGACTTTGAATCTCTTCAATGGTTGATTGTGTTGGCGTTGCCCTTGCTAGGTTAGCTTGCATTCAGAGAAAAGCGCTGGGCTGCGCTGCGACGGAACATCGCGACGTCCGACTGCCTACTAAAGTTGCTCTTGGTCATGTTTGCTGTACACAACGACCCTCGGAGAACGAGAGAGGTAGAAGGAGGTATATATATATATATATTTATACATATAATAAGAGAGCAGGCAAACCAGCACTGTCCAGCCGCGATGACCCCAAACAACGTTTGATGCCAAAAACGCAATTTGACAATCATTGCACGCACGCGCCGTCGATGTCTGATGGCTGGCTAATCGACTGACCGATCAGCAAATTTTTGTCCGGCTGTTTGCGGCCATAGAAAAACATAATCACAAAGACAGACAGAGGAAGACGACGAATAGGGACCGGACCGGTGCAAGAGGTAGAGAAAGAGTCGTGGAGAAGAATCGAGAAGTTGTAGAAAATGCATTTGAGCGTGGATGTATGGGGTGGGTAACTGACACGTCGCTGCCGACATGCACAGCCGCCACGTGTAAACATAATAATTTGTTCTAGACAAGACAAGATAGATCTTCCTTTTAGGCGCCCTCGCTTGCCTCGATGGCGAGGGAAGAACTAGAGACTGCTAAGAGCTCTGCAAGGTCTGTTTACGACTGCCAGCTAACCTGAAACGGCCGTGGCGGCCAATGCACTTCTTGCAAGCTGTTCTGTACTGTACTTTGCTTTGCCTTGCTTTGCCTTTGCGCCTTGACCTGTTTTGCGTGTTGACTCAGTGCAACAGAGGGATCGCCTAGGCAAATGTTTAATGCGAGAGTTTTTGCGCTCTCAATGCCCTGCGCGCCCCGAGCCGCCTCGGCCCGTCACCTGCCCCATAAGACATGGCTCATCACCTTCCCCATGAACTAAGGTCTATCTACTGAGTGCGTTGGAAAAGTAATCTAGGTGGGCGAATACGTGCACGATAATGGTGCATCTCGTCACAATACTATGAGCACAAATGAAAAGTATGCGAAAACGAAGGAATATAGCGTAATCACTTCGTGAACCAGTCGTCGACACCAATATTATTGAGCACTGCAAAAAGAATATCTGTGATGATCACAATTGATTTGGTTGCTAGTGCCAGTGTAACATATGGGTCGTACGGACATTAGCTAAAACTTTCGGCAGTGACTGCGTTATCATAGTAATCCATAACAGAGTAAGTGAGTAATAACTTCGCTGGAGCAGCGTGTCAATGCCATGTTAGCACTTCGTTTCAAGAGCACAGCGCGACACCCTTATTGATGATGCACCTAAAACAGCCTGTCGTATTTACGCATAGCATCAAGTAGAAATACAGTAGTAGTAGTACTAGTAAATTTCAAGACTGCCTGACGACGAAACTGTGCAAAATGTAGGACACATGGTTGTTGTGATTCATTGGCGACGAGGTCCCGACGAGCCTGCGACTGTTATTGAGTGCGTATATGCAAAACAACTTTTTTGGGCTGACGACAAAGCTGTGCAAAATGTAGGGCACATAGTTGTTGTGATTCATTGGCGACGAGGTCCCGACGAGCCTGCGACCGATATTGAATGCTTAAATGCAAAAAAACGTTCTCGGAGCGTCCACGGAATTGCCTTTGCATAGTTTCGTAAATGTGCAACGGCATGAATCGAACCCGAGCACCTGTGTGTCTCCTTTGGTCGCAAGGCGCACTCGAATGCACCACGTTACCGGGTTCGACGCGTATATGCAACCGAAGCGTATCCGACTGCAGCTACGACCTTATTGCGCGCAAAAGTCACAATTTTTTTCTTTTCTTGGACGGTTTCGGAAATGCAGAATGCACATGCGTTACTAGCAGCCTCTGCGGCTAGTGTGGGGCTCACAAACCTACTAAACCCAGATTCCTCCCCACCCTCCCAGGCTCGGTTATAATTGGAATTTTTTCGAAGACGTCTCTGTCATTTCTCCTTAATTCAGCTATGTCTTCGCCTATCTTTCTGCATATTTACATGTATCCACATAGGAGGCTTACGCCAAAAAGTCACTCCTAACTACTAGTATCTGTACCTATTAAGCAAAAGAAATCAACCAATACGTGGGTCACAACTGATCCGCTAAATGCTTGTAACGTACTCAAGTGAGCGTGAAATGCTAACGGAAGATATAGTTACGCAAAACAAGGCACAGTTCTAACTAATATATATATATATATATATATATATATATATATATATATATATTCAGAAAGTCCGCAATGAGTTTAAAATATTAACAAATACACATTTTCAACAATTGTAAAAATTACGTGTTTAATACACATCTAAGAACAAAGAGTTAGCTTTTACACACACATATATATATATATATATATATATATATATATATATATATATATATATATACATGCAATAATTTAAATTTTATTAAAGGTTCGATTATACGTTAGGTGACTTAAGGTGAAAGGAATGATGTCTGAGTCGAAAGAAAGACTTTTGACCTCCATGACATTACTTGATGAGAGTTGTTGACTCGGTATGTCGATGATATACGGCAGCACATAAACGAAAATACGCTATATTTCCTACGAATGACCGTTTTTTGAGCTATTTGCTGTAAAACGCATAAATGCAAAAATATGTTGTACAAGTTGTACTATTTATGCATACATTTTATTTAAATAAAATGTGCACAATTTAATTGTCAAACAGTTTTAGTTTACCGTGTAGAGCATTCACATTTGTTGCACTAAAATCTCATTCATATGTGTATCGAAGCCTCAAATTCGAGCCATTGAGAACTTGTGCGTCGGTTTAATTTTGCTCGCCAGTTGTGTTCTTCAAGTGTTCAAATTGGTACGCGTTGATTATTACTGTCTCATTCGTGTTCCAGTCGTAGCGACTGGAACACGAATGAGACAGTAATAATCATATGGCTTTTTTAGTATTAAGGCAAGTTAGCGAAATCGGAATTTCATTAGTGGTTTACTGAAAAATAACCACGTACGGAACCTCGAGTTTATTTAGCTTCGCAGCCTAATAAAAACTCATGTCTGTATCGACTTGTGACCATTGGTCAGACCGAAATCCTGTACGATATTTGCAAACGTGTCGCATTAATACGTGTATACAGACGAATGTATACCAAATCGATTATACAGAAGATAAACTAACATGCGGTATAGTATATGTTTGAAGATCTAACATGGAAGTCGTTCGACATAGATTCACGTAATTAATTCGAAAAATAAGATAATTTATTGTGAAAAATTAAACAGATGGTGCGGTACTACGCCAATTACTAGCAGATATTAGAGCGCCATCAAATAGCGAATAGGAATCCATGCCAAACATCCCTGACGGCGCACTCGACAACTAATCTAATAAAGACGAGTGCTTGAAATCGTTTGAGTACGCAGTACAGTTTTATCTCAGTGAGATGGTAACCTGGTGTGGCTACCATAAATTGACAATCAATACCGACGGAACTGAGGCCATGTGCTTTAGCAAGAATAGATCATACGCGTTGGATTATACGTCATTATGGACCGGGTAGGATTAAGCTAGCTTTTCCGGTGAGCCTTAAGGTTATCGCGAAATGTTTCCCGTACCTTCGTAATACACCTATGCTAAGAGGACACGAAGACTAAGTCACTAGCACAAAAAACTATGAGTTCAAACTAATGGTGCTAAAACATGCATACCGTTTGTACGGAGAAGAAGAACATGTATGTACCTCGCGCATTTTGCACGTTTAGATTGCCTAAAAGTCAATAGAGAAACCATTCAAAGTTCTGTTGTGCGGAAGACTGTTCGATAAGATCGAGACAATTGTGCATGTGAAGTTCCTTTGCGGAGTCTGTAACCTGGACCGTTACCACAAACTGGCATGCAGATGGCTTGACGCATGATCTTGATTAAAAAAACATATGTCAGAGATGTTGTTTACGTCTAAGCGAAACAATTTGTGATATTACCATCTCCCAGCGAATGAATACTCGTTCAATGTTATTCTTCAGAAGTGTTTTTTTTTGTTGTTTTATTAGTAATCTGTTGCAAGACTTGTGCTTACAGTAAGCAGTCTAAGCAGTTTTCCTGCCCTTTAGCAATATGCATACGCGGTAGGTTCGGATAGGCGCCCAGGCGCCCTTTTCTATGTCGGTATCCAGCCGTTGCTACGGTTTGGCTATCGATGACGTTGCCGCGCTTCCACCGATCCAGTAAGCAACATGAGGCTAGTAGGCTGATGTGGGACGGTAAGCTGCTCAACACATGCGAGAATCGGAGGTCGGAGCTACAAGCAACTAGGTGAACTAGGTGAGATGTTACTTCATTTTCTTTATTGCTCAATTTAGCAGCAGCAACAGCAATAACAGAAGCTGTACCAACCACCGGTTTCGTAGGAACCTCTCGTCTCATCTGACATTGGTCAGTCTCAACTGACAATTCAAGGCCGTGGAGACCGTGGAAGAAGCTGTTGCGACAGTCGCTAACTTCGGATCGATGAGCGTCATGAAAAGAGGTCGCCACTCTGTTGACGAGTTGGTATGTAGTTTCTCCCGCGTCAGACAAATCAATTGTCAGCGCAAGACCGTTAGGGACGGCAATCACTGAGAAGCCCATGTTATTATCGCTGATTGTTTGTTGTTATTAAGGTTGTTATTTGTAGGTACTAATCGTGTGTTGTTTTGACAGCCCATGTCATTGTTGTTGCTACCGTGGCTAATCAAAACGGTGCTTAGCCTTTGCGCGCTCCGTGAAGCGGTGCTGTAATGACTGTAAAATATACACATGCAAGTGTATATATATATATATATATATATTACAACACCAGGGAGGTAATTTTGAACGACGAGACAGCGGGCGGGATAAACATCACGCGACGGCTACGATGTGTAGAAAACACTTTTCACACTCGTTTCATCCAAGTAAGGTGCAGTCAGCTAGCTGCCATGGATGTCAGAGGTTTTTCAGCAAGACCACCTAAAGGGGAAATTATGACCCGACACCCGACTTCATGACCCGATATATGGGTATGTCTCTCTAACATTTTCTTCTCAGTTTGCTTGCTTGCTTTTTTCTAGTGTGCAGTATATTTTATTCGCTTTAAAGTATAGATTTGTCAGCCCTGTTTTGCAATCGAATTACCGTGTATTTCTCTTATCGTATGCGAACTTTTCAGCTGTGGCCCGCAAACAAGATCTCAACAAGTATGCTAGCTTGGGATGTCCAGCTTGTTCACTTAGCAGCTATAAACAAGTACACAAATGCAGGTATTAATGATGCTCACAGTATTAATGGTGGTGGCAGTTGCTACTTCCTGCATTTGTTGGTAGCCTGCTAGTATGCTGTTGGGTCCTAGTGAGCGCCTAGTTGGCCTTCACAACTATAATCATTATCTGTCTCAAAGTGATGATCACATAGATAGTGCGACCCTGAATGCGATGCTTAGAGATACTGTAAACCGAACCCTGAGTGCAATGCTTATAGATACTGTAAACCGATGTCTACCTCGACAAAACAACAAGAAGACTCCATTGATTGTTCTACGCTTATTTTGATGGCTGCATTGCAAGTGTATGTGTCATTTATCTTCTCGAAGGTCTCAGCAGTGTTTCAGACATTTCGTGCGTTCGTTCGCACACATTGAAACTTGCCCGGGGCAGGTTGATGCTGATCGCCACACCGTCACTACATGGTGTAGTTTCAGATAATTGGTTGCTATTGTTCGTCGTCACCAGTGTTTGTTGTAGTACCCTGTAAAACGTAGTTGTGTAAATGTAGTAGTAGTAGTAACAGTAGTAGTCAAACTCTGCAGCACTGCTGAACGTGGTAGTCAGTTGACGCTAAGATCTGTTGGCCCGGCGGCAGCCCGAAGACCTGGGCGAATTGTGTGTGCGTGTTTTTGCGAGTCACTTTACTCCCGGCCTGTGGTAACGATGACATCAAAGACAGGGCGGGCGATGCATACCAGAGGTTCGGAAGCTGCTGCGGCGTCGGTCAGGTAGCCATCCCCTAACAAATCGGCCACTGGCCTAAGACTGGCCCTATCTCTAGATCGCAGATTACGCCGCTAGGTAGCAGCCAACAGCTAAACGGTGAGCTAACGTATCCCCCCCATTGTCGTTGCATGCGTGCTTGAGGCCGACGCTGACGCCGACGCCGCAGAGAACTAAAACCGAAGAAGCGGGCCGTCGTGGCCTTCAATTGGAGGGCTGGCCAGGCGCAAGGCGTAGCAAGCGAGTCGAAAGCGCCACGCATTCTACCGCCCACGCCGACCGAATGACAACACGGTAACAACTAGCGGTCTGAACTCACTCGTCAGCACTTGAAATTTATTTACAACAACGAAAATAAGGCAAGTACGTATGGACCGATTTGTTGTTGAACTCTCACCGCATCTGTCGTCGCAAAATCGTTGACACGAACAATCGGCATGATGATGATGATGATGATGTTGAATGTAGGGAGGTAGTTCGTTCAGTGGTTCTTCACATTAATATATATACATGAGACGAGACGCCTCGATATGATGGTTGCTGGTAATGCTATACATGACATATATGAGATAACGACACTGACAGCTGTCGTCAAAACACTGCATTTGGCCCACGTAGAAACTCCAGAGTTAGACATCGGCGTCGGTGTGCACCAAAAGATGCATTCCATCTTGCAGCTCGCTGACTATCGCCTCTTTCTTCACGTTGTCAGGCATGCGGAACTCCGTCATCATGTCCGACTTCCTGTAGATGGAACCATCTTCGTTGCGCGCCTCGTGCGAGGCGGCCACGTTCAGCTTACCGCCATGCGTTTGCACGACAACGTCTTCCGGCTCGAAGCCGCTCAGGTCCACTTTGTAGGTATTGGCGGGAAACACGATATCTTCGCGGTCCACGTAGCTTCCACCGTTCTGGATCTTCAGGAAGCTGTCGGTGTCGAGGAAACGTTCACATTCGGGGTAGTCCTGAACAAACTCATCCCACTCCTTCGACAGCTCATCCTTGCCGTCGACGAAGAGCTCCATGTCGAGCTCCTTCTTCTGGCACATCTCCCGGCCTTCATGGTACTTCACGAGGGGGGCCATCTTGGCCGGCAGGATATGCCTCACTGGATGATCTTCGAGCTGTCGGCAGGCCAGCATTGCGCCAGACGATTCCATGGTCGGTCTGACTGATGTTCACTGTTGGCGGTGATGTATTCGTGCACGATGTGAACACGATGACGCACGATGTGAACTCGGCGCCCAATCTCGCCGAACCTACGGTTATATAGCAGCTGCTCGGCCTCCGCTCAGCAACTCGTCGCGGACACAATCGCAGCGAACGTGCCCCCGCTGTCTGATCATACAACGACGGCGGCGGCGGCCAAGGGTTTGGCAGAGTCCAGAGTCAGTTACACTCTCAGCTGCCGTTCGTGGGAGAGGGGTTGCCGAGAGACAAGCATGTTTTTGTTATTTGGCGCCGAAGCGTGCCGCCCCGGCAGCGCGGATGGCATGCCACTACGACTAAATGCCGCTGTCTATATATCCTTATCGTGTGGACTCGCTCGCCAGAGCGTATGAGCATCATCGCCCGCCGGTGCAAGCTGGTGGCCAGCCAAGCAGGCAGTGAGATATAGGCGGCCGGCCCAGAGGGGAGGAGAGGAGAGATTCGTGAGAACTCGTTGTTGTTGTTGCAGTTGTTGTTGTTGTTGTTGCTGTTGTTGTTGTTGTTGCTGTTGTTGTTATTGTTGTTGTTGTTGCTGCTGCTGCTGCTGCTGTTCTGTATGTCTGCCAGAATTGAAGAACGCTCCGAATTCTTCCACGATACCGACTCGACGCCGGCAATCTGGCGTTGATGAGATGATCATGGCGTCATGTGAGTCGTCAGGCGGCCGAGATGACGACAGCTGCGTCGGCTCTGCGGCGGCATCTTCGATGAGTCAAGGCCAATTTCGTTGCCTCGGCCAGGAGAGGGAGTTGGTGGTGGGCAGAGAGAAACGTACGGGCGGAGACAGCGAAACGAGTCACTCAGACTAGAGACTGAGCCCGCCCGACCCGACGACAGGTCGCGCCGACAGCCGATGATTACAAAGCCGACAGTTATGCAGACTGGCGTTCATATGCGCAAACCTGGCGTCGAGCTCTACACTCAGGTACGACTTGTTTACGCCCTCATGATGTCATGGTGCCATTTTCATAGGGCTTCACTGTCCGACCTCCCTGCTTTGGCTGGTGGTAGTGGTGGTGATGGTGGTAATGCTGCTGTGGGTGCCGCTGCCAAATACCAAGTCATTCTTACAAAAAAAAACGTTAAGCGTTGAATTATTGCTACACGGCGCTGGAGAATGCACCGGACGACTATAACTGACTGCTGTTGCCGGAAGCCGCCGTTTGACTCATTCTCTCGTAGTCGCCAGGCGGGTGAGTTCGATACTCGAACTATCGGAAGTATCGAAGTCTGGCGTTTCAACCCGATCTCGCTCAAATCGGGTCTGACGTATACACCCTTCATAAACAAAGGATGAAGTAAGCGATAAAGAGGTATAGAGGCAAACGCACATCTTTGGCATTCGAAAAATGTGAGAAGACTATATATATATATATATATATATATATATACATGAGCTTTTGCCTGGGCTACATGGAATGGACACGTGATAGCTACATTACGTGACCACATAAATAATTAAATATTAAGGGTTGAATAAATAAATATATCTATATATATATATATATATATATATATTAATATATATATATATATTTATATATATATATATTATTATTTTTTTTTTATTAGATATGTAAACGCATTTAACAAAAAATAAACACTTGCTGCGTGTTGAAGTATTGACACAACCGTTTCTGTAAAATTGTGTATCCGTATTACATTCAAGTATATACGTAGATGTACTAGTCTACATCGGCAAAAGGGAAAATACAATTAATGTCAGCGAACATCTGCTCTCGTACACTTAAAAAAGCTGCCTCGCGCCCATTCTTTTATAGTACCTGTAGCCGCTTCTATTTTTTTGGCCGTCTGTTTATTGGATGTAGACGTTGCGTACGAAACTTCTCGACGGGCAGCGGTGTTAGAAGTCCGGCCAGTACCTCCAAGAAATGTGTTGAGAGCGCCCCGGGTCCACTACGCATCTCGAACGCGGCCGGTAAAACGAGCATACAAATATACTAACTATTACGTTACACAAAATATGGGTGACCTTTTCATAATGTTTCTCGGGAATATTTATTTTTGATTGGCATATATATATATATATATATATATAGTTCAATAAATGATAATAGTACCTCTTGTAAAGTATTGTGATGCTCTTGCTGCTTTATGTTTTTACCTACACGTAGACTCAGTGCAGGCAAAACTGAGATAATGAAAGAATAATTGTTTCCATTTGGCGTCATTATGTGTTTAGACAAAAAAACGCCGAATTGATTATTCTTTAGTTTGGAAGTTTTGGCATGGTAGTCTAGTTGACAACCACTAACTAATGAGACTAATTATGAGTTATCAACCCTACTATATGAATTCGGAACAGTTTTTCGTGTCCACATTTTACCCATTCCGTCCGATTCTACGACTAATATGATAATAATTGAGCCTTCTAGCCCTAACTCGACTAGTGCCTTATCACCGAGTGGCCGATGAAGTTCGCTGATTTATACTTTTTTTAAACAGCTTTGCCAAAGAAGAGGCGAACGGACGTCTGTCGGAGGTTAGGTCCAGTACATACACATTAAGTAAGCTTCTGTAAATGTTTGGATTCTGATAAAACAGCTAATCTTGAGCAAAATTCCGCATACAAAGAACAGCGGTCTCATTGCACATACGGTATGAACGACACATGTACTGAAGTAGAGAAACCAACAGAGGATGAAGAGGTATCACGGATCGGTTTTTGCACCTCCTATTTTCTACCTCTCATAGCTTGTATTCTAGATGTGTGTACAGATACATGATCAGGCTAATCACGTAGCCCAAATTTTGCTTTATGCTCCGTGGAACTATGAATCTGAATATGCGTATAATTAATGGTGTCTAGTCCAACGAACATAGCTACTTATCTAACATATGATACAAGGCCGTAGGTAAACCTCTTCGTCAGTCATACGACAGATTACAACGAGATCATGACTCACGAAGTCCAGCTTCTCTCTAGTGAGGTTAGTTCTAATCTACAATTAGTCCTCATTTCGATGGCGTTTCGATTTGCACCCTGTTGCACAAAGAACCGCACGCTTTTCTAAGCTTATCAAAAAAGACTCAGTGTACTTATTTAGCGTTTGCTGGGGATCCTGAAAGTTCTTCAAGAAAGGATTTTTAGTATGGCCCGTGTACGGTTTTTTCATGCCTGGCTAATTTTATTCCGCTCATTTTTTTTGGCATTTACCTTGACTAAATTGGAAACCATGCAAACCAGTTTAAGAGTAGCCGGTCTGGGTTTCGAATGCCAGGCAAAGGTTTTGCCACTAAGCCATCTTGTTCGGTTTTTTTTCCGTGCTAGAATTTGTGTCATTTGTGTCACTTCATTCATATTTTGGACTTGGCATAGCTCTGGACTGACTGCGCTGCTGGACATTTGGCCGTATCACACGCGTTACCGAACCAGTGTGATTCGGTTCCGCTTGTTGAAGTGTGGCTCACATTCGTGCTCACAGCTATAACAAACTTTACCCTGCCAACATTGTCGTCTGATTGTGTGTGTACATCGCATACTCTGTGTGGCTGTGAGGCATGATGGGTATAGGCAAAACGTTCATCGAGCTAAGGAAAAAAGCAGTCCTCTTCACAAGGCTAAAGGCCGAGAAGGATCAGAGGGGGAGCAGGAAAGAAGACGCGTGGTGACTATTCGTGAAAGGGATGACGATTCGGCACCTGCCGCGGGCGTGCCCTCAGAGGAGATTATGGCGAAATCAGGCTCAGCGCGAGCCACAAACAAGGCTGGTACATGCAATTTGACTAACGCTCGAGGTCGCTGAATCAGACTTAGCCCCAGCATCTGCTACAATGTAGACAGAGCATCCGATCTACATACACTTGTCACCCTTGCGCGACGAACTGCACAAGGGTGACAAGTGTATGTAGATCGGGTGCTCCGACTGGAGTGGCTTCTAGTGGTACAGACGCTGCTGATAAACCAGATGACAATAACTCATCGAGTGGTTGGAATCTGGTTGTCAATAGAAACACAGATCAGGTCTGAGACCAAATTCAAGCTATACGGAAGGGCGTGATCAAGCGCACCAAGGGACTCGAGTTGTGATTGCACGCCGGTCAGAGAGTTCTTTGCTAAAGTGTCTTCCTTACGAAGAAACTATTGCTTCTCTGTCGCGAGTTAGCCAAGTTATTTCCCACAGACGAACCTGAATCCAAAGCTTGTTTTATTTACTTGAAGTTTGATCCTGCGGGTGAAGCAAAGGAGGCAGTAGACTGACTTAGTGTTAGGAATTCAGGTTACGTACGCCAAGCGTCACGATTTGGCCGGTTACTGGGCGAAAATGAGTGGTGTCGGTCGCGGAATTAATGGCGAAGCTCTTCGAGGCGTGTGAGTTGTCTCAGTCAAAAGATAGACGATGTGCTATCCAGCATGCTCACGGATAGAGTGCTCCTTCAGTTCAATAAGATACCACCCGCTGAGGTGTTTTACGCTTTCCCATCGTATAAGGTAGTGATGTCTACTGGTACTTCACTCTCCGGCTATCGTTGTTTGGGGTTTGGGCATATGATAACAAACTGTCGCTGTGAACCAGCTTGTCGATACTGCGGGCAGAAAAGACATTTTTTTTAAGATTTTCCGTAAGGCAATTGCCCGTGTACGGTTTTTCATGTCATGACTAATTTTAATCCACTCCGGCATTTACCTTGTCTAAATTGGAAACCATGCAAACCAGAGTGGCCGGTCTGGGTTTCAAACCCAGTCCTCCCGAATGCAAGGCAAATGCTTTTGCCACTAAGCCATCTTGCCGACAACTGTAAGAAAGAACTCAAGAAGAACCGGACTCCACAAAGCCGCGCCGGATGCAC
Source organism: Dermanyssus gallinae (assembly GCA_003439945.1). Lineage (NCBI taxonomy): Eukaryota > Metazoa > Arthropoda > Arachnida > Mesostigmata > Dermanyssidae > Dermanyssus > Dermanyssus gallinae. The sequence continues at coordinate 156,560 of QVRM01006365.1, forward strand.
GTGCCAGACTACTCAGAAGACCCCTAGGTGATGTAAGCACTTAGAGAACCTTACGCCTTAAAGCGATGCGGTCGTATCGATGATATCAAGGCAATCCATTTAGTCGTAAGGGTGTCTAAGTGATCACGCCATCTAAGGGTCTCCGTGACAGTTAGGCCCAAGCATTTGACATCCGTAGATACTGGTACCCAAAGTCCACAAAACCGCACCGGATGCGCCTGCATGGGCCTGATTATCCAGGAGACCCCTAGATGATGTAATCACTTAGAGAACCTTACGCCTTAATGCGATGCGGTCGTATCGATGATATGAGCGCACTCCATTTTGTCGTAAGGGTCTCTAAGTGATCACGCCATTCTAAGGGTATCCTGGATAGTTAGGCCCAATAATTTGGCATCCGAGATACTGGTACCCAAAGTCCACGTAGCCGCATCGAATCGGAGAGAACCTTACGCCTTAATGCAAGAGGCCGTATCGATGATACGACCGCACAGCATTTAGACGTAAGGGTATATAAATTATTATGTCATCTTCTGGATAGTTTACCTCAAGCATGTGGCATCCGAAGATATTGGTACCTACACTCTACGAAGCCGCACCGGATGCATCTGCATGGGCCTAACTATTCAGAAGACCCCTAGATGATATAATCACTTAGAGAACCTTACGCCTTAATGTAATTCGGTCGTATCGATGATATGACCGCACACCATTCAGACGTAAGGGTGTCTAAGTGATCATGTCATCAAAGGGTCTCCTGGATAGTTAGGCCCAAACATTTAACATCTAAAGGTACCTGATGCATTTGTATGAGCCTAACTAATCAGGAGATCCCTAGATAACATGATCACTTAGGGAACCTTACGTCTAAATGCTATGAGGCCGTATTGATAATATGACCACAGAGCATTTAACGTAAGGTGTCTAAGCGATTATCAAATATAAGGGTCGTGTCCAATTAATGTAGGATTATGTAATAATATGCCATGTAGTGGCATATATTACATATGCAAACTCCACGCAAGTGTCAGTAGTTTTCTGAATTTGGTTATACTGTTATATATTATATATATATATATATATATATATATATATATATATATATATATATATATATACATACATATCCACATATATATCACCGTTAGCAAACCTCATTACTCGCAACAATTTTACTGCTCAAAGCGCTTCTACGCCTGTCAGGTACAGTCAATTGCCTCTGCGTAAATCTTGTTCATCCTTTTTCTTCATTTGTCAACGACCACCGATTACCTAGCGACCATCACAAAGAAGACTGGTGCTTAAAGGATGGGTACTCACGAGCCCTTCTCGTGCGGTTGTTTCTGCTGAGTTCGTCGAATGAAGTAGTGAAAGCAGCACAGGGCTGTCACCTCGATTGGGAACCAACCTGTAGCACCACCCTTGAAGACAAACGATCAGAGCTGATTTATTTCTAGCTTCTTCGCATGGCTCAGCAGAGACGAGTGAAGAAGAGACGCGCTGCATGACGCTGCGAAATGAGGCGCTACCACCGTGTTAGTGATGGCGTTGCTACTGTTCAAGTATAAGTATATATATATATATATGTTGAAGGGATATGTAATATTTAACGTCCTTTTAAAGAGCATGTGTGTTACAACAGTGTCCCGGCAAACCTGAAAATGAAAACCAACGAAGAACAATGGGTTACCCATAGTACCGTTTGGGTCTAGTTATGAGAGGCATGTATTTTAGTGGCTTGAATAGAAATCCATTAGAAGTTAGAAGAAGGGCTTGACCTCCTTCGCTAATGATCTCTTATTTATTTTTCCCTCAAAAATCGCGGTGCGCTGCCTCAAGCTTAGTATATATATATATACAAATTAACTTCATCAGACAGAGTAGTTGGTTGTACTAGGTCCAGAGCTTTCTTTCTACGTATATATGGTAACACAATAATGGAAGCTTTTGCTTTCCAGGCGACCATAAGTGCCTCCGCGTAAATTTCAGGAAAAAACATGCGTTTGAAAAACTCGAAATTACATTCCGGTACTACCACACATATTGAAGTGCTCGAGCGTAGCTCGTTGCTCTTAAAGCACGCCCTCACTCGAGTAGTACTCTGGCGCCTTCTTGACAGAGCACAGAGGAGAAATTTGCGCTCAAAGGATCGTGTGTCGGATAGTAACGACAGGATCGGTTCAGGCTTAGCGCAATACGTACCGTGGGCGTTGCGCGTTGCTGAAGCGGTGAATGAGAATGACGAGAGTGTTGAATGCGTCACAAAGGCCACATGAAAAACGCTCTTATCTCTTTGAACGCCTAAAAGACCACATGCCTGTATGAAGAGATGGTTATGCTCTCCGAACCGTCAGGACAAAACTCAGAACGAGGCCGCACGACATTTACTGCTTCGTCGAGCACTGCAGCGCGCTGCTGTTTCGAGCGAAGTGTGTACCTCTCAACAGTCGTCTAAATATTTACTCTAGTTTGTGTATGCTTCCCATACATTTACTGGTTGTGTATGGGATCCGCATATATGTGCTAATTAGCTGGTGAATCTTTGTGTCCGTCGGATGATTTGGCCCGTTGGGTGCCTTTCAAATCTCGCCTCCTCTCCGTTGACACGTCTTCTCTCTGATTGGTGGACTGTCGGCTTTTCGGCGCCAAACTGGTATGCGGCACACCGTTACAACGTTGACGAATTAAGTTTTTTTTTAATAACAGTAATTCTAGCACATGCATTTATAGAAAGCAGAGTCCCGGCAGTAATTAAATCACTTACCTAGTTTCCACCAGTATTCGTAAAGTCCCGTAGGTTCCCACCTCGTTCCGCAGCGCCTATACTTCTGTTTTATATATATATATATATATATATATATATATATATATATAATTTGTTTAAAGCAAAGTGGAAACATTGCAGATTGCAACAAAGTAATATCGACCACGGCATTACGTGTCAATAGTTTCATAGTCCGTCAAGTGTCAAGTAAGAGTCCGAAAAGGGACACCAGCAAAAGTAACTGTATATATATGTATATATATATATATATATATATATATATATTAAGGCGGAAAGTGCATGCATAATGAAAGAATATAGGATCCCACAACGCGACAGAAGAATGGGCCAAGGCAAGATCTCAGCATCCGTCGAAAGGCAGTGTCCAACAAGAGGTATAGAAGATGTTTCAAAAAGACCTTACATGACTGTCCAAGCTGACTGTCTGAAGTTCATACAGATCATGTTCGACATGAGATCAAACGAATCTTAATATTGTGACGAAGTTCCCCTTTTGGCCAGTTCGGCGATGGTCCAACCACGCACTACACTGTATACGCTTCATGGCGCAATTCAAATCTACCCTAACCGACCACGTCCAACGGCTACAGCGTCCGCGACAAAACAATACATGTCTCAACCAGCCAGCAGAAGACGGCCACAGAGTTTCGCGCCGAAACTTCAACGTTCTCTACTGTTCAAACGATCACCGGGAGAGGGGGTCGATCTAAGCCGCTCAATCCGAGTCGTACCTTAACTTAACCAGTATTCCTATACGAAACAAACACAAACCGCTGTAAATTTCGACCCATATGAGAGCGGAGTCTGACACCCTTTGGGGGTGCCAGCACGCCACAGTGCCTCGTGAACTAATAAATATGCCGATGGAGGATGGCTAAAAAATTCTCTTCTCGGTCGTGCTGCGCACCAGATTCATCGCACCGTTCATTGCTGCTAGGCATCTCGTGTTGTCGCTGCTCTCCTACTAAATTTACATCCCCGGTTCACTCAGCGTAACAAACATCACTGCAATATCTCCCTTCCGACCTTAACCAGAAGCACAAGGGAATCACACCAAACTTCCCATCTTCTCGGCGGTTTCATAAGAAAAATGTCATTTGCTAGTATCAAGCATCGGTTCTACAATTGTAACAAGAAAAACTTGTTCCTTGACAATATTTAAATAAAATGCCAAACAATACTACCTTGTACCCCACGTAATCTATAATCTACTCTTTCCAGACCCAAGCGTTCAAACACCTATCAGAAGCTTCTTAAGAAGATCAGCTGCAGGGGTCCTTCATGGACGCCAGCTCGTAATCGAATGTATCAGCTGCGTTGAAAGTGGAAATCGACAGTTTTTCCACGTATAATACATTGCGGATGATGAAGATGGCGAGTCGTTAAGTTTAGAAGTAAAGAAACAATTTTTGTTTCGAGCAAGATAGCTTAATTTAATTAGCGATATATAAAATAGGGATTGCCATCATGCTGCAATAACGCACACGTTTGAAATATATTTTTTGTACGAGGCTACCTCTAGCTGCGTTTAGAGATGTGTTCAGAAGTAGGAAAAGTTGTAGTAGAGTGTCTACCGCCAGCCAGAAGTGAAGATAAAGTTCTACTAATTCCGCAGTCAACAAAGGCGAAATCTCTCCGTCCAAGCCGGCGCGCCGATATCTAACGTTTCGCCAAGCACCGTGGTACACTGGCGCTACATGGGTTTAAACTCGCCACTCTGAAATGAGTGAATTGAGTGAACGAATGCTTATTGAAATTTCTTATAAGATAATTGCACTTGCAAAGTTCGAACCTCATTAAGCACAAATCTTGTTTGCTTTTTTTATGAGATTACAGTGTATTTCACCTATTTACAATGTGTTGCAACATGGTTCGAAGTGCTTATAACCAATTTTAGAGTTTCGAGATGATGTTCTCTGGGGTCGCATTCGAATTTGAGCAGAGAGTTTGTCTGTCTGACGTAGACCGGGACGTTGTTCTAGTAAAATACTTTAATGTCTCTAATCGATAGCTCTGACTGGTTGGAGATAGCAAGTGTGATAAGCAAGTTCGCAAAAATCGCATGAAGCAATATTTCGGTTGTGTTTAATTTCCTCGAACTTTTTGGTTTACTGGCGTTGTATCTTATAATTGTTTATTGGTTAGAGTAGTTTGTTAGTCCGTTGGATGTTTTTCGGACGTTTTATACATGTATACATCTTACGTACGTAACATCCTAGCTGCCGGATATTCAATGCAGAGTGCTAGCGTTCTTAGAATAAAGCAGTCAAAGCTTATTGAAGTCGGAATTGCTGGTCTTATCAATATTTGGTTCCCTTTGTTAATTTACGGAGAAAAAGCGCAAAGCTATAGCTATAAGAAGGCATCATAGGTTTTGGACGCCTCTGAAGGATCGTCGACAGCCTAACATGTATTAGCGAACTAAGGTGAGAACAAGGTCGTATGTTTTGCGACTTACTGGCGAGGATCTACTCCACCACAGTTGGCTGTTTGGCAATGTTTGTGTGGTCCTCCTGTGGTGTTTCCTAGGTGAGTAATGTATTTGTTTTGTGACGTCCTCTTTGACAAAATGATGCAGCTTTGGAATTGAGCTAGAACTTTTGAAAAATAACTAGGCCAAATGTTTTGGCAAATCTTGTCTTCGCGTTTCAATATGTATTTATGTATATACTAGATGTTAGTATTAATGACATCTAACAAAAAACAATCAAACAACGCAGTGTAAATATAAAAAGAGCTATATATAGGCCAGGCTCTGTCGAGCATTGTAAATAACTTTGTGACGTTGGACTTCTTTCATAGCTCAGAACATAAACACAATTCATAGTAAAATGAAATATCTTCTAATTATTGTGATGCGTAGAATCCAGGAAAGGATTCGACATAATATTGTAATGGAAAAGATCTAATTCGCATTCAGACAGAATCGCTTGGGAAGGTTTACTTGTTCTCTGCCACAAATCAAGTGCCATAGGACTGAAGATCGGAAAGAAGCTATGGAATCTACGCGAGTTTTGAAGGTGTGGAGTAAGTCGATTATCCAGCTTTGATGCGATAAGGTATAAGCCATAAAGCGATTGTCTTGCTCAAATTGACTGTTCACTATGAAAACATAAATGTCCTATTTGAAGCACGGAACAATCAAGATCATATAGTTGCTCACTTTGTACGATTCTGCGCCATACTTGACACACTGCAATAGGGAGTTGGAATGTAGGAAACATATAAACAAAGGGCGTAGGGAACGTTGATGATAGCTCGTCGGACCGCGCGGGAAGATTGGATATCGATGTTTCTGGCAATAGCATTGCCAACCAGGTTCTTCCCTTCGAAACACGTAAAAAAGAACCGCTGGAAAACTATTCGCACAGACAAACAGTTGCCCTAATGCTACTTCATTAAGCAATTAAATAAATGCATTTATGCACTCCTCGTTGCCAGAAAAAAACGTGGAATTCAACAGATACTGTCAAACTACTATAGAACGCCTCTATAGAGTTAACTTGGAGGAAGCACTGGTACATGAGTTTCTGTCTGAAGGCCGAGACATTGTGCTTACGACGTCCTCATTAAGGAACACGATGTAAGCAATGAAGTATTCAGCTACCCGTCGGCATATAGCTCTTGCAGAAATAAGTCTACTAAGTTAGGGAACTAGTTTCCTGTGCAATTGCCGGGCGCGCCATATACTGGTTAAGCACAGTTAAGCAGTTAGAAGTAGGTATCGATACAGTACAGACTGTGTGCTGCTCAAGTCAAATTGGCAGAGTTGTGCAAACGGTTCTTGTCAGAGATTTGAGTAAAGAGCGGTGTGTTCAACAATTCTTGCTTAAATTAATAGAAGTAAAACAAACCTTATCGTAACACAGTGTTAGTAGATGAAAGTGGCAAAGATAGATTATACATTGGGATCTTATAAAAGGGGTTCCAAATGAGCTATGTGCTTAATGAAGGTCGGAGTTAACAAGTGCACATATTTTATAAAAAATGTCAATAAACAAATTCAATTAAATTATTGTAAAGCACATTTTTTCCTTTAGACAAATCTTGTTCTGGGCCAGTTTCCTTATTTGCCCCATTCCGCGCATGCAGATATATTTCTTTATCATTGAGAGAGGGACATAGTGCAATTGTGCTAACAAGTGTATAGGTATAAAAGAACTATTTAGTTCCTAAAAGTAATGTGACGCAGTATATATAAAACATTAGTCAAGAAGTTGCCTTATACCTGAAAAAGAGGTTACATGCCACGTCTGAGGTTTATACACCCGACTTAGTAGACAATACGGTAGCGGGCACGTGTAGTGATGAAAAATGACAATGTAAACCGACATTTTCTTACATCCATTGTTTAGCGTTAGCAGAAAGCAGCAAATAAGGCTAATAACAGCAAAAAAAGCAAATAGCTTCTCGTTTTGCCACCTACATAATGGCACTAGACCCAAAGAGGTCGGATAAACTGCCAATAGCCAAACAGTTCAATTGAATACGCCAATTGCAGTATGCTCTGTAAAGCTGTGTTTTATTTCGTCTGTTGTCGGTTTTCTTTTTGCAGTAGCTTAGCTATCGCTTGTTTGTCATATATATATATATATATATATATATATATATATATATATTACATTAGTTGTTTTCTTGCTTATTTTTTTCAATACCTACATGAGAGATTTCAGAAATACTTGATTCACGTGTGGTTTTTGCAGCGCCAAGTGTGGGATCTGCAAGTCTACTAGGCCCGTGTTCATACAGCCACCTCCCCTTCCCCCGCCGGATCCCCTCAGGCTCGACGCAGATTCGAGTTTTGCCTGTACCGAAATCTGCTCTCATAATCGTTTATGCGTTTGTCCAGCAGTCCGACCGTCTCGGACCGCCTACCCTGTCTACATACGGGCCGTAAATCGCGAGCCGTTGCTCCCAGCAAAAATCACCGCCCTCATTCGTTGCTCACTCACGCGGCCACTCCCTCCCTCCCTGCCTCCCTGCCTCCCTTACTCTCGACAACGGTCCACCCACTGTATGCTGGCTGATAGCTGCTGCTGCTGCTGCTGCTGCTGTGACTGTTGGGCTGGGTTTGCCGCCGCTCAGTATCTGTCTTTCGCCTTGGCACGATCGGTTCTCTCTCTTACTCCCATTCGCCAAGCCAGTAGTAGTAGTAGTAAGCAGTCGGAGTCAGAGCACTCAGAGTAAAGATCATCATCATCATTGTTGTCGTCGTCGTCTTCGTCGTCGCCGGGTTCAGACTCGGGCGACGGATCCGTCAACAAGGGCAGGGCCGGGTAGGGCGGGCGGTCGGGCGGTCGGTCAGTCAGTCAGTCAGGAAGAGGAAAAAGTACCCGTAGAAGCAGCAGCGGCCGTAGCAGACGACTCACCACCGACCGACCGACCGACCGAGCAAATGACTGTCGGTGGTCCGTTCGTTGTCTGTCATCTCCGGTGCTCCGTGGTCAGTGTTGTCGGGATAGCTGGAGCCGTTAACGTTGCTATACATACGATCATAGTCCATCATAGTCCATCATAGTGTGTTAGGAGGAGAAGGGGCGCTAGCTATAGTGTGCAGTGCTGCCGCAGTCGCCGCCACCACCACCACCGCGGCTTGCCTGTGCTGTCATTACCCTATTCTATGAATGAGCGTACAACGGAAGAAAAGGCTGCTGCTGCTGTTGCTGATGCTGTACCAGTAATTGTAGCAGTAGTAGTAGTACGTTAGCAGGTAATACAAAGTTAATTTTGTCTGTCTGTGACGATCGGTCGGTTGGTCGGTCGTACTGTTCCGTACTGTACAGTCCCTGTAAATGCTGTTGTCTGTAGCTATGGGTAAAAATAGATAGTTGTGGTAGTGGTGGTGGTAGTGGTAGTGGTGGTGGTGATGATGATAATGGTGAGGGGTGGCCATGGTGCTAAGCCAGTCTCTCGGCTCGCTCTGCTCGGCTGTGTATGTATGATTGAGGTGACGGTGGTGACTTGAAGGGGTGCGCTTAATGTGAATGAATGAATGAATGAACGAATTGATGGTTGTTAATGTTTGTTGTAGGGGGGAACTTATTGCTGTGAGGAGAAACTTATTGTTTTAGGGTGGAACTTGTTGTTGTGGGGGTAGAACTTACTGTTTTAGGGTGGAACTTGTGACTGTCAGGTAGAACATAATATTGCAGGGTAGTACTTATTATTGTAGAGCAGTACTTGTTGTTGTTGTTGCTGTAGTGGTCGTGGTCTGTCTGGGAGTCGACGCTGAGCGACTGAGCTCAGTTGTAGTGTTGTTGTTATTGTTGTTGACTGTCGCTTTTATTTCCCATCATCGCCAAAAAGCTCAGCTTCAGCGAAAGAGCACCAGAAGCAGTATATATATATATATATATATATCAGCAGCTAATCCCATCTGTGGTTATTTTTTCCATCCCTGTGTCCGCCCATCAGTGAGTTCCCGCTGTGGATTCTGGACCGCCGTGTCAAGCCGTGTGACGACATCTAACGACCGTTCTTGGCTGTGTTGATGCCGCACCGCCGCCGCTGATGCTGCTGCTAGGCTAGCAGCAGGACAGGACAAAATAGGACAGGATAACTGAGGTTTCTCTTCATTGGCTTGACGGTGTATCGATTGCGCACAACTAGCAGTAACAACAGCAAACGTGAGTTGATGCTGTCCTCCGTTGGCGTCGGGCAGCCGTCGTTGTCAGCGGCGGCATCGTCCTCATCGTAATCGTCATTCTAACTATCTACCATCCTGTCTCCGTGTCCAGACTACGTTGAAAGAAAACAAAGCAACCCGCAAACCCAGTAAGGAAGGCATAGACAGTTAGCGAGTGTGGGAAATAGGGCGGGACAGTGGAACGTGGTGTCCACGTTCTCTCTCTCTCGCTCTCTCGAAAGGGAAGTCTGTCGTCTCTCTACGCGGAACTCTGCAACTGGAAAGAGGAGACAGGAAAGGAAGACGAAGCCGGGCAGTCGAAAGGGAAGCAGAGGAAGAAAAACGACAAATAGACGAAGAAGAAGACGATGAAGATGAAGATATCTGTGCGGGCAAGGAATAACTACGGATAACCCGTCGAATTCAAGAAATCGTCGTTAAAACCTTAAATAGTTGTGAGGGCGGGCGCCACCGTTTTAGCCGTTGTAAGTGGTAGAGGATCTCTGTGGCCGACCCGGTGGATCATTGTGATCATCGCCGTTGTCGTTGTCGTCGTCGTCATTGTCAGTGCCTGCATTGTGTTCGTCGTTGTGCTTTTGCTGGTTGTTTCTGCTGTTGTTGTTGTTGCTGTTGATGCCGTAGTGGATGTTAATGTTGATGCTGGCTTGTTTGTACGACTGAGTGAAAAGTGGTGGTAATTCGGAATCTCTTGTGCGACAGACATTGCACCAACGACAGCATCACTTCAGTAGCAGGAGCAGAAGCAGCACCATCATCAATAGCAGAAGCAGCTGCGGCAGTGGCAGTGGTGGGTGTGGGCGCAACGTTACGCCACTATCTAGTCGCGTCCGTCTCGAGGATTGTTTGTCGTCGTGAGTTCTGCTTCTCAGTTTTCTGCGTTTCTTCTTCGCTACTTCACCATTCACAGCAGGCAGTACTAGAAGTACGACCAGCAGCTATACGACTCGACTTGACACCGTACTTCAGACCAGCGGCAGCAGCATCCTCAGTACCGTCATCATGCTGACAGTTGGTGTCGACGTCTCGATCCAGAGGACCTCGGGTGAGTCATTGTCGCAGCCAGCAATCGTGGCAGAAGTAGCAGAAGTAGTCGTCGTCGTCGTCGTCGGAGTGGTAGATATATAGAAGAAGTATTTATAGTACGACTAGCAGTAATAGTAGGAGTAGCAGTTGTACAAGTAATTATAGTAGCTGTCGTACTAGAAGTAATTGTAGTCCACTTACTAGTGCAACGAGTGCAGTAGTATCGAGTCGAAATGTGTTCGAATCGTCTCGACGTTGGCTGCTCGCCTTGTCAAGTTGTGGTGCTACTGCCATCCAACCACCCCCCCAACATGCTCCAAAACTATTCTAGCCCACCTAGCGGTTTTCACCTAGGTGCCTACCGCTCGACAGCTGGCGTCCCCCCCCCCAGCAGACGCCCGCGCACGCCGACGCCCACGCTCGATATACGTACCATTTCTTTCCAGCACGTTTCGTAGGGAGCGAGCGAACGAGCGGACAAACGAATGAACAGGCCGTAAGCAAGCAATAAAGCAAGCCGGCTTGCACGGTAGACGCACCAGTTGTTGCACACATTTCGTTCATCCATGCCCGGTGTGCGTTGACTTACTCGTGGATAACGCGCGTTGACTCTTCACCTCACCTCATCTCGCCGCCGCGTCCCGCCCCGCCCCGAGATAAATCTCGTGTCACCTACCGCTACCGGTGTTTACCAGCTAACGACGATTTCACTGGTCATTGCTGCATCACTGGCAGTCTTCTCCACATCACTCCACATGAGTGTCCTCACGCGTCGTATTTTATTATGGTTGTCTTCGTCATCATCATCCACATTATTGTCTTCATCATCGAGCTGAGGATACCGCCACCCGAGCGTATCGTTACGTGTTGTCTTTATTATGATTGTCTTCGTCGTCATCATAATCATCATTATCATTGTCTTCATCATCGAGCTGACGATACCGGCACCCGTAAAAACGAGCATCCGAGCTTGTTGTATCGGGTGGTGGTTGTTCGCTTTGGTGCGCGGTGTTCGATAGGCGGTGGTCGTTATGCTTATTTTTAAATTAATTTCTTAATTAGTTTGTGTTGGTGGTGGTGGTGGTGGTGGTGATGATGATGATCACATTCATACCTCAACGATCTTCGAAGTAATGCCAAAATAGTACCGAGCCTGGGGAAGTGGGGAGGAATCCGGGTTTAGTGGGTTGGTGAATCCTACACTAGTCACACAAGCTGCTAGTGGCGCATGTGCATCATGCATTCCCGAAACCTCCCAGATAAAAAACAACAACAACAACAAAATGGCACGCATTGGGGGGGGGGGGGGTACTCAAGTAGGTACGTTAGTATGCCAGGCATAGTTAGCTGACCTGGTTGTTGTAGCAATAGTAGACGAACTACGCTGCTAGTAGATGTAGATGAACTACATGAGTGGGTCATTCTTGTAGTTTTCCCACTGCGAGCCATACAACTGAGCCGTTCAGCGTATCTTTGTGGTTGACCCACGCCTGGCCTGGCGGCCGTAGATGGTCAGCGTTGTTGCTTCCAATTGATACTCTCTGCTGTATGCTCGATACTCTCTCAGATGCGTGTTCTTCATAAGTAATCATTTTCATGTTGTTCGTCCTATTCTACTTTTTCTGCTAGTGTGACAACAACAATAACAACTACCGTCATCACCACAGCTTTACGGAAATTATGGGCGGTTTCTAGTTGCTCTACTTTAGAGTTCTCATCCGTTTGCTCATCACAGCACTAGCGGTGGTCATAGCGACAATCAGCGTACACTGCCGTATATATATATATATATATATATATATATAGCAGAATAAGATATGTGACCGACGCATATAAATGTAGTCTGTCCTTAGCTGTATGCTGGCATCCATTTCCAGAGGGGTCATTCCATATTGTGCGGCCGTCCGTCGTTGGTCTAAGGAGGTCAGTGCCGACGACGACGTCAGAAATAGTGCTTGCGGTTTCGTAGGTCAGCTGCGATATCTCTTCAACATCTGGCTCCACAGTTGAGCGTGCAACCTATTTCAAACTGAATTGAACAAAGTAATACCGAGAGCGAGAAAACGTACTCAAGGAAACCCAAGGTTCACGTGATTGGCAAGAGATCCGCTTATGGTTATCACAATTGTGGTTTTTGTGGTCATTGTGACACATCCATATGGTGGAGAAAATTCAGAAAAGTCTGTTGCGACGGTACAAAACTCGGCGGGGTGACACATTCATACCCCAACGATTTTCGAACTAATGCCAAAATAGTACCGAGCCTAAGGGGGGGGGATCCGGGTTTAGTGGGTATGTGAATCCTACACTAGTCACGCAGGCTGCTAGTGGCGCATGTGCATCATGCATTCCCGAAACCTCCCAGATAAAAATAAAACCCAGCGATAGATAAAGTGTAGCTAAGCAACCGATTGCCAGGTTTGTTAACTACACGTTATCTATCGTTGGGTTCATGACTTCCAGTGCGACAAAGCAGAATTCCCGACTACGATGGCTGTATTGTTGGAGTGTTCCGACTATGGCGTGAGTCGTGATAAATGCACACATATGCAAACGCGTGTGTTTTTCGTTTACGCACAATATGCAAACCTCGACGCGTGAACACCATCCTGTAATTGAACAAATTCTATTGGGTCAGTCATAGTCGTACGCTTGTTTATTATCTGTTGGATTGTTGGGCAGCCGGTTGGTTAATATGTATATATATATATATATATATATATATATATATATTTATTTGTGCATGTACGGTATGGGTAAACAGATGACTGTGCCAATTGTAGTCCACCCCACCGGCCGGTCGTCATCATGTCATTGTCGCCGCGGGTTTGTTCGTGGAACCGTTTTCGTTCTATCGTCGACCCTGGCTCGTAGTCGGGTTCGGGTTTCGTTGATGTGGGGTTTGCGGTATTGACCGCCTCTGTTGTCGACGTCGTCGCGTCCCGTCTCTCTCTACATACTATAGTAAATAAATATTTATTTTTTATTTCAGCGTATAGCAGCAAGACTCCACCGTGTCTTGATGTTGATTATGGATAATATATATAAAATATATTTATTTTATATATATTACATGTTGTCTGCCGCTTGCGCGCGTTGGTCGGATGCATCACGCCGTCTTTTGTCACGCTGATTTCCACTGCCGCTACTATTCCTGTTACTGCTGAAGCCGTTATTGCGGACGTTCTAGTCAAAAGTTTGGCTGGCTCTCGGTCTCTCTTTGGGGTGGTGGACGGCTCGCGCACACACAGACAGACAGACAGACACACAGTTGCGGTGCTGGCTCCTCCGTCGTTTCGTTCAGTTGTCCCCTGTCATTGGTGCGTCTTAGTTCAGATGACCCCTTTTTTCCACACACACACACACAGCGCTCTCACATTGCGTGCTATTTTGTTGTTGTTGTTGTTGTTGTTGTTGTTGTTGCTGTTGTTTTTGTTGTAGATATTGTTTTTGCTGTTGTTGTTGTTCTTATTGCTGCTATTGCTGCGGTTGTTGTTGTTCTTATTACTGCTATGGATGCGGTTATTGTTGTTGTTGTTGTTGTCGTCGTTGTTGTTGTTGCTGCTGATAGTACTGCTCGTGTTGCTAATCGTACTACAGTTGTTGTAGATGCTATTGCTGTTGTTGTTTTGCTGTGGTTGGTCTGCCCGATTTTTGTCTTTCTGCACTGAACCAAGCACGGTCGGTCCCTAGTGATGGTGGTGGTGGTGGTGGTGGTGGGGATGATGATGTTGTTGTTTTTGTTGTTGTTGGTGATGTTATATTATAGTCCTTGTTGATGTTGTTGTTGCTGTTGCTGCTGCTGCTGCTGCTGCCGGTAGTAGCGGGAGTATTGGATTGTGAATATCCGCTACCCCCACTAGCAGTATATGATAGGCTCTATCATTGTCGTCCGACCGCCAGCCAGCCATCCAGCGTCATCATGATCGAGAACACCGCTTTTTGACTGCTTGACGACCCACTCGGACACCGTTTGAGCCGCGGAACCACACGACCGGGAACAGCCAGCCAGCCCCCTTCTCTACAACACCCCCGCGACAGCCCCGCGGCGAGAGGAGGCTTCAATGGCTGCAGCCACGGCTCAGCTGGCGCTGATTGACGATATCGCTCTTCGCGGAAAGCCGCCCCTGCACTGGGAACGACGACGCCGCCGCCGGAGACGCAGCCTCTACGCTGGAAGTACTCTGTGTTTATCACATCGTCTGTTGATTTTGATTTTGATCAAATCAGTGCACGTCCACTACGCACGCAGATGCAACATCGATGTACTGGACGGTTGGGGGGTAAGGGTGAACGTGGGAGGGGTGTGGCTATTTACAAGCGTACCTTTTGGTATGCAAACTTTACGGCGGCTCGATAGCTAAGTTGTTAAGCTAAGAAGTACGTGAATTGCACTAATTAATGTGTTGTCACTGTTGCTTTTGTTGTTGTTGTTGTTGTTCTGGTTGCTGTTGTTGTTGTTGCTCCTGTCGACCAGGCAGGTGGATTGACATAGAAAATAAATAGGAAATCCGACATCGTTTGATTCACGCCATCCTGAAACTATCCAGCGCTCCCTGAGTAAAATTATAAACTTAAGTAAAAATTATAAACCGACGATTATTTATTTGGCTGCTCTGGATTGACAAAGGCATCGGCATCCTTTGTCGCCGTCATCGTCCGACAGTCCGGCTGATAAATGGCGTTCAAGGCTAGTTTATATAGCAAGGCCGAAGTCGCGGTTCTTCCATCCACGCTTAAAAGGGAACATACGGGCACCCATATATATATATATATATATATATATATCGATCTTTTCAGACTAGTCAAACTGGAGTAGATGGCTGGCGACCTCGGCACTTGCAGTGGCGAGTTTGATCCCGGCGCTATACGCGAAGCGATCTTTACTAATACTTGCAATGTGGGTTTAAGTTAATATATTATATATATATATATAGATATATAGTATATATATATCTATATATAGATATATATAGGTATATATATGATAGATATAATATATATATCTATATATAATATATATATATATATATATATATATATATATATATACATTTATATATATATATATATATATATATATATATATCTATATATATATACATTTCTATATATACCACACTTTCTATCACGTTAAAGGTGTATGTTCAGGTGTTCTCTGAGGCTTTCTGTCGTGTTACATCGTCGACGATTGTCTGTGTCGGATGATTTAAGGCGAGCGGCGGCGGCAAGTTTGACGTTTGCCGTACTGTGGCCTGATACCTATCCTACTGTCGAGAATAGCTGGGAGGTGCAGTGCTTTAAGTATCGCGCAGTATCGCAGCGCAGTACTACAGCGAACCACCCACGATGGTCACTGCAACACAGCCAGTGGTTATGGCTTGCTTTGTTGTTGGCACTACTAAGCTGCGCTGCGGCCGCTGTCTGATCATCTCCTTTACCTATGGTAGCGTAGTTCGCTCAGTGGCTAAATAGAGGCCCATATATATATTTATACATATATATATATATATATATATATATATATATATGGTGACCCTCCGCTAAGGCCGCCACAAGTGCCGAACGGCCTCGGACCTGTGTTGAGCGAGCTGCTGCTTATGGCCTCCGAGTTCGAGGTCACAGAGCAGAACTTTCGCGTGTCGGCCGCACGGTGAAGTATTCCGGGCCGGATTGCGCACGCTTTCGTTCAGATTCCGTACAGGCTTTGCCGCTGTCATTATTATCATCGTCACCATCATCACCATCGTCACCATCATCACCATCATCATCATCATAGTTATAATAGTAAAAGCAAACGATATTAAGAATAAACATTTTAATACGAATAGCACGCGTCACGCTACGCCCTGTCTAATAAGATGCTTGCCATTTATCCGCGCACGCAGAACTAATGTAACGACAGGCGATGTGTACTGTGTTTTGTACTGCGGCACTGGCCGTGAAGTGGTCGCAGTTGTTGTTGTTATTCTTGTTGTCTAAGTGCTGTTGTTTCTAACCAGATAGATTTTAACTACATGTTTTTGATGAACGACGACCACGATTTGGACTTTTATTTTGTGGTTTGTCATTGGATCTTGTTGAAAGAAAGGTCTGTTACGCTTTTCAAGTAGGGAAAAAAAATACTTTTGGAGCTGACTCTCAGCCAAGATTTAACGTCGATGGGACTGCTTTTCGCATTGCTTCATAGACGGACTCTCATAAATACAAAAGTGCAACGGTGAGGCTCGAACTCGCGCACCTATGTGTCTCCTCCGGTTGCGAGACGCAGACGCATGCCACCACGCCACCGGGCTCGACGACTGTTACGCTTTCCAAGTAGGGAAAGCTTGCTCAAAGACGCTTATGTGCCTGCAGTGTTACTGCAGTGCATTCTCCGAGTGCCATTGGTGAAAATTGACATTTACCAGTCGGCACACATATCGATCGGCACGGCACTAAATTGAACTGTTTGGACGCCGTATAGCTAGTGTAACAGTGTCTTGAAATTTATTCCGTCTGCGTAGATCCACGGCTCGTCATTAGCACTACAGGTCAACTCCGTTTCGCCAACCTGCCGATGTTTATATATAGTTTAAGCAATAAACGTAAATTATTTTTTAGTGTACTTTAGTTAAGGTTTTAGCAAAAAAATGTCTATCAAATTTACACATACGTATATATTGCATTACGTATATGACTATGTGATATTCATATTCATTGATATTTTCCTAGGCAAATTGTCAATGTCTATTGATATCACATAGTTATATATATATATATATATATATATATATATATACATACATTTAGCGAAACACCGACATCATTATTTACGACTTGCCCGTATTAATCACTGATCGAACGCAGTTTGTGAACAGCCTTTTGAATAAATAAAGAGCCCTTGTTAAAACTTCTTTTCCTGCGTCTCTAATTAGTCGCCGGGCGCACAAACAGTGGACACCGGCATTACGATAATAATATTAATAATGATAGTAATAAAACAAACAAACAATATCGCATTGTATTATATATATGTATATATATATATATATATATATATACATATATATATATATATATATATATATATATATATATATATATATATATATATACATATATATATATATATATATATATATATATATATATATATATACATATATATATATATATATATATATACATATATATGTAATGCTGATCAATGCATAGGTAGTTAAGTGGTTGAGGCAAGCGTTCAGTCCCGACGTTCAGCAACGTGGCACAGCAGCAAAGTGGCGGGAAGCGTCGATGCTGCCGATTGCTGCTTGCACGATGTGGAGCGATCTATTATTGTCTGCGGTGGTCGATCGAATCCAAACGATAGGTCTGACGCGAAACCAATCAACTAAACGTGCGGTGCGATGCGATGACGACGCGACGCGGCGCATCAACGAGCAGCCGGAGCTGGGTGGCTGGCTGGCAGGTGACCCTCCCAAGCAGGGCGGTCGTCCCCAGCGCCTCGGGGCCACCAGGTTCGTGGCTGTGTGGATCGGCGACGCCGGCTTGACGGGCTCTTGGACTGGCCCCGTCACCGGGCTGGCCACGACAGTTTCAATAGAGACACAACAACAGCGACGGCGAACGCGACCTGCAGCAAGCAGCTGGTCTATACTGATAGACGGTGGAGATATTGTTCCCTCGATATATACATCCATATATATATATATATTTATATTACGTATAATCGTTCCGAGCAATAGTGCCAGTACCAACGTGGTATTCAGTAAGGTACAATTATACAGCCTATTACTTAATAATCAAATAATAAACAGCAATTTAAATAATATGTATGTATATGTGTAATTGTGTGTATGGATATTTATATATCGAATGCTTGTCCCTCGCTCCGGATCGGAGGAGCACGGGTATCGCTTAGCGTTAGCTTAGTCAATGTTTCCGCGTCTGCTTCAGTTCAGTGTTTTGCACCTGTACGGGTACATCCTTCCTTTTCAAAGCGTGTCATATGAGTTCATTTGACGAACTTGAACCCAACCCCGCGAGAGTAGTTATTATTATGTTCATTTTATATTATAGACGATATATATCGTATTGAAGGCACTCATCTTCGTATTACCAGATTCACGAAGGACACGAGGATCGCTGCGCCGATTCTATTCCACAGCACTTTACTGTAATGCCGTCTCCCCAAAAACTGCCCGTGCACGTAGATTAATGTTTAATAGTTCTAATAATTTGGTGATTTTCTATCTAGTCTGAGCGTTGTTTTAAATCACCTTATATTTTGTTCTCATCTCTAGATTGTCAGTGGAATACCGTAATCCGAGCGGCAGCCTCTGATGGCAAGTCTCATCGGGTTGCATTTATTTGTAGACCTAACCTTTATTTTATACAACATACGCTCACTTAATGTAGGCGTTAAGTTTGCTTCAATCAGGGCAGGCTCCATATTATAGGACCGTGTATACGACGAATACAAACAGGCAATTTATTATGAATTTTAGTTAGTATATATAACTATAAAAATTACACGCATATCTATAGTGTAACAGTATGCGATGGTTATTACACCTCACGCGCTTGTAAAGCTTGTGTTAGTTGGAATTAGTTGAGGTATGCTAAGTGATTGACTGACTATCTCTGAAGGGTTAACCGTCAACTTTCGCGCGGCGGTCTGCACTGAAGCGTTGATCTGAATCAAAACCCATTCCACTGTTGATTGGTAGTTTATAGCCGACTGAACGTATCGTTGCATAAAGAACGTCGAGCAAAAAGACAACAAGTGGAACTCCAACAGCAGGCTAGTGAGTACCTAGAAGATGGTACGTTGAAAGATGGAAAATAAGAACATCCGTAAGACGTTAATCAGCCTCGCCGGTACTGTTGTCATATGAGCCGAGTCGGTGACGAATATTTCTAGCCGCTTCGCTGTTATTTTGTCCGTCATTGTCGACAATGACAATGGGCTCTTGACTTGATCCGCGAATCAGTGGAGCGTCCAGCGAAGGTGCCGCTTTTGAGTTCCGGCCTACAGCTCGACACGAAGTTGAGTTTTCGGTGGACCCTGGGACGGACGCTCAGCGAAGCTAAGAACCAGATTCGGGCCGAACCCCGCGAGAGAATAGCGTTCTCTCTCTCGTTTATTCTTATATATATATATATATATATATATATATATATATATATATATATATATATATAGAATTGGGATGAATTCTCGCATGGTCACACGTAGAAGCGGAAGTCTCAGGGCTGACTCTCTCACCGTTCAACACAACAACACACTGACGCTGAATGGGACCGAATCCGAATATAAAATACGCCACAGGAAGCAGCAGCAGCGGCAGCACACAGCATCACAACAACAACGATGACAAAAACAGTAATCACCTTCAAGGCAAGGAGGCGGACAAGGAGCTACGAGACAAAACAAAAAAGAGTTGGAGCGGAAATAACATAAAGATGTTTGTGTTGTGGGGCGTCTGTCTGTTTCGTTCGTCCACGACTGGGGGGGGGGTCAAAGTGGGGGTCTTTTTGCAGAGCGAGTCCATTTTTGTCTAGGTGTTTCTACATGTATATAAAGCAACACATTTTTGGTTGCACAGGTTGCTACACACAGTGTGTGCCACCTACCAATTTGCCAGTGCAGTTTTTGATTGGCACCTTCTGTCATCATCTGATTGTGCCGTCGTTATAGCGACCCGACATTGGCATTAGCTGTACGGGTAGGAATGGACGCTGACTGATTATGATGGCTGAACGGTGACCGCGTTTGGCGGCCCGCAGACGTACGTATGTGCATTATCGATAACGCTTAGCGTGACACGCATACACAACAGCAGCCTATATAACAACCACAACAGCAACAATAACAACAACAATAACAACAACAACAATGGCGATGAGGGCAAGGACAAAAACAACAACAGCAACAGCGACGACGACAACGACGACGATGAGAGGGACAAAGATTACGAAGGACGATGATACAAGACGACCGTAGTAACATCGATGCCAGCCTATCCGCCGTTATGCTGGCCACACAAGGCCCACCACCAGGCCACCGTTTGTTCCGGGCTGCTGCCCCTCCCCCCCTCCCCCGTCCGGTTGAACGGCTGAACCCCGAAGTCAATCGCAGCAGGAGCATGATGAATGAACTCAAGGAAGCAGGTCGTAATGTTTCCCGTAAATGTTACTATTTGCCGGTATGTTGACAGTCAGCAGATACGGGTAACTTCTATCGTCGCCTGCCATTATAATCATATTTTTTTCACATAAAATTATTATTATTATTATTATTATTATTCTTTGTAGAGGAACGTTGCTCCCATCATAGGCGCCATGAATTGACAAGCGAACAAAGCAGGATAAGCCTGGCTTAAACGTTCAGACCTCACAATTGTTATAACAGAATGATAGTAAAATAAAAAATAGTATTATTATTATTATTTGCATGTTAAACAATGTTACAGTTGTGAGATCTGAACGTATTATTGCAATTATTTTAAGTAATAATATTATTATATCAATTGTATGTATAGTTACACGCGTACGCACTATTAATATATATCAATAATCGTGCGCTTTTGGGTTATTATTATTATTATTATTATTATTATTGTTGCAGGTTAAACAATGTTACAATTGTGAGGTGTAAACGTAATTCTTTTTAAGGAATTACCTTACTCCATGGCATCTAAAATAGATTCCGCGTTCTCTCTGCAAACGGACAAAGATAACGCTTGCTTCAAGAGTCACTTTTGCCTCTCTTCGATCGCTCATGACTTTTAAATTCGCTTACTTAATTATTTGGGTTCCCTTGCTGATTGGCCCTAGTGTCTCCATGGCAATAGACACAAAGATATATCTAGTTTCCAGTCCAGCGTATTTATTCCGTTTTCTGGCTTCTGCGTGTTTCTGCTACCCATCCCGACTCAACTGTGCGGAGCTGTGATGTAAGTCGGGTGCCGCGGTTGTGCAAGAAAACGTTAGATCCCAAGCTAAGGATTTTCCATGTGCCCATAATGCAATGGTCATCCCAGGTCATCAGGTCTTGCTTCGCAAGCAGACACTAGACATCTCGGTTTAAGTGTAGATGGTATACCGACTTTCCTAAAAGACCTTATGATCACACTGTTGAGTTCAACATGTCTGGATGATCTACCGGCTCTCTTCAGGCAGCTCAGTGAATGTAGGCCACCGGAATCTGACATTTCTCCACACAATCTGCACGTAAATGGCTCGCAGACAGGAGCGCCGATCCTAAGTGCTGACGTCACGCTGAAAGAGTTGGAATCCTCCAGCATAGTGCCGAGCTGAGGCGAGGATAAGCCTTTAAGCTAACCTTCACTTATTACAATTCCCTATATCGATCTCGAAATCTTTCTGGGAGACTTTGTAGATATATATATATATATATATATATATATATGCGGTAACGTCTGTGACAACTGCCAGGTGCTTGAATTCAACGACGTCGAACGTGATGTGGATGATGATGATGATGATGAGGCTGATGATGGAAATAATAATATTAATAACCGCTACTTGTGCTATCCCACTCGGCTTCTTCATGAGCGACGTCCGATGATCCGCTTCCGATTGTCTGGACGCTGATTTTTGAAGTAGTCCGCCACGAAGACGGCTGACTCAGCAGCGCAGACGACCCAGAGCCACGGCGGCGGTGGCTGTGCTGCCTGTTTTGTCGTTGCCAACGACCCACGCAATTCAGAAATACCCGTGTACACGCGCACGCACATACATATATATATATATATATATATATATATATATATATATATATACATACATGTATATATATATATATATATTTATATATATATATATATATATATACATACATGTATATATATATTTATATATATATATATATATATATATACATGTATGTATGTATATATATGCATGCGTAACGTATATATAACGTTTTTTTATTATAAACGTATGTATATGCCATTAAGTGAGGACTTAAAATCTAAGAATATGCTCGTATTTTCGTATCGCGTGTAGTTCACGTGTTATCAATATTAAATTGTGGTCAACACATACATATAAGGCATACGGTGATGACTCCACTGTATCTATCACATCAATGCAATGAAAAGTCTTCTCTATAACAAAACACAAATAGAGGCACAAACAAGTGAGCGCGAAGGTCAACTTGTTGCAGCTGACCTTGTACATGTGTGTCGATTATACTATGAGTGTTTTGACAGTCAATACATGATTCAACCACACATCTTCATACGTGTCTGTGTAACGTGCTGCGTTTCGACATGTCATTCTGTTCGATTGTCGTCAGCTTCTTTTTCATTGTCGAAATCACAATAGGTTCGTATATATGTATACGAGGTAACTAGTTGTAACTATGCTCTGCACTATACGCAGTGTTGCCCCGCAGATAAGAATTTGTAGCGCATGAGTCACGTGTCGTCAGTCGGAACATGATGTCGTTTTTCGCTTTGTGAGATCTAGTCTATTCAGCGGACGCGTATTGGAGGCGACCACGTATTCTTCACAAGGGTCGGTCGGTGGTCTGGCCGGCTCTTGTTATGATGGCCTGAAGGCCTACGGCGAATCAGATACTCCTGCTAATAGAGTTACTTTGTGAGTGACAAACAAAACAATGGCTCTTACGTCGAAGCCGCATTTGCGTGAGAATATGCTTTTTCACTTCCACGAAGACAAACTGGATGCGATTACCTCGGCGGTGGCGGTGGTGGCGGCGGCGGCGGTGAAATCTCGTGCTGCTGTCTACGAGCCTCAAACAGTGTGTTTGAATTGCGTACCACAATGCGGTGGTTTCATTGCTTTCGTAGTGGAGGCGTTGATCTGATAGATCGAATCACAGACGGGTCGCTCTTCAAGCGGTCAAACGGATGAAATAACGGTGCTATTGTAGATTGTAATTGCAGATGGCACGAATCAGTTCATTCCCACCTAACTAGCGGGCTGGTCGGATGGGATTCTGAAAGGTGGCGATACATGTGAAGGTCGAGCCCAGTGGCGTAGTGCATTCGCGTGGAGACGCATAGGTGCGCGGGTTCGAACCCCACCGTTGCACATTTGTATTTATGGGGATCCGTCTATGAGCAAGCAATCCGAAAGGCAGTCCCGTGGACGTTAAAATTTGGCCGAGGATCAGCCCAAAAAGTTTATTTCATGTGGAGGTGGCGCTCAGACAAAAAAAAGTGCTCCTTAATGCTATGAGAACTATATCAGTTGTGCGTCATTAGGTGGGATTTAAACGAGGTGGTGCTTTTGTAGAACAACGAAACGATTATTAATAGCGAGTGTTGCTGGTTGCTCAGCTATTGAAGAAGACCCTCATCGGAAGGCGCCGCCCCGAATTGTGCTTTGATAGAGGCGCCGTGTTCACTATAACAGCGCCCGCCCGCATACATCTATGGCGAGCTGCCGCAAATTCCTGTCGTAAGCACGGGATGTTTTAGCCCACCCATATTTTTGTCCTAAGCTTGCCCCCGTCAGATTGTCATTACTTAAGAGTTCGGAAGGGAGAAAACTGCGAATGCACTGAGAGTATCGAAGGAAAAAGAACTAGAGTGATTTTTGTAAAATAAGTTTTTTAATTTGCTATTATGGTTAAGGCAGTAAAATGTGTAGTTTAAATTTTTACGGTAATTTGGTGGAAAAGCAAGTACGCGCTTAATAATAATAATAATAATAATAATAGAGTAAGTAATAGTAGTATAGTAAACACAGCCACAATAACATATATTTACGTGCGGTATGTGTGGGACGTCGTGATGAGAGTAAATCAACAAATATCTAGATAAAGACAATTCACCGCAAGTCAAAACTATCGACATGAGATGATTCGGCCGATTGCTACTTGACTGGGGCTAATATTTGTAGAAAGGAGATCTATTGCCGCAGAGAGCAGATCTATTCGTACTGGTTTAAAAACAAATTGTCCACTACTGGCATTTTGTCTGTCGAGATCTTTATTTACAGGGCAGAGCGGTAGAGAGGAGCTGTAGATAGGAGCATGTACGTAGCTCGATGTACCTTGTGGGAGTAGGGTAACGGGCAGGCAACTGCAAGGATGCAGTTGGCTCGGATAACGCCTTCGAATTAATTGCTATTAATGCAAAGAAAACTCAAGTGGTGTTCTTCAGGAAGAGTAATGCAAACCCAGGAATGCCACTTGTAATCATCCGTTACCTGATACAATCAAGTGATTGTGTCAAAATACTGGGTGAACAGCGGATGCAAGTTTTACTGGTGGCGCGTATGCCGAATGTCTTATTCGTCACCAACTTGTTATCATCACAAACTCATCAAGATACATCAATAGTATTTTTGTAGCATCTTTATGCAAGCTGCTTTACCGCATGCACCGAACTAACAACGGCTGGCAGGCAATTGGCGTTTCCAGTTGTCGGGGGCTGGAACTCTCTTCCAACCTGCTTGTGTTGCTTGAAATCCTTACAAAGTTTTAGTAGGGAATTCGTTTAGGGAATTTAAAGTCACACTTACTATTCCGCCCACGTCTGGTTCACTAGTTTACTAATATGTATTCCCACATTGAGTAAAAACACACGCTTGACTTTCATTCCGCTTGCAATTTTTGCCAACATAATGGTAACTGTAGTAGGCCTAATTATATAAGGAACCAATATACTGTTGTAAAAGTGTATATTATCAATACAGTATCTCGTATTGATGATATACACTTAAATATATATATATATATATATATATATATATATATATAAGGGCCGCACCTTTGACAGTACCACTGCTGCTGTTGCTTTGACTGCTGGGCAGAGACAACGACAGAAGGGTAGCTCGCTAAAAAGTGCCGGCGATTGTGGCTTCCGTTTCTATGGTACAATTAGTACAATTAGGCACGACGTCGGGCCGTTTGAAGCAGGTATTGCGAGACGGTATCATACTGTACTTTACGTACAATATTCATGTATGTATAATATGAGTATATATAATATAGGCAGAGTTGTGTGCTCTCCGAGAGATATTCGGAATGATTTGAAAATGCCACCTGTATTTCATATATATTGCATTCCTGCATTTTCGATCAAGTTGCGACGAGTGAACTGGCCAAGACGTATATATATAAACAATGTATTCTATTTTTTGGTTGTTACATATATCACTTGAGTGTTTTGAAATCACAATTAATAATGCGATTTTACGTCTACAGGGAAGGTTCACTCCGCGAAGGTGACGGAAATCAACGAAAGAAATCGGACAGTTACTGTCGAGTGGTTCGAAAATGGTGACACCAAAGGCAAAGAGGTAGGACTGAATATGCTCAGAAGAGACACACAAGGCGCGTATATTCTACGTGTATACGCGTTCATAATATACAAACGCATATATATACATATATATATATATATATATATATATATATATATATATATATATATATATATATATATATTAATTAGTTGGGGCGCATCAATATCTGCATGGCTAATCATATTGTTACTGAAATTATGTGGTTGTTTATACCGAATATTTATTTTATGCGACCCATCTCGATTAGTTACATGTATAGGTTTGGATTAAGGCTAGTGTCAATTAAATCGTTTTAGCTAACCAGTTTACGTTAGCCGTTAGTAACGTCGTTGGCAACGCATTAGACATATGTTTTTGTGTATAGAAAAAATATGATTCTGGATATATAGCATTGTCACCAGTGCCTGTCTCAATCGTTTTAATAAACATACTAAGCATATATTTCTTTGGCTGATTACGTTTCGTAAATATATTCCATTGTGATAAACCTAACGTGGTATTGTCCCATATGCTTACTGGAAAGCTTACTGGTTATTCGCTTGCCATGATGTGAAGATTTTTGTTAGCATTTTGCCGCTTCAAGCCGTCCCTATCATTATAATGGAATTTGCGTTTGAGGCCATCGCATAGTAAAAAACATAGTTAGCTTAATCGTCACAAAATGCAACACGGCATATAAACGCACACTTGGCCGTCAATCGTTGCGATATCTTTTATCATACTTATTTACCGTGCAATGCATGTTTAATGGCTTTCGGATGCAGTTTTTGGTAGGAGCTTACCCAACTGCGAAAAAAAAAACGTTTGGGCCGGAAACACCGGTTCATTTCACGTGTTGGTTTACTTAGTTGCACATTGCTCCATAACTATGGTTTACTTCATAACATGGCGTTGTGGGACTTCGATAGGCAATGTTGGCTGCTAAGATGATAAACGTACCTAAGTAGTTCTCGGAAGCCTTTACGTCGGATGCGATGTAATGGCTTACGAGAATGGCTCGCAATGGCGCATCGCATTTGGAGCTTAAAGCGCGAATTAAAGATCGTCGAAAATGCATGTTCGCAGCGCACTCTATCTAGCGATTCTTCCGCTCTACTGTGTAGTAATCCGGTTCTGCCTCGTGTCATTCTAGGTGTCACTTATGGACATCGTTGCGCTGAACCCGCAGTTCTTCGTGGGAGCTCCATCACCCGGTGTAAATGGCACAGGACCTCGTCTTGCGATGACTCCTGTTGGCGCCGTCATTCAACCACAGCACTATGGCCGGGTATGTCTCCCGTGTTTTGTACTAATTACTAGTATAGGTTGATTTGTTAAAATAACAATGCTCCAATTATATAAGCCGTTAACTTACCACATCAGGTGCTATCGTTTTATGGTTTTAATCTTTTCGTTGAAATAAGTACAGTAAAAAGCGCTTCTTTGTATTCTTCTTTGTAAAAAACACTACGTTTATATATATATATATATAAGTCATCCCCAACAGTGGGGTTATATATATATATATAAAAATCATCACCAACAGTGGGGTTTTTTTACGTGCACTCCAAATGCGGGGCAGCTGTGTAGCACGACGAATGAAAATCACGTCTGCTTCGGTCAAAGCTTACCAGATATACATACATTTAAAGCAATGGCGCAGCCTTGAAAAAACAAACACACGACTTTATATTTTTATGGAACCATCTTCTTCGGACGGCAAATTTATTTAAATTAAGTAATATCTTATTGAGCTTGAAATGTCCATCATTACACAATTCAAACAATTGTAACCATTTAGGACATTTTGCAGAAAAGGTATATATACACATATATATACACGAATCATTGATTACATTGAATAAATGAATTATATATAAAAATATATTTATTTATATATATATATATATATATATATATATGTTCATGGTCAGCAAGGCTGATGGATCAGTCCCGCACCAGACGATGCAATTGTTGATGTTGTTCTTGTTGCTTTCATTGTTGTGTGGTGTATGATGATGGCGATAATGCAGACCACGCAGATCAACGGAGGCACTACACGGGTCGCTCTCGTCGACAACGAGCTTGCCGCGCCGGCTCCTCCACAGCACAAAAAACAAATTGCCAAACCAGCCGGTAGGTTTCCTACTTATTCTTCTTTTCCTAACGATCCGTGGACATTTTTGCATATTACCTCTCACATACAGATTCTCATCATCATCATTGTGCGCTGAGAGTATTCGCCCCGGCAAATCTTGCGTTATCCTATCGGTAGACACTATAGCCAGGAGACCCGCGGCTGCAAATGTTGGCATCACCACCAAAGACACCCTCCGACAATGAATACATGAAGTCCATAACATGGAAAAATCACAATCGCTCACTGCTATGCTGTACTTATTAAGTTTATCTTAACTTTACTTTGTCTGATTCTTCACGACATTAGCCGCTTAAATAATTTCTACTCTCGCTGGATATGGACAAGGTCTACTATTCTTTGTGGTGTTTCAATGCGACATTCCAACGCGAATATAGTCGAATATACTAACGTAGTGTTTTAACGTTTGAGTTTGCCAAGTGTGGAAGTATTTTTCTTTTTTTGATTTGTAAAGTTCAAAGTACTCATTTCATTTAGTATCAATACGTTTGTGTCAGCTGGCAGTTCTAGAGCATCTCATGCTGAGTTTTTTAATCTTAATTTTTTTAAGTGGAACTTTTCTAACTTGTAGTGCATATGAAAGAAGCTTCTTTTCTGTCGCTGCTGCTGCATCTTCTGCTGCTTGTTTTTTGATAATAGTACGAATTTTAGTGACGATAGTTGACGTGATAGTTGTGGTTTTTGTTTGAAGAATAGGAATTGGTTAGTTTGATGTGGACTCGAGTGAAGGAGGAACTAACGCGTCTCGCTATTGCTGCTTTGTGTACGGGCGTGCGTATTATTATTATTATTATTATTATGCGTTTTATTATTTTGAGGTGGACTGAAGTGACAGAGAAACTTGTTGTTGGTGACAGTGCGCAGCATTTTAGCAGTAATGCATATAGCAGATGTGGTAGTTGTGTGGTGTTGCGATGTCTTTAGAAGGGGAATTGGTTATTTTGATGTGGACTCGAATGGGGGGGAGCTTGTTCTTGGTTGTAACAGTGGGGATTTTAGAGGATGATAGCAGATATTGTGGTTGTGGTGGTGCTTTGTCTGTACAAGAGGAAATTGTTGTTAATTTAATGTGGACTCGACTAAGGGAGGAACTAACACGTTTTGCTATTGCTGCTTTGTGTGCGGGTGTGCGTGCGAATTACCTGGATGGATGGATGATGGATGATGGTGACGCTCTCTCTCTGTCTGACTGCTGCTGCTGTTGCTGCTGCTGGTGCTGGTTCCGTGATGGCACTCTGGTGCTGCGGATTGCTGTGGACACTTTACGCTGTTGTGACCGTTCTTTGGAACCTGTGTGTGTGTGTGCGATTATGTTCTCTGTTTTTGTTTGTCTGTGTGTTTGTCGTTTCTTCTTCTCGCGAACCCCACGAACTCTCTCTCGCTCTCTCTCTGTGTGGATGTTGTGGCGCGCTTTCGTGTTTATCCGATCATGGCTAACTCTGCTCACGCTTGTTGGGGCGCGTCCTAATGCGACCCGATGATCCCAACCCCGGCGCATTGCCACTAACGCGATACGCTCGCTACTAATAATAACGCTTCATCAATCATTCAATTTTCCATCGTGATTCGTATTTGACTTTTTATTGTGAATATGGGCTCACCAACACACAATGACCACTCGTTACCGTATACGCTGCTGTAGCGCCGAAAGGACCCGCCGTGATTGAACGTCCCCTCGTTCCGCCGCATAGTGGCGGTAGCCTTAACCGAGCTTCGAACAATACGTGTACGTCTTCGGCGTTCACTGGATAGGTGGCGTCATTGTTGTGTGGTGTCGCCATCTTTGTCGCTACGTTGCCATACTTTTCTGCATCACATACATAACCCATATATATATATATATAATTTGTTTTTTTATACGTTTATTTTATTAAGTCTACTAAAATGTATTAAGTCTTTTTTATAACATGGCATCGTGGAGAAGCAGTTATATATATGAAGAATATAAAGCAATATGTAAAGAATCATGTCATCACATCAATACGGAACTGCGCCGTGCAACGCTTAAGTTCGCAGAACAGGAACAAGCATAAACAATTCTATTACGCCTAAGACAACAATACCACCAACAATACGTCCGTTGGTGTGCGTTTTGCATTTCAAGATTCTGCTTCCCGTCCTTGTTCAAACACACTACCGATAACACTAACTGAGTATCGGTAACTTAAACATGTAAGCAGCAAAATAAAAACAACCAATCAACGACATGAGTCAACATCAGATGCTAAGCGGCAGCTCGTTCGCGTTTGCATGTCTCGGAATTGTCGTTGCAATGGATTTTCGTAGAATTTGAACTGCTACAAATAATTTATTCCGAGCAAGTTGTTGGACTAGGACGACAGGTTTGTACGTATAGGCGTTCGATAGTCTTGTAGAGCATACGTCATTTTTTAATACTGATAAATTACCATAATGACTATTACTACTACTACTACTACTACTACTAATGATCGATACGTGGGCTTTCGTTGTGCGTTGTTCGCCTCGCTGAACACCACTAAACCGACCGCTGAACAACAAACAGTCAAGCTTCGTCCTACGATGACAGCGGTTGCCGACAACAACAATTCGAACTACGCTGTAGTCAACAAGGGAGCAAAAGGCGACGGTGAGCAGCAGCAGCCAGTGCAGATGAGCACACCGCTCGTTTCTCCACTTACTCCGGTAACGACGCCGCAAGAACCTGAGGCACCCAGGGGAGCAACCGGCGATGGCAATGCTGCGCAGGACAAGAATTCCGTTGTACGAAAGAGTGTCGCAATGAGCAAGGCGAGTGTTTTTGTTGTTCATGACTTTTCTGTCGCTGTTGTTGCTAATGATTTTGTTTTCGTTGTTGTTGTTGTTGTTGTTTTTGCTGTTGCTGTTATGGACGGCATTAGTTGTGCGTGTGTTGGTGTTACTGCTATACGTTTACTTATTTGTATTGCTTTAGAACCTAGCATCATGGCATGAGTGAAAATGAATGCCAGGTCTGCAGTTTACGCTGCTTCTAGTTGAAGAGGATGATTCGTACTCTAGAAGCAATTGCAATAAAGTCCTTTCCTAGTCGAAATAACGTTACACATTGAGTAAGTACGCACCTAGTTTGTTGCAATGCATCATATATGTATATATCATTGTATGAAATAATAGGTGTCCGTTGTACGTTAATTGTAAATAAGGTTATTATTATGCACATAGGTCGACGAAATTAAGAAAAACCGCGAGGAGCGTCGTGCGAAACAAGCAGAGGCCATGGCCCAGAAACAAGAAATGACAAAAAATTCATCAAACAACAAAAACTGGGAGTTTGGTAATATGATCAAGTAAGTATTCATACTTTCGTTACTTCATGAACTTTGGGACTATATATACCTCAGATATACGCTAGGGTTGTCGATTGGGGTGTAAAAATATCTAAACGTGCTTTTTATCTGACAACGAATTTTTGCTTTGCTGAAAAATTGCTTCCAATTGTACCTTGTGTTTCTTTAAGAGAAACTTTGTTCCCGAACCGTAGGTTTTTTAAGGAAGCTGTCCTGCAGATGTGGAAGTGACTAATTGATGGCCGTTCCGTTTCTACCTGCAGAGAATATCGCCAGCAACTGAATATCTCAAGCCTGAATATTAACGAACCTGTGCTCGACCACAAGATCTGTGTGGCGGTCCGGAAGCGGCCGCTGAATAAACGAGAGAGTGCTCGCGGAGAGGTGGACGTTATCACGATTCCTAATCGGGACACGATTCTTATTCACGAGCCGAAAACAAAGCTCGATTTGACGCGATATCTTGATCACTCGAACTTTCGTTACGACTATGCATTTGATGAGGGCGCCGACAACGACCTCGTTTATCGTTTTACGGCCAAGCCACTCGTCAAGACGGTTTTCGATGGCGGTATGGCGACCTGTTTCGCCTACGGTCAGACCGGCTCCGGGAAAACTCACACGATGGGCGGAAACTTTAGCGGGAAAGGCCAGGACTGCTCTAAGGTAAGTTGCCTCATTGGTTTCCGTGGCTTCCGATTTACTTCTATTCTTGAAACAGCAACTTAGATCATTGTTACTTCTCCTTTGAACGAAACGAGGGGCAATGTCGCTTGTATATTAGGTTAACAGGTTCAGCGGCAAAGCAATTGGTTTGTGTCTATAACATTGTGTGTTGTAATTCTGGACTAAGTA
This sequence comes from Dermanyssus gallinae, assembly GCA_003439945.1. Lineage (NCBI taxonomy): Eukaryota > Metazoa > Arthropoda > Arachnida > Mesostigmata > Dermanyssidae > Dermanyssus > Dermanyssus gallinae. The sequence goes on from QVRM01006365.1 coordinate 188,602, forward strand.
TTCCTACATGGTTTCCTGTTAGATAAGACTAGTACCAGAAGAGACTATTATTGGGCATCACGAAAAAAGACGAACACAATTAACTTAGCATACTGCTTTCTGTGCTATAACCTATTAGTGCTATATCTATATAATTTCCTTTTACGTTTTTGCACATTAGGCGAAAAATGTGTTGACCCTAATTTCACCTTTTTAAGGGCATATATTACATGGCAACTCGAGACATCTTCACCATGCTGCGTCAGCCAAAGTTTGCATCGCAGAACCTCGTCGTAACGGCATCGTATTTTGAGATCTACGCGGGAAAAGTGTTCGACTTGCTCAACAGCAAAGAGATGCTGCGGGTGCTAGAAGACGCCAGAGGTCAGGTGCAGGTATGCGGACTCACCGAGATCCCAGTCCACTCCGTCGACGAGGTGCTTGAGCTCATTCAGAAAGGCTCATCTGATCGGACGAGTGGGCAGACGCAGGTTAATGCGAATTCGTCACGCTCGCATGCCGTGTTCCAGATTTCGCTCAGAAAGGCGTGAGTAGACAATTACATTGTATGTTCTACCGTTCTTGTAATTGTGTGGCTTTCATTCTCTTCATTGTGCCGACTTTGTAGTTGTAGTTGTAGACGCTGTAGAGTTCATCGGAGTTGGTCTAGAAATAGAAGCACATCGTTCTTTGGGTTCGCCACAGTGTGGTTCTTATGGTAGCCTGTTGACATATCCAATAGAGGTAACGTGAGTTTACTTTGTGTCCATCTAAATATATTGCGTTTGGATCGAATAATGTCCTCATTTGATTGAGCTATTTTTAATATCGAGTTCAAAGTTTGGCTGCAGCAAACGCACATCTACGTTGTGGTTGCGTTAATAATCACTTAAGTATATAAAGCAGTGCGAAAGTAGCGTGTTTTACCTAGGAAGCTGTTCGCGGTTGAATTTGTTACACTCACGTGTTTTTAACGGCTTACTAGGTTATCAATTATCTGCACAAATGCATGTTTGCAAATTTGCGATGTTTCATTTTCCCTTACCGAACCATGCGGTTTATTGGCAAAGTTGTTGGCGCCCTCGTGGAGCCGACTCTGGAGCGCAAAGTAATTCCCTTTATTCTGCAACCGATTTTATTGAACACTACAGTATTTGGTATTTTGTTTGTACTTGTTAATTATGGCGATTGCAGCACTCGGCTGCACGGGAAGTTCTCTCTGATCGACCTGGCAGGCAACGAGCGTGGCGCCGACACTGCCTCTGCGGACCAACGCACCAGAATGGAGGGGGCTGAAATTAATAAGTCTCTATTGGCGCTTAAGGAGTGCATTCGGGCACTTGGCCGAAAGAATGCCTCGCACACGCCGTTCCGTTCTTCGAAGTTGACACATATTCTAAAAGATTCCTTTATTGGTGAAAATACGAGGACGTGCATGATTGCCATGATCTCGCCGGGCATGTCATCATGCGAGAACTCGCTCAATACACTTCGCTACGCCGACCGCGTTAAGGAACTAGGTGCTGAAAATCCGCTAGAGCGACAAGAACGAGAAGACCGAGAGATGGAGAACATAGTCGATACTGACAACGTTGACGACCTCTACGACGTAAGTAGAAATGATCAAAGGCCATAAACATACTTTTTTTTATTTGAATTTACGGTATCTGTGTTGATAACTAAGGTCTTTGATCAGATGGCTATTTGGGCAAACCAGATCCACACAGGCGGACCAGCATTTGGAGAATTACCGTGAAAAAACGTATTGTTCTATCTGTATTCGATCAACATGTTCATACGCGCTCTACGTGCGTTTTTCTGCTTAGATCTAAAAGAACCGGTGGGTGTATTTGTGGCGGCATTCTTCACGCATTCTTCATCCATTATTACAGGGCGACCAGATCTCATCAGAGATGCTGGAGCTGACGCAAGCGGTCAGTCATCTTCAGGAGCTGGAAGAGGATTTGCTGGAGGCTCACAGGGAGATGATTGAGGTCTACCCCAAGTTCACGGTCCAGCTCCGACAAATAATGGACGTGACGAAGCGTGTCGATTATGACATGGTGGAGTACGTCGGCTGCATGACCGATCTTATCGAGGAAAATAAGCAGTACATCGAACGCATGGAGGCGCGATGTCGGTACGTTAAATTAGGTTTCTCCTTTCTCTCTTTCTATATATGTTTATGTATATATATATATATATATATATATATATATATATACTACATTTAACCAGATAATTCTATGAAACATTGGCAATAAATTCAATAATTCTATAAAACATTGGCAATAAATATTCACACATATTTATTTCAGGGCAATGCGGCAGCAAATGCAAGAAGAGGAGAAAATTTCGATGGCTCTTAAGAGACCAACGCATTATTAAGCATGACCTTCCCTCAGATCCAGCATCTGTCATATTTATGTTGGATTCAGCTGAATTGCTGCTGTGAACGATGAACAAACTCACCGATAGGCCAATCGAAGAAACCTGAATATCCGTTGTTCCGCTTTGTGGGAGAGCAACATGTCTCATCTACACCTGTGGAAAAGAGTAGCTACTTGGAAAATGACATGAAATACGTTCACTTTCTCGTCCACTCAACGGCCGAGAAGGCGAAGTCAAGTAGACATGCAACAGTACGTTTACTGACAGATCTAATCTCATAATCAATCCGTAATGCCTATTTATCCTTTTGCTGTACCGCATCGGGTTATGCACTCAATACGCCAAGCTATGTGTCGTGTGACATGAGCCAGCGTATTCTCGGAAACGGTTACCGAGTTAGCTGTCAAGAACAGATTACAACAACAGTTGGTCAAATAGATACAAGGTAATTTGCGATCCTATTTTTCTTCCTATATTTGATTTGCTTGTTCCGAATGGGCAACGATGTGTACTACTTGTGGCTCCCAACCGATCTTCTATCTGTGACCCCACCCTATGGACGTGTGTTTGTAGGTCTGCGCGCGACGAATAATTGATCTTTGCGCGAACGATCAATCCTGAATCGACCGTTGCCGGCGATGATCAAAAGTCGTTGATACAAATAGACGGCGATTACCTAGGTTCCTACAGGTCCAACTATGATCCTACTACTTGTTGCTATCATTTCGGTCTGGTAGCCAATTTGCCACATTCACAGAGTCGAAGTGGCAAGCTACAGCAGGTGTTCTGGTCGCCCTACCTTCTGGGCAGCTGTTCAGAATAATCTGCCATTCCTAGTTTACTCTCTGTAAAACGACAAAAAAAATGGATAATTTCTATGAAATAGTCGTGTTACTAACGCATCGTGTCGACCCATGTACAAGGCAATGCGAGAAATGTTCGACTTGTTTATTCATCATGCCGTTTATCGTACCTAGGTACTGTGATTATATCAGACATATAGAAGAAGACTAATTCTAGCTGTTCATATAGTAGATGCGAAAGGAACAACGACTGCGTGGATACTTATATTAGAAATGAAATGAGATAATGACACTAATATACTTCAATGTAGTAATCGTCATTACAGCCATTACAGTAACCAAGGAATCGTGACGTACTTTCACGGATTTATTCATTTTATAAATATTAACACTAATAATTATAATAATATGACAAGCATAAATAGTAATTAAGGAATGGCACATGCAAGGATCCTGTGTTCTAGGCGTTCAGAGTTTTACGATGGCGAGGGAGGTGCCTAAATTAAACCAAACCCATATCTATGGTTGTTCTGTGATGTGTCGCTACCAACGGCAAAAGCTAAACTGCGGCTCTGTCAAGCGTAGCTCAGCCAGGCATGTGCGACGAAAAGAAAAACAGCTAAAACACGGTGTTGCCCTTGGATTCGTTTTCGCAACCAAACCTAAGAAGCCGGATATCATTCAGGCACCGGCGAACAGCAACTGGGGTCGTCGCCGACGCCGCCGCCTCTGCTGCTTCGTCATCATCATGTAGTTGTCGATGTTTTCACTAGCGAAAGCTGCATTGTCAACCTGGGTAGAGTACGACAATACGAATGCGGCTGCGAGGCGGTTTTTGCATCCTTAAATGGTAGACGATTCCGGCCGTGCCAAGGTGGGGGCCGTGCGCCGCGATGCTCCCACGCCCACCGACCGAGATAACTCGAAAAGAGCGCGCGCGAAAGAGAGAGTGAGACCTCGACGAGGAAGAGACTCGAGACGTTTTTTTTTATGACGGCCGTATCCTGAGTTGTGTTCCCAACTCTTGAGTTGTAGTAGTGGTGATGGTGGTCGGTTTGGTGGCAGTTCCAGTAGTAGTCGTCGTCACAGTAGAGAAGTAGACGCCTGTCGTATAAATAAGACGGCGATCAATGGCTAGGGATGGGACTTCTAGCTTAGGTTCTTCGGGAACAGCAACGGATAGCGGGGACGCCGTGACATGATAAGGTAGCGCCGTTTGTGAAGGCACTTCCTCCCTCCTAGCCTGCCGACGATGCATATTAACGAAACCGTGCCAGCCACAAACCGTGTACCTGTGTTCAGACAATTTGGTCAATCTTTTCACGAATATAACACCGCTAAATGTATGTGAGTGGAACAAATACGAGGGCAAGCGGGTAGATGTGATAATTAAATAATTCATCATTCGAATTGTGTTATTGTTGATATTTTTTTTAAACTTTAGGTTGCCATTTACCCACAGAAATTTAGCGGACGACCGAGGTCGAATTAATATATATTTTAGTTTGAATTATTATAGGGCGACATTGCCTAGGGTGAATTAATATACTTATAGTATAATAAATTATTGCTATAATTAATATCATTCTTTCTATATATTATACTAAGCAAGGTATAATGTTATCGGACGTTGCTGTTGTCACGGAAATGCTATACGGGGAGCAAATTTCGGCCATATATGTATGGGGAGGTCAAAATAAGCTTAGTAACTTAAAGAGCGACAGTTTCACCACTATCGACTAAGTGAAGTCAGATAGAAAATGTAAACGTGTTTGGCCTGGCAGATTAAACGATGCAATCTCAACGAAATGTTACATCGTTGGGTAGAGGCGAACAAACAATTGAGAGATCTGAGTTCAAGCTGATCATGACATTTATATAGTAGATGATTTAATAAATTACTATTTAAGTGTGCCAGTGTAATCCTGACTAGTCACTATGCGTTTGAAAGTTTAACAGGGAATATAGGCTCACTTGAAGCTGCCAGGTTCATACTGCGTCGAAACACAATTTGGCCCTACCTTATAAACTCCTAATTGCGTCTCGCTTTATCATTAAATATTCTACATAAATAAGGCTCTGCAAAAATATTTCAATCGTAGCAGACGTATTGTAATTTATTACAAATTCTCGAGTGATCAGCTCTACAGGCGGAAGAAGACAAGTCAATACGTGAGTCCATTTGCACTAAGCAGTCATGTTTGAAGCATTGTGTGCGAAAAAATCTATTACTACCCCAACTATAAGTTCTGCGAGAGAGAGAGAGAGATTAAAGATTTGTTTAATTTTAGTTTTTTGCAGCCAATAAATTTAACACATTGAGAAATTATGATTACAATCAATTGTAAAGTCCGAATATGATTGACAGCAACTGTTATCATGACCAACCACGACAACCGGAATGTAGAACGACAACAACAAAGAAGAAAGCAACAACAACAACATACGCGATTGTTTACGCACGCATGCTGCTGTTATGGCAAGTATGTATAAAAATATGAGGATGTGATCAATGAGTTGTGTACGAATTTTAGTAGATGAACAACGCAAGCTTTAACCGTTTTTGGTTCGGCGGTCGCGCAAGCGTGCGTCATTGATTTGCGGAAACAGAGGCACGCAAAAAACACCACACACACCTACGCCAGATAAGCTCTACTCCCCCTTGAAATGCCACTTGGAAGCCCTCAAGGGCGACGCGTTGTCGGGAGTACGAGGTGTAATTGTAATGTAATGGTAGACTGGGGGCAGCGCACGCTACCACCAAGGCGATGTAAATCAAACTAACTTCAGTGGCTTTGACTAAACAGTTGCCTAGGTTGCTGTCGCTATGCTGCTGTTCTATAACAACTACTATTACTGCTACTACTACTATTACTATTACTACTGCTATCACGACCAGTATATGACTGTGGAAAGCAGCCGACCGCGCAGAACAGTGAAACAATAAACTGCTTTTTACTGACAGAGAAGATCTGTGTTCGTCTGTGCTCTCGTGACATTAGCTTCTTATGTAAGTCTAGAGGTCGCAATCTGGTTGCCGGCCGGCTATATCACTCAACAGAAGTTCGGTTAAGCTGCAATCTAAACAGATAATTAGACAAAGCCTCGAACCAATGGGATGCTACCGGTGTTCCCAGGACGCTACCGGTAGATTCGGTAGATTTTTAGTGGCAGTGGCTTAGGCGGCTAACGCACCGTTCGAAACGGGGCGTTGCCATGGCAACCACGGTTAGCAAAACATCGCTAGTTCGAGCCCTGGCCGTGCTGGTTGACTTTGTTGGACGTGGTTTTCATTGCGCTGCTGCTACATACCTCTGCTAGAGAAAGCCTATATAATTCCAGTACGAGAACGCGATGACGATAGATGCATTTAGACGATATCGTGCCACAGGCAACTTAGCCCATTACGAGCGTCTAAAATGTAGTTGTCAGAGCGTTAAAAAAAAGATCCATTGCTAGAATGGGGGCCGATAGAAGCTCTCGATTTGACACCCTGTCGACTGCGCCACTTCTGAGTCTCCCAGTACAAGCTCAATGGACGGTTCAGACCGCTGGGCCTCTCCAAGTTTAAATCGAATGTTAAAGCTAGGCGAGCCACGCGGCTTTCAGGGATTATCTCGCCAATCCGTCGGCCGGTTTAATCATTGTCCGTTCATACGTTCCCTCACCGAGCGCTAAACGCTTTTTTTCTCTTGGCTTTACCAACTCAGTGACTGGTTCTTTCACCCTCATACGCAATATATATAGTAAAAAGTTCGCGCCTGATGAAGGATGTTTCAGCAAGGTATGCGATTGGAGTCATTACGAGGATATCAGATAGAAAATTCACGGTTGCGATGTAATTGAACACGAACACTTAAAGAAGACGTGAATACGATGCTGCCAAGCACTATTTAAGGAATCCATAAAGGTAAGAAAAATATCAGGGAGCTTAGAGGGAAGCGACGCTGTTAATGATCTCGGTAAGGGACTCAAAACATAGCAAACTTCATAGCGGGGTAGCGATAAGGAGACGTTAGTATGCATGTTTGTAACAAAGACTAGAACGATTTATAGATGAACATCGTGAATCATGCCAAAAGATCAGTGAGTTCCGACGAGGGAAGTCGGCATTCGGAAATTGCTACTTACGGGGTACCACTAATCTACGAAAACGTAGGGGTAAACAAACGCCTCATTCTAGATGGGGTTAAGTTTTTCTTTGTATAGTGGGTTTGACCTAACAAACAGTTGTAGGAAGATAAAAAAAAGGGGTTTTAAAACGAAGGACGATGTTAGAGGAAGTACGGATGCAATGGGATTTGGGCATAGCAAGGCCTTTGGAAGAGTATAGGGAGGGTTGGAATCAAAGATGGACGAAATAGATACAAGGATATATGACACAGTTGCACTGACAAGCAACGTAAGGGAGGGCGCATGTTTTAAGAGTAAACCATTCTACTACGGCGTTTGCTGCTCATTTCACGAGTCGAGCGAGGTTGCACGAGGTGCGCGAACAACTGCGACCAAGCCATGGGGCAAGATGTCCAACCGTTCATTCGATAGACGAATTATCGAGGAGCAACAAAAACTGCTCTTCTAGTTCTAAAAGATGGTGTGTAATGTGCGTATGTTCACTCTATATGTAAATATAAACATCAATTCTCAGGCATAATTCTGATAAGTTCAATATGTGGGACAAAATTATCTCCGTTGCTCGTGCATCGTGTGTATGTCAGGGTGCGATATATTGATGGCCGAACATCTTACTCAGGTTAATATAAAGCCATAGTCTGTTATGCAAGTTACGCCTGAAATTGGCTTTGTTGATTTCTAATTTAGGTAACATGAATGTTGGGGTTGACCATAACTGATAATGATTGACAGAAGAAAAACAAAGCGAAGCGAACGGCGGACACATCTCAATAAAAAGATGGTGCACTACTCTCTCTCGCTTATTATAACAATACGTCACCAAAATCTACCATAATGACGACAGAGAAATAGTATCACAGCTCAAAGATCATTTGTTTTTCAATTGCGGGCGGCTAACTATATTAGTCGGCCGCAGGCACGCTGTATGACGTCGTTTCTCAGGATATATGTTAGAACCCTACCAAAGAAGCCTGACCAGGTAGAGTGCTACACTTTGACATCGCACTGGCCATTTATTTCATGCAGTATCGCATGAATTCCACCAAAGTAATTCTGTGATTACATATGTGTCGATTATTATATGTGTCTCCCCTTAACGTCCAGCAAGGAGAAAATCAGCGCGCTGCTCGTTGTGTTTGAAATTTGGATATATTGATACTAAGTGCAGCGTAACATTAGAAACATTGCCCGGCATGTTCCTAACTGAAGCTAGTCTAGAAGTTACTATTTTTTGTTTCAAGCTAATGCACTATCGGTACTGGCAACCAACAGCACCTAGTGTGGGACTTTCACCCACTAAAAACCTCAATCCTCCCCCCCCCAAAGTTCGGAATTGTGTGGCATTACTTCGAGACCGTGGGAGGGGAGTCTCGTGCTCCACCGGCTCTCATGGATCTCGTTGTGTCCCCAGCTCACGAGCCCGAGGGGATGCGTCGAGCCGTTCTACGGAGGGCTGGGTTGCCATAGCCCCTTGCGGGCACCCTCATCTCGACCATTTATTGGCGCCTGCGTGCCTCTGTAGCGCGCGCGGTGAGCGTTTTCTAGCCGCGTCTTCTTGCGCATAATAGCGTCTAAGAAATAGACGTTTGCCGCCCATGCGGCGGCATCCTCCATCATGTGAGCGACAATGCCTTGTGTCGATCTTCCTGCATAGCAATTCTGCGGACCTGGGCCAGGGCGGAGCGGGACGAGACCATATGGTCAGCATCGTCCGGCTGCCCCGATGTGCAGAGAGTGCACGTATCCGCCCGCGACTTCCCAATCCGCACCATATAGGTTTGGAATTGGCCGTGGCGCGTAAGGACCTGGACCGAGAAGTACGTAAGTGTCCCCCGGCCAGGCCCGTAATCTAGAAGTTACCTGTCGAACATGTAACAGACAAGCAACTAATGTTTAGTTGCTTGGATCGTGTGGTTCCATTTTATAAGGGCTTACTCTAAGAGACATCGTCTCCGATATAGACTATGGCTTTTTCAACTTAGTACTTTTAAGCAACCAGTTAACCATATAAAGGGCCAACACCAGACTGGAGTATACAAATTTTGTCAGGACTAAATTTTTGTATATAAATTAATATAGAAATCTATATTTTAAAGCATGAAAGAGAGATCCATATTATTGCACAGTTGAGAGGTGAAGCGCATAATAGATAGATAGGTTATATTATTTTCATGAATGGTTTAAAATAAGTAGAGGTTATATGAAGATACATAAATAGAAGTTAAATGAAGATGCATAACTTGAAGTTATATGAAGATACATAAATATAAGTTATATGAAGATACATAAATAGAAGTTATATGCGAAGATACATAAATAGAAGTTATATGAGAAGATACATAAATAGAAGTTATATGTAAAGATACACAAATAGAAGTTATATGTGAAGATACACAAATAGAAGTTATATGTGAAGATACACAAATAGAAGTTATATGTGAAGAATCACACCACGTAGCCACCTATTTTTGATATGCAAGGTGTCGCATTGCGTCACCGATCTTTACAATTATAGACTGATTGGCGAGGTATGCCGAAATTCACCGTATCGTCATTGGTTCGACATTGACCCGTGTTAATTTTTTGCATCAACAGCTCATGGTTTACACTCTAATCCAAGAACAAGTCGAGCGTCATTGAGCGCCCGGAGAAGCAGTGCTAATTTGGGTCAAATCTGTCATAATGCAGTAGGTGCTTTTCAATATGATGAACATTCAATTCCTTATTAATATGCAAGCAGGTGGTAGTGATTATAGTTGGGCCTGTAGTTGTCGACACAACCTTTAGAACCTTTTTTAAAATTTGGGTAACAATCAACCTCAGGAATACGGGCAGCACTTGGCCAACTTGGTACGAATATTGATCCCCACGGTGTCCAAGAAATGCTACACAATTCCGAGCCTGGGGAATGAGGAGGAATACGGGTTAGTCGGTTCGTAAGTCCCACACTAGTTGCTCCCAGCGACGCATGTGCATTATGCATTCCGGAAACCTCTCATTAAAGAAAAAGTATATATATTGAAAAAAGCTGCATTAATGGACCCCCAATAAAACTTCTGGCTCGTTGCATTTGTCAACTGTGATTTCTCCATATCTCATTATTGGAGATGCAAAGTGAGGTCTCATTCGGTTGAGTAGTAGCGGCAGACAGAAAAATCATTTTCATTTTAGAAGACATGTTATTATTGACTGGAGGTACACATATCACAGCGATGAACTTTGAAACTATGTCTGCTTTTTCATGATCAGAATTGATAAGTTCGTCACTAAACTTTTAAACGAGTATGGCCTTACGGCCACGAATCATTTTGTTCGCATATCAATAGAATGACCTTATGTCACCAAATTATAGTTCAGACTCTTCTGTATTGTTAGTTTTACTGCCATAATATGATCGTTTGAACTTGCAGCCATGAGTTCCTCAAGCCTTTCAATATGTCTACGAAGTTTGAATATGCTGCTACTGAAGGCACTATTTCGGTGAGGCCTAATCAAACTTCAATCAATGTATACGTTCAGTTAATCTGCTATGCATAGCTCTAAAACTGTATAAGCCCAGTTAATTTGCTATACAATGCCGTAATATAAAAGCCTTCAGCAAATTATAAGTTTCATTTGTGCATGCTAGGTTTGTACATATGCCCTCAGAGTCGGTCTTTGAAAAGATGAAGCCCACCTCGGGGCGTGACAAACAAAATGTCGGGAAATATATTGAAAAACACAGAGCCATGTGAGCCGTGGGGATAGAAGCCTCTAATAAAAAAATAGAAGTTCCTTTTTTTGGTTTTGGCGAATTAAATTTGGATAACTATCTTTATTCTAGTTCCTTTTACTTACGGCATAAAAGGTGAGGAAAGACTGGTCTCAAGAGAGACTTGCGCAGTCGCCCTATTGTGAATATTCCGGGCTACGACGCGCCAGGCGTACATACTATTGATGTGTTCCGTTCATGCAACGCATCTAGGCACATGCATTATTTGGCTTCTGCGATTTGTAGGATAGCAGTGTCCGTTAAGCAGCGCGGACATGGACAGCGTCGGTTGGCGGCAATGCCGAAGCAAGCGAAATACATGGCGCCAAATAGAAGATGCCGCCACCTTACTAGCGAAGACGCGGGAAGTCACTAAATGTGCGAGCAATTTCTGAGTATATAAAGAGGTATGAGAATAAATGAGTCAGTAGTCATTGGTGCGAGCCAGGCAGAGGACGTGTGTTGCTTGAGCGAGAGAATGGCGAACTCGTAACGGTCTCCGCCCAGCCATGGGGGTGGTGGACACTACAACTGGCGCAGTCGACAGGATCCAGTCTCGTGTAGCAGTGTCGAGCCCGGTGGCGTGATGCATTCGTCTGCGCCTCGCAACTGGAGGAGACACATAGGTGCGCGGGTTCGAGCCCCACTGTTGCACATTTGTATTTATGGGGGTCCGTCTATGAAGCAATGCGAAAAGCAGTCCCGTGGTCGTTAAATCTTGGCTGAGGGTCAGCCCAAAAACTTTACTTTAGTCTCGTGTAGCAGACGAACGGTGCGGACGCATGTTAGATCGGTCCCAGAAAATATCGTCGGATAATTAGTACGGGAGACCCCTTAATCCGTTTCTTTGTGCGGAACAGGTAGACTTGGTGATTAGGAGTACTTTATGCACAAAAGGGGAACTGTTAGTGAAGTTTTGTGAATTTTGTGACTCTCGGAAGGGTTACTACGAATACAGACTAGGGTGATATTTGGCCGCGTGTGCGGTGCAATTGCCAGAAAGTGGTTCTCGAGACGCTCCGGCGAAAAAAGTCCCACCATATCTGGAGCGGTTAGTTTCCGATTACCTGAGCAATAGACGGGTAGAAAACGGGCACACCAAGGTGAAGATGACTGCCGGAGTGCCGCAGGGTTCAATCATTGGACTTCTTCTCTGGAATCTGGCATACGACGACGTCCTAAACATCCAGCATTTTCCACCGGCAGTAGAATTGGTCGCGTACGCGGATGATCTGGCCGTGACAATCAGGGCCAGAACTAAGATAGAGCAGTGAGACGTACGCCAATATTGCGAGAGGTGCTGGCCTAACATTCGCAGCACAGAAGAGTGAAGCTATCCTACTCACCGGGAAGAAGAAGGACTCCTCTAAAGCTTTCGCTGTCGGGCGTAAATATTGAAAGAAGAAATCCCTCATGTAAGGATTGCGGCTGGGAAGGCGCAAAAGGCGGCTAATTACATCGCCCGTCTATTGCCCAACACGTACTGCCCGAGAGATAGCGTCCGGAAACGGCTCGCCTGTTTGGATGTTGCCTACAATGGACACAGACGCTACTAAAAAGATCTTGAGGAAGGTCCAGCGGATCGGAGCCCTACGTATCATTCGGGAGTATTGCACCATAAGCACGGCGGCCTCGCTCGTGCTGGCGGAGACAGTGCCCTGAAACCTAAAGGCAGTCGAACGTCGGCGCCTGTGGGTTAACCCAGATAGGGAGTTCGTACAAGAACGCGAGGTGACACTCGATCGGTGGCAGGACAGCATCCCGAACGGGCAACCAGGGGCGCTCGTGAGGAACCTCATTCCGAACATCCGCCGATGGATGAATTGTCCCGGGGCCGTCTCACATACCCCCTGACCCAGGTCCTCATGGGTCACGGCGATTTCCGGGTGCATTTAAATCGGATAGGGAAGGTTGAGACAACGCAGTGCTTGTACTGTGACGATGTGGACTCTCCGGAACATACAGTCTTGCGATGCGCCGCATGGACCGAGACCAGACAAGCCTTGCCCAGAAAGAACACACTGGGAGAGCTAGTCACGTACATGACTACGTCGGTCAAACACTAAGACGCGGCTGCAAAGCCTATTCAACGGATCATGAAAGCAAAGGAAGAGACAGGAAGAAGGAAAGTAGTGGAAAGCGTCCGATCGTTGTTGCCAAGGCGCGACTCGACAAGCAGGACCTAACGATCTAACACTTCTGAAACTTCCCTTCTGCCTGTGTGTAGTTTTTCTTCTGCGTTAAATATCTCGCAGGTCGGAGGGTCATCTTAAGGAGGATACATATATGTAGGCACTGCCGTCTATATATGTAGGGTTTTAGTGCGTAGTGCCTTAATTTTTCGGCTTGACTCTTGTCAAGCGCTAAGACTTGCCGTTAAGTGGCTGAGTCCCGCACTGTCTGAGCGTTGGCATGTTAGGGGGCTTACTAACTCCTGTTATGCTTTCTCTCAGTCGTACGTAAATGTATTTTAAACCCTAAACCTACAAAAAAAAACAAAGTCGACAGGATCCAGAAGAATAAAAAGGCAGTACAACAATGCCACAGGTCTGCCACCCCCACCTCCGGTTCTGCCATCTATGGACCGGCCAACAACAACGTAGAGGGAATGGCACCAGGCACGGAGCCGGAGGAAGACGGCGAGGCGACTACGTCAGGATGGTGACGAAGCTAACGAAGATGTTCAAGGAACACAAGGGAGCAGCCGTTGCCGACGACCAATTCGGCAGCCGTTGCCGATGACGACAACGGTGAGTACTTAGCGGCACTGCGGTGACTGATGGTGGGCTGCAAGCTCGACGCTCGGGACCCGGTGTTAAGGAACCAGCTCATTCTGGAGGCAACGATGCCACAGGTGAGAGGAACGCTTCTCCTCAAGGAGGTCTTGCTAGTCGAGCAGGCCGTGACGGCCGCGCTACACGTGGAGAGGTGCGTCGCGTAGTCCGGGTGGATCGCAGGTCGATGCGGGTAGGTGACGAGAAGCGGAAAGCTAAAGGGCCGGCGGAGTGAAGCGGACAAAGGCCGGCGGCAGAGCGAGAACACGGAGCGGGTGGATGCCAGGTGTAGGGATGGAAAAGCCACGAGTACGGAGCAGTCGAACAGGCCCCGGCGGGCACGCTACACGTGGAGAGGTACGTCACGGAAGCCATGTTGGATGCAGGACGACGCGGGTTGATGAACGAGGTGCGGGAGGCGGCGGAACGAAGAGGACAAAGGCCGGCGGCAGGGCGAGAACACGGAGCGGGTGGATGCCAGACGTGCAGATGGACAAGCCACGAGTACGGCGCCGAAAGTATGGCTATTTCGGTCGGAAGTGTACGAACGCGGCAGAATGTACGGGCGATCGGCAACGCTGGGATCATTGGATCATGCCTGGAGGCGGCGGAGGAGGAGATCTGAGGATGAGCGAGCGCGAGTGAACGAACCAAAGGAGTACGCAGACGGAAAAATAACGGCAGTCGTAACCAGGTTCGTGCGGTCGTGCCCGACGACTGGGTCAGTATACGGAGGCCAGCTGCCGCCGGGTACGCCACATGAAGACGACAACGCACCGCTGTGAAGGACGTAAAGACGGGATAGAATTCAAAACAAGCCTGTGAAGGGGGGACAATGTAGGATAGCAGTGTCCGTTAAGCAGCGCGGACATAGACAGCGTCGGTTGGCAGTATATAAGGAGGCATGAGAATAAATGAGTCAGTAGTCGTTGGTGCGAGCCAGGCAGTGGATGTGTGTTGCTTTAGCGAGAGAATGGCGAATTCGTAACGGTCGCCGGCCAGCCATGGGGGTGGTGAAAACTACGCCATGCTATTCTGAAGAAAGCGTCGAACTCAGCGCTCTCGGCAAAGGTAATTGCGGCGGCGGGCATTGTGCAAACGAACGTGCGAGATGTGTAAAACCTTCTCAGGAAGACACCTTGACTCACGAAAAAAAAACGCAAGAGGAAACCACGATTGACCGCTGAGCATCAGAAAGCTCGTCTCGACTTCGCCCATTATACGATGTAATGAACCACTGAGTGGCACCGAGTCCTCTTTTCGGCTGAAAAAAAAAGTTCAAATTTATTAGACCGGATGGTAATTCGACCCGCTATAGGGATCTACTAGAAGAGCAATCGGCGCATTGTGAGCTAATGGGAGACCGCAGACAATAAAAGTGATGTTAAGTTTTTGGTGGGATGCAAAGGGGATGATATATTATGAGTTGTTTCAACTAAACGAAACGCTGAATACGATCAAATACTGTCAACAACTGTACAATTTGAAGAGGACAATTAACCAGAAGCGGCCGGAATCGGCGAACAGACCAGGAGTGACTTTCCACCACGACAACGCAAGACGGCACACATATCTGCTCGCCACTAAAAGTTAATGGAATTTGGATGGGATTTTTTGCCACATCCTGCGTATAGTCCTGACCTTGCTCCATCGGATTACCATCTATTTCGTTCCTTCAAAATTCCCTTAATGGCAAAGATTCTGGTTCTTTAGAAGGTGTTAAAACGTACATATACCATTAGTTTGGAAGCCAGGACGCCATCTTCTGGAGGAATGGAACCATAAGCTTGCCTGGACGTTGGGCTAAGGTAGTTGAACAAAATAGGGCATAAAGCATTCAATAAAAGCTTTCCGTTGTAACGACATGTGTCTTCAAAAGATAGGTGAAAAATCCGAACTTATGGATCAACCCAATACATTAATATTATGTAGTCTTGACAAATATAACTTACAAACAAAAGCGATATTCAACACTAATTTTTGAAGCCGGTTTCCGCGGTGCGCCTTCTAACAGGTGTTAAACAAGGCGGCCGCGGCATTAAAATATGGGCCGCCAATAAAGCAGTATCAAAGTGTCTTGTCTTCACTCTCTATTTTGGCGGCAAGCCCATGCGTAGAATTGGGAAAATACACTTACTGAATTTGATGTGAGGAGAAGAGAAACTGGTCCAATAAGGTATGCGCAATCCTCGTACACGAAATACGAGACTCTAGGTTGCCCCCAACTCAATTTGGAGCTAGCCAAAGCCAAAACATTGTCAGGGCTTCACCTTTAGTAGGTTTTTATTTTGGATATGCTCTGTTGTACTAAGTTGAAATTACAAGTAACCATAGGCCGGGCAAGCCTCCATATAGGAAAGAGATATAGCGAGGCGGAATAAGTGTGGGAACTCGACGAATAACCGCGGTCAGTCGGTTCGTCAGTACCGGCACATCTCCTGTCAGCTCTAGTAATGGAAGTAGAAAGCTGGGCTAACAAAGAATGCAGATAACGGTTGAGACGTAGGGCATGCGTTTTGCAGAACTAACTCCATGCGTCGGGGTCAAGTCCTACACTGCCATAGGATGGACATTTTTATTTCTGTAGTAATCTTGTTGGCTACGATATCATCTTCCTCTATATATGCAACTACGATATCATCTTCCTCCATAAACAGATAAAAACATGGCACGAATGCGGGACGTAGCGTCTCTGAAGTACATGCGGTCAAATTAAATTTCAAAGCTACGAATCTTGCCATGTGACAGATTACTTGAATCAAGTTAACGTGATTAATACTGATTGTCGCTTTCAAGCACTTATATATAATCCAACATTTCTTGTGCGAGGCAGACGCTGGAATTAGATATATATATATATATATATATATATATATATATAGCTGCTGAAGGCAGTGAGTGTGATTTACTTGTACGCAGAGAACCCTCAGGTCGAGCCTTACCACAGGTTGCTGACGATGACGCTGACTAAGCGAAACACATCTCCCTTCAACTTCATCTCCCCTCTCTCGCCCGATGACTGGTCAAACTTCAACCGCTTCTAGTACCATTTGCAGCAAAGATGAAAAAAAACAGTACCGAAACTGTCTCATGGACGCAAAGTCGAAGTTTGAAGAGAAGCGCGACGTCAAATTTCTCGAACAAGCCGCACAATATCCGTACGTATGGCTCCGATACTCTAGAGTCGTCCACCGTCCTGTCCGGTAGAACCTGATAAACTCCAAGCTCATTTTGGTGCGACCCCGAGCTCAACCAATGCAATCCCGAACGAAGTCACTTATCTGCACTCGTATTGGCTGCCAGAGGACGTCGAGCTCGTAAAGACTTTGCGGGAAAAATGCACGATTCGGGAGGAAACGAATAGTATTCTAAGGCTGCCCAACAATAAAGCTTGTGTACCTGATGGAATCTACAACGAGCACATCAAGGATGCTTTCGCTTTCATACCCCGTTGGACGAGACTGTTTAACGCTTACCTGGGCTCGAGTCATATTTCCGGAGAATGGAGAGAGTGTATAATAGTAGTTATTCCCAAGGGGTCCCCGCGACCCAAAGTCTAGGAGAGAAATGGCGAAAAAGAACTGCAAATACAAGCGTTTGTTTACATCCTCGTACGGCGTTCAAACTTCTGCCATGAGCGCCGTAATGCTCAAAAAAAAAAAGAAAATGCGGGTTTCGGGCTGGAAGATCGACGATGACGGCCTGCAAGCTGATATCGAAAAAAACACACAGACGGCCATAGCGGTACATCTACGCCGTCTTTGTTGACTTGACAAAAGCCTTGTTTGACGAGAGATCGTACTGACGAAACTAGCGCTACAAGGAGTACCGCATAATATTCTAGGCCTCCTGAAAGGTATGTTGCCGAAAAGCTTCATAATCATGGATGATGGAATTATTGAAAGGGTCTAGCAGAGCACGGGATTTGTTTAAAAAGACAATCTAAGCCCCCTGCTATTTGCTCTCCACATAATTGGCCTTCCTTCGCGCATTAAACAACGTCGTCAATCCGTGTACCTGATTCTGTATGCGGACGACCTCGTGGTGTATGGCGAGAGCAGATTTCACATACAGCAAGCGCTTGCAACTTTCAGCAAGGTTGGAAACAAAAGTCGGACTTGAAATCTGCAGGTCTAAAACTGTAGCTCTGAAGTTTCGGAACGGTGGTAGAGTCGGTCGGTGTGACGCCTTTCGTCTAGATGGTGGTCGGCCAGTATGTCGAAATTGATTCGGTGTGCCAATTTTTAAGCTCAAATGTGTAGCTAGATGACAAATGTACGTATGTTCTTAGCAAAATGCAGATATTTCTTCTGTAGATCTAGTAGGTATTTCATATAAATAGTGAGAAATAAAATGAAATCAAAGTGTATATATATATACACACATACATATATATAATGCAATGAAATACCGAGGACGCCAGAAGAGGCCTATATCTTCTTCCACAGGCAGAATCATCTGCGCCTGCCATTGTTATTTTAACACGTTTCGCTATTTCGATGGGACCTTTTAAAATATACGGACCGTCTTTGGGTCAATCTTTTTATTCGCAAAAAGTTTGCGTGCGCTCTACGAGAAAATGGTTATGGAAAGTTTCATAGTATCGGGTAGACCGTCTGTTTGCAGGTGACTGAGATCTAGAGATGCTGACATAGAGACCACCAAGTCTCTGCGGCTGCTTCTTTGGAACTGTGAGGGCCTTAGAGGAGCTATAGATCTAGCACCTGTTGACATGCTTTCATCGGTGGACATTGCACTCTTTACGGAGACTTATCAGCGGGAATAACTGCATTTTGTTAGTATGCGAGCGTTCCACCAAATGGCAATTCTACCTGCGGGAGGTCGTAGTAAACCAGTAATGAAATATAAGCCTACCTACATAAAAGTATATCGTATGTTTTCGAGGTGGCCGCAAGGAAACACTTACCGGTGTCAGCAATTGTAAATATTGGTGATATTCGGGAAAAAAGCGAGGCGATCTAGACTTGGTTGTCACGCAGCATGTAGACCTCTCACATTTAGCGGTTGATAGCCTGGAGGTGGGCCGTGATATTGACACTTCCTGTGATTTGCTAGATGTAACTATGCGAAGTGTAGTCAAGTAGAAGAGATCAAGGCAACGAAGATCACGACAGCGGCTTTCTCGGGCTTGCTACCTCGCCCACCGTGGGCTGCTCGATATTCCTGCGCCAAGTGCGGGAAAAGACACCGTCGTAGCTTTTTGTCAGTCGCCGGCTCCTAATTGGGCCAAGTGCCCTTTTTTGAAGCAACTTCTAGATGGCAAGAACATAAAGCTCGCCTGCTATTTAAGTACCTGGACAGGAGGCTAAATTGAACACTCCACACAGGTAATCGCTCTGAGGATCACAACGGCTTATGGAACAGTCCGCACGGTCCCCGTTGTAGTTAGTACGGTCCCCTGGCACTTGAAAGCCACTGAACGACGATGACTGAAGTAAGGAATATAACCCTTGGCATTTGGCCGAATGGGTCTCTATTTTGGACGGAGCGCCCTGGTACACGGTAAGGACTCTAATTCCGCATATTAGTGCAAGCTAACGTTTTACGTGACTCCTCACCGGACACGGTGATTTTCAGTCCTACGTGACACTTCCTGAACACACAGTCCTGTGGTACCCGCCATAGGCCTACCCGCGTGATGATCTACTTAAGGCTAATGGCAGCACGCTTAAACAACTTATCATTAAGTCATGTGACAACTTGAATAGTATTGCTCGTACTATTAAGAACATCCTGCGCGTCAAAGGAAAAAACCCCAGACTAGCGCCAAGAAACCGTTTTTACATGACAGGGTCCCGGGGGCATCCTGGCTATGTTCTTAAACTACTTTCCACTCTAGTCAGTCCTCTAAAAGTCAGTGCTTCAGTTAGTGCTCAAACAGGCAAGCCTGGAAATTCTACGTTGTACAACTTTACGTTATGCGATCCTGTAGGAGCGCGAACCATCTGCTTAGCGAAGGACAGGTAACGTGTCACCTAACCGGTCATCTATAAATTGCGACACAGTACGCCTGGCTTCAAAAACTGAGCCCTCGCTCACATTGCGAACAATTTTCAAAGGAAATATTCATAGCAAACAAAATGCTATGAATATTTCCTTTGAGGACGAAGAAGTAAGTTAGGTCCTGCGTTCCCTTCCGAGAGGCAAGGGTGCGAGGCTATAGCAGATGTACTATGAGCAGTCAGGTGCAGTCTAAGCCGCTCTTGACAAACTATCTTTGTGATTTCTTCAAAATATTATTAAGAGGAGACAAATGTTAAAAGCCTGGCAATCACCAGGCTTCCCCTGCTATTTAAGGGCAAGCATGGCAAATCTGGATCTTCTGCACATATATATATATATATATATATAAGACGGATCGAGTACGTGACCGACGAGACCCTTCCGCCAAACCAATCCGGCTTTCGGAGAGATCGGTGAACGTGGGATGCAATACAGGTGCTTCGCTCAGCGATATAACAAGTTGTGGCAAGACCAGGAGGCCATTTGTACGCAGCGCGCATAGACTGCATCATGGCCTTTGACAGGCGCCTCGAGATCTCTAAGTGAAGTAACTCTGGAGGGCACCTTATTAGTCAAGGGTGTGTTGGATGGGTTGTGGGTGAACTAAAATGTGGAAACTCCCCAAGGGGACCCACTAAGCATATCCTTAACTCTTTTGTTTGCCTATTACGCCCAGGGTGCCATCAACTGTATCACTTCTCTGGCAGATAGCCAGCGGGTCGATTGGCTGCTGAAGACGGAACAGGATAATAAAGTTGAACAAGCCTGACGGGAGGTTAAAGATCTGGTCCTTTTCAGCGCCTCTTAGCTCAGGTCTGGTCTTACATGTGACAATCGCTACATCTATACCACATACATAGCTCATGACCATCATCACCTGATCTGTTCGAATACAAACTTCCACGAAAAGTACAGAGAGTGCATCTGTCGACTTTGCTTTCTTGTAGGGTATCATGTGCCTGCCTGCCTAGCACTTATAAAGAGGTTGCTGTGCTGCTTCTGTCGAATGACAGGTCAAGAGCAGCTTACAATTGTACAAGTAACAACCACTGGGTCTCTGGTGGCGTTGCGCTTTCTCAAAAAACGCTACACCACTTCAGGATAAGGTCTTTCCGAATCGGCCGCTAACAACAGCCAAGACGCTCTTAAACCCAAGCGCTCTTAGACCTACCCTTCTCTACATGATAAGTTAGGGAGGGCAGAGGAGAATATGAGAGCTCTGAATTGCCAAGTCAGAGAACGGGGCCTAGACGTCGCCGTCACTGCCGCAGCATAGAGGAGGCCCTTCGGTATCCCAAAGTCAGGGGAGAAGAGTAGAAACACTAAAACCTTCCTTCTAAAGGCGAATGAAAGGAAGCCGTACGCGGATATGATTAGGGATCTGGGTACAAAAGTAGACTCCAACGCCGTCAGCGCCAAGACGCTTAGGTTCGACAGCAACCTTCAGGGTCTTTACAAACCCGCTATCCACAGGCTCTCCCCCCTTCCTAGACCACCGTCCAACGGACGGACGGTCGGCTGGCTGTTGTTTAATGATCCGACAGCGGCCGTCTAACGCTGCCGAACCATTCGTGTGGAACCTCGCACAAACACACACTCCCATATAATTACATTCAACGTTGATTGTGCAAGACACTGATGGGCTTAGTAGTCGCTCTCTATGCCAGAATATGTACATTGCTTGTCAAGGCTGTGCTGTACTGTGAACTCAACAAATGGCATCAATCTTTAGGTGTAGTCGCATATCAAACGTTTAGTGTGGTATGAATAAGATCGATCGTGGGGTTTGTCAAACCCCCGCAAATCTTCCGAGTCTACAAACCTAACGTCACCTGGCCCCATAGGACCAGCACTCCGAGTGAATAGATTATGTACTCGTTACACACGTTTTCAGCTCACGCTTCTTGAGGACGCAAATTTCCTTGGGAAATTCGGTCAAGATAGTCGGCAGGGTGTATGCGACAGCATGACGGGTGGACTCCATTAGAGCTCCTTGTTTTATGCATTGTCATGTACTGCCAAATGTGGGTACTGCATGTTCTTGTGAGAACGTTGCAGTAGCCCAGAGGCAAGAAAAATAACGGACTGCTTGACACGGGCTGTCAGGAAGGGCACCTGGCGCTGCAGGCCTAGAGGACTGAGGCGACATGTGTTCCCTCGCCTTGTTCCTAGCCTTAAGCGTGGCCCCCTGTTCGCTGCGAAGCTCCTCGATCTGCTCTGCTGCGTTCAGCTTTTTCACTGCGTTACATCGTGCGACCCTTAGATTTTGAGGGCATAGAGTATGTTACTTCGACTACATAAGCATGTCACTTTGCCCGTATACCCATCAGATAAAGAGCCTACATGCAAAATGTCGGAGGCTTCTCTGTACAATCACCCTATGCAAATAAAAGAAACTGCCGCGGACGTGTACGATCTAACGCCCGGCAGGCGCCTGTGCCCCCTCGCCCACAGGGTAATTTCCAGCCCCGGAATCCACCCGCTCCCGGGTCCACCCTATGACATCCGAAAAACCCTATAGTACATAATGGTGCCAATGAACCAACACAAAAGGGGCCAGAACTCACCTCTCGAGGACTCTCGGGCTGCCAACCTCAGGAACACATTTCTAAGGGAAGCCAGGGCCAAGGACATTTTAAGTAACAATGAGTCAGATTCTTAAGATTATTTAGCTGAGCTGCAACCGCAGCAGACAAGCCCACGCTATGCTACAATAAATCAGCAACCAATTAGGCACTGATTTATTGCTGCTGAGCGAGTCCAACATTCCGCCCACCGGATCGGAATGTAAGCGGCCTAAAAATAAATAGCACTAAACTGGGCAGTTGCTGCCGCCGTTAGACATCTAGATACTGCAGTGGGCACGGCTTTCCCTGAATCGAAGTGGTTTACACTGAGTGTTTTTATCCTTGCAACTGCAGCCCCAGCATTTCACTCGACGTTTTAAACCATCTTTTAAATGACTTAGCTTCCTCTTTAGGCCAACTGACACTCCATTTCTAGTCGCAACCGAAGATTTTAACGCCACCTCCAACACAAAAGGCTTCGCCGAGACCAACCGAACGGGACTCGCAATCCTCGAATCGATGGCGGCTACAAATCTGATCTTTCCTAACACAAGTCATCCCACTCTTCACAGTGGTGGACGCACCTCCTGTATCGACCTAACAATGACGCGCCAAGCGGAGGCTCATCGTATACACTGTATTCTGTGGTCTTCTGGGGAGTATATAATCAATCAATCAATCAGGTTTATTGACGTGCCCAACAATCTGTCACCTTTCATTCAAAATATACATAATATACGAGTGCTTGTACCGATCAAAAGTGTGTACGCGATAAAGCAATAAAATTAAGTATAAGTAACACTTGTAACTGGAATGTAAACTGGATAGTATTACAGGAGGAAGAATTCTTTAGCGACCATTATTTTATGCACTTCAACGTTCAACGTGACAACGTTTCCCAACCAGCGACATCATCTTCCCCGTTGTTTCGTTCATTGTTTCGTCACTGTTGTTGTCGCTGCTGCACCTGCTGTTAGTTGAGTTGCGTTGTTATTGTTGCTGCGGCTGCTTTTGTGTTGGTTTTATTGTTGTTATTCCTGCTGCTATTCTGCCTCCGCAACCTCAATCGATTGACCGGCCTACAAGTGAAAGTCACACTTTGAGTGTCACCACAGGACTGACGTAACGCGTAGTGATTTCCACGACTCAGGCGTAACTATAGGATGTATTATGGTAAGACCAGCGACACGTGGCAGTCGTAGTAGTCATAGTAGTAGTCATAGTAGTAGTAATAGTAGTAGTAGTAATCGCGTAACAAAGTCAATTAATACGGACGGGAGCACAGAGGGAGTCCACCATTGGGCTGACATTGAGATTACTGAAAGACGGCAGAAAGGAAACTGAAAGGACATGTGTAGCATGCGTAAGAATGTGTCACATTGAGTCTTCATATGATATAATATTAGTTGTATCAAGTGAGGCTTACGTGTGTATGCCTGTATGTATGGACGTCTACAACAATCGCTCGCGAGCATTGTTTGTGCATGATGAAAGTGGTCGTAGTAGAGTGTTGAATGGGTATGTTATTATCGATGTCAATGGTGCTTTTTTATGTCATTATTAAGGCTTGCCTAATAAACCCGTGACAAGGTAAACAGGTCAGAATGTTCTTTGTCACGGCACTTTTAATATATTAAACAGAGCCACTTTAGGTTGTACGAGCGGATAACTGGAAAGACCGAACGAGCGTTTGGAATTGCTCAAACTCTTTAAGGCGCATTCTAAGCGACGCATGACCATGTTCGTGACCGAGTCAGTCGTCCTATACGGGGCTCCGGTCGGGCCTTCTGAAACTTTAACAATCGCAATGAACCGGAGTCACCTGCACCGGGCTCAACGGGTCGAAGTCCTAAGGGTGATCATGGCGTGTCGCACGACTCGTGAAGACCCGACACACCAGAAGGAAGACGAGCGGCGACGTAGCATTGCCCTAGGCAGGAGGCGTGGGACGGCCTGGAAAAGGGTGTCCAAACCGCCAGTCTCCGGAAACTTACACCAAACATCAAAAAGTGGCTAAATCGGCCTTGGGAAAACTGCTTTTCCACACCACCCAGGCCTTGACGGGTCACGAAGACTTCCAGTCCTACCTGTTATGTATCGGAAAGGCTTTCAGCCCCATGCGTCCACCGCGGCGATGGACTTAGAAATCAGACTAAGAACGCACGATTCTGAGAGTTCTGTATCCAACGCGGGCGAAGCTGCGCGCCTCCGCAAGGTTTTTAGCACCGTCAGCACCGAAGACACTGGGGCGGACCTGCTCAGATTACTTGAAGTATTTACATAGGCAGCGTCTCCCAATCTCCCTACCCGGTCGGTGGGGGGGTTCGGAGACGACTGATTTTTAGTGGACTGGAGCCCCACACCACTGGCAGACGGCCTCTTGACCAGTTTCCTGCAGTGGTGGTCGTGTACGCAAACCACATCTTCCAAGTACTCGTCGACACCAAAAAAAGTCTAAACTATATGCATAATTCATATGAGTGAAATACATGTGACGATGATGATTATTTTTATAGGCATGGTCTACAACGAGAATAAACGTAAATGGGTTTTATATTGTTAAGTGTCTGGTGCAACTGCCTATGCAAACACAGGGTGGACCAAGCAAAGGTGCAGCCCTTGTGTACAATGGCAACCTACTGAAGTAAAAATGTATTATAATGATGATAACTGTCTTTGTTTTTTTTTTGTAATGAGAAATGCACAATTATATGGCATGTACTCAAACCCCGTTGAGGAAACAATTGATAGATTTAAAAAGCTCTCTCGGAAACCAGCTTTACTTTGTGGTGACCTGAACTGCCCAATAGATACCCCGGCAATGAATATACAGATGCTGATCAGCACATTACACGACCGAGGTCTGTGCCACCACTTCAAACGTGTAGACATGTGTGGTACCACAAAGTAGATTTACGATCGATAATTGCAACAAACATTAACGCGATTTGCCTGACGTACCAAGGCGTGCTGTGGCAACTGGCAGCTTTCGGAGCCAAATCGCATCTTCCGGTTGGATTCAGGGCGCGGATGCCGGCAGAATCTCTTATTCAACGGAGACCAAAATTGTCAAAATCGTTAGACTTTGTTTATCATTTTGTTCTATAGTCCCGAACAGTTTTTAAAGCAGATAGTCTGTTTTCTAATTCGGTTAATTCGGTTCTAATTCGGTTAATGGGGACGGCAATCGTATTGTTTCCGCCACACGCAGCATCTGGGAAATGCGACCCAGGCGCAGCATTCATAGGTGAACGCGGAGCTGTTTAGGTTTAAACATTATGCCGTTCAAGCGTATATTCTCTCCTGATTATAGAGAGTATGCTGCCTCTAAATCAACGACTCAAAAGGGCCTACAAGCAGACGATCCAATCAGCCAAAAGGAACTATATACTTCGATTAAAGAGGACCTTCTCATTCTGGGAACCATGAGACATCCGCGGAGCTAATTTTACCATCATAGAGGGCATTTTTAAAAACTAAACTTATATCATGAAGACAATAACTTATAGAGCACCAAATCTGGACCAAGTGCAAAATCAATACCTGTACAAAGTTAGACTGCTGGCCCCCGTTCTACACACTCTATCCAACGAAATCCGAAATTATCTTCGCATCCTTGCCCTTAACATGGAGGGAAATTATTTTAAACCTTATCAGGAAAAAGCAAAGATGTTGGCGAAAGTGGGCTGCCTTTGCCCATTTTCGCCAACATCTTTGCGTTATCGACGTCGGAGTGGCATCCCCGAAGAGCAGCATAGATCTAGAAAAAAAATCGATAAGAAATGCTTAAACCATGCTTTTCTGCGAGACTCGGCCGAGTCTCTCCCAAAACGGCTGTCTCTTTACTCCGTTTTTGTAGACTTTAAGTCCGTTGACACAACTTCGCGGAAACTGGTTGTGGAGAAGCTGATGCACCTTATAATTTCACTCATATTTATCTAGCTTGTTGCCTTAATCCTTTAACAAGACACTGTTGTCCTTGACGACGGTGTTCTCAAGCGCGGCATAAGTTCATCAAGGTGTTGACGACGCCACAAAATCACGTAAGTGCTACTAGTCTGGTTATAAATGTGGTTAAACAAAGGCTATTATATTTAGGGGAGGTGGTAAAGATGCTGGCAAAGACAGACTTCGTCATGAGGGAAACCCTGTCGAGTATGTGAAACACGTCTCCTGCTTCGGTATAAAACCACTAGGTCGTGTTTTACGCGACTTGTCAAGAAAATCTTATGTTATTCCACAGTATTCAAACGCCAGTGCAGTTGTCTTTACAAGCAGCTCTACAGCCATAGATGCAGATATAAAGATCGGCTCCACAACTGCATAAGGAGTACAAGTGATACGGGCTTGACGTAGCCAAACGAACCTTGCTGACGTCGATAAGCTCAAAGCTGCATTTCTCAAACGCACTCTGGGTGTCTATAGAAAAAGCTGCAGCCGACTTGTCTATCTGGTGGTTGAAGGACCTCACTTAACAGAGTCTTTACGACAAGAAAACTACAATCTACTTCGCACTGCGGCGTTTAAACAACACATTTAGAATTGGGAGACGAAAGTTGCTGATGTGGATCCAGTCTTCTCACCAGCACTCACTTTGGGCACGCGGAATAGTCCAAATATAAAATCTCGAATGGGAAGTCAGCCCCACTACGCTGGAAGTCAGCCCCACTACGCTGGAAGTCAGCCCCACTACGCATTCAACAAAACGCGTCCGCTCCCACGGTGAAAATCTGCTCACCCGTAAACGACATACAGCCGTCGGCATCTTTTTCTAAACGGTCTTTTTCTGCGGTTGTCCAAAACGGTATTAAGGTCCAGCCATCGGCCTCGCTACCCAAACGGTCTTTCTCTGCAGTTGTCCAAAACGGGGCTAAGGCTCCTTCACGACCCGTAAAGCAGCTCCAAAAAACAGGAGGGGATGTTAAGGAGCTCTCACCGAATGCTATCGCTCCACCGCAAGGTGACTGTCTTGACAGGATAATGCTCGCGATTACTGAAAAGATCATACCGACCATTATCGAAACCATTGTAACACACATAAGTAGCGCTATCGAGAAGGCATTCTCGTGCATTCTCCCTGGCGCGCCTACACAAGCCACTTCCGTTGGGCCCGCTATCGGATCCCCAAACAACCTCACCGCTGGCCTGCGCGATCAGCTTAAAGACGCTCTGCTGTCTGCTGTCGCTTCAAGTTTGACTTGCTTGCGCGCACCCGAAACTGATCCCGCGTTGACAGCGACCTCCCCTGTTGTCGCGGGCGACAACGCACTGGAGTCTCCTGCGGCCTCACAATGACGTCACAACAAGACATCCGCAGATGGGCCGTTCCCACTGTCAGCGGTCGCGCAAGCAACGGTCCGAATCTTCCTACAAGAGACGTACCCCAGGCAAGTTCGACTGCAAGCACACCGGCTCAGTCGTCACTGCATGACGTTATCCTCATGACGTCTAAAATAAAGAGCGCATCTAAGATGATTTCCTGTGTACCCCGGGGTATTCGCGACCAAATGTCTCTGGAGCTTGCAACTCTGATCAATGAGGTCTGCTCAACGGCAAGCAGAGATTCTTATAAAAGACTACTGCAATTCCCAACTGCAGTATTTTGCATACCATCCCAGAAGGAACGCGGCCGCACCCTCACATCGGTACTACGCGAGAATCTTAACCGATTCCGGGCGGGACATGGTTCCGAAACTAACCCATATGCTTCAACATTACTTAGTCGGCAAGAATTTTCGTCGCACAACAACTCTGGGATGGTTCGAGTTGTGCAGGGAAAACTCGCTCTCGGCGATGTTTCCTCCGCAGCAAGGGTCCTTTTATCAACCGACTCAGTAGCGCCGCTCTCTGCCGAAACAAGGCTGGCTCTCCTGGACAAACATCCGCCAAGTCCACCTGACTTATCCTTTTCCCCGCCTCCCGCATCTGCCGGAGAGGCCCATGAGATCACCGTGTCTGCGACGGACGTCTTCAACGCCATCCGGAGCTTTCCTAACAGCTCAGGCGGCGGCCCTGATGGCCTTCGACCGCGCCACTTGAAGGACCTTATTGGCAGAGACGGCGAGGAGAACCGACTTCTTCTAAGCCTAGCACGCTTTGTCAATCTTGCTATTAATGGCAAGTTGCCTGATTTCGCGCTACCTGTTTTCTACGGCGCCTCACTTATTGCGTTGCGCAAGAAAGATGGTGGCATTAGACCCATTGCCGTCGGTCTGACTTTGCGCCGCTTAGTCGGAAAAATCATAATCAGGAAGAGCATGCCAGACATCGTCGCGATGGTCTCTCCTCATCAGCTCGGCTGCGGGATACGGGGGGGTGCAGAAGCGGCCGTCCATGCAACTCGGGCATTCGTTGACCACAACAGGAGTGCTCCAAACAAGGTGCTCGTCAAGCTGGACTTCAAAAACGCCTTTAACATGCTCAGGCGGGACCACCTGCTTAAGGCTGTGCGCACTCACCTTCCTCGACTTTACCCGCTTGTATACCAGATGTACAGGCTTCCGAGCAAGCTAATTTGGCAGGGAGAATTTATCGAGTCATGCTCCGGTGTTCAACAGGGCGACCCCTGTGGCCCCGCTTTATTTTGCATTGCTATTCATGAACTTCAAGTACGCCTTTCTTCCGAACTTCGACCTTGGTTTCTGGACGACGGAACTCTCGCGGGTGACGCCTCGGCGGTGCAGAGAGACATTGCCCAGGTTATAGAGTTCGAGGCGGTTTCAGGACTCAAGTTGAACGACTCTAAATGTGAAATTTTCTTTCCCTTTCAAAGAGCCCCTCGTCTCGGCTCCATGCTTCAAATGGTGCGCAATCTTCTACCAGCTGCCAGGTTGATTGCTGACCACGAACTCGAGCTTCTAGGGGCGCCAATTCTCGACGACTCTATTGGCGTATCTTTAACCAAAAAAGGCTCTGACCTTGTTCGCTGGTGCTCTCGACTGCGACTCTTGGACGCTCATCCAGCCCTTTTCCTGCTTCGCGTAAGTTTGTCAACTCCGAGGCTGATGTACCTCTTGCGGTGCTCACGAGCGTATGCCGAACCGGACCTGCTTCAATCGTTTGACGAAACCTTGCGAAGTACCCTTCAGGGTATACTAAACGTTCAGCTTAGGCAAACCTCGTGGTTACAAGCTTCGCTCCCAACGTCCGCAGGGGGAATGGGGATTCGCATGGCTTCGCAGATTGCCATTTCTGCCTACCTCGGGTCCCTAAAGGACACCGAGATTTTGGTGTCAGGGATCGCACCGCCGGATGCCTACACAAGTTTCATCGCCCAATCGGAACAAGCCTGCCGCTTCTATGCAGAAAAATGGGGTCCACTGCCGGAGCGCATTTCACAATCGGCCCTGGACTTGCAAGTAGTGAAGTCGATCCAAGAGCGGTTAATGGTCCAGGCGAACAACGTTAAAGAGCAGGCGCGGCTTAGAGCCGTGATCGATCCGATGAGCGGAAAATGGCTTCAGGCCATACCCTCACCGCAGCTGGGGACGATGCTGGACAATACCACACTCCGCATCGTCTCCGGCCTGCGTTTGGGGGAATCAGTGTGCTTCGCACATAACTGTGCTAGATGTGACCTACCGGTGTCTTCTACGGGTGAGCATGCTCTGGCTTGCAAAAGGAGCGCCGGTAGGTTTTCAAGGCATTCGGCGCTGATCGACGTAATACACCGGGCAATGCAATCAGCCCACATACCTGCAGTCAAAGAGCCGGTCGGTCTGTCAGCCAACAGCCAACTGCGTCCGGACGGCCTGACTCTAGTTCCATGGAATGAAGGTCGCTGCCTCGTGTATGACGTCACCGTGTCTTGCACGTTGGCCGCTTCGTATGCTCGCCATACCAGCCGAGAGGTCGGAGCAGCCGCTCGCCTCGCTGAAGATCGCAAGTTGGCAAAGTACCGTGAACTGGAGCAAAACTTCATCGTTCAACCAATCGCCTTCGAGACATTAGGCCCAATGGGAAAAATCACAAAGAGCTTTCTAACGGAGCTGGGATCCAGAGTCGCGGCGTCAACCGGCGATAGAAGGGCATGGCAGTTCTTGCTACAAAGAATATCAGTTGAAATACAACGCGGAAACGCCGCGTCTATAATTGGTTCATTGCCTACGGGCAACGGACTTGCCTTTCCGTTGTAGCCGAATCAAGTCGGCGTCAAAAATGATATCTACAGCTAATGAACTTAAATAAATTCTTATATGTAAAATTTCTACCTTAAATCTCTCTATATTACTCTTTGATTTGCTGTGAATGGGTTTCATCATCTAATTTGTGCTCGGCCTGGCTACCATGAAGCTAATGAATCATGTACTTGCCAACGCTGCGGCCAGCAGTGCACGGTATATAATTTATTTGAAGCTTCTAGTACAGTATATATAAACCGACTGAGATGACAAGATACAATACATATTATTCGATTAATAAAAAAAAACATCTATATATATATAAACTTCTAGTGACGCTTTTACTCATCGAAATGTTGGAAAAACAACCAGCGCATATATCTACCTTAACTTCCTACAACCGCACGGCTCCTCTACAAGTGACGCATACGTAGGTCGCGAGAAAGAAGTTTGTTTCGGTCATGCGTTAATCTACACTTGATCCATTCACCTGTACAAGATTGTGATGAGACATTCTAAACCAAATAAATAAATCAGCAAATTTCACGAAAGATTGCATTATTATGCTTATTTATCAGGCCGGGATTACATCGGTGATTATTCCTGGTATCAGAGTCACCAGGATTGCACGTGTAGCATCTAACATACTTCACATTACTCCGCCGGCCACGATACATATTTCCGTCACGTCGAATAGCGGCCAAAATATGCGGAAACCGCATGACTAAAGGCTGAAGCTAAAACTTGTAGCGTTGAACATAGGTTGGCCATTAAGATTAGGCCAGACACCAGAAACGTGCCAGACACTTATGGGCAAAAATATGGACTTTCGCCTCACATTTGACTTTAGGCATGTTTTGTTCTGATAAGAAAAACATTCTTAGTGGCAATATACAATAAAATTAGCTTGACCAGCGACAAACGACCAGCTTCCTAAAGCGATGCGTCCCACAATCTTATGAAGCCTATGAAGCAGTAAACTGGAGAGCACTCGAATATCAAGCACGTAACCAAGTCTCTATCTGGTAAAATGTTGTTGTGGTAGGTCAGCCTGAGACTTCGTTCAGTGATGGAGCCGACAATGACCTGGATGCGAGAGAAAGAAAGAAAATCTTAAGAAACTGATGCCACGCCAGAGAGGAGCTTGGCTATAGATATTCTATAGCTCGTTAATTGAACATCAAACATAAATCTACTGTTTGCAGATATAATATTAGTATCAACTCACCGGCAACTTCTATTGAAGGCCCGTTTTAATATAGTTCTTTGCGTATAAAATATGGCTAAATTCATAGGTGATGAGCAAGACAGTTTTTTTGTCTGGGGGTATAAGCGAGTATGTATGAGTCTCTAAGAAAATCAAGTGTACTTACAAGTAATTGAATGATATTTATGAAAAATCTATATTACCCGTTAAGTACGTTTGTTGTGAGATTGCGAACGGTAGGATCTGAAGACAGTTAAAACAAAACAAAAAACTTTATTGTGATGGGCTATGGAAATTGAGGGCGTTTAGCGCTTTGAACTTAGATAGATGGATCTGGCAAGAACTTAATCGCGGTGCGCAAGTCTCTAAGGCGACTTGGGATATAATCATAACACGCTGAGGAAACACTACAGCCAAAATATATTTGTGACCCACTTAATTTGTTTAGAGTATTATTAACACATTTTCATCGATACATATATATATATATATTCCCGCACACAACTTAAGCATTAGAAACATTTTGCAAAATACGTTTTTGTTTTAGTAAAATAGTCTCTATAAACTATCGCACGCTTATTTTTGTTTTAACACATGTTTGTCAGAAAGGAAACTTGTCATTATTAAGAATGTACAATTTGATGGACAATTCTATCGTTGCAAAGGCACAAACCCAAACGTTATGTGACTTTAATGAGAAACCTTACTGGAAACGAGGTCCCTTTCAAGACGACCTTGGAGGCGGCGTGTCCGTGTTGAAGGTCAGGCCGTGCGATCAAGATCTTCTTGTGCGCCCTTAACACGGTGCACAACTCGTGAATTCGAATGTTGTTCACGCTTGATTAAGCCAATTACGTGGTGGGTGCCGATACGCGAACAATGCGGTCGCTTTAACGTCGGCGTCTTTGTCGCCGTATCGAGGCGGCAGCGTAAAAGGCGAGATCCTTGTTTTCCACCCCACCCGACCGGATCGGTCGGGAAGTGTCTGACCCTTTCCCTTCCTAGCCCTGTGTGTATCCATGCTCTCGCCCATTCTGGCCGCTTCTCAGCGACTTCATAGCCTCGACCCCACTGTCGAAGCGCGGCTGCTGCTGCTGCTGCTGTGGGGAGATGAGAGTTGCTCGCAGAAAGGGTTTCAAGGGCCCGACTTGGGCCCCCGCCGCGCGACTCGGGTTCTCCTGTGGTGGATGCTCCCGCGTGCTTCCTCTCTAACTGACCGTTCGCATTTCAGCCCCTTTTGCAATATTTTTCCCTTTCTCTCTCCATTTTCTCCATGCACATACGCAGCCACTATCGGGCCCGAGCAAATATGAAGAAATGATGTTGATGACGATGAGGCTAATGCATAACAAAACAGCAGAGTCTCTTGTGAGCGCGATCACCTTGATTGTTGTTGCTGTTTACGTTGTGGCTGTTGTTGTTGTTGTTAATGTTGTTTCGCTGCTATTGTGGTAATCGACTCGGTTATTAGTCGAGAGAAGAAATACCTGGTATCTCTGAGCGTGGCGGAGGGAAGGAATCCGGGTTGAGTTGATCTGTGACAACTAACCGCCCTAAACCTACCTGTTTTTGTTTCCATTTCGGTTGTTGTTGTTGTTGTTGTTGTTGTTGTTGTCGACGTTATATTTATTGTTGTGGCTAAGATTAGTCATCATCAAGGGGACAGACAGCATCACACAGCCACAACAGTGAAAGTTCTCATCGTCGCTGCTGTGGCTGCTGGCTGAGGTTACCCATCTGGCGCACTCGCCTCTACCAGAAATTTGAGCTTTGGTGTGTTTGTGGTGACGGGCCGAGGTCATTGACCTCGGCGCCGCAGACGAAAGGGTTGAGCGAAGCTCTGGCTGTCTGGGCCGTGTCTGCTACTGCTAGGATTGGCACACGCATCACTAGCGTGGTCAACGGCTGAGTGAGAAGAGACATATATATATATATAGGCAGAGAGAGAGAGAAGGAGAGGGAAAGAGAGAGAACAAGAACGCAAAGACTCTGAAACGAAACACAGATAGGAACGATTAAGGATAGAAAAAAGAACGGAAACGAGATAAAGTTAGACGACCAGGGTCGCAGGTAACTAGATTAGTAGACGAGCAGAAAAACAAAAGCAAAAAAAAACGATCAAACACCAAAGCTGCGATCCAAACAAGAGAATCAAAAGCGGGACACGATGCCCCTCTTAACGCATTACTTACTGAAAGAGAGCCAATTCTGCCCACCTCAAGTGCACTTGAACTTGTAGCACGAGTAGGAAATCGCCATTGGACGCATTACCGCCGTTCTACGTTTCACGTTTGTCTATGTAAGATGCACAAACATTTTAGACCATCGTTTCAAACTGATCAACGGATAATAATAATAATAATAATAATAATAATAATAATAATAATAATACGACAACACTCGACTCCCTCTAGCAATAACGAGGTGCATATGGCCTTGCCAGCAAACGAACATAGAGGCGTGAGACATCAAGTGCACTACCGTCGAGACTAATTAGCTGAAGAGAGAACGTTATCCAGAATTTATCGAGTGACCGATTAACGAAAGCAGCATTTGCACTCCAGAAATGTAGCTGCGGTTGCATTTAAAAGCGTTGGTTGCTGGTCGTTGTCGTTCGAGGCGTACGACAGACGTCGAGGTCGCTGCCACGGTCGTCAATGCCCTTGAGTATTTCTTGTCCATCTATACAAGATCAAAGCAATGAACGACTTATGCACCAGGTTGAGCCGACCCAGGCCCAGGCTAAACCGGGATTTCAAGGGTTCCAGCGTACCCCAACGTACTCGTATAACCTACGGAGTGATGCCAGTCTGAGTGGCAACAAAAGCGGCAACAGCAACAATGACGACAACCAGAACAACGGCAATGAAGAAGACGGCAACAGGAACAACGAAATCGACTAAGACAACAACAAGAACAACAATAACGTCTTATACAACAATAAGAACAGCAGTACGACAGCGGCGATAACAACAACAACAATATAGTATTGGTTTTACAACATGATCAACAAAATCATGATCAACAATAGCATCAGTAACAACAACAGCAACGACAACATCATCATCATCATCAGCAGCAGTGTTAAGGGTAGCACAATCTGCTTCCACGTTAAACTTGACAGGCCAACAGAGACAGGACGAACAGCCAGCGCTGCAGAGGCTGGATGTCGTTTTTACCGCTGCAGTCGCCGCCGCAGCCGCCGGAATTTAGCCGCCTAGTCTCTAGTCTTTTCTAGTCTGGTGGCCTGTGTGGTCCTGGTCGGATCGTGGATCAGGCGTTGTAGTAGACAACGTTGACGTCGTTGTTGTCGTTATTGTTGTCGTCGTCGCCGCTGTCGTTGTTGTTGTCGTCATTGTTGTTGTCGTCATTGTTGTTGTCGTCGTTATTGTTGTCGTCGTCGCGATCGTTGTCGTCGTCGTTGTCGCTGTCGTTATTGTTGTCGTTGTCTCTGTCGTTGTTGTTGTTGTTGTTGTTGTCGTCGTCGTCGTCATCGTTGTCGTTAATGTTGTCGTCGTCGTCGCAATCGTTGTCGTTAATGTTGTCGTTATTGTTGTCGTCGTCGCGGTCGTTGTTGTAGTTGTACGTTATTGTTGTCGTGGTCGTTATTGTTGTTGTTGTTGTGGTTGTTATCGTTGTCGTCGTCGTCGTCGCGGTGTGGGCTGCAGTGGTTGATGCGCGGCTAGCCGGCCGGCGCCGATGCCGCCGCCGCCGCTGCGATTCGTCGTTCGTTTTCTTCTAGTCCGTTTCTAGTTCAACTACGTGTGAGAGAGGGCAGCACGGGTGCTGTGCCCTTCTGCCCGCCGGCCCTCCTGCCCGGCCCCGCAAGGCTAGCCTCCTCCGAACGCATGGCCTCCTCCTCTGTGCAGCAGCAGCAGCGGCAGCACATAGTTGTCGTCGTCGTCGTCGTCGTTGGGTGGAAAGGGTAACGTCGGCGTGTTGCAGCCGTAGTCTGCGTAGCAAAAGCCGTACTAACAGCAGCGCTCTGGCTGGGATGGTGGCCCGTCTAGTCGCATGTATGTCCTCGTCGTAGTAGCAATAGTAGCAGCAGCAGCGGCAGCAGCAGTAGTAGAAGTAGTGGTTGGTAGTGGCGGTGGTATTGTAGTAGAGAAGTTGAATCCACGACGCACAGACAGACAGACGGAGGGACACACGGACGGAGGGCCGGCCGGCCAAACGAACGAAGGAATAGCCGGCGCGCCACAGCCAGCCTGTCAGTGGAGGCCAAGCGAGTATGCCGACCAGTCGTGGAGAGGAGAGATCGAACACGACGACGGCACACAAGGAAGCAGCAGCGGCGCCAGTGACAGTGGCGCGTATTTACGACGACTACTACTACTACAACTAGTGCTAGAATTCTAGTTCGGAAATAAATTCGGCTTTCTGTTCGATTTCAAAAACGACGACACCGACAACAACGCCAACAGCAGCAGTTTCAACAACAACAATAACATCAACAACAAGGATAGTAACAACGACGACAACGACAACGACAACCATAACAACAACAACGACGACGACAACGACAACAAGTGCAACTGTATCCACTGTTTTTGCTCTACGCGCTGAGTCTTAAGAGAACACGCGTAGGGCGCGGCCCACTGTCACCAGTAATTGTACATGTACATAACAGTACCGTACCGTGTCAACGAAACATCTACATCGATTGCATCTGAACGACGACTGAACCCCAAACCACAGTGACAGTCGGCAGAGGCACGGGGTACAGCGGCGACGGGCGCAGTGCCCCAGTCGCGCTGGAGCCGCTGGTAACCGCTGGAGCCGCGGTTCAGCGCACCAAGCTCCAGCCAGCCTCCTGCCAGAAGTACACGTTAGTACGTAAGTAAGTAAGTAAGTAACGTAGTGGGGTGCGGTGCTCTCCTGTGCGGTGGGGGTAGTTGTGGTGGCTCAACGTGTGTGCAACGACGGAGGGGTACGAGGAAAAAGCGAGTCGCGCAGCAGTCAGAGCGCCAGAAGTGGTGTTGCTCAGGAGTACTGCTGCTGCTGCCGCCGCTGCCGCCGTCGCCGCTCAGGAGGGCGGGCGCTTGCAAGCAAGGCCACAGAGAGCGGCGAGGAGGAGGAGGAGGAGGAGGAGGCAGTAGTGAATGAGTGGTGCCAGAGTGAGAGAGAGAGAGCGGGAGAAAAGGGCAGAGCCCGACAAAGGGGCAGCGAGAGAGGGAGAGAGAGGAATAGCAAAAGGGGGTGTGCCAGAAAGTGAAAAACAGGAGAAACCGAACCAGGAGTGGGCAAGCAAATGAGTTGCAGGAGGAGGACGAGGAGGAGAACAACGGAGGGACAGCAAGGATATTTGAAACGATCGTGAAGCAAACGCTCAATAGACACCCATCAAACACACGCACGCCCATGGACACATACACACACACACAAGAGCACATATAGAGAAAGGGAGACAGTGACAGAAAAAGTGAGCGTGTCTTAGATCTAGAAAGAGCAAGAGAGAGAGAGAGAGAGACGACGACGACGATAGAGATATAAAGTGGAGAGGAATCGTACGTACATCAGGCGTATTGGGTAAGAGGAAGAAAAAGAGCCGAAGGAGACGGTGGAGAAAAGTGTCGGAAGATACCGGGTAGCGGCGGCAGTGGTGGTGCAGCACCATTCTACTCGAACGGCGAAGCAACGGTAGCGGCGACGGCGTCGGCGGCATCATCAGGCGGGCGGGCTATTGCAGCATCGTTCTCATCATAATGATGATGATCATCATAGGTTGTGGTGGCTGTCGTCGTCGTCGTGGTCACTTCTAGTCAGTGGTTCACAACCTACGTCCTACCTAGTTTCGTTGCTCTAGTTCTGTTGCCGGCGGCGGTATCTGTGGTGACACGCATTCTGCAAACAACAACCACAACAACAGCAGCAGCAGCAACAACTACAAAAAACAACGAAAAACGAAGTTACTTAGTTCTTACTTTGGCGTGATACGGCTGAGTTTCTGTCTGCTTGATTGATTGTTGTGTGCTGCTGCTGCTGCTGCTGCTGCGGCAGCGACGTCTCTTTCTCTCCTGTTCCGGATCTCTCTCTCTCTCCCTCCCTCTCTCTTGTTCTGGATCCTTGCTCTCTCTCTCTCTTGTACTAGAAATCTCTCCCTCGAGTACAGCGCGCTCTCGAGTAGGTCGTTGTCAACTAGTAGTAGTAGTATAGCATACCCTCTCTGTGCCCCTCTGCTTGTGTGCTGCTGCTAGTTCTGGCTAGTCTGGCCGTCCAGATAGGTGGTCAAGTGTTGTCGGTGGTGTCCTGTGGTGGTAGGTGGGGGCGTCTCTATAATAATAATTATAATAATAATAATGTAAGAGAGCCCGCAGCCCGTCGACGACGTGTGTATGTATCTGTGAGTACGTGTCGCGTATTATCGTCAGAGATCGGTGTATTCAGTGTTGAGAAGGAGGAGGAAACGGAGGAAAACGAGGAGGAGGAGGAGTGGAGGTATTTATTGAAACGCGCAAAGTTGTGCTCGGGGGACGCCGCTATTGGGGAAGTGGTGTCGGCCGTGCAGCCAGCCAGCCAGCAGAAGTACCAACAGTAAGTAGTACCACCACCAATGCTAGCAGCGCGCTAGAAGTAGTGGTACTTACTAGGGGGCCGGTGGTGGTGGTACTACAGATACAATAGTGGTCGTGGTGGTTGGCGCTGGTAGTGTCGATGAGCTCGTGGCCGACCGAGGTTGGTTTGGCTCGCTTTGGTTGTAGCTTGGTCACTCGTTAACGTTAAAAAGTTGTTGTTGTTGTTGTTGTTGATGTTCTTGTTGATGATGTTGTTGTTGATGATGATGACCTTCTAGAGTGTGCACGAGTGTGGCTGGCAGCAATACGCAAGGTCCTCGTTATCGTTGTCGTCGTCGTCGTCGTTGTCGTCGATGAAGAAGTACGAGGCGCTCTTCGTCGTGGTCATCGTGGACAACGTTGCTGAAATCGTCGCTGGTGGTCGGGCACCTTCTACAGGTCGTCTGGCGGCTGAATGCTGCATGATTTACCATCATCACCATAGCCGCCAACAGCCATAGCCCAGACGACGATTGCCATCATCACCACCACTACCATCAGCCTCATCGTCATCATCATCATCATCGTCATCAAAGGCAATCACAGCAACAGCAGCAGCTGGAGTAATTGGTGTTGAAGTCGTGCCGTGAAGTACCGTGCCAGGTGCCCCCCGTGTGTTGCTGTGCTTGCTCCGCAAAGGTGGTCGTACCACCGTTGCCACGAGCTAACCACGAGTTAGTTCTTCTTCAAGAGCGAGCGAGAGAGAGAGAGCCGTGCAGCGATCCCCAACGACGACAACAACGACAAAAGTAAAAGTCGCTCGAGAGATCCCTCCGCTTGCTTGCTCGATTGATCAGTGAGTGGGTATCGTGTTCGGGTTCCGTCCGAGCGGCCGTCGGCAAGCATATTTCCCCTACGGACGACGGACTAGTGTTAATCGTGCCCCAACTAAAGCAGCCTACAACAACAACAACACTTATTAACTACCTTTCTCTGTGTTTGTGTCTGTGTGTGAGAAAGGTTTGTTTTTTCGTTTGTTGTTCTGTTTCGTTGGGTTGGCTTCTTTATATATGTGTGTGTGTGTGCGCTGTCTGCATAGCCAACAGCAGCATCAGCATCAGCAACAGCAAAACTAGCAGCAACAGCAGCAGCAACAACAACAGTAGCGGCGACCGGCAAACAGGCTGGTTGTTGGTGGTAGTGCCAGTGGTGCGGTGGCACACGCAACAGCAACAGCTTACGTGTGTGTGAGTGAGCCTGTGTTGTGAGTGTATGTTCGTCGTGTGGCAAGCTCGCTAGTGTTGGTGTCTATAGGCGAGCTCGGTCGTGGCCAACAAAAAAAATCGGTGCAAAAGTGTCCAAAAAAGTGTGAAAAAGTGGCTGACGAGGAGATGGATTCTCTCGACTCGGCCGAACTCAACCGGGAGGAGACTCATGTGGTGGACGATCTGGACGACGACGACCTATCCGACGGTAAGTCAGTGACGCTCAGTGAATCAGCCAGGCAGCCAGTCAGCCAATTGGAGATTTGGTGGGCTCGTACGGCTGCGGCAAGCAGAGAGAAATAGTTCATGGGGTGGTTGGTTGGTTGGTTGGTTGGTTGGGGGTTTGGGTATCTACCACCAGATGGATCGGTCAGGGAGATCATATCTACGTCCCTGTCTGCGATCCGTCGCTTGGTATGTCTAGCCAGTGGTGAACTCGACTTGCCTCGATTGGCCGCTACATAGGCAGGTGGAGGGAGGTTGCCCGCCATTCATCGTCGTCGTCGTTGTCGTCCGTCGTTGTTATCGTTGGATGGTGGGTGGAGGTGCGACGCCCTACGGAAGACGGGCCTCCGGCCGGGGGCATCTTGCAAGCAGCCGCACCTCGTGCAACTGCATCGAACTTGTGCAAAAGTTGATGACAACTCCCGAAATCGTGTTACAAATGTGTTCCCTCGCATCCCCTCGCCGAGGGCAGTTGTTGCGGTAACTAGCAGTGATGTCGTCAAACATCGTCGTTCGGGAGTATCTATAGCGTCCCTTGTTAGCACTAATCACAGCTACCGTGCCACCAGCCTTCAGTCTCCTCGGGCGAGCTTCTAAGGGCCCGTCGTCACATCTGAGTTTAGGTGCTGTTTCGTCGGTCTGTGAAGGTGTTTATTGGCCTATCGTAGTTTGCATTGACAATGCACCTGGATATGGGGGGCGACGGTGATTTCGAAATAGATCATTGGAGATTGTACGGCATCGTTGCATCATTTGCTGGCTTCTGTAGCAAGGTTCGGTTGGAGAGGGAGTGTTTTTTTTTGTGGCAACCCAATTTTGAGTTTCCGAAGGTCTCTCAGATTTGTCTTGTTAGTGATGCCAGCAAAAATGCGTGGAATTTGAGGTGAAAAATGTGTTTAGAACGTCCGTTGTATCGAACATGGACGCCATTACGGGCTTTGGTGATCGACTAGAAGCAAATTCGCCCGTCTCCATCCTATGACAACGATCAAAAAGTTGTCTTAAGACATCATTTAGCCGTATGAGCCGTTTTTTACACCCCCGGTTGTACAAAGTATGTGAAGTGAAATTTCGAATATTCCTTGCTGATTAGGGTTAAGTGACTGTTAGCGGTCTGGCAACCATGTCTAGTCAGCTTACTAGTTTCCGACCAGGCCGTCCGCCGACTAGAACACTGGAATCTACCGAACTAGGCGCCGTTTCGATTTCTTGCGCTCGGTAGGTGTCGACTGTGATTTGCTGCGTCGGGCTTGACAACAATGTTAAGTTTGTGAATTGAACATTTGTAGAGGCCAATTGAATGCAGTGTTTTGGTCACCCACCAATACTGTGCTGACGGACAAGTGGACATATTTCTAGTCTGACGCTTGGAGGCTTCCATTGTTAGGCTAGAACTGCTACAGACGTCTGGCCTAGGAGCTCGGTTTGCTTGCGCTACCGCCTTGAGGCAAAAACTGTCTGTTCCAGTGCATAATGTGTACTCTAGGAGTCTTTCTCTCGACTTCGTCCTATAAGTTCAGGCTGTGGTTTGCCGATCAGCTACGAACTTCGCAGTTCTTAACCACAGCGTTCTTCGCTTCGTTTGATGCTCATCTTAGATCAAGTTGAAGAGCAAGGTACAGCACTCTTGTGCTAGGGGCAGAGTATGGTCGTGCTCGAAGGCATTTATTTTGTTGCACTGCATACGATACTTTGGCGAATAGCGCGAGTTCTGGAACCGTTGAAAACGCCACCCCCTTGAAGAAGTGATTTCGCTTTCTAGTATAGCGGACAGCAGCAAACTATAATGGCAAGATGGCGAACGCTAGTCGCTGGTTAGGCCTAGTTCTGGCCGCCGCCGTTGTTGTTAGCTAGTGCGGTTGTTGTTGTTGATGGTGATGTGATGGTAGCTGTGGACCGTGATAGTGGTGGGGAAACCGATGACAACGACGACGACGACGGCGGTAGCGGCGGCGGCGGCTAGTATATAGTGCTAGTAGCGGTGGTGAACTAGGGGCTAGGGCGGACTAGAAGAAAGCGCATGCGCGCAGACGGTGCCGCCGGCGCGTCGGCCGACGGACTAGCAGACAACGGCGGCGACAGAGGCAGCGGCGGCGGCCGCGGCACTCGGTGGGCGTTCTAGCTAGGTCAGTCGGGGGTCTGGGCTAGAACGTGGGAAGGCTGGAAGCACCTCCCCCGGCCCCCCATGCCCGCCAGTCCCTGTTCCACTCTGGGCGACGCTACTGCTACTACTACTGACTGCTGCACATTTACAACACAACAACACAGGAAGAAGTGATGGCGCGTCGGGGCAACGCGGCGGCAGGGTCGGGCTCGACGCCGCTGCAGAATGAGGTATCCATCCATCGACCAACCCAACAACAGTTGTCGACGTGGAGCTTTAGCTGGGGGTTCTGGATATGGGATGTGCCCAATCTCCGAAGGGAAGTAAGGGCCGGGCTAGGTTGGGCGAGGGAGCTGGCCTGAGGAAACTAGGCCAGAACCCTCCCGACGACACACTCCTGTCCTGCATTTTCCTAACCTTCGGGAGAGACAGCCCTGCAGCGGCCGGCCGGCTCGAGGCTGAGCGCCTAGATCGGCTCGAGGACCAGAAAGTTCACCACCAACCAACCCTCCGCCGGCCGTCATGTGAATCTAGGTCATCCAGGGGCCGTGGCGCCGAAGGGGATCTAGGTCCAGAAAGAGGAGAAGGAGACAAGGAAAGAGCAAGGGAAACCTAGCGAGCAGCTCTTGAAGCTGGAGGTGGAGTGAGCGTGCCGGCGAGGTCATAGGGCCAAGGTGGAGCCATGGCCAAACCATAGTGATGATGATTATAGGTTTACCAAATCTATTGACGCTATTCTAGCTAGATCGAAGAATATGATCTGTTGTAAGGGTGATCGTGATTGTTGACGACGCTGGCTTTATAAAATTTTATAGGATTAGTTTAGAGAACACGTCTGATATGGGGTATGATAAAGCTGTGATGAGACGTTTTTCGCTGAGACTTTTTATTTCACAATACGACGTATCGAGTGTGTGATAAATCTAGGATAGAATTTGTGAATGGTGTTTGTGAATTGGGATATTTATTGTGCTTATGCGAATATTGTGACCTGTACTGTGACTAACGGATCTCTCTTGAGGCTGCATAAGGTTGAAAAAACAAGAAATATTATATATATATATATATATATATATATATACGAAAAAAAATATTGTACTGCGACGGCTAGCTTGATCTGTTGCTCGATGTTCGAATTATTTCACGCAATTAGCAACTGTTGTAGAAGTTGTCCTTCGGATTATTGCTGGTGTTGTCCGCGTCGTCGTCATCATCATCATAAGAATTGTTACTGTTCGTTTCGTTGTTGTTATTGGCCGGCCTCGCTAACACTATCGTCCGATGACGTCGCAATGAATATTTACTGGATGCTGCTAATGCTTCCGCTGTTTCGTCTTCCTGGGTCACCTGTGAGTTTGGTTGGCAGGTAACACGTCGCCTCCTGCCTATCTCGAGATAGATAACGAATCAATCCTTTCACAGTTCAGAATTATGCTCACCGGTTTTTTTAGGACAAGGACTTGGTATGTCCTACTGGCGGCACGGAAGTGTCTCCTCTCTCGCTGTCTCTCTTGTCCAAAGTAAGAGGAAAAAATAGCAAAACAATGCACACACACATATATATTTATATATATATATATATATATATACGTAAATATATATATATATATATATATATATATATATATATATATATATATATATATATGTATATACATATTTATATGTAAATATTTGATGTTCGTTATCGCGCGTCGTGCTCGTGTTTCGTCGAGTTTCGCTCATTGGTTTGGCCAGCCAGCAAGTCAGTCAAACGGGCTGGCTAACGGACAGACCGTTCGGTGTCTGTTTTGCATTGCTACTCGCGACGATGATCGCGAATAGCGGCACCAGCAACAGCCGACGGCGCAGCAGCAGCGGCGGCGGCGGAGGCATCGGCGGCGCTAGTTCTCAACTAGAATCGCCGGACTAGTGTAGTGCAGTCTAGTCTATCAGCAACAATCGCGAGAGAAAGACACCATCTCGGCCAGAGAGAGAGAGAGCGCGCGCGCAATATATCGAGAGGCAGAGAGAGGGGGGCAGAGAGGGCGAGAGAGAGAGAGCGGAAGAAGAACAGAGCCGTCGACGCACGTGCGAGAGAGAGAGAGGGGATATGTAACTAGGTTATCACTATGCACGGATGCCTAACACGCGCCGCTCACGGCGGCCGATGCCGCCAGTGCTGCCGCTGCAGCAACGGCCCATAGCCACTACCGCCTTCACGTCGCCGTCGCTTTGAACGTCGAAGCCCGTTTGACTGTACATCGTCGTCGTTATTGCTGACGTTGTTGTTGTTGGTGTTGTGTGTTGTTGTTGCTGACGTTGTTGTTGTTCTTGTTGACGTCCTTATTGTTGTTGTTGTTGTTGATCTTGTTGACGTTTTATTGTTGTTATTGTTGTTGTTGGTGTTGTGTGTTGTGTTGCTGACGTTGTTGTTGTTCTTGTTGACGTCCTTATTGTTGTTGTTGTTGTTGTTGTTGATCTTGTTGACGTTTTTATTGTTGTTATTGTTGTTGACGTCTCTGCGTCTCTGCCACCGTCTTTACTATGGCTGTGGTTGCTGTTGTTCCTGCTGACGCGGCGGCGCCCGCTGAACTGAAGGAACGAACGGGTTTTGTCGTCTGGGCTAGCCGAGCTGCCGGCCAGGCTAAAATGAACTACAATGTTGTTGTTGTTGTTGTTGTTGTTGACGACGACAGTGGTGATGATGGTGGCGCCCCGGCAGTTCGCTAGTCCGCGCGAGTGGGCTAGCCCACTAGACCGACCGGCTGGCGGGAGGAATTGACGAAGGAAGAAGCGCAACCAGGTGCGATGACGACATGAGACGCGACGACGACGACAATCAGCAATCCCTCGTTGTTACGTTTCTTGGTAGCAGCTACGTTACGTTAGTAAACGTCTGACAGTAACGTAACGATCAATACTAAACGATTAGTTATTGTTCTCGGACA
This sequence comes from Dermanyssus gallinae, assembly GCA_003439945.1. Taxonomy (NCBI): domain Eukaryota; kingdom Metazoa; phylum Arthropoda; class Arachnida; order Mesostigmata; family Dermanyssidae; genus Dermanyssus; species Dermanyssus gallinae. Next base: position 233,373 of record QVRM01006365.1, read on the forward strand.
ACAACAGCAGCAGCAGCAGCAGCAGCATCAACAACAGCAGCAGTTAATGGTCAAAATTCTATCTAGTTAGAACACATCTCATCTGCTGGAATCCGTTGCTCTCGGTCCAGCGGTCTTACGTTTGGTCGTTGTTACGATGATGCAGACATATGTGTGCCGTGCAACATCAGCTGTTGTTGTTGTTGTTTTTGTTTACGCAGTTAGTTGACTGTTGTTTACAAAAAGAGGTCGAACAAAGAGGACAAGCAAAAGGATGATGACAACGACAATGACGATTGTACAACAATTGTGCTACAGTTGTTTATGGCGATAACGGTGGTGGGTATCATGCGACAATATCAACGCATTGTCGCATCGATATTGTCGATGCGACAATATCGCCGCACGATGTGTCAGCATCTATATACTATGGACTATAGCACAAACGATTGCGTACCTGTCCCTTTGCGGATTGAAAGTACCGTTGAATGAGACGGATTATTGTAAACTGCTTTGCATGGCTTTCCGACTCTAGTTGCCATCACGTTTTTGTCTCGGTTTCTATGATTTCTCTCTCTGCCTAATTCCCACTGTCACTTTCGCTCGCCCGAATCTTATTCTTGCGTGAGTCCTAATTACGACATGCAAATAATTCGGGCACACATTTCTACGAAAAACTGTAGAGAATGTTTCAAATACCATATAGAACAAGTGTTCGTGCCGCTTACTTATATATATATATATATATATATATATATATATATATATATATATATATATATATATATATATAGTAATTTTAAACGAACTGTCAATATTAACGAAATAAATGAATCTTGTATGTGAGTGTCAGTGACACATGGACAGTGCTTGAGCTTAACTTAAAACACACGTTCGTCTCTATGTCTATTTCCGCGCTAGAAAAGTAATGTTAATTAAACGAATTTGCATGTATGCAGATCAATAACTCGGTACAGGGAGCATAATCGGCCTCCCGTACAATCTTATATTCGCTCTTTCAACAGATTCATGTAGTTAGTTAAGCTGCTCAGACATGTCTGTCAATTTCACTTTCTTAAATTTAGGACAACCGGTTTGGAGAGCGCCTGTTTGTAGGTGGGTGGTACTCGTTGAAACAAGAAAGAGTGGCTCCAACCTAAGGGTTGAGCTTCATCCTTCGTAAATCGTAGGCAAAGGGGCATAGGTTCGTTTCCGAGTCGGAATAGCTTGCTAACTGATGCCAATGACTCAGCGCTTAGATACCTACAAATAGTACGGATCATCTACGGATGGCAACCAGTAAATACGAACCCTTTAACGGCGTACAACCGTAGTAAGGGCCTAAATTGGCGATCGATATCTTCGACTCTTTCCGATGATCATCAGAGGTCATCCAGCGTCAGTTGTCGACCGAATGGTGCAGTTACATGTCTCTGCTATTGGCAGGTGCATGCCGACAGAGCGGCGAGTGAAAGGGACACCATAGGGTCACCTCATAGCAACTGATATAAATATATTTATATATATATATATATATATAAATATATTTATATATATATATATATATATAAATATATTTATATATATATATATATATATATGTATATATATATATATATATATATATATATATATATATATATATATATATATATATATATATATATATATATATATATTATATATATATATATATATATATATATATATATATATATATCGAAATAAAGCCGAGTGTCTGTGTGCAAGAATACGTCTACTCTAGGAGTATTGCGCAACAACGCGCTAAAGTCGTAGAGCGAAATCAACACAGAGTGAAAAAGAGGAAGAGTGGATCGGAACAGATCCAGATCGAGGGAGGGTAATCCTCGACGGCCTTCGGCTATTATTAGCCAATACCCAGCTGTACATATGGCAAAAATATTTACGTTTACAGAGAGTACATTTCATCAGACCGACCCGCGGCCTTAGTTGCCTTCAGACCGGCTGCGCTGCTAGTCGGGCACAAAAGTTCGATCGTCAGACAGAAAGAGATGTAAATTGAAAATATGTGAAATAATAGAGGTAAAGCAATTATTCCTAAACCTCTGAACTTTGTCATGGTTTGTGGCGAAGTTCGCTGGTATAGGCGATGTCGAGTTACTTCATTTCAGTGGCGACATGGGGCGAAGATGCTTTTGCTGGGCCTCTAGAATTAAAATTTTTTTTTAAGGAGGTTGTTGTTAATTCTAGACTATCCTCCGTCCCCTACGGGCTTGGAACTCAACCTGAGGTATATCTTCAAAGCACCGAGAGCCGGACATGTTAAGATATCTAGGGTTTCCCTAATAGTCCTTGTGGCAGCATGGCCGCTGACCCTCAGCGGTTTGGTTATTCATCTAATCTCAATGAGGATTGCTCACAGAAAATTCGATCAACAACAGGGATCGAACCGGGGACCGGTAGATGACAACCATGACTAGCGCACTAATCCCCTAGATCACGCCGCCACTTGCTGGGCCTCAGTTTCGTTTAACCCCGTTTAATGACGGATAATTAAATCATGAATGTAAGTAAATTAAAGGCAGAATTTGTAGAAGAGTTCGCTCGTCTTCGGGCATTGAAAAATAGTGCCAAGGATAGTGAATTTTATTGCCTTCAGTGGCGCACCTCACACCAAGACAATTTGGGCTCATTGGCTCTTTTCCGTATCTGAGTTTTGATAGAAGATAGTTCTTATTGGTTTGAGATAAGCGGAACATTTGATTCTGACAAACGTGAACGCTTGTTGTTAGGTTGTTGACCTGCTATATAGTAACCCCAAATGTTGTGGCGAAGACGATTTTCGACTCTGACGTCATGAAACGTGAGTTCGATTTTGATGATATATATGCGATTTTACTATACTACCAATTTACGGCGAATAATCCTAAAGACAATTTTCATACGATGCAGAATAGTTTAAGCCATGTACTTTCGCTAGCCGAGAACTTTTATTACAGTCCACTACTACAGTAATTAATTACCTCTTTCGATACTAGAAAACGCGAGTACTACACGTCAATGAATATAAATATATGTGTTGATGATGCATTCGACTTTATACGTATATCTCCGTGTCTGGATCAGCGTTGAATTCTGTCCTGCAGGTGGAGATCGGCATGGGCTTCATTGACAAACGCGACGAAATTCCCTGATCGACTCAGTGGTCGAAAATGACTCGCGTTTAGACAAATCCAAAAGTTTGTTCGGTTCTTTGAGTTGTCTGCTCGTGCAACTGCTGAAGTGGCCAGAAAAAGGTGCCCCGACGACAAAACAAAAAAAAACATTCTGACCTGTTTACCTCGTCACACAGGTTTATTAGGCAAGTCTCTCAATAGTGACATAAAAAGCACCATTGACATCGTTAATGACGTTCTCATATTCAACACTCCACTACGACCACTTGCATCATGCACAGATAATGGCCGCGATTGCTGTAGACGTTCATACGAGCAGGTGTGAGGATACAACCATAGATACGTAATCATCACTTTATTCAGCAATTATTAGATCATGATGAAGCCCCAATATAGCGAAACATTCTTAGTGCTGCTGCTTGAACACATGTCTGTTGAGTTGTCCTTTGTGTCGTTTTCGCCGCGTTATCTCAGTGTTTGTCCAATGTCGGACTCTCCCTGTGCTCCCGTCCGTCTTAATTGTTTTTGTTACGCCGTTACTACTAGTTACTACTACGACTACTATTGCTGCTGCTGCTGCCACATGTCTCTCGTCTCACCGTAAGATGTTCTATAGTTACGCCGGACTCGTAGAAATCGCTACGCGTTACGTCAATCGTGAGACCCAAAGTGGGACATTCACTTGTAGGTCGGTCAGCCAATCGAGGTTACAGAGGCAAATTGCCAGCAATAACAGCAGCAGCATCAACAATAGCAATAACAACAATAAAACTAACAGTAATAGCAGAAACAGAAATAACAACAACGTAATTAACAACAAGAGCAACAACAACAGCAACAACAACAACGACAACAGCAACAACAACAACGACAACAGCAACAACATCAACAACAACAACGGCAACAACAACGACAACAGCAACAACAACAACAACAACAACAACAACAACAACAACAACTACTACTACTACTACTACTTGTACTACTACAACAACAACAACAACAACAACAATAACACGTACGAAGTTTCACTCCTACTCTGCCCTCAGCCTTCAAATCCTCCAGTGTTCCATGAGCAGTATCACATGTCAATTTTTTCCGTTTGTACCGACTTTTGCTGCTTGTCTATTCTCGGATCTTGGCTTTGTTGTGGCGAACGCTTGTCGACGCGTTCGAACCATTCACTTGTTGTTAGTGTGTTAATGATACGAGGACTCTTTCTTTCTCTATCTCTCTCTCTGTATCTGTATATGAAGTGCGTTTGTGAGCGTCTGTATGCGTGTTTGTATTGAATTCGCATGAGTCTCATGCCAATCTAAAACGGGTTTAGCCACTCGATGAAGGCTGAACTTAAGCGGGAGGCTGGAGGTGTGTAAATGTGGCAAACTTTGTTGCGTCATGAGACTCGTTCGTTGAACCGTTGCTTGTGGTCATCGACACGACACCCAGCTGCACTTCTCTATCACTCTCGAACTATATGCTGTGCTGCTAAATAGGCCCGAATTTCCTTCGATGCATTGCTTCATGATATGCAAAACATGGCTAAGAACAATACCCGAAAGGTGATGTAATAATAAAGAATTTTTGAAACATGGCTAATTAGCATCTCATTGGCATCGTACGAATTGTCGCAGTACTAGGATGCATCGCCTCACTAGGCACGAGCAGGCCTGCTTTTATATATATATAGATAAGTGTTGGCGATGCCCGTTTTGCGGGTGAATTGGATGAAACGGACAGAATCTTCGTCAGTAGTAGACGATGATGAACATAATTGTTGTGTTAGATGGTACAGTTAGTTATTCTCACGTAGACAACCGAATCTACCGCCTGTGGTTATTATTATTATTATTATTATTATTATTATTATTATTATTTTTTTTATTTATTATTAATATTATTTATTCAATTTTTTGGTGTTTCCCTACAATTGTGGGATCTAAACGTGTACCCGCCTAGACTCACTCCCACTCCTCTATTATTATTATGTTTATTATTACGCGCTGCACTAAGAAAGACTTCGTTGCCCCGGAGTCATACTGCAAAGCAGCACGTGAAAGAGGGAAATATACATGGATAACTTCTGTTGTCAGGGTTAGACCGATAGACCAATAACAGTAGGGTAGTAGCAGTAACTGTCTCAAGCTGGATCAGCTATCTCGTTTTGGTCCAAATCAGGTATTCGTAACGTATATGACATGGTATTGCCGAGCATAATCGATAACTCGGCTATCATCGTGCGAAAGAACAATGACTGCAGCAGAAGCCGCAACAACAATGACAATACCAGCAACATCAACAACAACAACAACAACAACAACAGATATATTTAGCTTATGAATTAGCTAGCTCTTCAGCAACCACAGCAGCAGCAAGGTCAAATTATAGCCTGAGAACAGTGTTGCAGAAGGGTAATTAGATTGAGCGAGAAAATCAGGGGAATTGTTGTCGTCTATCGTGGGCTTCAAAAACCGGACACGTTGATGACGTTCAGTCTACGTTGTCGGGTGGGGGCACTGCGCAGACAAGCCTTCATTGCCATGCACCTGAGTGCACAGATCCACCCCTTCGATCTGTTGTACTGCATTGTCTATGTGTACGATTTTGTGTGCACCATTTGATAAGATCTATAGTGCGTTATTATATCGTGTGCACCGTCCACTACGACACTACACTGGGTTCTAGGCCCTTATGATCGGACCTACTTGTCCGGGGCGTTGAAGGATCAGAGTTGATTCCAAGTTCGTGATTGTTGTTATATTGGGTTTAACTTTACATCTAGGAGTAATAGTAGTATAATATGTCATAATTTCATCGTTACTTTTTAGCCAGCTTTAGTGCGCTCATTAGCTTGACTTTTGCTGAGCTATCTGCAGCAGCTCTAGACAGAAGACAGTACGACGCACGGCAAAGCTCCACCCAATACCACAACAATCACGAACGTGGAAACAATCCTCCGTTTCTATTTTCGTTTTTTAGAACCCAAGTCACCACTGCTGATTGATTTATTTTTTGCTTGACATGTATACCTAAATGCACATATCACCCTTTTATATCAGTAGCAGCGCTTAGAGCGGCAGCATGCTACACTACACTGTCCGTTGACTACTACTACTACTATTATTACCGTACCACACGATACGCTACTATATACGAGGCCGGTAGAGGGCCGAGGATGTACGAGTATCGTTGCACGTATGTCTTGTGTGTGTATGATAGAACACACCCTATATATATATATATATAGAGTACGTCAGGGTATCGTTGCCCAACCGATTGACGTGTCTAGCCGTGTAGTCTCTCGCTAACGCGCTGGCTACGACGCCTTGGCTCCGCCGCCATCTGGATCTGGAGGGGTCTCGGGGCCTGCTCAACCAGCTCCATCCTCTCTCTCCCCAATTTCCTCGGTCTCTCGGCCCGTTCCCCACGGCCCGGAGTTTGAAGGCGCGCGTGCTGAAGCCGTCGCTGTTCGCAGACTTAGGCGGCGAACAAGTAGCCGTCGAAGTACCACCACCATCACCATCACCACCGCCACCATTCGTAGTAATGATTCGTAGCAGCAGCAGTAGTGGCCGTCGTCGTCGTCGTCATCGTTGTGCGACTCACCATCGGTGAGTCGCACCACCACAGAGTGCCCACCCGATCTGTCGGTGCAGTGGGCCACTACTAAGGGGGTGGTGGTCCGTCGCTATAACGCACAGGCCGGCCGGCCGGGCCGGGCCGCTGTCTGTGGGGGGCTGGCCGAACGAACGAACGGGCGTACGGTGGAAGGATGGCCTGAGAACAGGAGGAATCAGGCCCGCCAAACCCAACAGGACGCGCGCTACACGCAGAGAAGCGTGCATGCACATGCAGCTTGCCCTTCCTTGCGTCGCAGCCTCAGGAGCTTCAACGACGACCGAAGACGGCGATCGTAGATCGTAGACGAAACAACGAGCACGAGGTAGGTGCTGCTGCTGCTGCTGCTGCTTCTTCCGCAGCTAGGGGTGCTGGGGGTACTGCTGCTCGGGGGCTTCTGGCAACAGCAGCAGCTGCAGCTGCATCGCTCCTACTAGGCTTGGAGTCGAGTCGCAGGCAGCAGAATGGGTGGGGGAGGGGGAGCAGAGGCAGAAAACGACTGCGGAAGCTCTTCACCCGCTTTCTCCCCCCCCCTCTCTCTCTCTATATATATATATATATATATATATATATACACACCTTTCTCTCTGTTTCTGCCTAAGTATTCTCGAGGCGATTTCGAAGAGAGTCGTGTGATGGCCGTGGCCCTCCCATAGTCGCAGTTTCCCTTTCCCGTCTAGACAGACAGACCTGCTTGCTATCGGCGGCCTTACGCGCGTAGAGAGACCAACTGAGCCATCTGAGGCGAGGGCCCGGCAGCGGCGGCGGCTGCGACGACAACAACAACAAGGAAAACAGCGACGACGAGGTTCAACGACCCCGTGAGCCACGCGGAGCCTCAGCAAGCAGGCAGACAGACACAAGCAGCAGCAACGGCAGCCGCAGCACCCCCAAAACCTTCGGGGGCCCGGCCGGCTATGGTTATGGCCGCCACTACCTAGGCCACAGCTGCTGCTGCTGATGCTGGGGCTGCAGCTCACAGCCGCCGGATAGCTCTTGCGTGTGGAAAGCGACGATCCACGCAGACGCCTCCCGTCCACCAGATAGATGATGATGATGATAATGATGGTGATAATGATGATTAAGGGGATGATGCTGATGGTGGTGGTGGTGGTGGCGGCGGCGGCTCACCCACCGTCTTGTATTGATGATGTTGGTGACCATGGAAGGTATTGATATGATCATCAGCTGTGCTATAAGACGATGATGACAATATGCGAGCTCGCACACGCGCGCGATATCACCTCATCATATCCCTCAAAGTTTTGGGACCCCGATCTGGGGGTCCTCGTTCCGAGGGCCCACCGGCCGAGCGCGGCTGGGTAGTTGGTATCGTTGACAACAATAGCAGCAGAAGCAGAAGCAGCCGTGACAACGGCAGAAAAGAAAAGGCCGAAAAGCTGCGGCCAGAAGGCAGGACACAAAACAGCAGACCGCAGCCGACGGCTTTGTAGAGCATTATCTATGCGTTGGCTAATAATAGATTATGCGTATCACATATTTCACTGGGCTAATGAGTGTCCAATCGTTGTTTTGGTACTGTATTTGTATGTTGGTATATACGTTATATTTTTTATTTTTCTAAAACCCGTATATATTTACTCTACTCAAGGTTGCTAGTTATAATAAACTAGCAATGCAACGCAACGCTGTTCTACCTGTATAGACAGATTGACATGCGGCAAGCCGATCGCGTTTGGGGATGTGTTCCGTTGAAGTGTGAGGCATTCCAGATGCGCTGTTTCCGCTGCCGAGTTACTATGCCGACACGCGACTGCAAGGAAGCACGAAAGAAAGAAACGCAAGGGGGTTCGAGAGCGATGCCACGATGATGACGACGATGTTGTTGGGAATCTCGATTATGCGCGAGGTGCGCGCTGTTTTTTTGTGTAGGCAGGTACGCAGGTATCTTGACCAACGTCAACGTAAGCACAATGTCAGTCTCGTTCTCCTCATCATCATCACCATCATCATCGCCACCACCATCACTAACAATATCATCCTCACCCTTCCCACTGCCCCACCGTCGTATCTTCCTTCGTCTGCTTCGTATACTTCGCAAGACAATCTAAGTGAAACCTCGCCAACTACTCGTGCGCAGCGCTAGCTAGCCAACTTGCCAATGAGACTTTGCAGAGAGAGATGAGGCTGCGAACTGGTTGCAGGCGCGGAGGGATAAGGTCGTGTTGAGTCGTGTTGGAGGCATGCAGAGACAGTGAAAGTTGTGCACTACTTCTACCACGACTAGTTACTTTGATTTACTAATTACTGTAATCACAATTAATCCTGCTACTACTACTACTACTACCACTAAGATTACCGTCACTGGCATCATTGCCAGAACCATGTCCACCATCACAAACATGATACAGCTGATGATGATGATGATGATAATGATAAGGATGGAGGTGATGATGATGATGATATTCATCAGGACAACGGTGCTGACGTTACAAAGGAGGACTGCGACGACGACGACAATATTCGACGACATTCAGTCGTACGTGTCTCATAGCATAGCATAGCAGCACCACCAGCATCTCCCGACGTCTCTGTTCGTTCCGCGTCGTCGTTCCGGCCGTTCGGAGCTTGGCGCTTGGGTGTTGCGGGGGCGACGTAGAACACGAGAGGGGTAGTGTGTGTGTGGGGGGGGGAGGGGTTGGGGGGTTAGAACACGAGAGGGGATGGGGTGAGCGGGGGGGGGGGTTTGTTTTACAGCCATCGCGCCGTTGGCCGCCCTCCCTGCTGCAGACAACAACCACAACAACGGTCGACTAGTTGAGATCGCCGTCGAGTTTGTTTCCGCGTTGGCGGGCGATCGCGGCGTCCAGACCTCCTCTTCTGCTGCACGTGGCTGCTTGACGGCCAAAAGCAGCGGCAGCTGATGCGCCCGCATCAGAGGTGGCGCGCGCTTTCCTTCTCCATTGTTGTTGCTGTTGTTCCCACTACTGCTGATGGTGCTATAGAAGCTGCTACTGTTGTTGTTGTTGATGTTACTGTTATTTTTGTTATTGTTGTTGTTGTCGTTTGCCGGTGTGTCTGGTGGTCTAGCCCTAGTCCGTCGTCCAGCTCTTCTAGACTGATGACTGTGTTCATAGTCCGCCTATAGACTAGCTAGGCTGGTGCGGTTGCCGTTGCCGCTGCTGCTGCTGCCGCCGCCGCTGCCGCTTCCCTCGCCACTTGCAGTCGGCCACCGGGCCCTCTTTGAGATAGGCCACCACCGGAGCGGCGGCCGCCGCCGCTGCCGCTGCTGCTGTTGCTGCCGCTCCCGTTGCTACCGTCGTCACTGCGCCGCGGGGTCAATGACCTAACTGGTGCCGCCGCTACTGCAGCAGCAGCAGCCGCCTCTGCCGCTGGCGTTACGGAAACAAGGAACCGTCGTAGGCCGGCCGGCCTGCGTGTCTCGAATCTGTCCGTCTGTCTGTCTGTCTACCGGTACGGCCGACTGAACTCCTTCCTTCGTCTGAATGTCTCCCCCCCTCTCTCTCTCTCTCTATCTCTCTGTCGCTCTGTGTGTGTGGGTGTCTATCTGTGTTGCCTTATCGCTCTCTCCCTCTCTGTCTGTCTGTGTGTTCTGTTGCCAGAAATGAGTCTGGTGTGAAGATGATGGCGTGATGAAAATCGTGATGATGATGATGATGATGATGTTGATGACGGTGATGAGGTGGTAGTGATTGCAATGAAGGGTGGGTGGCCTTCACGAGTGTGCACACACACATGCACACATACTTGCAAATCACAACAACAGCGCCACCAACAACAACAACAACAACCGTAATAGCAACAGCAATAGCAATAGTAACAACAGCAACAACAACAACAACAACAACAACAACAACAACAACGACAACAACGAGTGTCAGCCTCGCTTTGACACTTTGCCACGATCCACATTGTATGCTTTGATTGACCCTTTGTTGACAAACTATACTAGTTCGGTTTCTTAGTTCGATTGGTCAATCGGTCAGTTATTTGGTACTTTCTACCATATTCCATGTAGTCTGTCTCGCTTTTTCTCTCTGTATCTCTCTTGTGCCCTCTATATAGTACTCTCTCTCTCCCCATAAATGTATTTATTTTATTTTATATATAAATATATACATTTTTATATATACATTTTTTTTTCTTTTACTTTATCGCCGTCGTAGTCGTCACCGTCGCAACCTGACGCATCACCAACATTGCCAGGGATAAACTCACCCGAAACGATATCCCGCACTATTTGTTACGTCTCCCCATCGTGTGGATTCTGTCACGGAAATGAGCGCGGCAGAACGACACACCGTATCTCTTCGTTTCGTAGTTCGGAGTTCTTTCTAGCCCAACCGGTGAGCGTGGCCGTCCGTACATAGCTGCGATTCGTAATTGTTGTCAGCCTGCAGCGACGGGTGGGAGGACGGACTGGCAACACCAGCAGCAGCATTGTCATCATCACCATCATCTTCTGCTGATCTCGGGGTTCAGCCGAAAAATCTGGCGTTCAATTTTAAAGTTGATGGTGTTATTGTGGTTGCCTTTTGTTTAGAATATTCTTGTTGTTGTTTTCGATATCGTTGCTGTCATCGTCGTGTTGTTGTTGTTGTTATTGTTGTCGTCGTTGTTGTTGTTGACGTTGTTCCTATTGTTGTTGTTGTTGTTGTTGCTAGTGACGCTGCTGTCTGGGTCTTTCTGACCCGGCTGGAAGAGACACGACACGCCAGACGGTCGTTGCTGATGGAAGACTGATTTCACTCACGTACTAGCTTGCTCTCTCTCTCTGCTTCTTTCTCTCTCTCAGTGAGCTCAACCCTTTACCGCTAGATAGACACACACCGATGTTTATCATCACCATTAGCATCATCATTATGATGACCACCACCACCACCATCGTCGTCATCGTCGTCGTCACTATCATCATCACCATCATCATCATCATCATCGCCGCCGCCGCCGCCGCCAAGGAGACGCTAGTAGAAACAGCAGTAACAACGATTCACTCACTGAGTCACCGATGTGCAGTCAATGACCGGAGAGGCACGATGCGACGCTGTCGAAATTCACGAACAACGGCCGCGGCGGCGACCAAAACAACCACAACAACAACAACAACAACAACAACAACAACAACAACAACGACGACGACGACGACAACAATAATAACAACAACAGCAAGATCAGAACTACTACTACATAACAATAACAACGGCTCATAAACTACGCCACAAGCGCCCTGGCATCAACAGCAACAGCAATAGCGCCAACGACAACAACAGCAACACTAACAACAGAAACATAACGACAACAAAAAAGGGTTGACCACCATCAGACGCCAAAAGAGTGTCGTTACCCCGTTCAACAGGCCATCAGCAGCGTCAGTAGCAGCAGCGGCAGCAGCAATGACAACATGGGAAAAGCACGGAGAAGGAGATTCGTAGACGTCGGACGTCGGATATGTGGCAGGAGAGATATCGATAGACGATGATGATGCTTGCTTGTTTTGTTCCTTCCGCCTTCACTAACTGCGCGAATGAACCCACCTGACCAGTGGGGGGGGGGGGGGTTCAAATTATATTAGGCACAGGAAATAATTGACATTTTTGTTTTCATAATTGGCATTTCGGCTCACTTAGTTAGGTAACTGCTGGCCGCTGTTTTCAGCATCAAGTACGATCGGTACCCCTTATCATGCCCAGTACACTCGGGAACGCTCGGTAGCTCACAAGTGACTTCGCCAACGTCTGAGCATTATGTATTTTACTTTTAGTATATATATATAAATATATATATGTATATATGTATATATATGTATATATATATATATATATATATATATATATATATATATATATATATATATATAAATTAAAGTCTTAAACGTCTCTTCTATCTAGCCTTTCCGGAAACTGTGTGCCAGTCTAGACCTCTGTTAGTGATACTTGAACGTTTATGGTTCCTACAACATGACGAACTTAATACTTCAAGACAATAACAATGACGACAAAAGTAATTCTTATTTTTAATATTGCTCGCTATTCAGAGAAGGTGTAAGACTTGGACGTTTCTTTAAAAAATATTGGATTAGATCTGTGCAAAATTGGCTCGTACTCCTAGTGTGCGATCAAGAGTTAGAGTAGTAAGAAGATGCGCGTTTCAGTTACGACTCATGTATGGCTATTATATTACAACAGTATGCTTGTGGTAGGCATACGACTAATTTCTTATCGACTAGGATGTTTGTAACAATCAGTTGTTATGATCAGACGCGTATTTTGTTTTAAATTATCAATTACACATATACGTGTATACAAATAATTATGATTATAAGGCGTTAGACACTCTCTCTCGCAATGTATATATATTCTTTATGGAGCCTATCGGTAGTATGGAACATGTATATAGCTTATTCCAGTCCTCTTTTTGTCCAGTCCTCTTTTGAAGTGGCAACAAATCTCGGTGATTGAACCTGTCGAGTGCGGTGTGTGACACGTCATTGGCCGTACTCTCTATATTTGGCCTAGCGTGTAACTAGATAGTCTGATCGCGCGTACACAGGCGGTATTCCGCTTAGTGTCATCGCCGCCAGACGTCCCTCTGCTCCACCAAGGGGCTGCACTGTGTACATTACAGTATATATATATATATATATATATATATATATATATATATATATATATGTAACTTCGTAATACTGTCATTTATTATTAAGCACATGTTTAACAATCTATAAATAAATATGACTAAATACAATGCAGATGGTAATCTGTAGATCAGTATCTGTGTCGAGTCCGGTGGCGTGGTGCATTCGTGTGCGCTTCGCGACCGGAGGAAACACATAAGTGCACGGGGGTTTATTTACGGGGTTCGTCTTACGAAGCCGTGCAAAAGCAAACCCGTCGACGTTAAATGTTGGCTGAGGGTCAGCCCGGAAAAGTAGATCAGTATCTCTTTTTTCGTATGAACTAGGTAGCAAGGATGTTGCGTTGTGAAAGTGTAAACCGCGTTCATTGAAGTTAAAGCACATATATGTGTACCATATAGTACATGCTAGTAACGGTAGCTTAAATATAATAGTAGTACAGAACGATATATAGTATAGGGGGCAGGGGGGGTGCAATAATGGATCAGGTAGATCACACCGTGCAGCATTGCAATGTGCACTGAGTGCATTTAAATTTTGCGGTCAAGCACTAAGTTGACGTTTTGTATGACGACGGTCTGTATGAGTGGCTCTTGTGGTAATAGTGTTAGTATACTATAGTAGTATACTATAGTCGTAGCAACAATTGTTGCTTTTGACTATTGTCATTATTGTTGTTCTGGATATTCGTATAATTATTATTCTTATTATTAATGTTCGAGTTTGGTCAGCTGGCTTCGTTAGGAGGACGTGGAGCACATACTATTCACATAATTCGCGCAGCCTGCGCTGGATTTAGCCATCCAAAAACATGCATTCTTGTGATAGTCTACTGCAGCGACACCCATAACCACAGCAATACGAACAACATCAACAAATCATTTTCCTTCCGTAGTAGCGTCTTTTGTTCTCTACTCCATCGTAGTGACACATAAACACACACACATATTTCTATATTCTATATATAGTGGTTGTGTATGCATACGTGGTGTATGTATTTGCTAGTGTGTTGTCGTCGAAGCGACGGAGACGCTGTGCGGCGCGAAGACTGAGATGGCAGGTCTTTGGGGTCGTTCGTTGCACTCGTGGCCGGCAAACGTCTCGTAGCTCACACTGGCAGAGATCGGAACCGTTCCGCCGCTGCTGGCGTTGATATTTTTGCTATTGTTGTTGTTGTTGTGGCTGTCGTTGTTGTTCTTGTTGTTGTGACTATTGTTGTCATTGTTGTGGCTGTGGTTGTTGTTGTTGTGGCTGTTGCTGCTGCTGCAGGTATCAGTTTTTCTGTGGCTACACAACCAGTCAGCCACAGAGAGAGAGAGAGAGAGAGGGGGGGGAGAGGGAGAGCGAGGGGGCGGGCGGGAGGGCGTTGGACTAGATTCTAGTCCACACGTGTGTCCCTGTTTGTTGTATGGACACGTGTGGGCGACCGGGTTGTGTCGACCGTTGGTCGACCAACGGACTGGACTGGCGATGGGTCTATTCTGTTCCGTCAACAATGGCTGCTGTTGTTAATGTCGTTGTTGTTGTCGTTGTTGTTGTTGCTGCTGTTGCCACCGATGTTGGTCATTACTTATATTTATCCTTTCTGAATAACTGGAGAAACATTGATGATGACTACTACTACTTCTACTATTTCTACTTATATTGCAGTTAAGCTATGATTCTTGCTCCTAATGTTGCTGTTGGTCAGGCTACTGTTGTTGTTGTTGTTGTTATTGTTGCTGATGATGCTGTTGTCTGGTTTCGACCGTTGGTGGCGCAAACGAGCGTATACGGTGGTGACAACACAGCTTGTTGCGTATGATGATTTTGCTGTTTCTAGTACAGACAGACACACTGCCACCATTATTCTCATCAAAAAGCAGAAACAGCAGCAGCGGCGGCCGCAGCAGCAGCAGCTATGAACTTCCAACCGAACTAGAAGCTGAGAAAAACGCCAATGTGTTGGGACAGCGGGAAGTATAGACAAAGACGAGCGAGAGAGAGAGAGACACACACAATATATATATATATATATATATATATATATATATATATATATATATATAGGAGTGACAGAGAGAGAGAGGGAGAGAGAAATGCGCGTCACGAACGCATGCATACAACGAACCAGGCCAGGTCAGCCGTTTGTCAGCCGCCAGTCCAGCCTAGCCCAGCTTAGCCTGGCCTAGCCTAGCCCAGGCTAGGCTAGGCCAGCGAGTCACTGCTGCGGTTGCTGCTGCCGCTGCTGCTGCTTCTTCTATTCCCTAATGTTATGACTATGGGACTCACTCACTCCTTGCTGCCGACTGTTCGCTCGTCCGCTCATTCGGCCAGACATCAGCTAGACAGATTCTGCCCAAAGCGTCCTCGTCGGCGTCGGCGGCGGCCGTCGGGGTCAATGACCGAACTACTGTCGCTGGCTCGGCGGATACTGCTACTGCTGCCGCTGCCTTAGCGGCGTTATTTGTTATTGTTGTTGTTGTGGTGGTGGTGATCGCTATTGTTGTTGTCGTCGTCGTTGTCGTCGCCGTCGCCGGTGTCTGGGCGTCGTCTGTCTAGCCGTCGGCTGACCGCCAAAAGTGTCTGAGTAGCGGTCTAGCTGCCGCCTAGTTTCGCTGCTGTTGCGGCTGGAACGGCGGCGGTGGCGGCGGCCGCCCGCTTTGGCGGGCGTCGTTGTTGTCAGCGTCATTATCATCATCATCATCGTCATCATCATGGTGACCATCTTCATCAACATCATCATCACCATTACCTTTAGCACGCTATTCCAGCAGCTGACATCGCACACATATGTTGTTGTTATTGTTGTTGTTGCTGTCGTCGTCCTCCTCCATATCCCGCCTCCCCTACTCCCTGCTATCACCGCTGCAGCAGCCGTTGCCGCCGCTTTAGAGGCTGTGTTGTGTCTGGTCAGCCGGTGGTGGCACGTTAACCCGTTTGCTGATCTCGTCTGGTGCTGATAGTGATGGTGATGATGGTGGTAATGATGATGATGCTATTGATGATGATAATCATCACAATTATCATTATTATTAGTTTCATCATTATCATAATTATTATTTTCATCATTATTATTATTATATATATATTATACTTAGGCATATATGACCCTTGAATAAAGGTGCTTTTGATTTGACTTGACTTGACTTGACTTATTATTTTCATCATCACCATTGATAATGACAATCAGCATCGTAATGACGCGCGGATGCTAGCTGATAGTGATCGCTGCTACACTGCGGCAATGGGTAGTTGGTAACATATCCGTGCTGTAACGGTGGGCCCCGCTTCACGGACAAGGAAAAAGGTCATCGCTCACTGGACCACCAGAAGCAGCAGCAGCAACAACAACAACAACAACAGCAGCAGTAGCAGAAACAGCACAATATGGATATCGCCAGACATCACGAGCGAGAGAGAGAGAGAGAGAACAAGCTCGTCTTCACCATCATTATTGTCATCATCATCATCATCATTCAGACAGACAGACAATAATTACAATCGACATGTTTATTACTATTACAATCGACCCATTTTATTACCATTGCAATACCACCAACATTGCAACATCATCATCATCATCATCGCCCGGTGATGCAATCAGAATGCTGGAAACTGCAGGCACGTAGGTGGAAAGCAGGCCCGGGATCAATCCGTCTCGTCTGGTCATTCGACAATTGCAGTGCTTGGTGTTGTCCAAAGCCAAGCAGAAGTAATAGTTGTTGTTGCTGTTGTTGTTGTTGTTGTTGTCGTCGTTAGCCACTGTCTCCTGCTACAGATAATATTCTGTCAGTGCCGCAGCTTCTGACCCAGACATACCGCAGCTGCAAACTTGACCCAGTGAGAACGCCGACAACGTCCGTGGATATCGATTATCGTGACGTTGAGAAGGCCAACAATCTACCGCCACCTATCTGCACTGGCAGTTTCGGCGGGTACTTGGTAGTCGGTCATATGCTTCGAAGACAGCTCTCCTCTCTCTCTCTCTCTATATATATATATATATATATATATATAAATATATACAGAAAGAGAAAGGGAGAACCTGTCTTTCTATATATATATATATATATATATATATACAGAAAGAGAAAGGGAGAACCTGTCTTTCTTGCAAACTTCTACCTCAACATATGTGTGAAACTTGTTTACGCTTGCAGGTGAAACACGAAGTTGTTACGTTTCGCAAACGAAGCCTTACTCTACTAACTACAATCACGAATACTCTAACTATATTTCTCAAAAGTAGTTCGAGGGTGTCGTTATACGCCGACAACGGTTTCGACTACCTTCACCATGAGTTTCTCATCTGTCAAGATGAGGCTGCGTGGCTACAGCTAAGCGGCGCCGATTTCTCCCTAACCTCCAATCTCTATATCACTCCCTGTATCTCTCTCTGTACCGCTCTCTCCCTAACTATCTCTCTCTTACTGCCCCCTCTCTCTCTCTTTACTGCCCCCCTCTCTCTCTCTCTCTCGCATCGACATCTCACGTACAGGTATGGTGTACATATCCATTGCTAGTTAAGTTGCCAGGGCTTTGGCCGGCCGTTGTTTTTATTATTGCGTCCGAGATGTCGCAAGAATCCGGCATTGCGTAACCATTTCCCCCCCCGGCCCTCCTTCCTCCCCCGCCGTCCCGTCGTTTACTTCTTCTTCTTGTTTCTCGTTTTGTCTCTCTTTGGTCTTTCTCCTGCTCTTCGTCCGTTCTCAATGGTTTGACGCCGTATGACGACATTGAAGACACATTGCTTCACTTCCTACATGATGGCGCTCGCCGAGGCCGGCGAGGCCTCACGAGGTCTTTGTCCCCGATAACCTCAATATAAGCTCGGGCTGTGGCTGTGTGATCACTTATCGCAGCCGAGCAGCGTCCACACGTACTTCCGGAAGTGTGGCGCAACATCGTAATTGTAGTTGCATCGCGTTGCGTCGTAGCTGACGTGACTGAAATCAAACGCCGCTATGATGCCGCAACTGCCCGACGAGCAGCACGACGATGTCTGTTAAAATAGTTAAACGCCCGGCGATTGCTGCTGATTTTGTGCTGACACACCGGAAGTATTAGCACAAAATCACGGAAAACCGTTCTTGAGCTTGGATCGGTCTAATCGATAAGCCACTAACTTTTAAGATTCAAGATACGATTGTTAACTTGCCACTACTAACTACTGGGATTGTTGCCTACGACTATTCTGTTGTGGGATTGCTGTCGACGAGTCGCTATCACCAATCGAATATTGTCACCGAGCCACCGTAGAATACCGTTTTTCGCCCGTACGCGTTCAGAATGTGAATGAAACCTTAGAACTAAAATATTGAAACAAGTGACTAAATTAGAGCCATAATGCATACAAGCTTTAGGACCTGGGTGTACAAATCCGGCAAGCGGATACGTTACACGATCGACTACTACAAATGATCCTGTAAAGTACGATCTTGTACAACCTTAAGACCTCTGATGCTCTATTGGGCCATGCCCTACTATACGATGTCATTAGGTCATTGATCTACAGGGTGAAGCTAAACGGCGGTGCACAAAGAATGACCGCTCTGCAACTCTTTCCCGAAAATGTGCTCGTGTAAAACTTGGCAACCGAGACTATGGTTATTTGCTATAATCAACACAATACGCCTCATTACCACTGTACAGCCGATCTGGGTGTTCAGGCCACAGCCGATCTGCATTCGAGTTATTCATAGTATGCACGCTGCCAAAACGTTGCTGGCTTTACTTATGGCAAGTGTAGGTGCCTAGTTGTAAAGGAATAACACGCGCACATTAGGCTGTACAAGGCAATGATAAAGGGAGATGTTGTTTGGCTCGTCCGCAATTTGAAAACCCTGCCAATAATGTACCTCAACTTGGTCGAAGGTATACAAACGCAATAAACTTGATTAAGATACTCTATAAATGCGACCGATATACGTTTTGGCC
Source organism: Dermanyssus gallinae (assembly GCA_003439945.1). Taxonomy (NCBI): domain Eukaryota; kingdom Metazoa; phylum Arthropoda; class Arachnida; order Mesostigmata; family Dermanyssidae; genus Dermanyssus; species Dermanyssus gallinae. The sequence continues at coordinate 252,663 of QVRM01006365.1, forward strand.
TACTTGTTCACCACCATCTAATGGGTTAAAACGTCGGGTGCCTTAGCTCAAGTTCAACGGGTTGTGAGCACTGTCTACCTACTTTTTGACATCTAGTCTCAATAGAGTCGTCTATCAGTGACGCCGAAATTGTGCCCTGTCCGTGTGGCGTGTACCCTAGAAAGTACGTCAACATAGTTACTAAATTAGTCCTACAGTTTTATCATTTTACCCTCGATGTATGTTTGTCACAGGTGCTGCTACCCCTGGGGGACAAAATGCAACAGTCCTCGGTGGCAGGATGGCCGCTGACGCTCAGCGGTATGTTTAATTATCTGTTCTCAATGAGCATTGCTCAAACAAAATTCGATCAACAACAGGGATCGAACCGGGGACACCTGGTGGATGACAACCATGACTAGCGCCCTAGTCCCCTAGACCACGCCTGGTCTCTGGCGGTTTTTTGTACTCGACAACCGTAGACAAACACCCGACTTCCACGACGACGATCACCACCACCACCTGATGATCTCGTTCGTGGTTGTTGCGGCTTCGTGTTGTTGTCATTATTGCTGTTGCTATTGGTGTTTCCTAGTTGGTGGTTACGTCCGCGCTCTCCCGGCTGTTCCTGGTCGATCTTCCTTCCACCTGTCACCCTGCACTCTCAGCCGGTCAGCAGCCGGCATTGGGCCACGCCGGCTGACCGAGGCCCCGAGGGAGAGGGTCGATTGGTCGCGCGCGTCGTCTACTCTATAGTGCGCGCCCTTCTCTCTCTCTCTCTCTCTCTCGAAGCTCGAAACAAACGGCCGCCGACTGAACGGAGAGAAAGGGTACCACCGGCTGGAAGGAAGAATCGATTGAGACTAAGGCAATGAACGGCCTTGAACCTGACTGCCAAAAAGGTGGGGTGGGCTACGCAGGCTGCTCGGCATGTGTCATCGAGTCTGTGTTCAAGAGCAGCACCGACATATTGAGCGACAACAACAACAACCACTACATTACCACCACCACCCGCCGGCCAATCATAGCCCTATCGTAGCCCCAGCTGACCACGGAGACATGTTTTGCCGGTTTAAGACGTGAAGATCAGGAGCCTAATTTTGAGCAAAATCAACAAGCTCAGACGCATCGTTGCGTTTTTGGCCCAAGTCAGAGATATGCCTTAATGTACATCTAGAAACTTCGCCAGCAGCTGTAGCAGCAGTCTTAGTAGTGGAATTGCACTAGCAGTTGTTGTAGTCGTTCATGTAGTTGGTCATCGTACGATATTGTGGCCTATCGGATAAAATTCGCCTTTTGTCCCCCTTCGACTTATGGACCCACGGGGGGAGGCAAGGCAACCGAGGACAGGGAATAGTGGAGGGGGTTTATGTTGTTGCGCAAACACATTGCAGCAACAGCAACAGCGACGCGGACGGTATGACGACATCAAACCGAACTCACGAGCGCACTACGCAATGTTGTCGTGGCAGTAACATTATTCCTCTGGACGACGTTGTCCTGCCAGAGAGTTCACCAGAGTGCGTTGCTCTGGCGACTCTTGCCGCCTGCCTGCTTGCCATGTCGTTTCCTCTCGCTCCTCCCGGTGGTCGTAGCTTCCGAGTTCCCTTCTAGTTATCAATATGCCCCCTCTATTTCGAGCTCGATCTGGTCCACGGTAGTAGGCTCGACTTTTCCAAGATCCAGCGGTGATGGCGGCTGGATCTGGAATAGTCGATCTGCTGCGCTTCAGGACCTCGCGTTGAGGTTACGTAAGGCTAGCGCGTAAGGAATCTTTGCACTACTACAAGGACAACGCGCCACTGAGACTGTCAAATCCACCTTCTTTCTGGCTGGCCGGCCCGGTTAGAAAGCTTCTGCTGCTGCTGATGCTGCGGCAGCCGCTGTATGCTCACTTTGGCGCTAGAACGTAGGTAGCGAACACATACATGACGGCTAGACGGCAGAGTTCGTTGAACCCGTCGGGAGAGGAGGAGGTACGGAGGATGCGGGAGAGAGAGAGAGATAAATATATATATATATATAGAGCTTGAGATTGAAGCAACCGTGGAGAGCAGGCGCAAGACACAAACGCTTCGCCGCCCATGCAGGCGGCCCGACGCTCAAACGAAAGGGGCCTGAGCGACGCCGCCAACGCCGGCGAGGGCAGCTTCTCATTTTAGGGAGGAGGACCGATGCGCCCGCCCCGGAACGAGATAGATCAGCGGACACGAGAGTAGCAGAGCAAAACGAAGCGCGAGCAAGTACGCCAGAGACATAGCGCACCGACCGCCAACGGAGAAAAGCCCACAAGACGGAGGAGAGAGAAGGAGGAGCACTTAAGGGGAGCTGTTTAGGGAAAGAGCTATTAAGAGAAGCTAGAGGGATCGGAGATGGGCTCGACGAGAAGCGACCAGAAACGAAGCAAAATGATCTCCCTGTGTTTCTCTCGTTTCGTTTCTGTTCCGAGAGCGCGTTTCTGCTCCGGTTGAACGTTCCAACCATCCAGCGAGCGATCTGCCGCTATTCGACCAACTGTACAAGGAGTTGTATGTGCTTGTAGTGTTAGTAGCCGTGAAGCAGCAGCCATCGGAAGATCAGTCGTCACGGAACGCTTAGGGAGCAGGGTGTAGGGACGAAAAATCATTTCCGCCATTGATGTTGTGTTGCGACACGGGTCTTGGGCGCGGGCTTTGCCGTCATATCGACCGTTGTACGGCTGGGTTGCGAGAGTAACGACGATTGCTAGCTGTATGGTAGGTGTACTGTATACCACCGCGCTACTCTACTAGTTAATAAAGTCGTCTGGTTACTGCAATTCAGTTGGAATATGCGATACGACGGCACGCTCTGCATGCAACACCGTGGCAGCTATGTTGAAAGTCGCCCAATTACCATGCACGATTGGTGGTGATTGGTCGTTCCGTTTCCCACGAGTTTCTGCAGCGTTAAGCTGTAGAGCTATTTATACCTGTACCTTGCAATAGCCCCTAATTGTCGACGTGTTACGTAACTAGACGGCCACCCGTCTAGTCTGCTCCACAGTCTGCAAACTTCCTGTAATAGTTTACGTGGCTTGTAAAGTCTACTAGTTTCGTGAGGCAACAACGCATCTTAATCTTCATCTGAAGAGAGATTTATTGTCGCTGGAATAACATTGTGTGTGGGGTTAGCCTACTGGTCTCACAAGCCACGTTATGCCCACGAAAATTTTCTTCTAACATGACGCTGACTTAATGTTGCGATGAATTTACCTCACTGTGTTAAGTGTGTAATTATGAGGAATCTCAAATACACTCATGTTGAAGATTCGGCTCTTACGCAAATTTTCAATAAACTCGAGAGTCATGCATAAGCTGATGCGGAAACAGTGAAATTTTGATCTACGACATATTGGGCAAGCCAAGGTCATATTAGCAGGTCAAGTTCGCGATCTTGGGCGAGCAGCTTGTATGAGTTATGAGAGTCCACATTTCTAAATTAGGTAACATTCATGTAGTTCAAAGATACTATTTCTCGTAATTACTCCGGACGAGTATTATTATTATTATTATTATTATTATTATTATTTTTTATATTATTATTATCATTATTATTAGTATTAGTCAAATTTCAAACTAGAGCTTGTTGAAAGGCATATGAGATGATAAACAGCTATACCGCTAGGAGTCATGTTGCTGCAGCTACAATGACTGTTGAGGAAGCTCTAGCCATCTCTCAACATGTCCGGCCTTCAGTGCTTCGAACGTATGCCTCACGGCGATTCTAAGCGGCGGGAGCGGGGGGGGGGGGGGGGAAACAAGCTCCTTCAAAAATGTTTCAATTCTAGACTCACAGATTATGGTGCACGTGGTGGCCTCCGCACGTGGTGAGCTCGGCTCGTGAACATTTGTTTACATACCGGGACACGAACACGGTGAATTCCGTTGTGCTGTGTGCACGTATGAGTTACGTGCCTCGTTGCACCGTCTGCACCGGCTCTGTGTCGGATTTAGATATATATATATATATATATTCTTCTTTCACATTAAACGCGCACTTGTAGTTCTAGAAGAAGAGAAGAGGCTGTGACGCCGATTAGGTTAGAGCAATCGACACTACCGGACATGCAGGCTATATTTCTTCGCACTCAAACGTACACAACTAGGAACGAACAAATACATATATTTATATACGTACATCGATACATTTGCATACAGCGACAGATAGACACGCGCAAACACATACACACTAATGGAATGCACACAACGTATGCTTTTCGACATGTCGATTCCACAAATGTACACTATACTTACAACTGGACAACCATATATTACTTACGCTGACGCAACAAATACGCACGCATTTGCACGATTGTGTTAATAATGTGCGTAAACGTCTCCATTCAGCAAAAGCATACATAAATACGCAGTTACATGCGCGCATGAGCGCCGCCTTCTAGCAGACGTCGCAGCCACCCAGCGTCTTTTTGCGGCTGGACTGTTGCTGTTAACAGCCGCTGTGTTTCGGTTAGGTTAGTTGGGATGGTTGGTTACTGCGCAGCACCTTACCTGTGGCGCAATCATTGAGTCGCTCTTCCTCTCGTCTGAGTCTAGCTGTTATAGCCTCGTGTTATTGTTCTTCATATTTGTTAGCACTTCGGAGTGAACAGCTGTCTCTCTCTCTCTCTCTCTGTCTCTCCCAACGCGAACGTGTGGTCACGGTTTCTCTAATTAATCAGTATTGTTGTTATTATTATTATTATTACCATTGTTATTATTATTGTTATTCTTACAAAGCGGCGTAGTCGTTTCGTTCACTGACAAAGTAGTCATAACGGTTGCCGCGTTCGTCGATTCGATCCCATTGATGATTTTGCAGACTGGCATTGTCGTTAAACTGTCGAAAGTTTCCTAGTGCCGTTATTGGCGATCAAGTTTCCCTCAAGTTTGAATTGCTGCATGGTGAATGAACTAAAAAGTGCTAGTTCAACTAGTGCTAGGTTAGGTGGTGCGGTGTGGTTACCGACCGCTGCTGGGTAGGCACTTGCGACAGTAAAACAGTGTTAACAATTAACAAGCATATCGCTATCGTAAGCAACAACGACGACGGCAGCAACAGCAGCTTCTTCAAATACAGCAACATGGTCGAGCATACGAATCAGGAACAAAATTGTGATGGATCAAACTCGACGCAAGTCGGTGAAGTCGGTGCTGTCGTTCCCAGTACACTAATTGTACCAGCTCATTGCAACAATGACGCCAGTGGTGGTGAAGCGGCCGTAAACCCATCGAAAGCGATGGCGAAAAGAGCAGTCAAAGTGAATGGTGGCCATGCCGGAGCTGTTGGTAAGTTAGCGCGTTAGATTCTGCTCGAAGCCAGAGCGCGAGCGGTTTTTTTTTATCTAGCCACGGCGAGTTCCGTGCTAACGCGTGCAACAGCTTCGTCAAATTCGTCATCGCCTATAGAGAGAGAGCGATGACCGTCAAGAGAGCTCTAATATTATTAGTGTCAGCGTGGTCTTACATATATATATATATATATATATATATATATATATATATATATATATATATATGTATGTATAATATATATATATATATATATATATATATATATATATATATATATATATATATATATATATAATATATATATACATGTGTGAACAGATACAAACGTCATGTAGAGGTTGGGCGTGTTGTAGGTGGCGTCACTTGAGTATGTCTCGAGAAAGGTCTTCAGGTTTAGCTGAAGTGCCGACGGTGAGCCGGCCCTAATTCAAGGCCACTGCTATAATTGGCGGAGGTTCGGATCGTCTGAAATAGTTTGAAATAGCCGCTGCCTAAAATAGCGGCTCACCTTACTTATGTGCACTAATTTCAGATACACTTGTTAGCCGTGATGTGGCTTTTAATCGCCAGCTTACGATGGTGATTTGTATATATATATATATATACGCACGGACACATACTAGAGCTGTACATCTAATGCTTTGTTATGACTATGCGTGGTCTTAGACAGATCATTAACGTGTACTCTATGAGGTATGGCATAGGCTTGTCGTTATTTTTACCCCTTTAACGCAATGTTGTTCAAATTATTTTCAATGTTTTGTAAAAAAAAAGTAGCGCCTGTTGAGCTAGTAGTTATGGCTTTCTCTTAACTAATTCTACAGCATTGAGATACATCGTTTATGGGGTTTGTTTGTCTCTGCTTGTAGACACAACTGACTGTGGAGCGCGTACATTGAAACGAGATGCTTGCATGATTTTGTTTTAGATTTTTTGGTTATCCTTTCTATTTGTTCATCAGAAGCGATATGTACAAAACGAATAAGCTTAACAATAGAGCTGAACGTAGGACAAGATTAGGACAAAATTAGCACACTTCGCGCTGCGAAGCACGTGTGTTGCAGTCGAGGGCGTCTTAGAGTAAATGCGACAATTATGATATGTGATGTATGTCGGTGTGATTGCCATATACCAAGGAACAAAATTATGATGTTGATGACGACGACGGCGACCTTTCCTTTGTTCAAGGTCAGTTAGAATGTGCCGTAGATCTATTTATAACTAGCCGTGCTCCGTTAGGTTAGGACTAAGCGTTACGACCGGGCTGACTGGAGCCCCGTGGGTCCGTGTCGGGCGAGTGAGACGGAAAAAGGATGCGAGACGTATTTATCTATGTGTAATAGTAGTAGTGGTAGTAGTAGTAGTGTCGAGCCCAGTGGCGTAGTGCATTCGTCTGCGCCTCGCAACCGGAGGAAACACATGGGTGCGCGGGTTCAAGCTCCACCTTTGCACATTTTTATCTATGGGGGTTCGTCTATGAAGCAATGCGAAAAGCAGTCTCGTGGACGTTAAATCTTACCTGAGGTTCAACCCGAAAACATGACTTTTTAGTAGTAGTAGTAGTAGCAATGCGAATGGCAGTCACTTGGCTGAAGGTCAGCCTGAAAAGTATTTTTATTAGTAGTAGTAGTAGTAGTAGTAGTAGTAATAATTATGATAGCAATCGATGTCTTTCATATAACACGTGTGCATCTTTGTGTTTGGTGTGTGGATTTGGTGTGTGCTTGCTTGTTGATTAGCAGACGGGGCGGCGGAGGGCGCCGGCGGAGGAGGAGGCGCGGAGAAGGAGCTTGCGACGAAGATGTTACAGATCCAGAGCAAACGGTTCTACCTCGACGTCAAACAGAATCGCCGCGGAAGATTCATCAAGGTAAGAAAGCACGTCACTCTACAGAACAGAACATTCTGTATTTTAACGCCAACACCACCACCACCACGTTCGTACGTTCGTTCGCGAGTCTGAGTTAGGTTAAATTTTAATACATTTTGTTTATCCTTTGAATATTTTTAATTACATAACAAATATTTTGTCTCTCTGACTCTTTCTCTCTCTCTCTCTTTATACAATTTACCTTGTCCACGCATCATTTGGGCATCATTTATTCATTTGGTTTCTCCAACGAATACCTTTTTGGTTATAATACAATGTAGATGGTATGAGTCACTATACGCTATATAGAGATGAATGTCCACCCCCCAAAAGTGCTGTCTTTGCCGTTTGCATACGCATCGCTAATATACTTAAGATCTAAACGGAGTGTGTGTGTATGTTGCCGGTGTTTTATTTGCCGGCATTGTGTATTTTCTCTCTCTCTCTCTATCTCTCTTTCTCTATCTCTCTCTTCGTTTTTCTGTGTGTTCCTATCTGTGTGTGCGCACTGGTGTCTTTGTTTGTATCGGACTTTGTCTCTCGTCGGACTTCACGTCAACGTCACCGTGCAGGTGGCCGAAGTAGGTGTGGCAGGCCGCAAGTCACGCCTTCTGCTGGCCATGTCGACCGCGGCTGAGTTCCGGGACCACCTAAGCGCGTTCAGTGAGCTGTACGCCTCGCTGGGCCCGCCGAACCCCGAGAACCTACCCGAGGACGGTAAACTCAAGAGCGAAGTGATGATCAAGGACAATCGTCGCTACTACCTTGATCTCAAGGAGAACTCGCGGGGACGATTTCTGCGCGTGTCACAGACGATCGGTTTGTTCATCTCACCTCGCCGCCTTCAGAGGCTGCTCGTTTTAACAGTTTAACAGTGACACAACACAAGCGAGTGATTGAAATCAAGCACAATCCGAATCATTGAGGCGTCCCTTAGTCGTATTAAAATGGGACTGTAGCAAGAGAAGATCATATACGAATGAAAGTGTGCTTTGCCTTCCATTATTATTATTATTATTATGATATTATTATGACTACCTCCGTAGTCACAATGTAGAAATCATTATAGTATAACTACAATGAGCATGATAATACGCTGCCGTAGCTAAAAAAAAAACGTTGGTAAGCAAAAACACTGTTCATATACGGCACGAGCAATAAAATTTAAAAAAACAACAATAACATCCTATCTTTTTCGAATCTAGTTATCGGCATAGTTCAGTGGATTCCTTCGAAACAATCGAAAGTTTCGAGGGAAAAAATAAATTGAAAGACATACCTTACGTACCGAACGACCCACTATTTATATGTCAGAAGTAGCGTTGCTTTCATTGCGTATCATAACGTTTTTTTTTGTGAAACATACTGTCTTTCATTTGTAAGATCGAGAGGTGAGATACTACGAGTTTAATGTACGCTGTGTTAAAAGGGCGCACAATCGAATATATCTAGAGGATTTACGACATGTGTATGAACATTTCGGCGTATATGTGCAGAATCGGAAGGATAGAATGTCTGTCTTGGACCGTTGCATTCATTAGAGTTTCTTACTTGCTATATAAATGTTTGTGTAATATATATGTATATACCCCTGATACCTGAGGTTTGCCGTTGTGCGCGACATAAGCCTTACCTACTAATCGTGAATATGGCGGGATCACTTTGCAGCAACCGTATCGACACGGCAGGGCCCACGCACTCAGATCGCTATTCCGGCCCAAGGAATGATCGAGTTCCGGGACGCTCTTACGGACCTCCTCGAAGAGTACGGCACCGATGACGGTGGCTTCAAGGGAGAGCTGCCCGAGGGGCGACACATGCGCGTCGAAGACAAGACTTTCTATTTCGATATTGGCCAGAACAGTAGAGGCATCTACATGCGGATATCTGAGGTAGGTGATTTGTGTGTGTTCTTAATACAATGTTGCACTAGGGTGGCGGTTCGTAAATGCCTTTACCCACTCTGGTATGAACATACATGTATATGTTGTTTTGCGACATGTCTCGCAAGCAGCTTCTCTGTGAGCCAACAATCAGTATATATATATATATATATTCGTTTGAGATGTATATCTGATAGATATGTAACTCTTTTTTTATCAGGCGCGCTTAGAGCGGCAGCATATACGTTACATACTTATATCTTACCCCATACTATTAGTATAAACTATTAGTATAAACTTACTGAGTGACCGTCTTCCCTTGCGACAACATCTTATTTGTAATGTTGGGTCTATATATATATGATATTTTGATCCTCCAAAAACGGTGCCTTCATTTGCAATTAACTTATTTCCTAATTCACAATCTCAATACGCGGAAACATTGCATACTTTTCGTTGTGCCCTACTAGCTTGGACAATTCTGAATTTGCTAAAATCGCTGCGTTTCGCATGCTGTGTAATGTCTTTTTTGGAAGCATCGACGCACTCGTGCCAAAAAATTTAAAAACTATTCAGCTAACGGGCACGAGCTCACTTTATATAACAGAGCCATTGCGGTATGCATATTGTAAGCCCTTTCTTGTCAGCACTAGGTTGTGACCCTCTCTTTCTCCTAGGATATGTATCTTTGAAGAAGCTGACTCTCGCAAGCAAGAAAGACCACACACGAACGTATTAATGCTTTGCCTTGCATTTATCGATACGACTTCAGGTGAAAAACAATTTTCGCGCCGCAATCACGATTCCAGAAAAATCGTGGTCGAAGTTCCGTGACATGTTTAGCGACTACGTCATGAAGATGGACGCTGCCCAAGAGAAGTCGGCATCGCTCAACGAACAAGGCCTTCAGGTCGGCGGCGGTGGAGCTGCGTGCTCGGGCGCACCCGGTTCGGGCGCCCCGGGTGGGCCTACTTCGTCCGCTGGTCTACCGGGCCTGCCCGGTGGCCTATCAACGGGAGGAATGCCTGGAGGGGTGCCGGTATCGTCGTCATCCGGCGGTCTGGGCGGCGGCGGTGGCGGCGGCGGTGGGAGCGGCCACGTTGGCAGTGGTATGGCTGGGCCCATCGGGCCTGTGGGCGGCACATCGTTGGGAAGCGTTCTCTGGCCTGGGCGGCGGAGCCAGCCGAACGATGGGCGGCTTAGCCGGTGGCCTAGGCGGTCTGGGCGGTATGGCCGTGCCGCCAATGGGCGGTCCCGGCGGACTCGGCGGACACCAAGGGCATCCCGGCCATCCTGGGCATTCGGGTCACGGCCCGCCTCCGAACACTTCCGAGTAGCGTGTTTAACCAATTGTATTTTCGTTTAATTATTATGGTGATGATAAAAATGAAGAAGAAGAAGAAGAAAAATAATAATCATGCAGCGGTGATGATAAAATGATGACGCTAATGATAATGCTGACACTTCTGCCGGTGTTGAAGATAATGCTAATAATAACAACAACAACAATACTATTATTACCAATAATAATAACTACTACCACTACTACTACTACTGCTAGTACTACTACAGACAAAGTTGTTGGAGGCAACGGTAATTAATTTATTACACGAGTATTGTTGTTATTATTAGTATAGCTATATTCCTTTCTAAGCAATGATCACACAACACGTAAATATTGACTCTGGTTAAGCAGAGGCTGTTAGGGATGATATTTGAATTGATTGTTGGTTTGGGCTGATTATTTGAAACTACGTACGCCAGTGGTGTATAATCCACAGAACTGTAGAAATCGATAGCACGCGCACGCGTTAGACGAGAAAGCGAGAGAGAGGGGAAGATGCAATTATGATACTCTGGTCGGTCCCGGTTGAACACGTTAAAGTCCGAGAGTTGGAGTTTGATCACGCTGAAGAGACGATCGAAAACGAAAGTGGTTAATCATTGTTAAGGCAGAAGCAGAACTGCGGCGGGGAAGGTTTGACTGGAGGATTAGCCGGGACGACAACACGGGCAGAGAACGGGAATGACCGTTGGAGACAGTCGTAGCTGTCCCTTTTTAGAGGTTCTTGGGACCGACCGTTACCGACCACACAGATGCACTTGAATGGTGTCGGACCATGTCCAGCAAAAAGATCCAGTCCAGACGGTTAAGAGCAGAAGCAGCAGCACAGGCGTGCACGGACGTGTATCTATCTACCTAAAATACGCGCGTTCCATAAGCAGAAAAGATGAGTGGCCGAAAGTGCGGAGTTGTTGTCGCCGCACGTCAAGCGTTGCCCCATCGCATACTCCCTGTATTTGGTAGCCCTACCGGTCGAATTAGTGAGTGGTCGTCGTCCCTTATCAATCAATGGCTAAGCGCCTCGGACTTTGCGGCTGTCCGCGGCAGCTAGCGCTGTTGTAGCACCATGGTTATTCTGTACACGATTTGATGAGGTGGTTGGTAAAAGTGATGATTTTGATCATCCGACCGGAACAAGGAAAGCCAGTACGAGTGATCGATCTTATCGGGCACAGAATTACAGAGGATTAGAGCGATGGACATCACGACGGCGCGGGCATGGACGAGTTCTGTTTTGACACATATAACCATTGTTGTTCCGTTCGCGCCGTTTCACTGATTACAACCCGACCCAGTTTCTGAGTTTGCCTTGAACGCTGAGCCGCCTTGCTATTGGTAGTGGGCACTGGACCTGTGAGTGAACGCAGCTCCAAAACACCCCAGAACAAGCGTATTTAGACCGGTCGGTATCCGGTCTCGGATGTGATACGGAAGTGTTATACGGTAAAGCGACACATCAGTGCCAGATGGATGAGTTTCACATAGCAACCAATGTCACATCAGGACAAACCCATGTGCTCTCAACATAAAATTGTGTGCGTCCCTGGAAGAAAATAGAGGAAGCTTGTAAACAATGGGATAGTGATCTCCACGAACACAGACTATATCCACGAACCATCAACCGTTGTTGCCCAACAAAATTGACATCCGTGATGTACGACAATATAAATATTAGTGACAGAAGTGGTAACAAAGCAACCAACCAACAACAATATGGAACATAGCAGTACGAGTAACAACCACAGCAGAAGCAAGGACAGTTATAATAATAATATTAATAACAACGTTGTATCCACTGCCACAAAGATAACCCAGCATACTATCTACCAGCAAAAAACAAAACACAACAAAAACATAAACGACGGAACAACATCGATGGTTTGAGGTTGTTGGTCGAGATCAGAACCTATGAATGGGCAGCAGCATTAATAGCACCTGCATGAAGAAAGCTACTCCGAGAAATTCCGATCGATCGTTGTTGAAGGATGTTCGCCGTTGAAAACTTAGTGTGTATGTGTGACAGAATTCACTGCATTGGAAAGCAGAGAAAAGGAAAACAAAATACATAGGCACCATCACCACCACTGAGATGAACCGTTGTTGAAGGATGTTCGCCGTCGAAAACTTGTGTGTGACAGAATTCACTGCATTGGAAAGACGAGAAAAGGAAAACAAGATACATAGGCACCATCACCACCACTTGAGATGGACTTTGTCGCTGTCATCGCCGTCGAGCTGCGATAGAAATATACGCATGTCGCTGCTGCACGTTGCGTACAGTACGGTAACCTCTTGCTACACGATGATGGCACGCCATGTAGTCGAGGCGCAACATCATCTGTGGCTGCCGGCATGATTATAGCCGGGGCTACATTACGTTATTTTACGTTGTTACGTACGGGCTACGGGTTAAAGAAAGCCGCCATCAAAAACCTACCCTCCTAATACGATTGATTCACTTTGTATCGAGATCTACGCTTTGTTGTGTCGACGTTGACGACGACGACGACGAAGGCGGCGACGACGACGACGACAACAACAACAACAACAAACAAGTGAGCACTAATAATAATATCAACAATAAATATGGCAAGATTTGACGAGATTGCTAATGACATTGCCCGCCCACTAGGTTCAAAACGTTTTTTTCTCTCTCTAGCTATATCTATTTGTCAACAGTGAGCCAAGATATAATGATTGAAGCTTTTACATTGATGCAGATTGATGCTTTATTACACCCAGCCAGCCAGCCGGTCAAGCAGAATGCTGGTGAGTTTTTTCCGAGCCGCAGTAAATAGGAGGTATTGAGGGGTAAAACTTGCCAGGTCAAAAACATGTGTGGCCGTTCTTGTAGCAGTACTGGGACAGCAAGAATCCTGCTAACACGTTAGTTCGGGGATCACTGTTTTCACTTCTTTGTTTTGCTTATCTTTTTAAAGTTCAACTCATTGAGCTCATATAGAATGAACACGAGTGTAAAGCTTGCCCATAGCAGAGCCAAATCGAAACTACGTATGGAGGGGGTAAATACATAAAAAAAGATAACCACCAGTACTACTTCTACTACTACTGCTACAGTTCATTTATATTATTTATAGAACAAATTCGTCGAGTATTGAATGTATTGGCCCGGTAGGGTATTTTGATCATAAGGACGCAATCTCTAACCAAGAAAAGCAACTACCAGAATCTGGCAACAACTAATTTCGTGCTCACTAATGATAGAATGCATAGCGACTCAACTAGAGAAGGACAAGAACTTCCAACACCATATATATATATATATATATGAAATTAGAATAACGGTAGGTTGCGAGGCGGACCTGTGCCCGTACATCTGTGCAAGAGGAGGATGTAGTGCACGTGTGCATGTGGCGAATGCTGGGGTGTGTTTTCCTGCAGGCGTCCACAGTCCAACCAGGCTCTTCATGATCATCATCATCATCATCATACTCGACGTCATCACGCGTCTCGTTTCAGTGAACGGATCCACTGCCCGTGTCCCGCTTAGTGGAGTAGAGAGACTTTTTTTGTTCCGTTTTGTTAAGTGTTCAATTAAGTTCCGCTGTTAGCGAAATAGCGAAAGTCAAAGCTAGCTCATCTCGCCGATCCACTCAGCTGCCGATATCACTACCTGCGCGCTAACAAACAAAAACAAAGATGCTTCAAGTTGAAAAGCCCCGATAGCCCGTCGAGATGCGAACGGAGAAGATGCCGAGAGATGAGAGATACGATACGAACGATGCTACAACAAACGTAGTCTAGAAATCAAAGAGCAGAAACTGCCACGTTATTAGTAACCAATGTACGCTCCGATTGAGACACACGAAAGAAAGCCGACGATTGCACTGCTTTCACTGTGTCGTCTCTTTGTCACCTGTTTGCCTTCGTATCGCTACGTTTGATCTTTGTAGTAGAGTGGAGCGAGTTGTGAGGTCGTCCTTGAGGATATTGATATTGCGTCGGCAATGTCGGTTGATCGCTGCCATCTGCTGTGGGGTTGAGTGGGAAAGAAGCGTTTGGGGAGACAGTTTAAACAAACGATTGTTCTCTAATAGGAACGAATAACGAGCATCATAGTAGTGAACCTTACCCTGTGGAGAGCGAGTTGGACTGGAATCGATCGACATAATGATAAAGTTAATCATAGTAGTAGCTGTTGTTGTAGTTGTAGTAGTAACAGAAGTTCTAATGAGACGAAACATGCTAAAAATAGTACTCACTGCGATAATGATGATGATGGTGATGATGCTGATGTCAATGATATAAGCCGTTGTCGCCGTCGTTGTCGTAATGATAATTAATACGCGTTAAAACGTCGACGGAAAATGAATTAAATCTACTGATACCAAAAACGCAGTATGATTGTGATCATGAATCGCAGCAACAGTGCTACGTACCAGTAGTAGAAGTAGTAGAGGTGGTAGTCATAGTGGTAGTAAGAACTGTTATAAGAACTGTAATGGTATCACATCTGTAAGTACTGTTACATTTGTGCGGCGATAAGCATCCTAAACCGTTGTGTCATCAATGTGTGAGCCTCGTTAGTCGTGTATGCCAAACACAGCGTGCTGCCGAATCAGGCTCGATCTGTGAGACCGTAACGGCACGCCAACGAAAATTACGAGTGGGCTGAGTTGTATTAAAGGTTGAATTGAACTAAGAACGCCAAGAAGAGTTGAATGAAGTTTCGTACTCTCGCACGGTACCAGATCACGACAGATGGTTGTAGACAATTGCTATCTCGCACCCCGCATTGGTATGCAGCAGAAATGCAACACGTGCAGATCGATACATTGAAAAAAAATACGAACATACAAAAACAAAGAATAATTAGAAGGAAAAATGAACAAAAATAAAATTTCGTCCATGCAATGTCACTTCTGTCGCCTACGATGATGACAGAACAAGATTATGTGTGGTTGCAGCCGGCAGCTTCTGATGCGTTAAGCCCGGCTCGATTTGTCATGAACCTTGTTGGCGGATTGTCAAGGGGTTTGGTGTCGCGCCGTAACATTTTAGTGTCACGTCTAAGAGTAGTCTTTGCTATACTATCTAGCTAAGAATAATCTTGCTATACTATCCAGCAGCGTGGGACACGGGCAACGAGAATGAACGCATCGAATGCATGATCATAGCATAGACATGACGCACTCACTATATTATATACAAACTATAGCGCACCGATGGCCAGCCAACTCGAGCGCGTGTGGGACCACTTTTCGATTCGCAGCACGGCTAAATGGATAAGCGCACATTGCTTTTCCCTTCCCTCAGGCAACGATCACCCCGATGAGAACCGAGATAGCTCGCACGCATCAGGCACTTTGAGGACACACAAGAGTGTTACAACAACAACAACAACAACAAGAACCACAACAACAACAACAACAACAAGAACCACAACAACAACAGCGTCAGCATCAACAACGTTATTGCCGCTACTGCCATCAACTACCCCTCCAACTATTGCTGCTTGAATGAATTGTGTTTCCTCTCTCTCTCCCGATCTCGGATCACTCTACTGCCGTAGAGTTCGGTCGGTCAGCCGGGCCGATCCGGCTTGAACCGACATTTGACAAAAATGTCACAACAATGTCCGAATGCATGCAACAACAAGTACCAGATAATTGACAGACGACAACCGAACTACTAGTTAGCAAATGATCATGATTGCTGGTTAACACAGCGCTGCTGTTGGTTGGTTGCTGTAACGAAGTGCTCCAGCTCTATTTGACTGATAATATTGCGACTGCCATTGCGATGAGGATGAGGATGCTGGTGATAATGCCGGTGATAGGCGATACTAAAACTAACCGTACCGATTGTAGTAGTTATAGGAAGGAGGAGATATGGTAGCAGTAGAAGTCATGTCAAGGATACTTATCGTTGTTGATTTTTTTCGAACGAAGCAGAAATATTTCTGCAATTCTCCGTTGGCGGAAATGAAGCGTATACTCGTATGCCGTTACAATGAAGATGGAATGAAGGAAGGGGTTGGTCGATAATTTCTCATATCGCGCCTGCCTATTTTCATTGCGGGAGTAGCAGTTATGGCAGTAATGCACTACTAATAGCCGTGACATCATTGATATTGCTGATTGAAGTGTATAAGACGTTGGTCATTGATGCACGGTGAGCGAGAGCTATAAAGTAATCAAAGAAAATCACGATGTTTAATGCTAGCAGTAGGAGCCAGAATATGGATCATTATATTGGTAAGAAGGACCGACAGCAAGAACGGCCACGATGTCAGTGATATATGGATGACAACACTAGTAACTTGAATAATTGAGCTGCGAATATTAGGCAAAAAATTATGGATAGGATAGGAGAGCTATTGGTAAACGCCTGAGGTTTTCCCAACTTAACTTCTGTATTAACTTAATGTGCCACCGATTGGCTGTCAAAATTTAATCAGCGACGGCTGTATTTGCAATATGGTTTAACAGTTGGTAAAACTCTAACAAAAATAGCAGCAATCGTTGTATACGTGTTAAGATTATCATTATCATTAGTTTGATACGGCTGCTGGTTAAGCAAAGTTGCATTTTAAGAAAGGAGACGCCTATGATGGTATTTGATCCCGACCGATACTATCGCAGAGAGGGGCGTCGTTGGCAGAAAGTTGGCCACATTGTTTCGATATATAATAGCTTATAACTTGGTGGCTATGTGGTGATTTGACCTGCGAGATACGAGAGACAGGCACGTGGAACGTGATGAGAAAAGAAACTTGGACTTGGAGAATAGGTGAGGGTTTGACTGGTCGGAATTCGATTATTAATAGTTAGCTACCTAGTAATAACACATTGAGGATTCTAATTAATTGTGACAGAAAGACTAAACGTATATATATATATATATATATATATATATATATACGAAGCGCGAACAGTTAGAGAAACAAAAAAGAAGCGAGCGAAGGATATAAGAAAGTGCAGACACACAATAATCAATTGTTACTCTTGTACAGCGAAATACAAACGAATTTAATGGCCAATATTATGGTGTGATTTTTGATTAGCCTACATACAATATATATATATATATATATATATATATATATATATATATATATATATTATAGGTAAGCTCTGCGATCCGATCTGAATGCATTGTTCGATAATAAATAATACGAGCTTAAAGAACCGCTATAGAATATATCATTGCAGTTAACGTTTAGAGTAACGATATCAATTTATATATTTTCCATATATTTTTATGTTTTTCATTTTGGAGACATTTGTGCATATGCACTTCGCTTTTGAAACTACTATGAATAGTATTTTACTATGCCCTTCTTCACTACAACTACTATATATATGTATATATATATATATATATATATATATATAGAAGGTCGACGTTTATCTTCCATGCATATGTTGCATATATCAAAGGGCTAACTAAGTCAATGTGCCTAGAGGGCGTGTCTTGTGACTATCACGTGTCCGCTTCGTTTAGGCTAGACCGAGACTACTTTAGAAGTGTGCCTCGAACGGAGACATTTCTACATACGTTCTCCACCTGTTTTACGTGAACTTCGCGCTCGTGGATTGTCTTTTTGAATGTTCTAGCCAGATATCTTTACGGGCATCCCGCAAAACTTCTTCATTGATAAAAAGCTGTTTCAGATTATGAAAAAATTAAAGCCTCAATAAATTTAATGATGAAGAACATTTGTGGAAATTACGTCGAAATTTAAACAATAATTTTGCTTTTAGAAAAAAATGCACATCTGTGCTCCACCACAAAAGTTGACCCTTCAAAAATGTTTTTAAATTTAATTTCAAGGCAAAGCATTGTGTTCATAAGCTAATTTATGACTTTTTATATTTTTCGTCCATTTTAACATCAATATAGTTGGCGGGCTTCATCACAAAGTGATCCACCGCTCCAATAATAAATAATTTCCCCCAAGACAGGACATAGTGCTTTACAGCTATGATCCCGTTGTAATTTTCTATGAGCTTAAGATTAACGGCGTTCGGTCGTAACTATCCAATATTCCCTGTGATCTCGCCAGTTCATGATTCGCACGCTAAAATTAACGTTCTCACGTTCGCTTTTCAGATTGCTATATATATATATATATATATATATATATATATAGAGAGAGAGAGAGAGAGATAGAGAGAGAGATAGACGGTCCACTTTTATATTCACTAATTATGAATTATGCACCCGACAAGGAAACTGCTTCTGACCTCGCCTTGTCAACGGTCGAACTTTTTCGGTCCCATAAGCTTCTCCATCAAATGTCGTTTGCCACTTTTGACTATGCGCGGTGGGAATAATGGGTCATCCTGAGTCCGCTCTAGCGTAAACAGGAAGTTTGCGACCACCCGGGGGTACAGGACAACGCCACTGATCACCAGCCTGAACTGAAGCCCGGTACACTTCTCACTACCAGTAAGGAGAGGCCAGGAGTAATGGGCCGTTTCGCAACCGCAGGTTAAATATAGATTTCAACGCCTAGCTTCCAGTTAATTTCCTCCAAGTGGAGAAGCATGAACGTAGAGGTACAGGCTCCGATGAGAACCCGGCTGGAGAAGGCGGTTAAATCTTTTCTAGAATTTTCTGTTTCTTGTTCACTTGTTGAGCCAAGGCGTCGACGCTAGAGAATAGGAGCACCCAAAGAGATCCAGGCCGTCGCCTATTACGCGGCAGCCCGGAAGTAGACTCTGGATAGCGAAGATGTCAGCTGTGCCTGAACCGATGATATAAACTTAATACTTGGGGTTGAGCTTTAAACCACTACATGTAGCAAGACTTAATATCTTCTAAGTCCTTGCAGACCATATTAATGTTACTCCCGATGACTCGTGGTCTAAATTCCAAGGGTCGAATGGAGTTCGGAGCCAGTTGACCAAGTTTTTAACGATAAGACGAAACATGGAATTTCACAAAGTTCCTCCTGATGACCACTGCCAGAGAGCGCGCATCCCCTGCAGCCTATCGGTAAGCTCAACACGTCTGGAGTAAAGAAAAAACCTCAAGCCAGACGGCGTTGTCCTTGTTTAAAGCAACTCTTGAGCACAACTCCGACAGAACGTTAGCCACTGACTTCCTGACCGCCTTGAGCAGGATGCATACTAGTTTCTTGGTTGTAATTAGGGCCTGGATGTGCTCCGTGAGGTTGAGGTAGACTTGTTCGTGAGCCCGATATGGATAGGTATGGTGCCTGTGCCCTCATGTTTGACTGCGACATGTGTACGGAGATCTTGTGTAGCGAAGGTCTGGCCACGTGATTACCTGAGGTCGCTAGCAAGTGCCAGTAAGGACTGTAACGGGCGTTCATGATAGACTTTAATATTTTCGACAGCTCAGACTTTATAGATATCAAGACCTCGACCAACCTGGGCAACTCAAAAGTCGCAGGCTTGCAACGCCTCCGGAGACGAGTGGCCCTCGTTCGTGACTTGGCTCGAAGTAGGCGCTATTCTAGGCCGGGCCAGTAGGAGCTGCGGAGTGACGTCCCCACCAATCGCGATGCCGCGCACCACTAAGGCATATGCTGACCCCTCCGGGGGAGGAAAAATTGGGCCAACAACACTTGAGCCCTGCAAATGGGGTGCAGGTGCTGCCTCCAGGTGGGTAGCGCGAACCTGGTAGAGGGTTCTGGCTTCCATCAGGATCCGATTCCTTATTCTCAGATGGAATAGTCGCGGGTATCTGGGTGACTTGGCTCCGTGGGTCCCCGCAGTTGACATATTTGGGCGGGTTCAAATAGCCGGCAGCTGGTGACTCCCTTTGCCGCAGTTACGACAAGTTTAGATAGTGAGCAGTTCACCGCAATATGGCCAACTCTGGAACAGTTAAAGCAGGATCCTGGGCTGGTCGGGTTCCAGAACCACCGCCTGCGAGCGATAGCTCAAGTACACTGAACCCGGTGTTGACGGTCGCAAGGCTTACTTTTGGGAAAGGCTTTTTTATCCCCAGAAAAAACGATGTTTGGGAACCTATGGGGCCCAAGTATTATTAGCTCCATCACAATCTCTTCTATCGTGAGTTTAGTGCAGACACCTTGAACCCTGGCCTTAAACGAGGCCAAACCCCGACAGGAGACGGTCAGTGGTGGAGCTTCTGAGCCAGAAGAACGATGGAAAAGGCATTAAGATGAATGCTGCTCTTGTTGCTTAAGAAAATATAATGTACGTTTAATCAGGGGAATTAGTAGTCGGGTGTGGATCATATTTTGGTTATGGAAATATGAGCATGTGTAGAACAAAGGATTACAGGTGAAATAGGTGAAAGAAAGCAATGGTCACCGCTAATTAGTGTGTGACGAATTGCCTATAGATTGTATAAAGCCTTCTCTTAAGCAGTTGTTCAGACGCAGGACGTTTGCAAGAACGCTAATTGTAGTGTAGCCAGCTCCACATTCACCCGATTTCACCCGTAAGACTTCCCCAATGTTATTAAAAATTAAATTAATAAACGTGAAAACATTAAATTTGAAGATCTGGTTTGATGCCTCTTGAAGTTATCTCTAGAAGTGTTTCGAAGTTAGTGGAAATTACGTAGATGTGCAATGCGATGTTGCAGGTAGTATATTCTGTACATACCTTTCATTCACGTTTTCCAAAGCGTTTGCATAGTTCTTCATAGCTAATATAATGAATCAAAAAGTCTTCACTTTAAACATACAGCAGCACACACTTTCTGGCATATATATATATACATATAAATTATGTCGTGGCGTGCTAGCACACCAGCTTCTCAGGAAAAACCATATTTTATATGAATGTAATTCATCAGTGACATCCGGTTAATACACACGCGTTATATAGTTCAAACAACTGCACGTAAATATCAGTCGCAGAGGACGCAGATTCGGACAAGCGAAGAAAGTATCTTAAGCTCCTAGAATTAAAAACATTTTTTAAGGAGGTTGTTTATAATTCACACACTCTTTCACATTACACTCTCATTGCCACCTGCCTGTTGTTGGCGTGCTTTGACGCCACTCGCACTGGATGATCAGTCGGATCGGCGCCGCCCGGAACTAAAGCGCTAGTTCGCTGCTGCCACGACAAATCTCCTAAGGAGCCACCACTTCATGCCTATTGCTTTGAAGACACTGTGTCCCATAAGTGTGGGGTTTGCGAAGTTTTTGAGGGACATCGCAAAATGTATGGATGATATTACGGGCGACCGATGGAAAGCGATGTTTTTGAGGCAGATTATGCCATTGGCCGTTTGTCGAGGGAACGTGGCTTCTATTATAGCCACTAACAGTTAAAATGTTTATTCAACACAATTGTAAGAATGTAACTAATGATAAAAAAAATATATATATATATATATATATATATATATATTCTGAGTTCCGCGCTCCCGCCTTGTCGGTACGACGTCCTGCGACCAAGCAGGGTAAGTATTCTTAGCGTCTAAATCGGGTTTTATTTTTTCAGGTCGTTAGGAATCTATATCTCCCAATTATATCGTGGCCACTGTTCTCAGTGAAGACAAAAAAACTGCGCTAAAAATGAGTATGGATCTCCCGGTGTAGATGTCTTCTCAAGTATCCGGGGAACAGCGTTTCTATCCGGACCAGAGCCAATATGAAACTATCACGATCGTAGCATCGGATGCACGCATTTTCATCTACGCGGTCTATTTCATACAAACGGCTTCAGCGGCAGGTTCTTGTCAACAATCTTTTCTGCGTTTATGTGCTTACATGGGTACATGTTACTAAGATCTTCCGTCTCCTTGTACCACTGTGCTTTGTGTTAAGTTGTTCCCAGCATATCCAGTACTACATCGGCCATCTGCCTCGCTGTATTATCTTC
The DNA here is from genome assembly GCA_003439945.1 of Dermanyssus gallinae. Lineage (NCBI taxonomy): Eukaryota > Metazoa > Arthropoda > Arachnida > Mesostigmata > Dermanyssidae > Dermanyssus > Dermanyssus gallinae. Next base: position 274,853 of record QVRM01006365.1, read on the forward strand.
AGTCTGGCGATTAATACACGTGAACATTCTCGGTAACATGATTGTAAAAAGGGGTCTTTTTAAAACTTTTCACGTACGTATATCCTTTTATGGAACCCATGGACTTCAAAACCGGCTATTTGGTATCGATTTGTGTAGTGTGTTTCGACTTCATTGTCTATGTTTCTTTTAGTTCCCATTCTTTGAGCGCATTTATCAACAGGAAACTAAACGTCCTTCAAAGGTTCTCTGCAAGAAGAGGTTCACAAATACATTTACAATTGTGCTTTAGTGCAACGCAACACTATTAGTTTCGTCAAGATAGAAAATTATGTTTCAGGTCATAGTACGCTCGACAGATAGGTTGCTAATTCTTCTTATATATGTAGCGCAACGTAGCAACTACAGGTGCTGTGCCTGCAGCCTTTGCAGGTAGGTGTATGCGTAAGCAATAATGCTTATTGATTTTTAGAACATGACCTATATAAACTAGATTTAGTAAATTTACACTTTTTTTTTTTAAATCGGACTTATACAATAAAATCCTTCCTTGTTAGTTTCAATAGTACCATCCGTGTGCGCTTGTCTAAGCGGTCATCCGTTCTGTTATTGGAATAAAACATGATAATACGGGAGAGCTTATATCTATACTATCACATTATGCATATAGCGGTACATCATGTGACACTTGGTAGACTAACTTTAATTTATTTTTAGAGTTTAGTAGAAGATAGCAGTTGGCCTCGGCACATTTGTGGACTAAAGAAATCTCAAACTACGTGATCAACACAGTGGGTGACAGTGCCCCGTCGTTGTGCGCCGTGGCGGTAACCCCGTTGGACACCAAAATAAACAAAAGACAAATTAGCGTTGCAGCGACAAGACGAGCTGATACTTTCGGTAACAATTAAGTGAGTAGTAGTGGTCCACCCAACGTTTAGAACGCAAAAAGTAGCAAAAAAGAAATAGCTCGTGCGCCGCCGGTGCGGATCAAACTTTACCCGCCAAGATGACTACCCACCGCACTGTGCTTGCCGAAGGCCTCGTGGATGGCAGTGAATGCACTTTGAGTGACTCCAAGTGACGGCACACACACATTTTCCTGAAAAAAAAAAGTGACGGCACTCCAAGCGCACGATAAGCACGCCCAAAGGGCCTCAACTTGCGCACCGTAGGTGCATGCGTTTGATCCAAGTGCTCCAAGCTTAAATCCTACGCAGATACGCGTAGACCCGTCGTCTGGTAGAAGCGAACCACACAGCGTAAGAGAAAAGGCGTGAAGCGATACCGCCTCATTGAGAAAGGGCTATTCGCTAAACATCTCTAACGGCTGAAGTCGTTCTCGGTGGCATCTTTCCTTAGACACCAATGCATTCATTTTTTTTTTGAGAGAGAGAGAAAGATATATATATATATTTTTTAGTCGGGCTATTATATATATATATGCATTCATTGTGGTGTGTTCATCCCTTCTCGACCCACACGAGCCATAATTGGTAGAAGAAAGTCATTGCAAACACACTGGTCGGCAATTAAAAGCTGCTCTGTATACGCCCAGATACGGCTGGTGATTGCCCGGTCAGGAAGCTCAGAGTGGTTCACATATTTGTTCTTTAGCACCCCACTCATTTGACGCCTTCCACGAGAGGTGCTCCATCTCGGAACTAAGGACATAAGATGAAGCACGGAGCGCACCAACCGTAGTAATTCAGCCATTGGCAACGATCGTCGGCGGTGGCTTCAATGCCAAATTCGTTTGTAGGGTCAACGACGATAAAGGCGAGTTGCGACTCCAGGTAATGAAAAATATTGGTCTACGGTGTGTGAACGTGCGTGAAAACTATACAAATTTAAGTCACAACCGTGTCAACCGTGAAGTTAAAAGTCTTGATGTTCTCAATGAAGCGACCCGAAAACACCAATCGGTGTTGGCCGTCGTCGATGTTACGGTATCACGGTAGTCAAGCGCGCAATTGTGGCAATGCATCTGGAAATAAATATCTCCTCTTTTTGGGGTGCGTTTAATAATTTGGCGCGACCGACCGGGAGGAGCAGCCGGGCAGCTTGAAAGAGCAGAACGAGAGCCCTTAGCTTATATCGTGCGACCTAAATGGCAGTGCGGTGAACCCGCTTAGTGACGGACAGGTAGAGAGTCATCTAACTAGTAGTCACCTACTAATAGTCTTTATTCACGACTGAATAAAGACGTCGCGTGTGTGTGTGGTCAATTTTCCAGCATCAGCCGATTACACTGGAGCAGCACAACATGAATCTTCGTTTCGGGGTGGAAAAGGTGTGCCAGTCTTACGGTCACTTCTGAAGAACAGGAGCTCAGGGCCCGATCATATCGGTCTTAGGAGAAGTCGAACAACCACTAGTGGGAGTGGTTGACTCTCTCTTGAGTGTGACAGCAGGTTTCTTTCTTAGTGAGAATACCTTATTGATACACGGCGAACGTGTGTAAGAGATATTAAGCAAATGTGAGAACTCACTAAGCTAGTTCTCGTTTACCCTTCTCGCTGACTGTGTTGATCACGTCCGGCAGGAGTACAAAAAACGAGATAATGATGTATGCGTATGATATTGTGGCCGCACATCGTGACCTGGGTGCCGTTATGCACATTACTTCTTTGGAAGGAGCGTTCAGGTGGCAGTGCAGTGATCTCTTCGCAAGGTCCAGGCAGGCAGACGCATTATACTTACACGCCTTACGTACACGCCTGAGAGCACAGTCGACAGACGCACTTCTCGTGAAAGTGCGTATTTGAACAAACCAGGTGATGATAGCCATGAACTATTTATCAGGTATACCCGTGGCGATTGTTGTCACATGAAAGGCCAGACCAGAGGTGAGAGGCACTAAACATATCCGGGTCTTCAACCTCTCGTCGGACCTGTTTAAATTAATTTTCCCATTCCGAAACGAAACTTTCAAGTGGCACTGTACGCAGCGTCTTCAACCTCCAACAATCGAATTGTATCAACAACTGGTGCAGGCACGTCGCCGACCTCTCCATAAAGAGACTAAGCCTGTGCGCACTGTCTCGACGATGTGTGCACTGAAATCCGTCTCAGTATCGTGGAGCCGAGGCCCTAGATACTGGAAAAGGTTGACGGAATCCAAGGATTGGCCGCCACAACGTATAACGTCTTTGGTAGAAAATGTAACTCCTCGTCTTATTTTCACAGCCTTGGTCTTCATTGTGTTTATTTTCAGCCCCTTTGAGACAAGAACCGCCTCTGCCAGAAAAGTAATGCGCTTGATGGTGTCATCAAAAATCTCGAAATTACACTCAGAAGAGAACCTCTGCGTGTCGGAATGACTTCACAAAGAGATTTTAGGCGCAGTCAATAAAAACTGCATACAAATGGTTTCCGGAGTCCCACACGGAAATCGTTCTTCCTTACACACTGTGCCGGCGGCATACGTTAACGTAGGTAGATTGATAATCGTCCCACTGGTATAAAGTGTATATAATAGTCAATTGAATTTCAATCGTGGATTATCTCTAAGTCTCTGGATTAGAAAAGCCAGGTTCCTTACATATCCTGTAGGACGTAAGGACCCTGGCTTTTGTTGTTGTCATTGTTGGCTCATGAAGAAGCCAGACACATCGAGCGTTCTAAATACCAAGGACGAAAATAAGTATGCGCATTCAAGAGCGGGGTATTTGCTCGGCTCGTTCCGCGATTGCAGAGCATATGCTGGAAGCCGGGTGGCACCATGACAAGCCGAATAGGGTGTTACATAGTCAGTCCACATTTCGTCGAAGCAGAGGACTCTTGCTACTCCGTTCTGCTACAGCAGAAGAAGAAAAAGGAAGTTCTATCAAAGATTGCATTAATCTCTGTAATATTTCGTGTGTTGCCCTACCCACTTCGGCGTGAAAGTTCTGCACGTCCACGGTCCTGGTTCAGTCACAGCCCGCTGAAATTGAACAAACCAAGTATACGTCGGGCGTCTACAATTGTACTCATTTGAGTCACACTCACACAAATGAAATGACGTTTTTCCTTGTTTCAGCTGCTTTCCAGAAGCTGCTTCCCAGAGATGTTTAAGAGACCTGTCTATAAAAATCATACATCTGGTAAAGATGCAGCTGCGGTCTTAGTAATCACTAAATAGGCAGATTATTTTTTTGCATATGAGATTCGAGCTGTAGTACAGCCCTGTAGGTGTGCTCTTAGGAGTCGTTTCGTACATTTAACATAGTGGCAGAGCGATAATCAGAAAATTGGCTCGCTTTTCTCTATACGCATCTGCACACATACAAAATATATATATATATATATATATATATATATATATATATATACATACATACATATAATTACAGGGTCGTTCATATCGTTATGTACTTATTGCAAGGTTTGGTAGAACTCGGCAAGAAATTTTTTTTGCCAATGGAAGGAGGGCGCAAAAACGTCTTGTTTAGGAGAGAGAGTGAAATTTATAAAAGTAGTTCTTCTGCCATTTTTTCTCCTACATAGTTGTGCGAAGTCTACGTTTGCGGGAGAACCAGTTAACGCATGAAGGAACGGATTACACCGGCGTATTCGGAGGAAATTTCTGCACAACGGAAGACACTTCACTAGCTTACGTAGCGAAAAGCGAATAGCCAGGTTGAGGAAAGTCATACAAAGTCGATATGTTGTTATGTCTTATGTTAACGCTTTTTCGTGGAAAATCGTAAAATGTTTCCGTTACGACCAAAAATGTATGCCTAAAAAAGCAGTTCCACGCAATAGCCAAAAAAAATTTGATGCCCACCATTTTCGTATCAAAGTTAGGTGCTGCGTTACGTAGTTGTCAAGTAACTAAGCTTTTTCAATAGCCATATCGAAAGCGAAGGCATGCATACTTGCATAGCGTGTATGAGAAAGTTAGGTACATATTTTGAGGTTCGGTAGAACTCGGCAATGAAATATTTTCTCCTAGTGGAAGGGGGGGGGGGGCGGAAACGTGTTGGCAAAATTTTACGGTTCTGAACATGAAAACTTGCACGTAAAACATAACAACTATGACTGTCAAAAAAAGCTTAATTACTTGACAACTACGTAACGCAGCACCATCACTTTGGTACGAAAATGGTGGGCATTAAATGAGTGAAGAAGAAGTAAAAATGGTCTTTTAGACGTACATTGTTGGTTGCAATGGAAAACAAAATTACAATTTTTATGAAAAAGCGTTAACGTAACATATCGATCCAAATGCGCTCATGAGGTGCTAGACGGCAAACACACCATACACAACACGCAGGCCACCGAAGTTGGTGAACACTGGGCCAACACGATGACACAACCACCCCCTAAACCACTCCCTTGCCCCGTGTACACTCCCAACTCTGATCTCTTCGAGGTTTCCCTCCCTATCTCCCTAAAGGAAACCCACGTAGTTCTCCGCGGATCTTCTAAAGCACTAGGCTTGGACGGGATTTGGCTTTCGTCCCTCCGTAAATTCCCGTTAGAAGTAGTCTGTGTATTCTTAACATACTAAGTATTAGCGATATTGCCTCAGCCCATGAAACTGTTCGCTTAGCGTTCATCCCTAAAATTAACAATGCCACATCCCCAAGCGATCTGCGACCCCTATCTATTAGTTCATACTTACAACGAACGCTTAACAAAATTCTTTCTAGACGCCTCCAGAACTCTATTAAGCTTCTCCTAATCCAGCGAGCGTTTCTCGCCTATAATGGTACCTTTGAGAATCTTGCGGTTCTGGATGGTATCCTTAACGATGCCAAGTCTGCAGGACGCGAGCTCAGACTCGCCTTAATCGACCTTCGTAAGGCGTTTGACATGGTGAGTCATGACTCCGTCCTGTGGTCACTCCGGACTCGCGGATACCCGGAGGTATACATTAATTATATCGAACGCTTGTACCTCTCATCTAAAACTCTCATATAATTTGAACAAGAATGTTGCACATTTCGGCCAACAAGGGGTGTTAGGCAAGGAGCTCCTCTGCCTCCCCCCCTTTTATTTAATCTAGTTCTCGACGACATTCTTTTAAAATTAGACAAAACTAATATCGGGTACCAACTTACTGATGACTTCCGCCTTATGAGCTTAGCCTTTGCGGATGATCTCATGTTCCTAGCCTCCACGAAATCTACTCTCCAACGGCTCCTTAATATTGCGGACTCTTTTTTGAAATCCCGAGGCCTTCAAATTAATACTAATAAGAGCTTTATCTCCCACCTATTTAATAGGAAGGAAGGTAAAGGTTTTATTAATACCTTACCAGAATTTAACGTTGGAGATCGGCAATTGCCAGCTAAAGGTCTGAGCGATCGATGGAGATATCTTGGAGTCGACTTTGACAGCAATGGCAGAGTTGACTCCACCAAGGATATACTCCTTAATTTACTCAACAGACCCACGATAGCTCCCCTTAAACCCCACCAAACACTCATATTTTTGAAAGACTTTCTCATTCCCCGCCTCCTATATAAACTGGTCTCCGGTCCCAGACTATCTCACACGCTCCTTAGCAACCTAGATAAAGAGATCAGAAAGGTTGTTAAGTCGAAATGGCTTAAATTCGAAAACTCGGTGCCGAACGCCTACCTGTACACGCACACAGCACGCGGCGGTCTGGACATCCCCTGCCTCCAAGCATTTATCCCCAGACTCCGCTTCTCCCGTCTGACAGCACTACAACACTCCACGCACCCTGGGGTCCAATAGATGCTAACCACCGAGCACTTCAAAAAAGACCTTGCGAAAACAAGACTTCTTTGCGAGCGCTTGGGAACCTCCATTGAGACCGCTACACAAGAGACCGATTACTGGTCTCAACAACTACACAACACGTTCGATGGGGCACATTTAAAAAAACACACACGAAACGCCCTTTGTACATTACTGGTATAAGGGTATGCCCTACCTATCTGGTAACCAGTATTTAAACCTACTAAAGCTCAGGATCAACGCACTACCAACGCGTGCCAGATTGGCCAGGGGACGCCCGGGCTACAACAAACGTTGTAGGCACGGGTGTCATGCGCCTGAGACGTTGGCTCATGTCGCTCAGATGTGCGATACAACGCACAAACAAACTATAAAAAGACATGACGACGTCTGTGATCGCGTGGCGCGTCTTCTCCGCGAGAGGGGTCATGAGGTGGTTCGTGAGCGAGTATTCCGTCGACTGGGCGCACCGGGTATATGGCCCGACCTCGTCATAACAACATCAACCGAGGTCTGGGTTTTAGATGCCGAGGTTTGCGGCCCGAACAGGGGCCTCGCAAAAGCGCGGCAGGACAGGATCACCAAATATGACGTCGAGTTCCTAAGAGCGACGCTCCCCGACCCGCAAAACCTCGCAGATTCGGATTCATCACTATCTCTATGAGTGGTGTATGGGACTCTGAATCTGCGAGTACGCTTTTGGGGCTCGGCGTTACGAAGAGGAATCTTATGGATCGTACCGTTTTAACGTTGCAAGAAACCTTGAGGATATACCGCTCGCACCGGGTCCATAAGAGCGGGGGCTACCATCAAGCAAGGACACGGACAGCTGATTCTTAACCTCACGTGACACTTTTGTACCACCATTTTTATTAAGGCGAGCACTGCCGAGTGTGCAAACGTATTGTAAATGATTAATGAATCATCACAATATTTTCTATAGGACGCATTGTTTGGTCATATCTACCGAGCAAAATATCTTAGTGGCAAAGCCTTTGCCTTGCATTCGGGACGACTGGGTTCGAGACCCAGACCAGCCACTCTTAAATTGGTTTGCATGGTTTCCAATTTAAACAAGGTAACTGCCAGCGTAGATTAAAAATTTGCCATGACATGAAAAAACCGTACACGGGCAATAGCATTACGGAAAATCTAAAACAAATTTATATGTTTGTATTTAGGCAATTATTATGTTAGGTTGTACAAAGGCAAGTTACGTGTGATTGGTGCTAAACATAACCTCATATAAGTCCAACCCCTTTTGTAAACCACACCTCTGTGGCATATCTTGCTGTAAAAGCCATGCAAAGAGTCGCTGGCAATGGTTTGCGTTTTGTAAAGTATGGGTCAATTTCGGCCACCTTACCTTCCTAAATACAAACGAACTTCTTGAATGCTTTCGTCTGTTTGAAATGTGTGCTGAGGACGTTAACGAAGCGTGGCGTATCAGTCACCGTATAGGAAAGCGGGTTTTAATTAGATCGATGAACTCCCAGGTTATTCTTATTAGTTTGCACTGTTACATACTCCCATATTATTTAAAATCCGCCGGAAGCGGCAGATTTTTTTAAAGCGCTTTGTCACTAACCAATAACAGCTTCACAATATCGTATGTAATGTCAATAGCGCTTTTATGTTATTTTCCTAACGGAATTGAGAGTGACCAGTTTCACTGTGTTCTCGATCGACGTTACGTCACGCGTTAGGCATTGACGTTACTTTATATATATATATATATATATATATATACACGGTGTGTTCAAAACGTATCGCGACTTTTGAATTTTCGCGGGTTACGTATATTCAAATTTCGATTTTTTGTGGCGTTATGTTGGTACTCATGTCTCTCACTTATGCCGACAAGCTCGGCCATTTTGAATGTTCACTTAATTGTTGACAGCTGCTTTGCTTGCACGTGTTTTGGATCGTCTTCGATTTTTACCTATTCAAAAAAATGGATCAAAGAACCTGTATTAAATTTTGTGTGAAAAACGAAATTAAGTGCGCGGATGCATTCCGAATGTTGACTGTGGCATACGGAGAAGCTACCTTGGATCGAAGCAACGTTTATCGGTGGTACAAAATGTTCTCAGAAGGCCGAGAAGATGTGAACGACGAAGAGCGTGCCGGACGCCCGAGCACTTCAACAACAGACGAAAAAATTAATGAAGTGGAGAAAATGGTATTGGCCAATCGTCGAATCACCGTTAGAGAAGTTGCTGAGGACCTAAACATATCGATTGGCTCGTGCCATTCGATTTTTATCAATGATTTGGGCATGAGACGGGTCGCCGCGAAATTCGTACCAAAATTGCTCAAGTGCGACCAAAAACAGCATCGCATGAACATTGCTAATGAGATGTTGGACTCTGTCCGCGACGACCCAAATTTGCTCCAGAGGGTCATAACAGGTGACGAATCGTGGGTTTATGGTTATGACGTGGAAACCAAAGCTCAATCATCTCAATGGAAGCTGCCGCACGAACCAAGACCGAAAAAAGCGCGCCAAGTTCGGTCGAATGTGAAAGTTTTGCTGACAGTTTTCTTCGATTGCAGGGGCGTGGTGCATCATGAGTTCTTGCCACAGGGTAGAACGGTCAATAAGGAATATTACCTGCAAGTTATGCGCAATTTGCGCGAAGCAATCCGCCAGAAACGCCCGGATTTGTGGAAGAACAAAAATTGGCTTTTGCACCACGATAACGCCCCTGCTCACACATCGTTGCTTGTGCGCGAGTTTTTGGCCAAAAACAACACACTAATGATGCCGCAGCCACCGTATTCCCCAGATCTGGCCCCCTGTGACTTTTTCTTGTTCCCTAAACTGAAGAGGCCCATGAAAGGACGACGTTACGCTACGCTTGACGAGATAAAGACGGCATCGAAGGAGGAGCTGAACAAGATAAAAAAAAATGGTTTTTTGAAGTGCTTCGAAGATTGGAAAAACCGTTGGCACAAGTGTATAATATCTCATGGGGATTACTTTGAAGGGGACAAAATAGATATTCATGAATAAATGAATAATTTTTGAAAAAACACAAAAGTCGCGATACGTTTTGAACACCATGTATATATATATATATATATATATATACAGGGTGTTCCTATTTGTGTGGCCAAAACGCTAGGGTATGGTCAAACTCGGTGAGAAAATCATTTTTTGTTTAGGAGTGAGGATGAAATTTATAAAAGCAGTTATTCAGCCTTTTTTCTTCTACATAGTTGTGCAAAATCTACGTTTGCGGGACCAGTTAACGCACAAAGGAACCGATCATACCGGTGTGTTTGGCGGAAAATTCTGCACAATAAAGTATACATTACTAGCTTGCGTAGCAAAAAGCGAATAGCCAGATTAAGGAAAGTCATAAAAAGTCGAAATGTTACGTTAACGCTTTTTTGTGCAACATCGTAATTTTTGCCATTACGACCGAAAATGTACGTCCAAAACACTACTCTCAGGCAATAGCAAATTTAATGCCCACTGCATTCGTACCAAAGTGATGGTGCTGCGTTACGTAGTTGCCAAGTAACTAAGCTTTTTCGATAGCCATATCGAAAGCGAAGGCATGCATATTTCCATAGGGCGTATGAGAAAGTTAGGTACATATTTTGAGGTTTGGTAGAACTCAACAAGAGAATAAATTTTCCTAGTGGAAGGAGGGGGCGGAAACGTCTTGGCAAATTTTTACGGTTCTGAACGTGAAAACTTGCACGTAAAACATTACAACTATGACTGTCGAAAAAGCTTAGTGACTTGACAACTACGTAACGCAGCACCATCACCTTGATACGAAAATGATGGGCATTAAATTTGCTATTGCCTGAGAGTAGTCTTTTGGACGTGCATTTTTGGTCGTAATGGAAAAAATTACGATGTTGCACAAAAAAGCGTTAACGTAACATTTTGACTTTTTATGACTTTCCTTAATCTGGCTATTCGCTTTTTGCTACGCAAGCTAGTAATGTATACTTTATTATGCAGAATTTTCCGCCAAACACGCCGATATGATCGGTTCCTTTGTGCGTTGACTGGTTCTCCCGCAAACGTAGATTTTGCACAACTATGTAGGAGAAAAAAGACATAATAACTGCTTTTATAAATTTCATCCTCACTCCTAAACAAAACGTTTTCCCGGCTTCCACCCATTGGCAAAAATGATTTTCTCACCGAGTTTGACCATACCCTAGCGTTTTGGACACACAAATAGGAACACCCTGTATATATATATACGGCACTTTATATATATATATATATATATATATATATATAATCATCGGGATATGTGGCATTGCTCAATGCCGCAGGATATGGCTTACCTGGTGTGCTGTAAAGCATCTAAAAGTAGGTAAAGGCGTCTGTGGGCTTGCGAGAAGGGCAACCCTTCGGTTATGGACTGCTAATTTGTTGTTGTTAGTTAGACTGCTGACGGCTCTTGCTACTCCGTGTTGTAGCAGAAGAAGAAGACTAAATAAATTTTCAGATTCTATAAAGGTGTATTTTAGGACTTTTTCCTATATAGGCGCACGGACCGTTTTCGTATGTTTTTGGCCTACAGCATTTTGAAAGTCCCGCACCTCCGCAGATTGGCTCAATAACAGCCCATTGACCTTAAGAAAGAAATTGGTTAAAGCCAGTCTACCGCCACATCAGGAGCCTAATACATTTGTTTTTGCTATGTCCAGAATAACTGCATTTTGGATAAGTACAGATAATAAAACGGGACTGAGATTGACTTTCTGGGCTACCACGGGCATTTATCTAATAGACAGGTAAAATTGCTCGTCTGATAGAGTCCATCGCTCAAAATCACACTGCTCATAAAGTATAGCAAACACCTTCCTAAGAAACTCTGAAGGCATGCCTTCTTCGTGCCAATCTCTTACTCACTAGTTGTTTGAGAGCCCGGGCTACTATGGCAGAAGCCGGTTACCCCTTAATTAAGATATTCCCGAAACCTCCTGTGTTGGTTCATGGAAAAAGATTTGCTTGGGCCAGGTGAATGATTTCATAATTAATGTTGCGTTTAGGGGACATTAAGATGACTTCTTCCTAGAACAGAAAAACGATATAATTTACTAAGTTCTGAAACGTATACGGCCCATAAGTTTTGAAACGTGTACGGCTCTACATGATATAACGTGTTTTTAACGTCGCTTATAAGCCTTATGCATCGAATGTGATTCTGGGATCCAGGTCGCGGCTGGTAAAAAAAGGTCTAATAAGATAATTATCATCACGAGAGCACCAGGTAGAAAATACTACGGTAAGGATATGATTAATAACAAACACTTACAGAAGACTTTGATACTAGTATCAGACGGGCAAGCATTACTTAACGAATGTGTACAGGTGAAAGAGATTCCCGAAGTTTGGTGGAAACCAACCCTGTTAGTAATCTTAAAAGCTAAATAACTTGGGACAGAACCAGAATCGTCGAGGGACTACCAATAAAAATGTGTGTAATTTGTGTGGGGAATTACACCAAAAAAACTTTTTAAAAAATGGCAATAAAATCAATCAATCGAAATGATCCCAGACATACAGCAATACGGTAATTGCTGAGAATGGTTTGTGGTATAGTGTCCCGGAGTAATATTTAGTTTTGGACTTTCGACTAGGCCCGAACAAGCAAAATTGACAAAAATGATTGCCAAGGATCGGGTACCGGCACAAATACTCAAACTGCTGGGTAAGATACTAAAGCACAATGCAGTACGTAAATTGTATGATGTAGGAGTCGCTGATGAGGTTATCCAGGAAACTGGTGTGGCAAGGCTTAAGCCCTTTGATTTTCACAATACTATTGGGGTAATAAATGGCCTAATTGTGTATGTATACACACGATATTATGGTTTTATTAACTTTTGCAGAGTGTGGCGATTAGCTAATAGCGACACGCTTCAGGTGACAAAGAGGGAAGTACGATTCGTTAACTCCTTTACATATCTGGGGCTTACGAGCTGGTTCTTGGACACCCGGTTTCGGAAACACGGAGAGGGTCAGAAGCGCTACTATAGCAGCAACGACATAACCTGCGTTCCATATATTTGTCTTTCTATAGAAATTGTTTGGCTTGACAACCTATTTATAAACAGATTAGGGCGGGTGTCAGAAGATGGACCGTTAAGAACAGAGGAATTACAGATGCAGTGGGGTTTAAATACAATCGGGGCTTTTAAAAACGGTAGTAAGGGTTAAAAACACAAAATGAATGGGATAGATATGAGCGCATACGGCATAGCAGCACCGACACGTGCGGAATAACACAGGGTTTAAGAGTACATATTTGATGACGGTCTTTGCTGCTCATGGATTTCACCATGCTCACTGTAGCCGCAATACTATTCACAAGCCGAACGAGGAATGCCGATGAACAAGATGCGTGACTGAGTACAACAGATCCCATGAGGCAAGATGTCCAGCTATAAGTAATAAGACAATGTGCCAGTTCTAAAAGATCAGGCAATAATACTTAGTATTAATAAGTTAAGTATCAAATGAGTTTATATATATATATATATATATATATATATATATATATATATATATATAATTGGTATTTGTATAATTATATAATTACAAATTCGGATGGCTATACACCATTCGCTAGCCATTTAGGAGGAGCCTTATTCCTTAGTCCTTCCAATAATTAGTCACACAACGTATCACGTAAAAACATCCACATTTATTCATTGTTTCAATTGTTATAATATAATTACTTTATTCATTAATCATTATTACTTCATTCATTTGATCACCATAAGTGTTACATGAAAGTCGTATTACCTACAGGTGCTAATGACGTTTGATCCTACGATTGCAATTCCACCACAGTGCATCAGATGCTAAGTTGTTTACTTAAGGTTTTTCTTAATCAATATTGGATGATTATTCTATTCATTCGTGCTTTGTTCGCTCTCTCTTTCTCTCGTTTTATCCTCTTATTGTTTAGTCTTGTCGATACAGCAAACAGTGGAATAATTAATTTCATATATATATATATGTGTTTGTCCGAAAATTGGCGTTTATATTGTTCGCCAAGACGACCAATATTCCATCCGCCTTTGTTTCTATTTCCTTCTTGTATTAAAGGAATCTTGCTGAATTGCCACAAAAGACACGCTCGCAGCACAAGTCATCAAGTGTGTGTAGGTGTGTTTGTGTGTATATATGCACAGTTCCCGCTGTCGGAGTCATACGCTCCTAAAAATACTGCAAAGCTCGCCCCGTCTCGGGTCAAGTATTATGCGCCGCTATCAATCGACAGGAATTCAACGTCAACCCCCCCGTCCGCCGCCAGTTGAGGTCGCCAGCAGAGGTCGCCAGCAGACCTCCTGGCGCGTCGAAGATATAGAAAAAGGTGTTCGTATAGTGACAGAAGGCTAGAAGTGTAGGCTAGAAGTGGCACGTGTAGATCAGCGTACAGAGGTCCAAAAAAAACAGCTGCTCGATCGAGCTTGAAGCAGTCAAAATGAACGTTTGTAGGCTGTTGGTGGATTGTTGTCTTTGTTGTTGTCTCGTTGTTTTTGTTGTTGTTGTTGTTGTTGTTGTTATTTTTATTGTTGCTGTTCTGTTACGTGTATAGATAGCTTTTGTGAAGGGTTACAGGATGGAGGAGATGACAAACAGAAGAAAAACAAAGACAAAGAAGAAGAAAAACAAGATGGTGTAGAGGACGGGTATGCTGTACACAAGCGATGTCGACGACGTACGCTTGGTTGGGTGTTGCTTCTCGGAATGTGTATTGCACTGGACCGTTGGTGAGCGGCTCTACCGGTGCTGCTGCTGTTGTTGTTGTTGTTGGTGGTTGCTATGATTATGACTGTGGTTGTGATGATGGTGGTGGTGGTAATGCTGCTGGTGATGGTCGTGTTTACGGGGCAGTCGCGCCTTGAGCAGGTACGACGGAATATTGCGTTGACGCTCGCACGGATGCGGGATACAGTCGACGGGTGGAGGTAGCGCCAGCGGGCGTCCCACGGGCGCAAACGATCTCTCCGGTGCGGCCATGCCCGACGGCGGCGCGTAGCCTCCGTTACCCCCTTCGGTGCTGCCGCTGCCATTGTTGTTGCCGGTGGCTGTGGTAGCCTCTTCGTTGCTGCTGCCGTTGTTGGCGAGCAGACGAACGACTGCGCGCATATCCGTGGTCTCGAGGTCAATCGGCAGGCCTACTCAAATGAATCAAACAATCAGCGCAAACAAACAATGAAACAATCGATTAGTTATTGGTTAATTTACTTACACTTAGCAAACGACACGACACCGCAAGCGTATAAAAACATCTAACTCTCGTGAGCTCAGTTAACGTATCCAATACTTTGCACATATACATACACGAACACTGGAGAAGAAGAGCTCACAGCAGACATACAGTCCGTCAACTGACGACCTCCTTACTATATACAACTATATAGTATAGTTCGCCGTAAAACATCGACTGACCGGCGACAAGGCTCGCACAGGTTCAGTAGGGTTCATCAGAGTTCAGTACTAAGAGCGTTACAAAAGAAGAATTAGTATTCTTGTTTGAGACCTTGTACAGCTGCATTGTACAGGGTGACGCATACATACACCACGAGTTAGCAAAAAAGCCCTAAGCCATATAGCCTAAAAACAAAGAGCCAGAAGTGAATTGAATTCGATTGCGTTTGGAATGTGTTGTTGTCAAGAATATTAAATTTGAACGCCACTAAATTAAATATATTATGCTTGAGCTGTTTTGGACTGAACGGTTTAGGACTATTTTTGGAAACTTCTTGTGCATATATAATTGCGCCCAAATGCAGGTGTCCAAGGCTTCAAACAAGAACAACAAATCTGGTTTTGTAACGGTGTGTGATTTTCCTCAACAAAGTGTACCGCACTTGTGTGTGGCACCTATAACGATTCGCGAGCTGACAGCAGAGTGTGATGAGGCGAAAGAATATATATGTATATATATAAACATTTGTGATGGACAGGACAGCACCGGTTCCGTGTCGAGCATCGACTCGCTAACCGAATAGTAATCGAAATTCGCACTGAAGCAAATCGAAGCGCGACATCAACAACAACACTGACAACAACGTGGCGGTCGTGTTTGTGCTTGGGGCAACGCCGATCACTGGCTGTCGGCAAAGCAGCAAGGAAAAACAAGACACAGAATCGCCAGATCGATTCCTGCCGCGATGACCGCACATGGCAGATAGACAGCAGTTCGTTTGGCCGTCACCTGCTGCGAGCGCGGCCGCTCCTCTTACTGTAGGGAGGTTGTTGTTGTCATTATTGCCTAGTCGTTGATGTTGTTGTTGCTGCTGTTTTTTGCTGTTGTTCCACCCGTGTCTGCTGGTGCCGCTGCTGCCGCCGCCGCTACCGCCGCCCATGGGGGCACCATCTTGACGTTGTGACTAAACAGGTCGTCGTCATCATCATCATCACCATCATCATTATCATTATCATCACCACCACCACCAACACCACCACTACAGAGCGTCCTCATCCGCCATCACCAGGCTCATCTTTAGACGGGGGCAGGCGAGTATCGGTCTTCGCTTCGGGATCCGGCTGAAGGTCACGACTTCGTGAACGCCGCGCCAGCCAGCCGCGTACAACTACGATTACAACCATTACCATGACCAGCTCGACGAGTGGCCGACACTGCCCGACAGCACCGTCGAGCAACGCTTACAAGCGGATAGGCATGCACATCATACACATATGTGCGTACTTACGGATACGTATATGTGTATATATATATACGCATGCATCATACAGGTTGAATGCAGGCGATTCACCAGCTGTACCAGCGGTCGTCGCGAAGCACCGCTAACCTAAGCGGCGGCAGCACACAGCGTAGCCCGTCTCTACCCCTCCTGCCCCGGTGGTTCACCCCCGGTCACATCTGCTGTCGTCGTTTGAGAAGAATCAACGTCATGGGGCGGCGAGTGAGAACGCTGGCCGAACGTTCAGAATGAAGTTCGAAGGCCAATTTCGGTCGAATGGTCGTGAGACGCAAACGACAGAGAGCCAGGTAAAAGCGCATCAGCGGGAAATGACCGGCTGACTCTGCATTTCTGACCGACAGCGACGTGCTTGCTTGTTGTTGAGGGTTTAACAGCAGCAACAACAACAACAACAATAACGTTTAAACGCTTTCTTTGCAGAGTACTGGCCTGACCTCAGCTGATATATATATCCTAATCTGAGCATAATCTGAGTAACTCTATGATGAATGTGTTCAGCAGAGTTATTTACATCTGTATGCGTATTTATCTAGGCGCCCGTGAGCCTCCTACCTTGTAACGACGGTGGAAGGCCGCGTTCAGTGAACTTGTTACGCAGCGCTTCATGCAGATGGTCAATGTACTTGATTGCTTCCTCGATGACGGTCACCTTGAATTACAAAAAACAAACAATCGTAACGGCAAACATCACACGTTAGTTCATTGTGCACATTATATATTATATATATATATATATATATATATATATATATATATATATATATAATATATATATATATATTAAACGTAAGGAAGAGTTTAAAAAAGAAAAAATCGGGTTTCGTCTACTCCAAGCAAGATTGACGACGTCCGTGGAAGTTTATGTTGCGTGACACCCAGGTTACATACTTCATTTGAAATTGTGGAAAAAAATACATGGTCACTCCACACATATCTGTGGACAAACTTTAAGAACTCATAGTAGTTGTAGAAACAAAAGCGGCAACGAGATCTATGGGCAGTGGAGAGAGAGTGGGCGGTACCTCCGTCTTCGATCTATAACTGTAACAGAACCACATTCAATACCAAAGGGCCGCAACAACGGCGATAATGATAATAACAGCAGCAACAACAGCAATAACACGAACGAGGACGATCACCATGATGTCTAAGACAACAACAACGGCGAAAGCACCCCCATAGAACCTCTGACGATCAGCTTTGGTGCTTGTTGAGTGTCGGTCGTTACCGATCTATGGGCGGACTAAGAAGATACCGCCAAATGTCTACGGTGCAACCTGGCGAGACAGTTTGGGCGTGGCTTTCATCGAACGTGAGACTGAAGACCTACTTCGAAGACCTTTTGACCCGCGCACTCATCTCCAGCTGGTATCGCACGTTCCCACAGCGGGAAAACAAAGACAAGGAATACCAACGATATACAGGGTGTTCCATCAAAACTGTCGCGCATTTCGGTTCGAATCCTCGTCGTATCATAAATGCACTCATCCCAATTATGGGCAATAGCAGAGCAAAGCTTATGTTCATTAGAACACAAATGCGTGTTAACAGTATCTGACGCAGGAGAGGATGCGTCATAGTCGGAAGATGAGCGAAGAGAAGCTATTGTCCTTGATCTCTGCGTCGGATGGACCAGCGCCAAGATTGCACATTTCCTTAATGTCAGTCTACAGACAGTTTAGCGGATCATACGGCGGTAGATGGAACTGAACCAGGTTCCTACACAGTAAAAAGAAAGATTCACGACACAGTACCCACAGCATGGACTCATGAGTTGATCAACACACTCCAGCTACGAATTTCCGAGAACTCTTCTATTGCAATCAGCAATCTCGCGCGTGAATTTAACACGACCATAGCGACCATACTGTACAGGCTTGTTCATGAGGACCTCCGATGCAATTCCTATGTCATACAAATCAAACAAATACTCTCCGAGGCCGCGAAAGCCAATAACTTGATCAATTCCACTTGCTCTGCTCTCACGTGCGAAACAATACGTAGGAAAAAGCAAATTCTCCAATCAAGTACGTGCCATTTTAAAAGGAACACCCTGTATATATATTACATCTTCTCGCCGTTCCTATCCACTAGCCGGAGTGATACATAAACGCCTCCTTTTGCTAGGAGATATGGCCTTCAGCAACGAACTAACGAATTATTTAGGAAACACCGACACACGTATATATATATATATATATATATATATATATATATATATATATATATATGTATGACATTCCTCTCGCTCTATGTGCGGCGCTCCCCCATGTCATTCCTTGGCATTCCATTTGTTAACGCTTTCAGCGTCCGGTATCGTGCATTACCTAATACTATAATACAATCCGCTTCTAGGCTATTATCCTGCATCTGTCTGCATGTACGTGCGCATACAGCTGGCTGTTTGCCCGCCCGCCGGCAACCGTCCGCTTATAAGTATCTCTTGGCGTGTATCTCGTCTAGGAGCAGCGTCATCGATTGAGTTCACTATGATGAAGTGGAGATGATGTGACGCTACCTCATCTACGTAGTACATCTACGACTGTCCTCCAGGGCGGGAGGGCAGTCGTCACAGCACACAAAAACCCTTCGAGCCGTGCCTAGGAGGAGCAAGAAGAGGTCCGTTGTGGCACCGGAGGACCTTGTGCACTTGTAGACAGACGACGACCTGTCCTGCTGCGCACGCGGCCGCTTCTTCGGCCGCTGCCTAGGCTGTGTAACGAGCACGAACGAACGCACTTGCCGGGTGGAGGTGTGCTTGGACGGCCGGACTGGTGGCGCTACGACAGCAGTCCACCGTAAAAACTCAAGATGAATGAGGCCCACCCAGTTGCCAGGCCAGGGCATATTCGACCATTAGCAGCGTTCGAGGCAGGGGGCACGGCATGCTCGACGCGGAGACGGGCGCGATGATGGTGATGATAATGGTCAATCAAACGAAGAACATCGGAGACCCGGAGACAGCAACAAGGGCAGCTGCTGCAGCACAGCAGCAGCAGCAGAAGCGATCAATGCATCGGTCAAAAAACGCTACAGAAAAACTGCAGCAGATCTATGTGGTCCGAGAAGCAGTCGGTAGCTAGATAAATAGATCGATCCCACCCACACACAGGAAGATGGCACAGGCCTACCGGTTGACGGTGAACCGGAACTGTCCGCTAGCTGTCCAGCAATTTACCTATGGCGTATATATAATCTTACCCGGGGTTCGATCACATCATACTGCCGAATCATCATCGCGAGTAGCCGCTAATAGCGTAACTCGGCCTAAATGAGTGTATTTCAGCTACACTGCTCCGGTATTAATGTTATAGGAAACGATCTCTAGTGCCCTCCGCTTTAGCGCGAGTGAAGGTTGTGCTATATACATATATATATATATATATATATATATATATTGTGTCAACGTAGCCACAATGAACGGACGCCCTCCCTGTCGGTATAATAACTGTGGGACACAGGATGGCCAGCCCATCATTGGTCGTCGGCTATCCCCGACATAACAGTAATGCCGATGTAACCCAGTCGGATTTATCCAACACTCTGAGCGTGCCAAAAAAAGACCCTGCATTTTCTCGTATCCCCGCCCTCGAGCGGAACCCGGATTACACACTAAACGGCTCTTCGATGCACTTATCGAGGCTCACACGCGCCCATGATGAGCCTCCCACGAACGCAGAGCATTGGACCCTCTCGAAAAATGTTCCTCCTCCGCGTATGCTTTTCGCGGTTTGCAGAGCCGACCAGCTGTCCATTCCGAGGCACTTATTGCATTGCTAGGACGGGAAGCCTCTTAATCAGCCACTTATGATGCTATAGGCGTCGTTCACGATACACGCAGTGACAATATTGTTTCAGTCCCACGAGCTCTGCTTCTCCCTAGGGCTAGCTCAGGCCAAATCAAGCCAGCCTACGATTTTAGGACCGGGCGAGAGAAGAGCAATCATTCTCGTGGTCGTTCTCATCGTCATCTCCCAAGCTTCTCGCTTCCCAAGCTTCTCTAGATCACTACTCTAAAGCTAGCTCGGGAGAAGGGCCTCGAACGTGAGGGCTACTACAACTGCAAGCACGATCTACCTGCGACACTGTGTGATCGCCGAGAGCTGCCGCCAAATACTGTACTGTAGTATTAATGCAGTAGCAATCGATTCGACAGTAAGATCATGTAGCAGTCGTGCTAGCAGCATCGAAATTGCAGTGTTGGTGTAGTAAAAGTAGTTCTCTTGTAAAAAAAAAAGAAAGAGAAGATAAGCGAAAAAGATGGTTGTAACCTATACTCAATTAAGAAAAAAAAACGCAGTGTGGTGGTGCAGTGCGAAGCGACAACTCTACCCTGACACGGTGGCGGTGGTGGCGGCGGCGGCGGCGGCAACATCGACTGAGTGACGCTCTCCATCGCTCCAGGATGAGAGGAGGCCAGAGAAATTGCGTGATTCCGTCCCCCAACCCCCCTGTGATCTGTGTCGCTCGCTCGAATGACAATGTCCATCTCTCTATACACCATGACTGTGCACTGCTGCTGCCGCTGCTGTGAGAACTACCCCAACCACTACTACTACTACTGCTACTAGGACAACTTGTCCTGCTACTGATGCTGCTGGGGCTGTTGCTGCTTCGGCTACTGCTGATAGAGCGGCAGCCTGCAGCCTGGGAAAGGCAAACACGCGAGTCTGTTCACGTGACGGTGATGGCGGTGGTGTGCTGCCATCGCGTCGTTTGAGGGGGGTTAGGCAACGCGCATTGGACGACGACGCGCATACGGGGGGGGGGGGACACGAGATGCCGGACGACGGGTGTTGGAGAAGCAAACAACAGTCGTGAGGGAGGCCGACAGCCCCACAACAGGCGGTGGCGGACTGGAGGCGACCCCAAGAACAGTTCGGCGGTCGTGGTGGTGGAGGGGCTCGATGACAGACACAAGAAGAGAACAAGTCTGAGAAAGGCAGTATAAGTCATAGAACCAACGAAAGACGACGACAACAACAACAACAACAACGACGACGACACGACAATAAGAATAACAACAGCAGTGATGACAACAACAACAACGGCGACAGCGACAAAAAGCAGTAACCAGCAACAGTAATAACAGCAACACTAAGACATCAACTACAGCAACACCATATCTTGCTAGCTCTCGGGTTCCCACCAGAACGGCGAATGAATACGTAGCAGACGAAGCCTATAGGACAAAGAGCAGTGCGAAGACTGAACGGTAGGTAAAACGAATATCGCGTATAGCAACTGTAGAAAAACAAAACGTATGTAGATAGCAACTCAAGAGGTACAACTAGATAGAGAGATAAGGGGGGGGGGGTAGAGTGAGAAGAATTGTTTCAAAAAGCGGCACCGTTAGCTAGCGTACATACTGTTACCTATGTGAGAGTTCTTCGCTTAAAGAGGGGCTATGTTTTTTTGTTGTCAGCCGTAGAAGTGGCGGTAGAGGCGGTAGAAGCAGCATTATCTAGGTAGCAACAGGATCAGCATCAGGCGATTTTGGCCCGACCCGAGAACAAGCGATCTATGAACCACTATCGGTAGCGCTCTAAGTAGAGCTTACGCATGTCACTGTGGCAATAGCAGTCCACAAAACAATGATCCTGCATGCAGTTGCGTCTATATATATATATATATATATATATGTAGCGACGTGCACGACACGTGCGTCTCTCGGGGCCGCTGAGAAGCAGTTCGGAATGCACGCGCTGTCATCCCAGCGAGTGTCCTCAATCCCTCCCCCCCCGCTCCTCCACACAAACTACCGCCACTACCCCAACCCAACAAGCAGCAACATCATCTCTCCCATAAACTGAGACCCTGATGATTCAGCTTTTGGCCAAACAGGATAGCACAGCTCTCCCTCATCCCCCGTCTGTGAATCTGTGCCTTGCATAGCTATCAGCGTGACGATCCGTGACTAGACAGAGAGAGGCGAGAACTACTGTCGGGTACGATGATGTACTTCAGGAGGGAACAATTGACACAGTGCGCTCCATCTATGAGTCTCGAACCTAATAGAGCAGAGATCTGCTTGATCCTTGAGATCGACCGCAAAAACAGCAGCAACAGCAACAAAAATAGCAACAACTTGCAAATCTGTCATGTAGACAGACGTCAGAGCAGACGACAGCGCGGTGGCGGCGGCGAATAACCACAAATCCCGATAGACCGTGCGTCATCAGTAATGTCATTCATTGTTCATCGAGTGCAAAGTGAAAGAGAATGCGAATGGGAGGGGGGGGGGGTCATCGATGGGAACCCACACCCCACAAGACTAGGCACAACTAACTTGTCTGATATCTGGAAGAGCTCGCTTGGTACTCAAACAGACGTCTAAGCAGAATAGCAATTTGGCGCACGGTCAAATATGTTTAATGTCGTCGTGTATTATCCTAAACGTGCACACCCCCACATAGGCACATAGGAGTGTCACGAGATACAGATTCGTATAGCGTTCTAACAGTAGTATCCATTCAGGATAGATAGCTAAAAACGCCAGCACTGAACTCCAAATGATACGGGAATAAGATGACTTGTCATATATTAATCATATAACCACATTACATGGCTATGCACGTCTATATTTAACTACTACTACTAGTAAAGTAAAGTTTTCGTGCTGACCTTTAGTCAAGATTTAACGTCCACGGAACTATTTTTCACATTGCTTCATAGATGGACCCTCATAAATACAAATGTGCAACGGTGGGGCTCGAACCCGCGCACCTATGTGTCTCCTCCGGTTGCGAAGCGCAGACTTAATCCACCACGCCACCGGGCTCGACTAACTACTACAACTACTACGATAACTATTAGGTGGATTCTACTGCCGGCAAGTAACCAGTGTGCCACAGCGGTAAAGTACCACTGAATGAACTATACAATTTTGTCTCTCTCTCTCTCTCTCTTTTTCTCGCCCCTTTCTCTGCCTCTATGATCGCGAACACCCGCCACCCAGCGAGTCCAGCCTTCTGTTCCTAAGGACGAGGACAACAACAACAACGACAACAACAACAATAACAACAAAGAGCACTAAACCGCGTAACTGTGCCCTTTTGCGGAGGTCGCAATGTGTTGTATCTATACGCATAGAGTGTGGGCCACAAACGAACGCGCAGAAGCAGAAGACCTCCTGGGCGGTACACGTTATCGTATAGACAGGTATACCGCCACAGGTGAAGCACCGACACTGAACGAAGGGCGTCGCACCGTCTGTCAATAGACGATAGACGATGGTTGGAGCGCCAGCCGAAATGGGTCGTCTGAAGTCTGCTGTTAGATCGTGAAGACCAACCAGCTCGTGATCGGACTTGGGACGGGCTAACAACTGCTGTCTTGTGCTTCGGCAGCCTTTTTTCTGCTTCGCCTTCTCTTTCATCTTCGTTCGCCGGAGAACTTCACTGCTTGTGAATGCAGCGCACACTTGGGGGCATTAGCAGGAAGCTCCTGAAATCCAACTGTTTCTTGTCTTCTGTCGTCGTCGTCGTCGTCGTCGCGGCTGTCGACGCCGTCACCTCCAGTGACACACTCTGAACAGATCAAGCGACACTGATAGAAGAACCACACCTATCTCTGCGGCGACCTGAGGCTCGACGATCGAAAGACCGCCTACTGCCTAACGCGGCTCAAGTATTCTCGTAGCGAGAACGAAACGCAATGATGACAAACCGGAGACAGGCCAAGATCAACACCCCAACGAGGTGCCACTACACCTAGATACGGATTCTACTGCGTATGCGTGTCTATGCATGCATGCATGCATGCACACCAGAGGACAGAAAGACCAGAGGAATGATGACCGCTGCCGCCGCCGCGGCCGAAGTCTCTAAGATAGACTTCGGCCACTAAGTGTTGGATTGGAAGCTGATTGGCCCGACCGACCGCCTTCTCGGTCACCAACACACCCTTTTGTCGATGCGATTGCTCAACATTCTCGTTGTTACGTTGTGTTGATTCGCATCCAGCTTGCAGCAGCAGCAACAGCCGCCGGACAAAAGCCTACGAACGACATTCATCTGTCCGGCATTCATCTCTCTCAGTTTGTCTGTCCTCGCTCTATATGTATTTCTCTATCTTTCTCGGTGTAAGAAGGGCGGCCAGACTCCGCAATTCTCTGCTCAATGTCGTCGTTGTTGTCGACAACAACGACAGGAGCGCCAGCAGCAGATGGTCTGGTTGTTGTTGTTGTTGTTATTGTCACCTCACAGTCCGGCACATTCACATACGCACACACAAACAGCCAGCGGCCAGCGATTGTCATCACCACCCGATCTCTCACCAAACCTCAAGATCCTAATCACCCTAATAGTGTAAGGGCGTCGAGTACAGGCATGCCAGCCAGCCTGCCAGTGAGTGAGTTAGTGAGTGAACGATCCAGCCTGCGCGACACCTCGTTGCGTCTCGACCCCGACAACACCTCATGCACCTCAGCCACCCAACAACAGAGACAACAGCTGTTTCAGCAACTTCAAAGACCTTAGCCGGTGTCGTCGCCGCGGTGCCGCCGCTATACGCCACCCTCCTTCTTCGTGTTGATCGCGCGCTGATCCAACGACTTTAACGACTCGCGCCTATTAGGAGGTCACAATCGGTGCAGCACCCTACACGTCGACGCAATACCGACGCAATCACGCACGCACATATATATATATATATATATATATATATATATATATATATATATATATATATATATATATATATATATATATATATATAAATGCTGAGGATTTTAGCCTGCTTTAGATTGCATTTGTCACCCGAGCTGTTTGCTTACTGCTTAAGTGTGTTGCGGCGTATGACGCTGTTGCCGACGTATCTGAGGACTCGCGCCTGATCTCATATAAGACCATATTGCACGGACTACCCCCTCCCTAAATAATCTTTAATATCTCAGCCCCCCTTAGTCCCTCTCTCGCCTGGCTTATCAATTCGGCATACGATTCGCTCCCTAGAGGTACGCGCGTCAATTGTGTCTACCTGGCTACACAAACACGTCTGTTCAGCTGGACCCGATGACCATGATGATATTTGAGTTCGAGTTCTGCTCGGTGAACCATCTTCACATACCTTTGCCGTCTATTGAGTTTAAATTGCTCTAGCACGAGGCTGTCATGTATGTTGTATATGTACATATTTGTGTACATAGATGTGCGTAATTGAATACACAATATCTAACCCCTTACGGGCAAGATAAAAACACAAACTGAATAACTGCCGAACCTGCATCCTGTCATGTTTGCTGGAAGAAAAGTGGGCGGCAAAATGTAATAAAAGCTCAAATAAAATGCCAATGTCTCTAAAATGAGATCCGCTCACCCGACCAAGCTTCCTGCGTGTCCCGAAAGCTATCAAGTGTGCACATCTTCAAAGGTAGAACTGCGCGGAGAGGCGGGCAGCACTGTACGTTAATTTACTATGTACCTACATCGTTCGATCTATATAAATGTAAATATAAAATGACATATATATATAGATTAGCAGTTGTTGCGCTACAAGAATATCATCACCGATGAAAGAAGGGGAAGGGAGTACACAAGATGCATATATCTGTGCATCGACCGGGGTCCGTGGGAACGAAAAGCCACACGGACGAGTGTGGTATGGCAGCACCATGTTAGCAGCGATCTAGCGGAGAAGATAGCGCTTCAGGCAACAGCAGGCTAGCAGCGGGATTCACCACAGATCCACCACACCACAGTCATCACAATCACCACTACCAGAATTGTGACCATCATATGTCGCTGTGCCGGCATTCGTCGGACGAAACAGCGAAGCCAAGAACGAGATGACACGCTGAACGTCTTCAGCAAGCAGAAAAGGTACGCGGCGGTATGTGGATTGAGCGAACCAGCTGAGTTGGTGGCTCCAGATGACATTGGCAACAACGACACAACGACAACGATACAAACAACAGAACAACTTCTTCCCCTTTGCGCTCTCATAGTTTTCCTCCCTAGGCCGAGTTTGATTGTTTTCTTTTTCTAATAATATCGCTACGACAAAACCGTGCCGGCAGCAGAAACTGTAGCGGTTGCTGCTGTTGCTGCAGCAGTAACAACAATTAAATGCGGTATTGGCGCTGCTAAATTATGTCGAATTCTCTCTAGTCCTCTGACAGACGCCGAGTTTTCACTTTGTTTTAATTGTTGTTGTTATTATTGCTGCTGCTGTCATTGTTATTGGTATTTGTGCTATTGTTGCCGTCGCCGTTGCTGTTGTCTTTCACCGCATTTTTCCTTTTCTACTCATTGTTGTGATGTTTTGGTTGTTGTTTTACCTGTTCTCGTTCTTTTTTTTCTGTTTCTGGGAGGTCGTAGGCTCTTAAAAAGCGTACAGTTCGGACTAGAAGACACAGAAAACGCTAGCCGACTACACGAGATTAAAAAAGCGGAGACGAACGGAGAACCCGAGCGGTACGATCCCGTTGTACAGCAGAACGTTTGCATACACAGCATAGCCGTTCAGAAGTCACACCTGCTTCTGTACGCTACAGTACACGCCTGGCTCGTGGCTAGGCCAGTGACCCACCGATCGGGTATCTGTACCTCACCATTGCCGTCAACACCACACGAGCAACACCGCTTTACACCGTGTGCGCTCTCATAACAGTACTTCATCGCGAACCGGACGGACTACGAACGGGCCTATTGGTTGCTGCCAGCATCCGCCACATCGAGCCTCTCATACGACAAATATGTGCGACAAGAACACTATCACACAACAAGGCAGGTTCGCGGGCTTCACTGCATTCTAGCCTAATTTCACCGTTTATTCAGTAAATAAATGCATGTTCTATTCTATTCTATCGAGCATCAACCAAATACACTTCATCCCACAGATGCGATGACACTTCACGATAACTGGCTATCATGTCGTATGCGCGTCAACAACGCATGAACATCGTACTTTACGTGCATACGCATGTAAAATCTAACACGCCCATATATATATATATATATATATATATATAGCCGAAATACGATAATACAATGACATACATCGGGCTTTAAATTTAAAAGATCAATTTCAGTACAACATAATTACAACAACAAGAAATCAGTTGTACAAAGGCAGTCGAGCACCAAAGAACGGCAACAACAACGAAAACAGCAGCAGCAGCAGCAACAACAACAATGATGATGAGACCGCTACCGGAGTTGTTCAAGCTGTCTGTCGACATAACGGGCATTCAACTTGAACTGCGTGCATGATTAGCAACGGATCAACTGACGCTCAGATAGACCGACTAACAGGCGACATATGAACCCGAGCGAGCATTCATTCTTCCTCTATGGCCAGAAGATTGAGGAGATCGGCATAGGCAGCCTTGAGCGGCCAACGCCAGCTCGAGCCTGCGAGACGCCGTCATCCCGATCCTCGACTCGTGGCTTTTAGTGGCTACTTAATTGAACCAACCACAACGACAACGACGACGCCTCGGACGCTGACGAAGAGAAGAGACTCCAGCCGCCTGATCCGGTTGAAGACATCTCTTTCGCTAATATGCACGCCGCCCCCCCCGGCCCGGCCTTGTCTTGGCCGGTCTACGGCGAAGCCACGCACCTCTTCGGCGGTAGGTCGGCGAAGCGAGACTAGAACCGAAGATAATGGCTAGCACAACAACGACACAACAACTAAAATAACAACAACGACAACAACAACAATAACAACAACAACAACTACAACGACAACGAAGATAAAGACCCTAAGTAGCATGTGGTGGCGTTGACGACTGAGGTTGGGCGGCGATTCCCTTTGCTTTCCCTCTCTCTCTCTCTCTCTCTCCGTCGACCAAGCCACGAGGCAGGTGAAGTCGACATCTGCCGTTGAGCTTCGCTTCTGTCTTACATACAGGTACATTTACCGGCTAGTTGTCTCCTACCGACCGGTTGGGCCGTGTCTCGCAGTCGACGACAACCGCAGAAGACAATATATATATATATATATATATATATACATATATATATACATACATATACATATGTATATATATATATATATATATATATATATATATATATATATATATATATATATATATATATATATATACATACATATATACATATGCATGCCTCCGCGTACATCTATATACGTATATCCATAGATACATACATATGTATATCCACATACGTTCGGCCAAATACGCAGACCTCCGACTTGCGATGGAGGGCGAGTGAGTACGAGAATGATGATTCTGATGAGAAGAAGAAGAAGAGGAAGAAGACAAAAGAAGAACAAAGAAAAAGAGCAGGAGAAGCCTACGATGAAACACTAAATCGATACGAAACTTTTTCACCACCCGCGCTTCGCCACCGCCGATTCCCAACGCCCAGAGGCCAAAGACTCGTCGCCGTCGATGCCGCAGCCGCTGCTGCCGCCGTCACCACCACTACTAGAAGCACTAGCGGAAGCCGTATGCCGGCTGCAGAATAACTGCAGCCCCATTGGCAGAAGCGGCAAAAAGTCGGCTGGGAGGCATCTTTGTGTTGCTGCTCCTGGCTAGATGCCTAGACCGCCCTCGGGGGGCGGCGGCACGCAACCCCCAACAACACATAGATAGGCGGCCCCGAACGGTTGGGCAGACGTTCGGGCGGGAATTAACGGGACCGCAAGAGCGACATATGGTCAATGGGGCGACCTGGCTGGACACTTGATGTTGTGGAGACAGCCAGGCACACAGATATGCATGACGTCTCACGTCCCGACGACGACAACAACAACAACAACAGCAGCCGCCGCTGCTTGCCACGGGGTGTTCTGCTTGTTCTGGTCTGACCGGCTTCTTATTCCTCTCTCTCTCTCCCTGATACACTCCCTTCTCTCTCCGCTCCTCCTCTCAGAGACTCTCTTAAACATACATCCAGGTAGTGATTCCTCAGCATATTCTTTCATTCCTACTGCCAGTTGTTGTTGTTTTGTGCTGCTCCTTCCTGGTCTGGCTCTTTCTCCCAGTGGATGAGTCCCACTACTCTCTTTGTTTCGTTCCCTCTCACATATTGGGGTAGCAGCGGGCCAATCGACAGTGACGCTAACGATGATGAGACTGTAATCGTTACCTAATCAAGCTAAACAAACGAACGAACGACCTAGATACACACATCGCACGTTAGCGCCATAGTGTAGTCAGTGTGTGTGATGTCCGTATGTACATACATACAATTGCTACCTTATTAGTTCGCGTTTAGTTTTTGCTTGTTGCAGGCTATGGTGCAGTAACAACAAGGATGGCTGGGAATGCCTCATTCGCCCCTCCCACACAAAGCCATGTGTGTGGGAGGGGGGGGTACCATATCGACTATCGTAGTACAAGCTAAAGACATAAATAATAAAAATGTCAATTAAATGAAGATAATTTTATTGAATGTTTAAATGTTTGACGGCATACTATATATATATATATATATATATATATATATATATAGTACCTGGCGTATGATCCAGCTTCGCTAAACCCAGCAGGAATGTTAATGACGGACAATGACGGCTGGTTACGCACGAATTAATTAGTGGTGGTGGTGGTGGATGATAATGATGATAAGAGCAAAGAGGACGACAGCAATGACTGCTATCCGGGTAGATGTGAGAATCGCGGCAAGATACAACAAATAGTAGTTGAATTATTAGTAGTAGTAGTAATAATCGGGACGTGACTAACTAAAAAAAACAGTCTCAATCGACACTGTAATTTAAGTGGTATGAGCAGTCGAAATACTCTCCCGCTCTACCAGGCACTGTGCGCAGCAGATGTGTATATATGGTTGTGTGCGTGCGTGTCCCTCTGACTATGCATGTGCACATTTGTGCCCCTTGCATACATATTCTCGGTTATCCCAGCAGCATCAACGACAACAACAACAACAATAACCGGTCCGACGGCAGCAAAAACAATAGCTCCAGGGATCCAGGACGTCGTGCCGCCGCGAGCGCGTCTCTTTGCTTGCTTAAACGTGCAGACGCGGCGAGGCCACCGAGGCCAAACAACGCTCGAAACGGAGGCCACCCACTCCACCCGCTGACTCGCTGAGCAACGCGCGTCTTGATAATGTTCTAGCGGCTACGCCAGCAATCACGACGGCAGCAGCAGCAACAACAGCAGCAACATGGGTGACGACAACAACAACAATATCAGCTACACAACAACAACATCAGCGACACCACCACAACAACAACAACTCTACCAACACCAACAACAACAACTCCACCGACAACAACACCAACAACAACAGTGTACATCCTCCTCGATCTCCACCTCGTCCTCGTTCGAATTCCCACCGCAGTCGTCATCGCATGTGTCGTTGTAGTTGTAGTTGTTGTTGCTGTTGTTATTGTTGCCACCCCCGTCTTGTAGTCTTCGCACGACCATCTGGCGTTTCGCATTCCTGCAACAGCAGCGTCAAAAACACCAACCAGCCCACAGCCCACCCCACAACACACCACGCACCGCCGACGCGGCCTTTGGCAGCCGGCAACTTCGACTATGGGGCATTCGCGAATAATAATAATAGTAAATACTTCAACTCTAGACACACTCTGGTAGCCAGCCGGTAGTCTACTAGTCGCATTTCTGCGATCTGCGCGTTTTAGCTACTCTCTTCAACTTCTCGCTCCGGCCAACGCGACTGGCCTGATAGAGGGAATAGCATAGTAGCGCCACTTAATCGCGTCAATAGATAGACGCACTGGCGTCTGTCTATATGTCATGACTGGCATTATCATTATCCTATCCTAATCATCACCAGCATCAGCATCATCATCATCATCAGCATGATTATCATCACCAATATCATGATCAAGCATGGGATTGATTCTCAGATTTATACAGAGCTAAAGATCCTAACAGAACTAAGAGATGCGAAATATGCCATTGTTGTTCATGGTGTGATTGTTGTGGTTGTTATTGGTGTTGTTGTTGTTGTTGTGGTGGTTGTCGTCTACTCTCATACAGACAGACAGGTAGACAGACAGATGCAGTCACGCACGCACATGCTTACGTATCCGCACCCCTCCCCGACACCCCCACAACACACAGACACATAGTATCTGTAACGTCCAGACTTAACGAACACGTGTAAAATGTAGCTTTTTATTACGGGTCAAGAAAGTAACGGAAAACTACCCCAGCCCCTCCCCCAGAGAACATTACCCCAGAGAAGCTAACGAACGATGTAAGCTGTTCATCATTATGGGAGAACCTCTCCGTAAGCATTGACTTGTCCAAAGCCCGAACGAACCCAACGACCAACGACATACCGATCGTTGTTGTCGAAGCTGCAGCTGTGAACCATAGTCGATTTGGACGAGCGGACTGACTCGAATAGGAATGTCGACCTCCTTGATCCGCCTGGTGCTTGGCAGTGCGCATCATCACGCGTGACGTGATCCAGCCCCCGAGAGGAGCCGGGGGTAAGGTGGGGTGCCGCAAGGGAGGGTGGGAGGTAGTTGAAACGTCAAGGGCGAAAAACTATGATCTCGAGAGTCATTCGCCTCGATTCGTGCTCGGCTTTAGTGCATATACGCACAGGCCATTAGGCACGACAAGCTGCAGTACGCACAGCTAGCTGAACACGTCGAATCTCGCCGATCTGTGTGTACGTGTGGATGGTAACTGACTCAAGCTCACTCGCTTGCGGCTGCTGCTGTAGTCGTTGCTGAAGATCCGATATCAAATAATCCCGCCGCCATTCCCAACGCCAACGGCCAACGGGTCCAAAGTAACTGGCGGCCGTCCTTCCTTCCGCGACATTGACTAATTGACTCATGAGTCAGCTAGCTGCTTGTTATGCTCGTGTTCTCCTGCACTTCACGCGCGTACCCAGCCGTCGTGCGGAAGTTGAAGAACATAAGTCCAACATATACAGGACTCATATAAAGGCTTCGTCCTGCTGTCGCTGCTGCTGCTGTTGTCGTCTTCGTCGTCGTCGTCATCACCCCCAATGATCGCTTTCAGGACCGGCTGCTAAGTCAGCGTAGGGCCCGATTTACGGGGTTCGCGCAGTCGTAGGAGTTCGCGCAGTTACAGGGTTTTGCGCAGTTATAGGGGTTTGCGCCGTCATAGGAGTTTGCGCCGTCATAGGAGTTTGCGCTCGGCTAAGCTCAGGAGGGGCTGGTGGCGCCAGTGTTCTACCGCCAGGCTCTACGACGACGACGACGACGACTGGTAGTAGCTACAACCAGCAACGAAACTTGCACTGCCTGCAATACCCCACCACCACCCCAGTGCCGCCTTCTCGGTAGCTAGCCGAAGTGTCGCAGACTCAGCGCGCGGTGACTGAGAGCCAGTTTTTCTTTCTCCTTTTCGTGTTCCCTCCCTCCCACCCTTCCTCTCTCTTCTGCGTTCCCACTGTATGTTTCGCTGTCTGAAACACGGCTATCGCAAGTACTTGGCTTAAGTGACTCGACGCATTGAAGCAAGAACTCCCAACTGTTCAACAGCAACAGCAGCAGCGGCGGTGCTGTGAGTCGACTCCGGTCGAATAGCATTATAGTATACAATAAAACCACGCCCCACCAATACGAATGAGCGCGTTTAGCATAGATATTTGTCGAAATCCCTTTGGGCACATACGCGCGAAAATGTGTATATATGTATATATATATATAGACTATTGTATAAATGTATAAGTACACAGTAATAATTTTGCCCAGAGCACTACAGGTGTTCGGCGATCCGCCTGTGTCGTGCTCTGAGCTCCGAGTCAACACGCCGGCAGAGAATGACTCGTTCCCGTCAAATCGAAGCTGTCCAGCAATGCGTGGTGGCTAAGCATTCGCAGTGAATGCTCGCGGCTACCTCCTCTCGGCGGAGTCAACTTTTGTCGGCAAAATGTGCCGCGCAGTGGACATTGGTGTGTTATTGGTGAAGCTAAGTGAGTATATTACTCGATTAGTGAGAATAAACGTGAGATTAACGATTTGCCTCGATCGACTGACTAGGAATAGCACAGATGTTAATACTACTACTACTACTACTACTACTACTACTACTACTACAACTACTACTAACACCACGATGTGTGGTTAGACTCGTGAAGCGAAGGCTCTGTCTGTAGAGTCTTCGCCCCACGAGTCTTCACCAATCTTCACCAATCACTCGGATTCAGTGAATCATGTAGCAAGATACGAGGCGGAATAGCGCTGTTGGTGCTGCCGTTCTTACATCGCCTGCTGTTGGTGGTGGCGGCACTATTATGGTTATGCCAGTGTTGTTGTCGCTTTCTTGTTGTCGCTTTCTTGTTTTTGTTACTGTTGTTGTTGTTGTTGCTGCTGTTGTTGCCTTTGCTTCCACTGCCGCTAATGTAGTCGTTCATTAACAGTGCGAGCTAATCTTCGCGTAAGGAACGCGTCGATCGGCAGACGCCAATGGCCGGGCCGAGCCGAATCGGACACACTGAGACACACGTAAGTAAAGTCGCCTTCACAAGATGAATGCGTTTTGGCGTGCGGGGCTCGCTGCACAGTGCTACAGCGGCGTCGCTGCGGCTGCTCCGTTTAGCAACGTACCCGCCGCCCGTATAATTACCGTACACTGTAGAGGCTGTAGGAGGCGGATTGATTGTCGTCGTCGTCATCATCGTCATCGTCAAAATACGCGCGCAATTATTCAGAAGTACAATCGAGCGGCGGAGCCTACCTAGCGCGACCAAGTGAACAACTATGAACAACCGCTAGTGATGGCCATCTTGTCGTCATTGAACAACCTCCTCGTCTAAGTAATAACAGCACTCAGACTATATATATATATATATATATATATATATATATATATATATATATATATATATATATGCTTGTGTGTATGTGTGAGCTAAAACATAATGACGGTGAATACAGAGAGTAGCTCCTACATATGTCGGCGTAATGCTTATTTGGCTAAGTGCATTGTAGGCAAGCAATCACCAGCTGTCGTTTGACACACTCACATTGAGGATACAGTCAACACAGTATATCTTGTATGTTCTCCTGTTAAAGCTGTTAAACCACGCTACGTAATTCTTGCTAATACTTTGCCTAATAAAGACTCCGCAGGCCTGAACTGTTTGCCTTAAAAATGTCGCTTTGTAACCGCAACGGTAACCACAAAAATGAGTACAACAATGCTGCGCCAATTACTATACGACCGGCAGCACTTACAGCCGTGTCGTCAATTCTGTAAATGCTTGCTTATGAGATGCATAACGACGTACGCGAGAAGCGAGCCCGTTCAGTCATGATTCGACCCCGAGTATCTTAATGATATTCAATCTACTGTTTGATGATTAAAATAACTCAATGTTATTATTAGCAACAGCAACAGCAACAACAACAACAACAACAGCAAAAAGACAGGCATATAGAAGTCGATCGCTGCGAAACAAACGCAACAGCAAGACAACCAGCCACCAGAATCGACCTCATCGTCAACAGGAACGATGTATCAATAAACAATTGCGCCAACAGTGATCAAACGACCGAAGAACTTGGGGTCGAGAGAAGGAGGCATATATCGAGAGCGACACAGAGAGATCCAGACAGAGCGCAACCCCAGATGACGATCTCGATTGAATTCGACGGCCTTCGACAGGACGCCGGAGTGCGTCGAGCGCACTCCGACCTCTCTCGAGTCGCCTCTTCGACTCAGACGGGACCTCCTAAAGCTCGTCTTTGTGTCGACGTGTTCGACACAATACCGCTAAGCAGTCAAGAATGCGGCGAGCGCGATACGAGAGCCAGAGGGAAGTACAGACTAGGGGAATAGGGAGAAAGATAGAGAACTAGAGAAAGTAGACCAGAGAATAGCTCCTCTGCCTAAGCGATCGGCTGGGGCTCGCTCGTTGTTGTTGTTGTCAATGTTGCTACGGTTGGTGACCGTCGTTATTGTAGATGCTGACCGCTTCGATTGCGGCATTCTTGTTGTCGTTGTTGTTGCTGTTGTTGTTGCTATCATCGTCATCACGATACTGGCAACTCAGCGGCCTACAAGGCAGTCGGGCCCGCCGGCCCGATCAATCCGTGGATCGATTGATGTGGCGGACAGAGCGCAACTTCTTCGCTGCCATATCGCACCGCCACCGCTGTACGCAGAAAAAAGGAGAGAAGAAGATAATGGAGACGGAGAACGAGGGGAGCTATGCTGTTTGTGTGTCTTCTCTCGACATGGGCGTGGGTGCTATCGCCCCGGACTCCGGTACGGTAGCTCTTCTTCATTGCTCGCTCGCACTCTCTCTCTCTCTCTCTCTCTATATATATATATATATATATATATATATATGTATATAGCCGTATTGTCCGGCTATTATAGACGCCACTACTCTCGATTAGTGGCGGTCGTTCTCAATTCACTCAATTGTCACCCGACTCATCGCGATCGCCGTTGTTTGCCTCTGTTCCCGCTGTTGCTGTTGTTGCTGTTGTTGTTGTTGCTGTTGCTGTTGCTGCTTCTGTTTGCGACAATGATGATGATGATGATGATGGTGTTTTTAGTAGCGTTACAGCCCCACCATGGTCATATAGCCGATCCCGTCGGTCAGTCATTTATTTAATGCAATTGCAATGAGTGAGCTAGTGGGCTCCAGCAGACGCCGCCTCCGCCACCGCCGGCGACAACGAAGACACCAACTAAAGAGGGCATGAAATGTCGAGAGGTGTGCCCGTGCCGGTCGGCCGATCGGTCGGTGACAGGTTTGTGTATACGATTAGAATCGAATGTTTGCTCCGCTGAACAGACGACATCCACGGCGACGGACGGGCGCGATGCTGATAATGATGACGAGCACAACATCAACAACAGTGGCGAAAGCGACAACAACAGCAACAACAACAGCAACAACATCATCATCAACAACAACAACAACGACAATAACAACAACAACAACGACAATAACAACAACAATGACAATAACAACAACAATGACAAGTACAAGAATGCATCAGCTGCTGCTGCAGCAGCAGCAGCAGCAGCAGTGCTGTTAACCCCGGCGGCGATTGGGGGCGAAGTGGGTGATCCGACCAACGTTGATGCTTCCTGCTATGCTGCATTGTGCTTTCATTGGCTTTGTGGGAGGCGACGGCGGCGGTTGTTGTATTAGCAGTCACAGTAATAGTAGTAGTAATAGTAGTAGTAGTAGTAGTAACAGTAGTAGTAGTCGTCGTAACTAGTCGTAAGCGAGAACGAGAGCGGGAGTTGTTATAGCACGGTTACTCTGGTTAGTTAACATCGCCCACATAAGGACGGAGCAGTTGTCCAACCAGCTAGCTAGCCATGACCGCCACCATCTCGAACGAGCCTTCATGGTTGTTGTCGATCGTTGGCGGCAAAACCGAGCTGTATCGAAAGCGACGGGTTAGAATTTAGAGTGTCGCCGAGCTAGTTCCGCATCCGATAGACGCGAAGCAAATCTCTGTTAGCGCGATACATTCGAACACATTCGAGCCGAGATTTGCTATGTAAGATGCTGCCTGTATATGTATATATAAATATAAATATAAATATATATATATGTATATATAAATATAAATGTAAATTTATATATATATATATATATATATATATAATATATATATATATATATATATATATATATAATTTCTGTGTAACGTTACACTTTATCCATATTAAGGTTGCTCTTAACAGATGTATTCAATGTTTTGCTTTATACTATTCCGACCTAGTATTATTACTACCTAACTGAGAAAACAAATAGAAGCGAAGGCGAGAGAGAGAGAGAGAGAGAGAGCGTGCAGAAGAGAGAAAGTGTAAGCGTCTGCTTATGAATCTCTCATGATGATGAGAAAAATTATTACTATTATGAATTGTATTGTTGTGATTGTTTCTAGCGATGGTGACGTGTTTGCATCGTCGCTGCGACTGCCTGCAACAATGGTAGGGCCAATTTATGGCAATAGCAAATGAGCACAACTTAACAAGCAACATCAGCATCGTGTCGTCGATATACGATCGCTGCGAGATGAATCACAACAATGAACGAGGACGTATGATGAAGAAGACGGAGCTTCTTAAGAAGAAGGGTTATGGAGCCGCTTTGGAAGAACGACTTCGAACCCCCACTGCCGCCACCCGCTGATCGGGTCTTCTCTCTATCTACCCAGCTAGGTAGCTGCCTAGACAACGGCGGCGACGAGATCGAAGACAGCAACAATAACAATAGCAACGACATGTGTCTATATATATATATATATATATATACATATACATACACACTCTACATCCTGTATAATACATGCGGTTCGCACATACGCGGGCGAGGGCAAGCAGGCGACATATGATTGTATAGACAGGCATACAGACAAACACAGCCCTTGTTGTACGTAGACATGTATGCATACATACGATGATGATGATGATGTCGACCACGACATACAAGGGCGAGCACAACGCGCGAGACGACGGCGACGACCCCACCGACCCCCGATCGCGGGGGGCGGCGATTATGTTGACCATCTGCCACCGCGGCGACCTACACGCTATGGGGGGCGGACAGGCGGGCGCACAGACATACATCGATGAAAAACAGGTTAATGCCGAATGACGGCCGCTCTGGGGAGGCTCCACAGGTCTGCTGCGGCGGCGGTGATTGTGGTGGTGGTGGTGGTGCTGGCTTTTCTTCGGTCGTTTTTCTTTCCTCTATTCGCTCTGCTCTTCGCGACCTCCTCTATCTATCGCGCTCAAAGAAAAGGGGGAAAAAAGGCTCCTCTTCGTTCTTGAGCCCTCTTCATATAACTTTCTCTCTCCAGTATGCTATGAGAGTTTCTTTTTCTTGCGTGCGTGCGCTCTTTCTCTGGAACTCTCTCTCTCTCTCTCTCTCTTTCTACGCTCTGAATCTATGCCTCTTTCGTGTTCGCTCAATGTATGACTAACAAGTATGACACTGAACAGGTAGCCGGCAGCCAGACAATTATCGCAGTGTCTCTGCTATGATTTCGCCCTGATTTCATTGGTGTTCTCGCATTTGAGAGGACTGGCATAGAGTCACAAAAAGCTCGTATAACGATGAAGATCATGATGAAAATGTAGAGCGATCATGGGTAGCACCATCTGCGCTATCAGCACGAGTTGTTTCAATGGCCACACATTCAAATTCATGCTCGTTCACCGACACACAAATCGCAAATCAACAATCCTTGTGGCAGCAACATGACCGCTGACTGTCTGCAGCGGTATATGGCGTTGCATAATCATCTATTCTCAATGAACATCTCTTAAAGAAAATTCGATCAGCATCGTGGATCTAACCGGCGGCACGCCAGTAAATGACAACCATGACCCCAGCGCCTCACTAGTCCCCTAGACCACGCCGTCACATAGGTTGTTCTAAGTCCAACGAAAACAAACTGTACGATCACCGACTACCTGTACCCTACCCGAAGATAATCGATACCCATTTGTGTTCTTGTAAGAAAACGTATCGACTTGTGTAGGTGGTTGTTTATAATATAACAACCGTAACATGACTAAAGCCTGCTTTCTGGTCTTTCATCACGTTTTCCTGTCGAAATAACTCTATTTAGTTATCGATGATGATGGTGATGATGATGCGAGCGAGTAGTTTTTGCCGATGGTCTTCAACACGACAGTTATGGGTCGCTCAGCAAATAGCCTCAAACTCTTAGAGATTCAGATGTTAAACAATACGACGACGACGACGACAACAGCAACAGCCACAATAACAGAAGCTCTAGCATAAGCTCATAGAGCATCTAGATAGAGAACGGGCCAAATCATCCAAACAAACATACATACCTAAGTACATACATGCATGCCCATATCGACATGATAATACGGTACATAACTCTTTCATTTCCTCTTCTGAGGCTCTCCCTTGCGTGCGAACTCTCCCCCCTCTCTCTCTCCCCGCTCTGGGTGTCTTGTTCGCTCTGTGTGGAAAGATAGTGTCGCCCACCAACGTGACGACATATGGTCTGTATCATGATCATTGTTGTTGCTGGTCACTCTCCTATAGTCGGTCGGCCTCTGATCTTGTAGGGGCTAACAAGGCTCCCGTGGGGTCTCGTTGGGTGATCGCCACAGCACTGGGGTGGTGGTGCCGGCGAGCCATCGCACAATGGGAACTGGCACGCATACCGTTCGCACACGCACACATGCGAGACCCGCTCATTTATATATATATATATATATATATGGACACCATACGATACGGTGCATACTCATGCGAGCACTCATATACAACAAAAGACCGGCGTAAACATCGCGTCTTTGTCGAAGCCAGCCGACCAATGATGCCTACCGAGGAGATGCATAGTACTGAAGGCGCTTTGATGAAGTTATTTTCAATGGACATTGCATGCTCGCTGAATAAAACCATTTGAGGGCTGGCGGTATTATGAATCCATTCATGTGAAAGAATGAACGAACAATGATCAATGAATGGGTTGCAGGATTGGCGTCCTTATTAAAAGCGCTTCGTTGCTAATAATACAGCCAGCTGCTGACTACGGAGCCGGTGGTGTACCGCTGCTATGTGTGCTCAATCAAGACAAGCAACGGAAGATCATACTGAAATCAGAGCGGTGGCCACGAAGAAGTCATTACGCCGCAGGTGGGTAGCTTCAATAGCTGGACATCAGAAAGCTTTTGTTCAGAAGCTAAACACTTCTCCCCTAGGCGCATGGTCGAAATCCAGGAGATTAATGCTGCTGCTACAACTACTACTACGATCACTTATGATGTGTATTGTTATAGTTCCCCAGTTTGTTGTGGCCCTGGAGATAGGGACGTGTGCACGAGTGTTCATGGAGTGCATGCTCTGTGAAATCGGGCCTTACCTTGTCCACGTTCGGAATCTGGGCAATTGTGGGCACCATCGAACGAAGCCGATGGAACTCCTGCAGACGAAGAATCCTTTGGCGGTTCTTGCGCTCACGGCGGGCAAGTCGTGCACGCAGTGCAGCGGATCGCTGCAGAGCTGGATCAGCACGAAGCTTCGCCCAGCGTGCACTCAGAATCGTACCACCGCTGGCAGAGACCATGGCGGTCGTTGCGGAGCCCAACATGGGACCGCCGACAAGTCCGGGCCCGGCCGGGGACGCCATTGGGTTAGCGTTGTCACTTGCCTTTACCATCTGCAACATAAATCGACCAACAAAGATATGCATATTAAATCACCTGAGAGACGAGAGAGACGATAGAAAGAAAAGTACTGCTTCAGCAACTTACGATTGTTCTTAACCGCATGTGGTCATCCACACGCACATATAAAGGCAATATATTTCATTGTGTTTGTATACATACCTGCATACAAGCAATATGTTTTAATATGTTTATATATACATATATATATATATGCATCGTTGTCAAAAACACATTTGTCCTTCTGCACGAAATTAGGGTTTCAAGCATGCGGCAGTGCTGATATGTCGATAATGATGTCATCACGTTTTCCACTACCCGAAGATGCCTCCTGCTAATAGCCCTGTCCTCCGTCCCGTGTTTTCTCTCTCTTTCGTTCTCAACGAGTGACCGGTCGCTGCGACTCTGCCATCACGCAACCGAGCGCGTTGTGTCAGACGTCGGATCAGAATGGGATGATAGCAAAGACGATACAATGATCGATAGATCGAGTAAGATATATATATATATATATATATATACATAGATGCGTTGGTACCGCAGGCATCAACGACGTTACGACGTCGAATGACGTGAGCCTTTGCGTACCGCAGGCCGCGTATAATGATGGCGTCGCCTCAAGCGCAGCCGATCGCCGGTCGTGGTCATACCATCTAGAGCAACAACGCCTCAGCGGACTGGATCTCACGCTCCACACGAAGCTGGCGTGCCGGTAACTGGCTTCGCCGACGAATAACTTCGAACCGACGGTGCGACAAGCCAGATGAATCAATGGACAAGGCAGGGTGCCTAGATGCAGCGTGCCAATGGTCACCCATTTATCCATCAACTATGGACGGCCTCCATGGGGTTGACAGACAGACAGACAGTCAGATAGACAAACGGACGGACCGATAGACTGATCCCTTTTGATTTGCTCGTCCGCTTTGATTCGTTCGGCCGGCCGCGATTTGCCTTTGTCACTCGCCGGAGTAGTAAGGACGTCTGAATGTCAAACAGCGAGCAGAGAGAGAGAGAGATCAAGTGAGCAGCAAAAGCAATAGATGAGAGAAATGCGAGCGCTGGACCTTGATGGTCGGGTGAGCTCGATTGAAGTCGTGCAGGACACCAGAAAAGAACCGCCGACTAGCCGACACATACCAACACACAGAACTCACTGTTTCGGCTGCTCTGCTCGCCGTCTGTCGTCTTCGAACTATCTATTTAGAATCGTCATTGGTCTTGCTGATTGGAGCCGCTGATCGAGCAAGTCTATCATGGATCGATCAAGCGATAGATTGAGCGTTTGTGAAACGATGAATCAACTTAGCCAACTTGCCACCAATCCTTGGCACTACGACCTAGAAGGATTGACGACGTTCGAAGACGTGACGCCGATGACATGAAGGTATGTCAACAACGACGACGATCAATACCACCACCACCACCACGACGACGACGACGACGCATTCACTCCATCATCAGCGGGCATCAGTGCTAGTCAATCGCGTCGTTGCCATCAAAGCGACGACAATGATGATGCAGATGATGATGACTTTGATGATGAACCAACAAACAACACCTCCGTGAGTGAGAGAAAAAAGGTGCGAAAGGAAGCAAACTTTCACACGTTCGTTTCGGCAGGCCACCAAACAGCCCCTCCCCCCCCCCCCACCGTCGGTTCTCCCCAAAACGTTTGCCTTCTCGGCGAACGGCACAGCCGAGCCGTATGCCGGTCGGTTCTTTTCGGTGATGATGGAAACGCAATGCGCTACTCATGGTCAACTCATGGACGATGGATGAAGTCGGCGACGACGACAAGGTGACGGGCGACACACAACAGCCACAATGATGCCGGCAAAACAACAACAACAACAACAACGACGACGATGACAACAACAACAACGGCATCAACAACAACAACAACAACACCAACACGACGACGACGACAACGACTACCACTAAAGCAACCGCTGCCCGACCGGTATGCAGGGCCGGTTTCGACGCGTGATGCTGTCCCTGCTGAATCCGCAGCGTGAGCGCCGACCGGGCGCAATGGTGGTTCTGTGCTTTCTGACAAAACACGATCCATTCCGTGTCTCTCTCACAATGCGCACGTACACGGGGCATGAAGCCGTCCGTCTGTACCGGCCAGTCGAGACATACCAGCAGCAGCACCAATAACACCGCACACCTGCAGGGCCGCCACAACAACAGCGACTACTACGACAAAGAAATGCTCAACAATATAAACAAAAACAACAACAGCATGAACAACACGAAGAACAACAACAACAACAAAAGAGCAACAACGACATCATCAACAAGAATAACAACGACCAGTTCAGATCAACTTCAGCTACAACAACGACAGCAGCAACAACAACAACAGCAGCAACAACAACAAAGCAACGCCAGCAACTTGCTTGTCGTCTTGCCGTCTACGGCGCGTAACTGCCGCCCGCCCGTCATCATCATCATCTTCTTCTCTTCCTCCTTCATTCCTCGTTGCTT
The DNA here is from genome assembly GCA_003439945.1 of Dermanyssus gallinae. NCBI lineage: Eukaryota > Metazoa > Arthropoda > Arachnida > Mesostigmata > Dermanyssidae > Dermanyssus > Dermanyssus gallinae. The sequence continues at coordinate 317,832 of QVRM01006365.1, forward strand.
TCCTCTGTTTCTCTCCCTCGTTTTCTTTTTCTTCTTCTTCCTCTTCTTCTTCCGACAAATTAAGAACAGAAAGAGCATTCACCGAGGTAGGCAAGACGGTAAGCAGGAAAGCAGGCGAGCATCATCGCTCGCTGCCGCTACTGCTACCGCTACCACTCCATGCTTCGGCTTCATCACCGCATCATGGCACTATGGCCAACGAGCAGCACGGCAAAACGTCACCTACACACACACACACACACACGCTGACGTCCATTCGTTCGAGCATACGTACATAGAGAGATACAAACCAACCGCCGAGCAGACAGACAGAGACGAAACATCGTGGTCGGATGACCGTGGCTGATCTTGCAGCCAACCGGATCTGGAGGAGGCGGCGGCGGCGGCGGCCGCCACCGCCGCCAGCATCACCACGGTCGACGTCGTCTGCGTCACCCCATCCCTTCCTCCCCCCCGCCCCCCACTCCCCCGTCGTTTTCAACCCCCGCGCCCAATCTGCCTTCGCGCAGCGTTCAGGGCTGCTCTGCTCACCTCACCACCCGTCAATCTCTGTCTTTCTCTCCCTCCCTCCCTCCCTCTCTCTCTATATTTCTCTCTACCTATCCATCGCACTATTTTGTTCCCGTCTCCATCCTCTCTCTCCGTGTTCATCTCTGAGTGGCTGCATTGAACACCGCCGCCTGCGGGTGTGTGTACGTGTGTGCGCATTGATGAAGAGGTGGTGGTCATGATGTCGCCCCGCCTGCCGTCGTGAGCAGCTCCAACAACCGCAACAGCAAGGGCAGTTACAACAACAACAGCAACAACGACAGCAGCAACAACAACAACAATCGCAGCTACTACAGCAAAAGCAATAATACTCACAGCTACAACAACAACAACAATCGCAGCTACTACAGCAAAAGCTACAACAATACTCACAGCTACAACAATAAACACAGCTACTGCAATAACAGCAACAACAACGACAGCCACAACAACAGCAACAACAACGATAGCCACAACAACAACGTCAGCAACAACACCGCTCCAGCACAACCGCCACCCGATCCAAAGGAGTGGTAATAGACTAGGCAAGCACTTCATGCACACGGCGTCGTCGTTGTCGTCGCCGCCACCGAGCCAGCCGGCAAGAACAATAACAACAACAACAACCGCAGAAGTTTCGTCTCGGATTACCACAACAACAACAGCAGCAACAATAACAGAATCACAAAGCCACCTCCATTTGGCGCGCCTTCCATTACACGCTTTTCACGGCGTTGAATCTCGGCGTCTCGAGCGTCGTCCTTCGGTGTAGATTATATATATATATATATATATATATATATACATATATATACGTATGCGTGTCTGTGTTTGCATATGCTGAGTCTCCGTTCGAGACGACGATCGATCTACTAGAAAGGCTCGACCAAAGGCGTTCGTACCGTCATCTGCCAGATCAGACATCAACAGCCAACGTATGTACAAGCACAGACGCGAACGCATTCATAAACAAACGACTTTTCGCCGAACTTGCGGCCAATCGTCGAATCCAGTCGTTAACTGGCAACAGCCGGTGAACTGTCGTTCCCCACCTCACCTGTATGTAGTCCGCTCGCCATGCACCCCTTTCAAGTGTATGTGTGCATATATATATATATATATATATATATATATATGGAAATGTATGTACATGTTTGAACATCTCCACATCCACCATCAGCAGCGCCTCTAAGTGTTTTTTTTTGTTGTCGTCCGTTGTCTGATGATAGAGGTCCATTTCTTCCAAAGGGAAATTCTGTGCTGTCGTTTGGCAACTGTTTCTTCTTCTTCTTCTTCTGCTGCTGCTATTGCGCGACTACATACTTGTAGTGCCACTCCTAGTTCGACTACAACGAATACTACTCTCTGCTATAATAGCCGATCGACATAATTATAGTTCGTGTCCATTTCATTTTGGGCAGCTGCGATCGACGACAATGCTGACACAGCCAGGGTACACGTCGTATACCCAAAGGGTCGGCAAAATTTGCCAGCTGATGATAGTATAGGGCTCCAGTTGTACATCTATCAGATATCAACAAATACCAACACAAACTTGCTCGGTGTGGAAAACGTCGTAAAGGCGGCGATGAAGGCAGGATCTTGTAGTGTGTTGTGATGTACTGAAGTGAACTACAGGTCTCGCGATATAGATCGACGTATACGTGGTAGCGCATTGTCTAAAACTAGCGAACAGCACCCCCCTACTGCCTGCCCTGCCATACAGGGGGATTACAGAAGCGTTTGATAACATTTGGCAACTCGCCATAATTTTCGATGTATTCAAAGCGTTGATCAACCAGCCCCCGTGGCTGTCGAATAGCCACTTGGGAGCCTGCAAAGATCGAATACGAACCACATGATGTACCAACTATGCTACCACTGCATTCGCCGAAACAACCCGCCACGCATGTGCCGCATTCATTTGTCTGGCTCAGCCTACAAAGCATAAAAAAATTACCAAAAAAAATCATCGGGAGCGCGATATTATTTGTAAGACGCAAAAGCGTCTCTTCATCAAGTAGTACACTAACAATGAACAACGCCAACAACAACCTCCGCCGTGACGAAACGACACTCTCCCAACAACATGGGAAGCATCGATCAAACGCGAATAGTATAGACCAACAAATGTTGCCCCTGCGCGGAAGCAGGATCCCACGAGAGGCACTCGAGTTCGTGGAGATTAGGCATTTCTCGTTTCATGCACACCTAGATATACAATCTTCTCTCACCCCACCCCCTTCCTTCCTTTTCCTTCTACAACATGCATAACGGGGTTGGCACGGCGGGAGACACTCGAAAAGCAGTCTTTAACTTGTATGACAGACTCGTGAGACAGACGGATAGGTTACACTTCGGCTGACTAATGTTTCCGCACGAAGCTGTGCTTTTCTTTTCACGTAAGTGTCAATGTCTGCGTGCTGGAAGAGAGAAAGCCATACCAACCCCGTAAGTTTAGTAGGGAAGGGCCACTAGCAGGGCCATGGTTATTTTTCGGAGTGTCGTTCTATTTTTGTAAAAGTCCCCGGCCTCAACTATCGTGGCCGTGGTCGTCGGCGCTGCATAGTAAGAGCACTGCATTTGTTGCTGACGGCTCGCGTGCGGCCGTCACATGCAAGCCAAGTCAGATCTCGAGTTCAGTGGAGGCGGTCCGGAACTGTTGTGGAGCGAAAGCACCCCGCAAAGCACGTTTTTCGTAATGGCTTACGTGCATTACGTAGGTGCAGGAATCAGCCAGGCTTTCTGGCTCAATTCGGCGCTAAGTCTGTTTCCGTAGAATATATATATATATATATATATATCTAGATCCTAAAGCAGGACGAACCATTCGACCATTTGCCCATCGATTGGGGGAACGGCCTCGTTCAACGTGCTGTTGATATGCGGTTTGTAGCAGTTGGTAGTACTGTCGGCGTCATCATCGATGCTACTGTACTACGACGACTACTACGGTTGGGCCTCCTCTGCGCACCGTTACCGTACCTGCTTCTTCTAGTTCTAGCGAATCCGTAAAAGACAACATCTTAAATCAAGGCTGACCGACCCAGCCGAAAGTCGACCCACGACGCGCCGTCTTCTCTCGGGTCGTCCCGCTTGCCGGCGCTGGTGGCAATAAACCCACAGCAGGCAAAGACAACGTCGTTGGCAGCGTCGTCGGTGTCGCTGACGATGATGACGACGACGACGACGACGACGATGAGGACGAGGACAAAAAAAGCCAGCCAACCGCACACGAAATGATAACAATAAAGTGAAAAGACATGCGGAGGCAATAGAACCGCCGACGTGGGAAAAACTACAGCAACAGCAACAACAACCGCAGCAACAACAACCACAACAACAACAACCGCAGCAACAACAACAACAACCGCAACAACAACCACAGCAACAGCAGCAACAACAACAACAACAACCACAGCAACAGCAACAACAACAACTAGCGGCCGGCTGGCTCAAACAGCAATTGGAAAAAGAAAGGAATTCGCAGCTGCAGCTGAGCGATCCCGTTGACGGTGGCTGCTGCTGCTGCAGCGGCTGCCGCTATTGCTCAGGCTGTGCGGCTGATGGAATTGCCACGATCGTGCGATTGTGTATATGTGAGTGTGGGTAGGGGGAGGGGGTTGGGGGTAGTTCATAGTGAAGGTAGAGAAGGAACATCACCACCGCGATCGCTTTTTGATCATACGACGACGACAACGACAACAACAACAACCTTAAGCCACGAAATGATCGTGAGTCAAAAAAAGCCGTTCACTTCTTAAGCACCACCAATTAGCGGGCTGGCGATCGTACCGGTACTGTAATCGTTGTCGTCGTTGTTGTTCTAGTAGTCGTCGTAGTAAAGTTTTCGGGCTGATTACCCTCAGCCATGAATTAATGTCCACGGAACTGTTTTCCACATTGCTTCATAGACGGACCCCCATTAATACAAATGTGGGGCAACGGTGGGGCTCGAACCCGCGCACCTGCTATGTATCTCCTCCTTGTATCTCCTCCTAGGTTGCGAGGCGCAGACTTAAGCCACCACGCCACCGGGCTCGACTTGTCATAGTGATAGTAGTAGAACTACTAGTAGAAGAAACATATAGAAAATATATAGAAATATAGGAGTAACGGCAAAGTAACAGCGAGCGTAGCTCCGATAGAAAAGCCTGTAACAACAATCAATAGCGGTACAAACTTTGTCAAGGCCTCTCTCTTACAACCTTCACTTCTTAAAGCCAGCCAGCCTTCTTCGCAACGTTCGCTCACAACGCTGAAACACCGAAGTTCAGAAGCATAAGCTACGTTATCGGTCGTAGTACTTACTACTGGCTAGCTGGCTAGTTGGCTAGTGGTATTCGCTGTAGTGTTCTTAGTAAATGAAGTCGAAAGAAACAAGTGTAGTCTTGGTAATATATTAGTCGTAGTCGCCAGTCAACAGCAGTCAACGAAGTCGGTAGCCATCAGGCGGTTGGTGGCCAAGCGTGGCGTACGAAAGTGGCGCAACCGAACCGACCTGTCCACGTCACGGCCAACATTCTGCGCTGCATTGCGTGATTGTCGTGAAAAATTTACAATAAATACTAAGGCTGGCGTGCCGGTGACCCGCCTACTGCGCGATGGAGTATGTGTTGGTCGGTCGACGCTGTCCGATAGCAAAGCGGCCGGCGATCGTGATAATGTGCGCTGCCGTTGAATACACACCGCATGTGTGACCTCGGTGCTATATATATATATATATCTATATATATATGAGTAAAGGTAAGGAGGAGAAAGTATGAGCGAACCTCTACTTCATCACCATATCTGCGCACCTCAACACCATACCGCCGTTGTTCACCAGGAGCAACAGCAGTGAGGCTGCGTTGGCTGCGCTGCTATGCCAACATATCCTTGTTCCCTGTAGACACGAGCGTAGTGATGATCTACCCAGGTCCACATGCAGGAAAAGCCTTCTCCCCTTATGTGCCTGCCCCCCTCCTTTCTCTCTATAATACATTGTATATATATATATATATATATTGTCTAAGCTTCTTTGACGTGGAGCAGCTCACCGAGCATTCAGATTTCATTTTTTGGCTCGAAAACGACCCCTTAGCGCCAGGCAGTCAATGGCGACTACGACCGTGACTGCAATTTAGCCAAGTCAGCGGCGGCCAACCGAATTTCGGCTCCGCCGCCACCGTGTCGCTGACTCTGTGTATCATAGTCATCTACGGTGTGTACGGGCATTCAGTGAGGATGAACGTTATATTTGATGCTTGTGCTGTTGTTATGGTTGTTGTTGTCGCTGCTGTGGTTGATGATGTTGATATTGTTGTTGTTGATGATGTTGATATTGTTGTTGTTGATGATGTTGATATTGTTGTTGTTGTTGTTGTTGTTGTTGTTGTTGTTGTTGTTGTTGGTGGTGGTGATTGTATCTTTGCTAATGGTGTTTGTTGCTGCGGCTGTAAGCTGTAAGCGCGGCGGCTGCCTTTGTCGCATCATACGTCGAGCTGACGTTAACGCGACTAACGTTAACGCGACAAAGTTAGCAGTAATAGCAGCAGCAGCATCAGCACCAGCACCGGCAGCCCCGTCGTACTGCCCACCAATAGCAACATTTTCTTCTTTCAACATCTCTCCACAATCATTCCACAATCGACGTCAAAGAAACCACCTCAGTGGTGCCGTTGCCGCAGCCACAGCCGCCGCCAATTCACGATAGATTGCTGTGGCGGCGCTGGGTCGGACGGACGGTGGTCGGTGTACTTCATGAAGTGTGCGCGTGAGTACAGGTACGCATATAATATATATATATATATATATATATATATATATGCACGAGTCACTTATTCTGTTCACTGAGCTTTTTCCGCCACGATTAAGGCGGCGCTGCTGGCGTTATGCTGGCGACAATGCTGATGAGGTGATGGTGGTGATGGTGATAATGATGAGATACAATATCGCACGTTGGCCACGTTCATCTCCAAGTTTAGATCAGTAGTGCTACGGTTGTTGTTGTTGTTGTTGCGGTTGTTGTTGTTGCAGTTGTGGTTCTCGACGAGCCACCTCAACGCCGACAGCTCGCCTGCTTCGACTGCCAGTAGAGTGTAGTTAGTCTGCGACGGTTAGTTGCAGCAGTTACGGCAGCCAAGCCCCGACGTTGTAAAGCATCAACATTCATCCCGTTGTCGTCCCTGCATCCCATTGTCATTAGTATGTAGGCTTCTTCATTGTCATGATCCGAGAGAGAGAGAGAGAGATAGATAAAGATGACTTACGCACGAGTCAGGCACACGTGAAAATGCGATATGTCGCCGCTTTATAGCTAGCCGAGGGTCGGTCGAGCCTCAGTGTCGGATGCCGGTTATCTATGCCTGCGCGCTGTGTCCTCTCTCTCTCTATCGGTCGCTTCGGCAATCCGGATAGATCACCTCAACGCCACGTCGGCGCTTCTTCGTTATACCGCCCTGCTGCCCGCCTGTGTTCCCGCCACAAAAGAGTCGTCGCCTAATAACAAGAGGTTGGCAGGCAGGGAGGGAGGGATGAAGCCAGCAATGAAGGAAGGCAAGAAGAAGAAATGAAGCCAGCGTGTCAGCCGGCCAGCCCACCTCGAATGGCCGGCGAGCGCCTTTACGTTGTGTGTTCGTCATCGCTGTCGTCTATCTGACGTCGACGGAGGGCGGCAACTGCACCAGCAGCAGCAGCAAAAACACCACAACGATCGAATGCAGTAAAGTGAAGTGAATTGAAGTGGTGATGCGCGATGGGAGCGGTGCGAATCATACGCTCAGAGGCAGCATCACCATCATCATTATTATCGACCTCACCGCTGCTGTAATTACAATCTAACTACTACTAACTGAGTATACTAAGTGTATAGATAAACGGACGTAGAGAGGAACAGACGGACGGACGGACGGACAGGCTTAGACCGACAGATCCGATGATCAGAATCACCTGTAGATAGATACGACGCCGTAGTGCGCGCCTTGTTCTCATCATAATAACCCGCGGCGCAAACTTCGTAACATGGACATACATGGTGGCTCTGTCGACTGTTCATTCGCTGATCCGCTGCCGATTTAGTCGCGCGCCGATCTTCGGCAACAAAAACAAAAAGAACGAGGCAAACTTCAGTATACTTAGCTGATTGTATCGATTCGACGAGGTGGCTGACGAATACTACACAAGAACTGCTCTTCTCTCTGCCGGCGCGACCTCGCGGCGCCTTATGGCGGCGACAGTATGTCAGTACCAACAACAGCAACAACAACAACAACAACAACAACGACAACAACAACAATGACAGCAACAATCCTGATCGCCAATGACGTCCCTAAGTGCCTTCTGAGTAATTTTAAGCAGTAAGTCGGCTCAGCTGATTCGCAGATTTGTCGATTTACACGCATGTACGACATACACGTTGGCACACAGACACACATAAATACATTGCACGTACACCATATGGTCCACGGGTCCAACAACAATACCAAGAACAACAACAACAACAACCGGGACGTCATAGCATATCGACCCAAACGACAACAACAACAACAGCAACAACAACAGTCAGTGGCCGTACCTCCGTCGTTGTAGAAATCGCAGTTATAGATGCAGCATTAGTTAGTGCTGTCAAATGTGTAGAACAAGGTAACGTCATCATCAACAACAACAACAACAACAGCAGCAACAACAGCAGCAGCAACAACAACAACAGCAGTAACAACAACAGCAACAACAACAATAACAACAACAACAGCAGCAACAACAACAACAGCAACAACAGCAGCAGTAGTCGGAAAGGTTGACCAGCCCTACCAGTTGGCCCTTATCCCTGATCGTCTGCCCCCGACGGGCCCGGCAATGACGACGCCAACATTGGCCAATATACATGCGTCTACTCGAATTTCGTCGCTAGGCTTTGTTTCTGTCTGGCAGCGGGTCGCCAGTCAACGCTAGCGATATACTCGTACACGTCGTCTGGCGTCACCGTTGTCGTTGTTGTTGTGATTGTTGTAGTTGTTATTGCCTTTGTTGTTCTCGTTGCTGCTGTTGTTGTTGTCCATCCGTCATCGTTGGTGGCGGCAGGAACCACACAACAACAGCAGCAGCAGCAGCAGGTCCATTATCGACAGATATCCGTTGTTCGTCATTCCGTGGAATCTGTAATGGCGACCTGAACGATTATCATCACTATCATGAGGAGGAGGAGGAGGTTCTGGGCCGAGGCGATCGCCATGTACAATCGCCACCGTCTGCGTCCTCATCATTATCAGAATCATCATCATCATCATTGCGGTTGCAATTCATGTTGTCGTTGTTGCTGTTGTTGTTTTGGCCCTCAACATAGCTGTGACTGTCAAGATCGCCAGCGGCAACAGCAACAACAACAACAACAGCAACGGCATCAACGATAAGAACAACAATGACAACAATAACCTCAACGGCAAAAAATGTGGCCACACGTTGTGGTGATCGTATTCTCATCGACGTTGTTGTTGAACAACAACGACTGTTGTTGCCGCTGTTTTTTGTTATTGCTGCTGTTGCTGTCGTCGTCATCATCGTTGTCATCATCATCACATTGCCATATCAGACCGACCACCCGTTTGTTAGTGGTGGCGGCAGCAGCAGCAGCAGCAACTTCTTAGTTGTCGGGCTGCAGTAATGTGTCGTCGTCGCTATCGTTTGTTATTCCCCTTATTCCTGGCATGTGGTCCTGTTTGAGCGGATTGAGCGTGCCACTCGTAAGGGGGGGGGGAAGAATGCGTCCGTCCGTGGTGGCTAGAGGGAGGGACGTGCAAAAGGGAAAAATGAAAGAAAAACACACAAACAGAGACACAAACTCATACACGCGCGTAAAACAGCACGTAGAGAGGTACGTAGGTAGGTAGTAAGAAACAAATGTGTAAACGAGCAGACGCCACAGCGTAGACGACGCATCTTCTTGTAACTCGTCGTCGTCATCGTCCTCAACCTTCTCATCATCACCGAGATCATTATCATCATCATCATCACCATGATCATCATCATCATCGTCATCGCCATCATCATTGCCACTACCACCTCCTTTTTTACTGCTTCAGTCGATTGGCATTCGGCCGGACCTCCCCGACAACAACCAAACCAACGACGTCCAGGGTCGTCCACACGTCTTCACGACACGACCTGCAGGCACTTACGTTCAACCACCCAAGCGCCCGGCGGCAGCATCAGCATCATCATCATCGTCGTGCAACAACAACAAGGCCCGTACGTGACTGGTAATGGCCATATCCATCGAATCGCTTGCTGTTCCCCCGTTCCCTCACTCACTGCCTACGACCCGGCCCGGCCCAGCCCAGCCTGGCCCTGCTCTGCTGTGCCTACGAGGCGATGTGCGCCTCAAGCGAGTGTAGCTGCCTACAGATGCTGCTGCTGCGGCCACCACTATGTTCTACGTCTACCTCCTACTAAGTCTAAGTCACAATGGCGGCCGGCCTCCCCGACGTCGCTTCGGCCGTCGTGTGTGTTCCGTCCATAGCGGAGCCACATCGACGACGATCACCATAGCAGCCTCATCGGCGTTCTTTCTCTTTTCTTCTTCTTCTTCTTCTTCTTCTCAATGACGTCGACCGACCATAACGACGACATAACGTCGCCGGCACGCAGTTGTGCCGTATTTTGGAATTAACAATGGCGGCGGCGGCAGCGGGAGTAGTGGCTGCAACAACAACAGCAACGGCGACAACAACAACAACAACAGAGAAAAAACAACAACAACAGAGACAAAACAACAACGGCGACAACAACAACAGAGACAAAACAACAACAGCAGCAATGGAAGCAGCAACGATATCGCGCCAATGCTGACAAAAATGCTAAACCAATCGCATCAGCAACAATAACAACACGTTCCGTGGGTTCTAATAATAACAATAACACCACGTTCAGTGAGGTCTTCTCATCACCATCCACGTACAAATAAATGGCACGAAAACTAATCAGCAGCCAGTACCAAAGTTCATTAAAACAGTAAGAAAAATAGCGATAGCAACGTAACAACAACAACCACAACAACCAACTGCACTAACATAGACAGCGACCCTCTAAACAAATGCCAGCTGAGGCCAAGATACGTTTGCGCTGTTTATTCTTCTGCGTACTCTCTTTTTGTATCGTTGTCGTATTCGTCGATGTTTATTTAACGAATGCGTACGTGTTCGGACGCGTTCAGAAAAATTTGCTGTTTCGCTCTGTTAGGCGGCAGCGGCGGCGGGATCATGTTTAGTCCGTGCTAAATAGTCAAACAATACTCAACAGCAAAAACGGGCACATGAAATCGTTCGTCACCGCAGGCCGTGAATAAATATTACGCTCACCTGTGTGCCGTTGTCATTGGAGATAGTTGCCAACGTTAATAGTTGTATTTCGTAGTTCCTGATTCTCTTCCGGCACACTTCCCCTACTAGAGGAAAATAACAGCCCTTTTAGCAAGAGAAACCTCTCCCCCACCCTCACCTCGTAGCAACGGTGAGCGTGTGAACGTATCTGCTTGTGTCCGCACTAACTATTAAGCACCAACAAGCCCCCAAGCTCGGCATAGACACAGTATGTCAGCACGAGCGACAGTTGACACTAGTTAACCGAATGCCAAAACCTAATCCCAAAACCTAGCCGCTAGAGACGCCAGGGATCATCGGCGTCTCCATATCTCGGTAGTGGTGGTGGTAGTGATGCCCGATATGATAAAGACAGGGGTTGGATGAGGTTGTGGCCGAGGGTGTCAATCGACAACGAACTCCTCTTTACCGTGTCGTCGTCGTCGTTGTCGAACTGTCGCTGGGAGAGACAGGTTCGGTGAGATGTGCCCTTCTCGACGTTCTCCTTTCGAGTCGCCATTCAGTTCACGCGGAGCAAAGCGCGCTGATTGGCATAAATAATCAAATGGGAGGTACCACACCCACCCCGTCGTCCTGTGTGTGCCGTTCGTACTCGCCTGTGCGCGCATCACACGACGAGCTTCCTCAGTCAGCCACATACTCCTCAGCCGATCTACAGCTGCGAGGCGCCAAGTTCAAGGGAGAGTACCGGTCGGGCTACCAAGCTAGACACGGAGAGAGAGAGAACGCGCGGGAGAGAGACAATGATCTGGCAATAGGGCACAAGCGAGATGCGACTGTGCCTTACGTGACTCATTCATGCCAGTGACAATTGGTGGCAACTCCAATGCGACGACACGCACAGCAGCAGCAACAACAATGGCAACAACATTGACAAGTGATAAGCCTGACATTAACAATGACGACAACAACAACAGCAACAAAGACAATGAAAATGTTAACACTTAACCATGATATCGATGACGATGACGGCGGGGACGACGCGTTGTAATGGGGTAACAAACCCAATGTCTGTTACACTTTGGTAGTTCATGATGGTGACAACGGTACAATGTTACGCTGTTCTACGACGGCAACTCGGCTTGTCTGCATTGCGGCTACCTCGCGACGGCCGTAGTGGTCTTCAGCGGTGCTGTCATTGTCGCTTACGGGGGGACAGCAACAGGCGATACGCTATACATTAATTCTCGAGGGCAGGACCTTGGGCGGACCTTGACAACTTCAACGTGGTCACGATGAACGTTACTAAAGCTGATGATAGCCGAACATCTAATTCAGATACACCTGTCGATTGATCCGGGCATGGACGGATATAACAAATGGCTGCAACTATATTGACTACTCCTGCTACTGCTGCTGCTGAACGAGTCTGAGAAACAGTGAGCCTGACTTGGGATTGTTTGAGAGAGATATTGACGACGAAAAAGATCAGTGTACAGACTACGACGTGAATATCCGTCATCCAGCCGAAGAGACTCAGACCGCTTAGCGGTTCGGCAGATCGCGCGAAATCTCGCCCGTTGCCCAACTCGTCACTGGAGAGTTGCCGGTTTTCGTTCATTCTCGATAAGTCGACAAGGCACGGAAGAACGACCCAGGACAAACCAGGCCATAGGAAGACTTGTCGTCATTTTGTCTCTTCTTGGCTGTGGTGGCGGTGGCGGCGGTGGCGGTAAGTAGAAAGAAAAGCGTCACTCAAGCTGAATGACAATGATGAAGACTTCCCTTCGCAGTGACGGAGATGGTGGGTGTATGTATATATTTATATATATATATATATATATAAATATAAGTGCAGGAATAGTGGGTGTACGGATGCGTATCTGCGCATACTTCTGTGTCGGCTAGATGTTGGATCGCAGCTACAACGACAACTACAACAACAACAGCCATAGTAACGTGCATGATTCTGCTAAACAGACACGAACGCGATGCTACTAACTTACTACATTCAGCACCGACTTCTGCTGCCACCTGCTGGTGCTGTGTGTCGAGAGCATTATAGCAACCGGCTGGCTAAAACCTGCCGGTTTCCCACACCAATCTTAGGTCTCCCACACTCACGCGCAATCATCATGGTCTGCAATTCTCGTCGTCGTCGTCGTCTTCGTTGTTGTTGTTGGTAATAGTGGTGATTATGATGATATTGTTGTCGTTATTGTTGCTATTGCTGTTGTGGACAGAGACGGAAGCAGCAAGAAGTTAACCAACGCGCGTCGGCACGCAGAATTTCTGCGCCTCTGAGGAGCAGCCGAACTTCAGCTGCTACCATCCGCCGCTGACATTGTAACTTCCGTTCGACCGGAACTTCCATCAAGAGCTGTCACAGCAGCAGACGACAAGAACAACGACGGCGACAGGAATAATAATCTTAACAACAACGACAACGATGATGACGACAACAACTGTCTTCCCCTCCTCTTCCTCCGCCTCCACCCGCTCTAAGAGATAAGCATACGCAGAAGCAGTTTGCAGCATTCATCGGTAACTGAGTCTCCGAGCTGAGCTGAGCTACTAAGTTAACAACCGGCTGAAGCAAGCTAATAGCTACTACATGCATCGTACCCCCGCCTCCCCCGCTCTCCTCCCCCCGTCCTATCCGGTGGCATAGCTTCCGTAGGCGTTTCCCAGCGGATGCAGCACACACGGTGGTGGAACGCGCGCGCCGACTCACGCACTACGCGGCGCATGTCTCTCTGAAGCATGCATATATATATATATATAAATATATATATATAGACACAAATTCATACATATACACACGCACACAAACAGCGAGGGTCACATCTACAACGTGTATACATACATCAAGACGTTCTGAGATGGAATGAAAATGCATTGCGTTCAACGTCAGCGTTTGCCGACGCCGACAGTTTCGTTGTTGTTGTTCTTATTCTTGTTGTTGCTGTGGTGGTTGTTGGTATTGTTGTTGTAGTTGTTGGTATTGTTGTTGTGGTTGTTGGTATTGTTGTTGTGGTCGTTGGTATTGTTGTTGTGGCTGTTGTTGTCGTTGTTGTGGTTGTTGTATGACCGAGCGGTGTGAAACGGTGGAGTCTGAACGATAAGCCGTCGTGCTGCTGATCTAGGCGGCCGTGTTTACAAGTGCGTTGGCTGGCTACCAAAAGAGTTACCTCGTCGTTCTCTTCTCGACTCCCACAAACGGTGAGAGCGTAGCAAGTGAGCCAGGAGTCCTGCCTGCCTGTCCGTTCCCAGAGAAGCGCTGGCGAATGCTTATGCCATGCTTTCGCTCGATGTTTTCCGGCGTTTGTAAGTGTGCATCTGTGTCTCTATAGGTGTCTGTGTGTGTGTGTGTTCTCAACTATTTCTCACTCTCTGACTACGAGTGTGGTTTGGGGTCGGTCGCTCGCAAAGAGAAAACGAACGAATCGGAAAGACCCAGAGAAAGACATGAGTCGAGAAGAAGGCTGCCAGGCAGGAACGGCAGGAAGAGTCTACAGGAAAGATGTCACAAACGTCCGTCATGCACGAATGTTTGAGACGTCGTTGGTTGTGGCATCACACAGCAGGTGACACCGTTTTTCCTAGCCTGCGCCTTTACCTTGGCTGTAATCTCTCTGCCTTTCTGCACATTGGCTTTCGTTTTCTGATGCTTTCTATCATCTAGTAATCATCAAATGGTGCGATGCTAAATTATGAGCAGCCTATATAACTCAAATAAACTATCTGTCTCACTAGTTAACTAACTAATCGAGCGAACCATTGCTACTGTCATACGATTAACAGCTAACAACATAATAAAGTCAACTAAAGTTGTTGTTGATGTTGCTGTTGTAGTTGTGGTTTTTATTACGGATGTTGCTGTTGCTGCTTCTGCTGTTATGGAGACTATGGTGCAAGTGCACCATAGTCTCCATAATAGCAGTTGAGTCACTTTTTTCCCCTGTTGTTCTGCTGGTCACTGTCAAGTCATCCCTGCCGACAGCAGCGGTTGTACCTTATCCAAGGCCCAACCAAAACCTGACTGCCAGATTGCCAGTCAGTCACTCAGATCTGTCTGCCATCCGTTTCTCGGCACCTCTACAGGTTCGTCCCCGTGCACTAAGTACAGCGTCGTCAGCGTCGTTGTCGAATGCGGTGCTGTCAGGGTGCGAACTCTCGGCGGAAAGATGGCGGCGTGTGGATGGCAACACGGCCACGGGACACCGACAACAACAACAGCAACAACAGCAACAACAACGATCATGGCCATAACTAAAACAGCACCAGTGGGCCCCAGCGAGAATGTGGTGGCTGGTGGTATCTCGTCCCTTCGTGGATGTCGTCGCTTCATAGATGTCCGTATGTAAGTGGCCCAGATAAGCGCAGCCACCAACACCGACAACTCCGACCGACCAACCGGCCGACGTCTATGTCTACGGCGTAGACCTATCCCCGGAGCCCCCAACACGAACACCCGTGACCCGCCAGCTCTGTGAGGATCGCGTCGTCCTCCATCGACCATCAACTGAGGCAACACTCAATGAATGTGGCCTTACGTGGCCGCTCGGCAATAACCAACCATCGCCAAACGCATCGGCCCATAGTGATGACGGTACGTCGTGATGACGCGCGAGCCAAGCGTAGTGGGTGCTCCCGCGAGCTCACGTAGTGGGTGCTCACGGCTGTTGTGGTAATAGCAGTAGTAGTAGTAGTAATAGTAGTAGCTGATGGATTTCGTAGTAGGATCTAAAGTATCTGATGGAGAACTTGTGCTAGAGTTACTAGGTAATGGTAGTGTTGGTGCATGCTTTCTTCGCGATCTCATAGAAAGAGCGAGGGGAATCATCATCATCATCATCGATGAATAGTCTGCTGGATGGATGGATTGATGGAAAGAAGGATATAGCGGCGGCAGCGACCGCGGCCCCCGACGCGCTCAACGGGCTCACACTACTCTTACCAGCTAGCCAGCAGCGACACAGCCATAGGCAGACATAGACCGACAAGTTTAGCGTAACGCTGGTCGGCTTCTTCACCTCACCGCCAAAGTCCGAAGCGAACCGAAGGCAGATAGGCAGCTCGAGCTCTCGGCAACTGAAGGTGGCAGATAGAGCTCTCGGTGCTCATGCCACGGCTGCCGCCGCCGCCGCCGCCGAAGGCACCGCTTCTGCTACAGCGGTTGGGGATGTCATAACGCCGTAACGATGATCATCTGGCCAAACGAAGTCTCGACTTCGAGAGGCGAAGAAGAAGAAGAAGAGAAGGAAAAAAGAAACAAGCAAGGGAGGTCCCTTCATTCACAGCCGGGTTGCCAAAGGCAAAGGAATGCGTCTTACCACCACAATGGTTACCACCACCACCACTACAGAGCACCACCAGGACCGCTGCCATTACTGCTACCACCACCATCACCACCGCTGCCACGACAACCACTTCTGTCAGAGCAGCCGAAGCAGAAGTAGATGTAGCGGCAACAACACTGCCGCCGCCGCCGCCAATACCATCATCAGTTGAGTGGTTTGCTGCTGCTGTTGTTGTTGGTGTTATTGTTGTTGCTGACGATAATGTTGTTGTTGTCGTTGCTTGAGATGTTGTTGTTGTTGTTGTTGTCGTTGCTTGAGATGTTGTTGTTGTTGCTGCTGCTTATGATGCTCTTGTTGTTAACAACTTCTAAACTTCTTCGCTCCTCGGCCTAAGCCAGTGAAGTCCAACACAACAAGAGAATGCAGCAACGTCAGCAGCAGCAGCAGCAGCAGTATTAAGCAACAACCACATCGCCATTAACAAGGATAACAACAGCAGCAGCAGCAACAGCAGACTCATCACCAGGACATCGCTGGAATAGCAACATTAAAGGCAGCAACAATATCACCACCAAGAGAATCTATCGCATATATATATATATATATATATATCTCAGCGTAAACAACAACTACAGGCACAACAAACAGTCGTAAATGATCGGGTAATATTAGCAGTAGTAGAAGTCGTAGTGTGGGTCGAAAAGAGCGCGTTGACCGAGTTTAGCCATCAAATGCAGATGCGGTTGCATCAACACCGAAGCAGTAGCATTGTCGCCGGTTGCAATGTTCAGCAGCATGCAGTCAGTACGTGTCGCCAAGCTACAAAAGTCGTCGGCTGCGACATCTATGTATGTCGTTGAGCAAAAACAAGAGCACATGGAAAACACGCGGATACACCGAAAACGAACTCAGTGCACAGGGCCGAAACTCCCGCAGAACGGGAGTGGCAGCCAGCCGGCGTTTTTTTCTGGCAAACGGATACTGTACGCTGTAACTCTGCCGCTATAGTACAACGGGGACTAAGCAGGGCTACGACAAATTCAAATTGCGCCAATTTGCAAACCCTCGCAATATTGGCAAAATGGCAACAACATGGAGATGATCACACAGAGCTAGAGAGGGCGAGACGCGCGAAAGCGTCAACAAAAGCAATGATGTGCCGTTTGCGATCAATAATGTTCGCACTGCACAATTGCGATTCCCACGCAAATCGAACGCCGATCCATTCGGGAACAATGTTCGACCCCGTCGTCGAGTGACAGATATCTATTCGACTACGCTTGTGAATGTTGCTATTGTCATTACAACGGCTGTTGTTATAACACCAGTAATAATGATTGGTTATAATATACGAATACTAAACGTTCTGTTGATATATATATATATATATATATATATAATAATGCTCTTCTATTCGATTTTGTAATGACAGCTTGTAAACGCTTATGCTCTGCTGTCCTGTTTCCGAAGAGCGAAACGCTGAATACAGATGCACTGCAACCAATCGAACAAAGGCGACCGATATTGCCTTTTATGGGCGATACACGATGGATGGGTTACGAACGAAGATGATCGGAGAGACGCCGACACGCGTCTCTCCAATGCTTGGCTACACTTAAGCGAACTAAGTCAACCACGGAGTTTGCTTGCTTTCGTGTCGCCACGTACGTATTATTCTCAACGAATAACAACAAACTAACCAACCGTTATTTATCTAGAACAAATTATATATATATATATATATAGCTAGATCGATTCAACCACATCACTCAACCGATGAAGGTTCCCTGTCGAAGAAAGCCTGCAGATAGAACTAAGTTGTCGAAGAAAGCCTGCAGATAGAACCCTACAGGGGGACGTTTAACTAAACAAAGTGGCCAGCCAGTGACTAGCAAGCTAAAGTCATTTTTTTCTTGTTTCTTGTTTTGTTTTTTCTGTGAGGGCGGGATCGCTTGGCATATATCAACATATAGCAAAACTTTGTTCGACAATGCAGGTGCAGTAATCGGCGGCAACAACAACAACAACAGCACAACAATAATGCCAACAAAAACAACACAACAATACTGCGAAGTCGGTTGCTGAACCTTGCATTCGTTGGCCCGACCGACATCCCCCCCAACAGTAAGACCAGCAATAGCATCCCTGACAGGCCCCCTCGTAGCGGCTAACGAGGTTGCCGCCTGGCTGACGTCGGCATTGTTCCTGTGCATGGAACAATTCCCTCACCCCCGTCTCTCTCTCTTTCTATCTCTTCCACTGTCATTCATGTTCTCGGTTCCCCCATCTCTCTCTCTCTCCGCTCCTTGTCTATGTATTTGTCCTCCATTCACGCTATACGACAACGACGACAATGACGTCTACCCTTCATGCTGCTGATTCAGCGTGCGTTGTCCCGCCGTCAAAGCCGCCAAAGGCAACAACAATAGGAGGACGCCAATGGCCGGAGTCGCGGCGGTGCCGGCGGTGGCGGCGACGTTGTCCAATCATGACGTCGATGCGTCGTGCACCTGCAACGCTGGCTTGTCCCCGATGCTTGCCGCCGATGCGGACGTCCCAAGCAGCCAGCCAAGTTAGCTAACCCAGCTAGCGGACAGCAACTGCTACAACAGCAGCAACAATAACAACAACAACTTCAAAAACAGCTACAACAACAGCAACAACAACATCAAGAACAGCAACAACAACATCAAGAACAGCAACAACAACATCAAGAACAACAACATACAACAACAGCTACAACAACAACAACATCAACAAAAACACCGTCAAGAACAGCTACAACAGCAACAATAACAACAACCGCCGCGAGCGGTAGTCACAGAAGATCGCTCGCTGGCTGTCGCTATGCTCGAGCAAGCAGCGTTGTTATTGTTGCTGTTGCCACAGCTGCTGCTGTTTCGGTGTGCTTCTTTTTCTGCTCCAGCTTCTCCAGCTTTTCGCGGAGCGGCTTGTGATGTCGTCGCCGGTGCTGCTTCATTGCTTGAAGAAAAACAACGACTTTGGACAAACTACTGTTTGTCTCCCAGAGGGAAAGACAAAAAGAGAGAAGTATTTAGAGAGAGAGAGATAGATGGGGAGCTATATAGGGATAGACTGGAAGGGAACTCGAGAGGTAAAGAAACGGCGAAGAGGGGTACGAAAGAGATATATGGAGAGGAAAAGAGAGAAAGAGAGACACCCCCGGCATGGAAGAGTTGGCACGGTCCAACGTGTGCTGCGTATCGCACGTTGCTGCACATCGTAACCGCCAGCCTCGTGGCTGGCTGTTGTTTCAGTGGCAAGCTGACAAGAAACACAATACAACAAGTGCACAACGACACCAGCCGCATACACAATACAATAGAGCAGAAACCGCAGCAGGAACAACATCATCATCATCATCACCATCACCAACAGTGCGCAACCCAGGAATGCGTAACAACAATAGCAGTAGCAGCAGCAGCAACAACAACAACAACAACAACAGGAGGGCGGTAAAACAACAAAGTGACTCCGGACCTATCTCTCTCTTTTGCTGGACCCAGCACAATGAGATAAACAACTAACTAGAACTACTACAACTAACTCTTCGCTAGGCTGTTGCTACTCAATACTATGGGTTGTTTGCAAGATACAAACGTATAAGTGTATATATATTTATCTATAAATATATATATATATATATATATAAATCGTTCTGAATCAAACACACACACACATATACTCTGTATCTCTGGCCGCCGGAAATACGCGCTGTGTGGTAGCGTTTTGTCGACGACAAGTCGACTACAAATGGCAGGATCATAGAAGTAGACGATGGAGATAAATAGATACATAGATAGACAGATCTATAGCGCGCGAGAGAGAGAGAGAGAGAGAGATCTCATCACAATCAGAGACAAAATGGGAGACCAAAACGAGTCATTGTTATTTGAGAGTCGCAAAATGCCGCGACGGCCGTGGTCGCGGCAAGGGCTGATTATGATGACGATGATGATGGCTGTCAGTCACCGCCGATGTCAATCACCATTATTAGTAGCAGCAGCAGTAGTAGTAATAATAATAAAAAAATTCTAATAGTAAAAAATAATACGTATAGTAATAATAAAAACGTTTCTTTTAGTAGTAATAGTAGCCGCAGAAGAAGAAGAAGAAGAAGCGGTAGTAGTAGCAACGGTATGTGAGCCTCAACACGCTGACGCACCCCGCACCCTACTTGCCGACCTCGTACCCCAGAAATCATCTCATCCCCAGCCGCCCCCAGCCAACACACCGGCGGCTAGCATTGGCCTAGCACACGCAGTACGCGGTTATCTGCGGAAGTTATAGTACTGCTCCTAAGTAATAGTAGTAGTAGTAGTAGTAGTAGAAGTACTACTATCAGTAAGTCGAGCCCGGTGGCTTGGTGGCTTAAGTCTACTAATCTGGCACTCGGTGTAATGGGGACGACATTCTAACAGGCACCCAACACGACTTTGCCCGTTTTGGCTAGCACTGGCCATGACAGTGCGGGAAACCTGCGGAACGAGCGGAAGTTGGCAACGCTGAAGTCGGCACGGCCGATTCGTGTCGACAGCGGTTCTTCGATCAGCTTGGTGATTGACTAAACTGGCTATCAACGGCTGCAGTAGCAATAGAAAATGCTCACGATATATATATATATATATATATATATATATTGACATTCTGTTGCGAAGTTCAGAAGCCTTGTGGGTTGCGGATTGTTGCACAAATCCACCGACTCGGCTGTTGAACGGGTTTTTTTACGTTCAAATGTCGGTGAAAAAGCGCCCGGTTGGTTCTGTTATGCTCAACCAGCGTAGCTGTGTAGGTGTCCTTCATATAGGCTAAAAAGTGTTAACAAATGAATACCAGCCGACTGACTAAAATTGACCACCGCGTTAACGCGGGCGACGCCTTCCGCGAGCCCTAAGGCTTCCTTAAAGGACGACTTATTATCGTTTTTGACATCGTCGTCATCGTCGCCATACGTCAGCGTTAGCGTAAGCATAATCAACAGTCAAAGTACCCCAATATAGGCCAATAAAGGAATGCAGAAAGGTCTTGTTACGCACATCAGATCAATAAACAGCTGCAGACGCAGCAGCAGCAGCAGCCAGAGCGAAACACCGCTATGAACGTGATCAACGGCCGGGCGATCGGTGTGGAACCAGCCTCCTGGCGACAATGGCAACAACAGCAACAACAAAAGAGACAACGGCAGCAACACGGACTACAACAGCAGGGATTACAACAATAGAGACTACAACAACAACGACAACAGCAAGGACAACAACAACAGAAACAACAACAGCAGGGACAACAACAACAGAAACAACAACAGCAGGGACAACAACAATAACGCAAATGACGGCACCAACGGGGACATACCGCCGTCATCTTCATCATCATTATCATCGTCGTCGTCATAATGACTATGATTAGGAGACAGTCGAGGCGATAGATAACCCGCTAGTCTAGGCCGCCGAGCAGAACTCGGGCAGGGCAGGGTGGTGCCCCCACGACGACAGGTGGCCCCAGCCGCTAAGCGGCCACTGCTGCATTTGCTGCTGCCGCCGCCTCGGCTGATGCCCCTCGGCTGCCCGCACAGACACAGGTGTGCTGCCTCTTCGAAGCAGCATCTCCACATGGCAGCACCTCTGCATAGCAGCAGCAGCAGTGGCACAGCTGGCCAGCTGGGATATAGATGGCTGTGTATTCCCTCGCATGCATGCATGACTCGTTCGTTCGTTCTCATCATCATCATCATCATCATCAGATTTTCATCATGGCAGCCAGCATTCCCTCATTCCCTCAGCATCATCAGCATCAGCATGATCATCATTGTCATCGCTTTCATCCAATCCCGTCACCCAGTCCCGTCATGTTTCACGACGAGGCGCGCGATGAAGTGAGGGGAGCCAAGAGGGCTGCGCACACATGGTGACCTCTCTTCTCCACGTAGTACCGCCGCCGACTACTAAGTACTGGTACATACTAGTCAGCTTGTGATGATGATGATGACGATGTCACCAAGCCACACAGCCAACACACATACACACACACCCATGTAGATACATAACCATGATGAAGATTACAGCAACAGCAGCAGCATCATCATCACAATCATCACCATCATCATCAAGAATGAGAACAACAACAACAACAACAATAAATGCCGAGGCAGCGACGGACGACCTCTAGGACGACTTGGGGCTGAACATTTCTCCAGCAGGTGCTGTCTGCTCCCATTGTTACCCACTGTCTTAAGCAGCTGTTTTACTGGTCTAATTTGATTTGTATTGATTTTCTGATCACGACTACTAATGCGGCTGCTACTTTTACCACTACTACTACTATGATCGCTTACTGCTACGTTTTGTTATTACGATGATAAATATAGACTACAACTATATTTCTATTGGAACTTTGTTCGTTTTGCTTCGCTGACTACTGCCACTTCTACATCTACTACTACTACTACTACCAGTGATTCTCCTATTCAGGTAACCAACTGTAACAACGGCAAAATTATTAACACTATTAGTGAGTTGTCGCACGACGACGACTGCAATCAAGGGGGAGGTGCTATGTTGGTGTCCTGTTGTACTCTTACAATCCATAACCTGTCGCTAATCCTGTCGCCATTGCTGCTGCTGCTGCTACTGCCACTTTTACTGTAGCTGTTTGAATAACTAATAACTGCCTCTATCCGTCGTCGGACTCCTTAATGAAATTAGTAAACCAACCAAGCAAGTCAGTGCAGAGCTAGTCAGAGCCGCGTTCAATGCCTCAATGCTCTAGTTCAAAAGGATTCCAGGCTTGAGCCTCTAAAGCTGAACAGCAGCAACAACAACAATAATAACAACGCCAACAACAGCAGCAACAGCAACAACAACAACAACAACGCCAACAAGGTGACCTTCGTCGTTGTCAGCTCGTTTTCAGTTCGCTACCACAGTCGCTCCTTCAAGTCCGTAGTTAGGTTGAACGGTAGAGGGTGGTGGTGGTAGATGGGATGGTTCCTCTAGGCCTCGGTGCTCGAGGCCAGATGGTCAGGGCAGCATGATGAGATCGAAGCAGCGTGCGGTATAGTAGTAGAAGTACTAGTAGTAAGTGAGTCTGCCTGGGTGAATGACGTCGTTGTCATGTCGGTGGTGATAATACTGGTGATGATGATAATGATAATAATAATACTGGTGATGATGATGATAATGATAATAATACTGGTGATGATGATAATGATAATCATACTGGTAATGATGACTATGACGATGATGCTGCTGCTAATGATGATAGCGCTAGACTAGCTCGCCCCGTAGGCATGGCTACACATGGCACCAGGCACCAGGACCGCACCGAACGACTCCGCTGCTGCTGATGTTGCTGATTGAGGCAACGACAACTAGAACAACACTGGGCAATTCGCCGGACGACCGACCGGCTGGCAGAAAAGATCGTAGTAGCAACAACAGTAATGCAGAGAGAGAGAGAGTCGTAAGTAACTGTAGTACAGCAGAACCCGGCCGGCCCGCACCACGACCCCCACCACTACCACCCCCAGCTGTCAGAGTGCGTCCCCCCCCCCCTCCTCTCGTAGTCCCTGGCGGCGAGTCGTCCCCCGCTCGAAGTCTTCGGCGCCGTCCCCAAACGGGTGTCCCCGCACAGGGTTCATGCTATAGTGTGGTGTGTAGTGTTGCGGTACGAATAGTAGAAATTCGTCTAGAAGCGCCAGCCATTCGTGTGTCAGTCGCAGTAGTAAAAGTAGTAATAGTAATTGTATTAGAAAGAATGAGTGAGAGAAATCAAATAGCGTTCGTTCCATGGCTAGAGTGAGCGCGCGCACCTGCCACCGCGCTCTAGAGCTCCAACATTTCTAGCTCCAGACACCGTTTGGTGCGACGGCTAGGACTGTTGTCGCTTTCGTTGTTGTTGTTGCTTTTGGTTGTGCTGTTGATGCTGCTGTAGGTACTGTCGTTGTCGTTGATGTTGCTGTTGTTGTTGTTGTTGCTGCTTCTCCTACAGCGGCCACTACATTGCTCCCAGCAACAAAGATCGCGGTCACCGAACGCATCTGGCGAGCGACAGGCGACGACAAATGCCACCTGACTGCTGACTCAATGACCTCTCCGTGTTCTAACGTTCTGCCGCTGCTGTTGTCGTTGTTGCTGTAATTGTTGTTGCTGCCGTTTTGTTATTGTTGTTGTTGTTGTCGTTGTTGTTGCTTCTGTGGCGCTTCTGTTGTTAGTACCGCCGCTACCACTACAGGTACCGCTGGTAGCAATGCTTTTAGCATAACGTACTGTCTCACACTATATATCGCACAAGGTAGTCGCCAGGTAGGAAAAGCTAGGCATACGTAGAAAGAGTAGAAGAGCTTAGCTTGGTCAAGCTGATATGATTGCCCCACCTAGCACCTGGTTACGCTCCGCTACAGGTCTTCGTGGTAGGCGCAACGCACACACGCAGCAACTGGACAGAAAAACGGACGCCACTAAACGTGCCGGCCACAAAGCAGGACAGCGGCAGCGACGGCAGCAGCAACCGCAGCACTGGCAGCTTAGGTCAAGCCTGGCTAATTGGCATCAGATGACCGTTGGTTAACCCAACGAGCACGACGAAGTGAACCCTGGCACCGGGTTCCACAATGGTGGCCGAGGAGACCGACAGTAAGTATACTAAGCACAGGCAGCCGGAGAACAATAAGAAAAGTGCCAAGGCGAAAGACCGACCAACAACGACCGACGAAGACCGAAAGCGAGAACAACGAGAGACGAGATGCTTGACCCCATACACCCCCGCTCCTCCGAACCCCTCACGTCTACACGGACGTTACGCGTACAAACGCCAGCGTTCACCTAAGATGCTTCTGTGCGCGTATCTGCATAGGTATACATGTAAGCAATAACTACGAACCACTACAGCCAGCATCGGCAAGCATCACACTCACACATGCCCTATTGCCCCACCAGACACGCTGGTGCGTTCATTCAGTGCGTCTTCGTCTTCGTTGTCCATAACGCGAGCGACGTTCGTTAGTCACTCGTGAATCTTTCTATAGCTACTGCAGACGCCGCCGCCGACAGCATGGACGCCTGCCAACATCAAGCCGTGAAAAAATAAATACAAAGTCAGCACTTAACAGCAGACTAGTCTCGCCGGTTGTGCCATGACGAAGCGGCTACGTGTCAAAGCACAGCCCCGGCAGAACCAGCGGTAACAGTGCTACGTTGTACGCTTAGTTGTGCTGAGCGCTGGCACAATGACTCGTGTATATATATATATATATATATATATATATATATATATATATATATATATATATATATATATATATATATATATATATATATATGCACACCTGCACTACATACAGGACCCTTCTTCACTGCTAACAGAGCGCTAAGAGTTTCTATAGTGTAATACTGTAATAGTGTTTCTTCTCCTTCTAGTCTACTGGACATGAACAACGGTCTCACGCGCGAGAATGTTCTCCTGCTTTGGATGTGGACTGCCTTCGCATACGACAGTGGTCGGACAGCAATAGCTTGTTTCTTATGCTCGACGGGTCCAAATCGTGGATCTCCTCAGTGAGTGAGTGACTGAGTCGAAACTGAATCGGTCGTCATTAGGCAAAAGCCGGAACATTGCATAGCAGTATCCTCACTATTAAGCCGCCGTCGCCGCCTCTGTTGCTGCTTTTGATTAGTTCGCCCGATCAGAGAAGCCATGCCATGCCGCGTGCTGCTGCTGCTGCCATGTCGCGTGCTTCTTGGCGCTCATGGCGACGATTTCAAACTTGCGACACGGAACGGAAGTATGCAGCAACGACATGCAATTCGACATCGTACCGATCTCGCGTTCACCCTGACCCAATCCTCCTTCCTTCATTTCTCCCTTGCGCGCTCTCTATCCCCCCCTCTCTCTCTCTCTCTCCCTTGCTTTCCCTTGCTAACTCTCGCTCCAGCTGGCTCCAGCCTCGATCAATCTGTCTCATTTTATCTGTCTGCTACAGTAGTGAACGTGTGAATCGACTCTCCATTAGATTCATTCGTGAGCAGCGGGGAGAGCCCTCTACAGCTGGTCCTCTCGTGTCCCGCGGGTCCTCCCAGCCGGCCAGCCAGCCAGTCAACCGGCCAGGTGGCCGGGAGACCAAAGACAACAGCCGTAGCGGGAACGCCAGCAATGTAGGAAACAACAGCCCTTAGCTTTTCAGCATTCCCGTGGGTATTGGCGCATATATATATATATATATATATATATATATATGCGCAGGGCCACAAATCTAGTCTGAAAGAAGAGGTAGAGCAGGAGGACACTGAAAGTTTGTAGAGGAAGTCTCGTCGTCGCCGAGAGTCGAAGGAACAGTCGTCAGGCTTGTCGTCGTCGTCGGCAGCAGCAGGACTTCGCTATTGTCGTTGAAGTCGTCCGCTAGTGGGGTTGGTAGCGTAAGTAGTTGGGGAAGAGCTGGGGGCGAATCCAATTGAACAGGTGCAGCCCCCAGGGAGAGACCGACGGCAACTGACTATACATGAGCAATGGCGACGCCGGCAGTAATACCAACAACAACAACAACAACATCGCCAGCAACAACAACAACGTGAGCGAATGTGCGCGCGACACATATAATGTAGATAGTGCTCAGAGTGTTGGCCAACAGAGGGGCGCTGTGAGGACACACGCCGTGGAGAAGACAACGGGAACATCGACAACATGGACTCCTCACCTCTCGACAAACGAGAGAGAGAGACACGCCAGATGGCACGCCAGTGAGTGCCAATGATGACAATACAGCTGCTGCTGCTGGTGGTGGTGGTGATAATAATGATGATGATGATGATGATTCTAGACTGCCCAACAAAGATAATGCGACCGACCGAAGAGCGACTCACAGGCGGCACACTAAGAACTAAAACGGACGTAGGACAGACAGACAGACAGACAGAAGACATATGGCCGGCACATAGCTACATGCAGAGGCACGGCGCGCATACAGACCTATGCATACGGCATCATATGTATTTAACGGCACGGCGTGCGGCAGATACATACTCTCACAGACACACAGACAGACACGTCCGGAAAGAGGGACACAGGGCATCGGCGCAGGGAAGCCACACAAACACGCACAGTGTATTGACTGCTATATCGGGAAGACAGTCAAAGTGCCGCCATCTTCCACCCATCTATCGCGGCGCGGCCATCACCAACTATACCTGTATGTACATGTGTGCACGCCGGCGCACGCGTGAGACGCCTGCGTATCAGTGAGTATCTCGGCCGGCGCCTGTGAACCCGTGCCGTTCGCAGACGTCACGATCTCCGGGCGCGAGCAAGGGAGAATTGATGATGACGATGAAGAAGTAAACAGGAAAAAAGGGGGAAAAGCAGCGGATGGGTGAGTCGTTGGCTGTGGGCTCCCTGGAGGCGCCGAGAGGGTGGAGCGGAGGGACCACTGCCCCCAGTGGTCGAGCACGAGTTCACGATGAGACAACTAGGATGATGAGAGTAGAGTTCTAGGGACGAGAAGAAAGCACCGCAAAACGACGCACGGACGGTCCCCCGGGGTTCGGGGGGTGGGTGGGGTGGACAGCAGTGGAGTGGAGCTGAGCGGATCCCCACCACTACGATGAGATGAGAATTAAATCCCGAGGGGCAAGCACGCAGTGACTCACTGGCTTACCCCACCCTCATACGCACCACACATATATATATATATACATATAAATCTACATGTGTAGTTGTGTGTGTGCGCGTTTGTGTACAGCAACGGCAGCGGGCGCCGGAGCAGCTCTTAGCAAGCGAAATGAAAGGAGGAAGGAAAGAACCCCGTGAATTACCCCACCACCACCACCACCACGACGGGAGCAAGGCGACACGCGTTCCTCTACCACCAGTCGATGTCGAGCGGCAGCAGTGCCGCTGGCATTGCTGGCAGACTCGGTCGGTCGCTTCGTCGCTCGCTCGCAAGCCAGCCCCCGTTTGGCCAGCCGGAAGCCCACCACCATGGCTTGAGAGAGAACGACAAAAGCCATGACGACGACAACGACAACAGCGACCAAGATAACGATGCCGGCTAGTACTCCCTAGTACCATTCCTCCTCCTACTACTACTACTACTACGATGAGTATAGAGGATGCTGCCCCGCCGCCGCCCGTCGGTACTGCGTAGAGCCGTGGGCGTCGCCATCACCACGATCAGATCGCAAAACCCACCCCCTGAGCGGGGGCTAGCTGCTGGCTGAGGCATCGCCAAGGGACCGGGGGAGGGGCAGGGGGGCTCTGACGAATCATCTAAGGAAGGGGCCGGCGCATGGCTGCATGGAGGGGTGCTTGATTGTGTGTTGTAGTTTGGCTGGCTAGAGGAGGCAGCGCGACTGATTGGAAATCTCCTGGGAAGCAGTCGGAGAGTGCGCCGCTTCCACGGGCCACGTACGATCACGATCCCCGTGTTGCTGATGTGTAACAACGACAACGAGAGATAGGTAGGTACATAGATAGAAATATTATAGATCGAGGTTTAGAGTTGCTGGTGCGCTGCGTGCGGAAAGCCTCCGGCTTTTCCTCATCCCCTACGGCCACCACCACCATCACCGCTGCCGCCGCCATCGGGCGGTTCCGGAGATTACAACGGAAGTCACGGATGCTGCTAAGGATGACAACGCCGATGGTAGTGAAGTGATGCTGGGATGACGATGACAATGATAATGATGACGATGATCCCAAAGACTAATACCGAATCGACGGATGAGAGAATGGGCAGATGGACGGAGGGTACAGCCAGACAGGCTGGGTGGCAGGAGCGGTATAGAGGCAGAGGGCGCACTTACCCGTTTTAAACAACCCTCGACCCCCCTGACGGGGAACAAGCCAAGTAAGCCAACGCGTAAACCGCCACGACCACGACCAACCACCACCACCATCTTCCTGATCCTCGTCATCGCAAATCGTCAGTGAGCTATTCCAGCGGACTTCAACCTCATGCTTGTTATCCTTGAGGGAAGCCGTCGTTCTCTTTCATGCCGGCCAGGCTTCTCCCGGGCACTTCTCCGTCACACTGATCGCTGCTTGAAGGGGAAGCCAAAGTGGCAATCGCCGCTACGACATTATTAACATATAGCTGGCCACGTCTTGTGTGTGACTTCATTTCGTGTGACAGCCCAGTCATATGAATGAATGAACGAAGACAGTGGCATTTTCGGTCTTCTCTACATAACTCAATAATGGAATCTCTTTCTCTAATATATGGGGGTTGATACGATTTTCTAAAGAAAGGCAGCCCGTAAATAATAAGCAGTATAAAGGGCCATTGTAAATGCCTCAGCTAGCCGCTCAGAAACATTATATATATATATATATATATATATATCTCGCAGGCGTTAGTACAAGACTATGGTGCTTCCTGAGTGAGCTAGGTGATTCGCTTTTTCGATAATACTTTTACTTTCACGTATAAATCGAGTTAATCCCAACCTGCATTCATCCTGTAGCCGTAATTGTATGCTAAAGAAAAGCACAGCATATATATATATATATATATATATATATATATAAAAGTTCTGAAACAATTCAACGACACGCTGAGCGTCATAGGCAAACACGAGTGGATAACTATTACCACAGCGAAAAGAACAATTCTAAATTCTTAGGCAGATACGCTCGCAATACGTTCGTGTGCGCATCGAGCACCGAGAGGCTGCAACAGCGACGTCGATGACGGCAGTACGTAGCAACAACAGCAGCGGTCTGCCATCGCTGACCACTCAACGTCTATAACAGAACGGTTAACAAGTCTAGTCGAGCCTATCCAATCGCTGCCTCACTCACTCCCTTGTTGTTTAGGTTGGCAACCGTGGTCAGTTTGACGTTACGGTTCGCGTAGCGCACTGAGAGATCGACGAGAACGGAGTGTTAGCAGTGGTGGCAAAAAACAATGCAGACATGCTGAGCAGCAGCAGCAGGGATTACTATATGTATATATATATATATATATATATATATATATATATATTCTAAGCGCCTAAAGCTTTCAAGTAAACTCGCACCGAACAGCAACGGCCGTAGACGACAAAAACGTCGTCAACACGATACATCGCTTATTGCTGTAGTGAGAGAGGTGGTCGTAATGATGATGCTATAAAGCTATGGCAAACGGCAACGCCAACGACACCGACTGCCACGACAACAAATTCGACCAACCAGTCGAAAAGCCAATTGCTGCTTCATTCTGCTGCTTACTAGAGTGACAATGAGAGGAAGCTGTTGCTGTTGCTGCTGATGCTGCATCGCGCAAAACACACCGCGTACGCGCCAGACTCCATACAACATAAGCTATGTATGAAGAGCGATATTCAACGGACGGAACAGCGATATAGCTAGGCCATAGGCGGGTCCATAGCGTGATAATCATGGTATCGTAGCGTAGGAGGTGCGTTTATAATAATGTGCGACGACGACAACAACAACAGAACAACGACAGAGACGACAGGCAAGCTGGTGCAAGAACGAACAAAAACAAGAGAAGAAGAAGAAGAAGAAAAAATAAAAGAAAATTGAATCCATTTTTTGATTAATTGCCCTGGCTGCTGCATTGAGGAGTGGAAGTTGTAGAGTGGAGAGGCTTGTCTGTGCTAGACAAGTGAATGAACGAATCGCCTGAACGAATGGCCAAGCCCGTCTGTGTACGTGAAAAAACGCTGAACCAACGTGAAGGCGCCCTGCCTTTACCCCCTCCTCACATACGTACACACGCACACACATCGATTGAGGTCGCTGAAGTAGTGAGGTAAAAAAGAACGATGGTAATAGCCAGTCAGCCGGACAGGCATACCCATCTCAGGGCAAGCTGAACGAAGCAACAAAAAGATACGCTGAGGCACTGGCGTAGCTACCTCACTGATTCCCCTCACTGATCGAAGCTGACGAGGAAACGGAAAGAGAAGACTTCAGTCATCGTGGTGTGTGATTGTTTTTTCAAGCAAGTCAGCAAGACTTCGACCGCGCTGTTGGCCGCTGGCCGGGTCATACCCACAGCGTACAACAACAAAATACGAAAAGATACAAAAATCAACACAGGTTTGACTCGCGAAATTGCTGCTGCTGCTGGCGATGGTAGAGGCGTGATAGGAGCGGTGCCGTAGGAACGCTGCCGGCGTAAATCTGACGTCAAATCAGACGGCAAAAAACAATGAAAATAACTGACGCCGCAGTTGCCGATAAATTACGTCGATGAATGATTCGCATACTCAATCGGACAGACCTCTAAAGCCACATAGCAGTGGTGCGAAATGTTATTCACGAAGGCGAGAGTTATTCACTCGAGAAGCCGTCATGCTCACGAAAAACCATGGGAACGACAACAACAACAACAACAACGAGCAGCAATACAAGAACACAGCGACAACGACAGCGAAATCATATACCAGCAGCAACAACAACAAGAGCAACAACAACAACAGCAGAACAAATACTACCACCATCAACAACAACAAGAGCAACAATAACAACAACAACGACAACAGCAACTGTAGTAGCACCAACAGCAGCTACAGCAGGACTACAGAGGCAGACAGATCTGTGTACCAAGAACATAATATTGTACAATATCTGTATCATAATATCTGTACCAATCATGTTGTTTGTCATGTTGAATCAAATCACGTTGTTGTTGTTGTTGTTGCCGGGAGCAACAACAAAAACAAACTTGCTTATCCGCGGAGACCGACCTTTAGTTTGACTGAACTGACGCCGACCGACAGTGCAGAGATGAGATGGAGATTCGCCGAGAATGCGAGCGTCAAGATAAGCCGTTGCCGCCACCGCACCCGCCGCCATCACCATCATCATCATCATACAATAGAACATCGGCGTGCTTTAGCCAAAGGAGAACCTACATACAGCCTCTCGACAAGTCCACGAGTAAACTCCATCTAGATCTTGTCTCCTAAATCTGCTGTACGATATGTCAGCCCCAGCAGCAGCGGCAGCAGCAGCAACAACGGCGCGAAAGGAGGCAACATGTATGCCTATGCTGCTGTTGTAGCAGAGTAACAACATGAAAACGCACACACATTTGCGATAGAGTGTGACTGTGATAAGCGTTAAACGACAACCTCCGAGACGGAGCAAGGAAGACATTGACAGTGTGAAACGAGCGCGTTCTGAGGCGTCCAACAACATGTTGGATCACAGACAAATATATATATATATATATATATATATATATCTACATAAATCGCCAGACAGATTTGTTCCCCGCTTGACTATGTGCCGACGCGACGGTTAGGCGGGGCTAGGTCTTGTAGCTAATCTTGCTATCGGAGTGAAAACAGACACGTGCGATGATTGCGTTAACAGCAGCAACAGCAACAACAACAACAACAAACCCATCAGCTAACTAGGTAGTTAACTAACGGTAGTTTGTCCTGGTTCTTCCTGGTCTCGATAGCTGTGGAGCGATACGGCATCGCATCATCGCAGCATTAGCACCAGCACCAGCAGACGTACCAATCTATACATGTTCATGGTACCAGAGGCCGCAGCGTTATTCAGTGCTGCTGCTGCTGTGGCTGCTGTTGTTGTTGTTGATAATGATAGTGGATAATGGTCCTTCTGGGACCGTTGGTCTATCTCGGTCTGTCTCGGTTTGACTTCTTCGATAGGAAGGAAAACGCAGCGAGACAGACAGATAAAGGCCAGCCAACCAGCAAGAGCGGGGCGGGGAGATCGTACAGCAAACAAACACGACAATGGAGTCGTCCAAAGTCCTCCATAGCCCCCCCCCCCCCCCCCCGCCGTCTATAACGACGTTTATGTATGCTGTATCGATGTGTAAATATTGATTGCTGCTGCGGTTGATTCGGCGGTGACACATTTAGGACTGTTCACACAGTTCCATATCGTGTTGTTGTGGATGTGCGCTGCAAACGAGCTTGGCTATTGGCCTCTCCGTTTTTCCCAGGCGCGCACTCGCGCTCTCTCTCTATCTCTCTTCATCTAATTCTCTGGCGTGACGATTGTATTGGCAATTACGTAAATTAGCTCGAAGGCCGGCCTCGTCACCAGCAGCATGGAACATCGAACAGCAATGCGCACACGTCCTGAATACACGTTATATATATCTATATCGGAGACAATTGTCCACTCCGAAGTGCTAACATAGTGAAATTATATAAACAACAACAACAAGAATCTATATATATAATGTATAATGTATATATATACCCTGTCCGAAGCCAAGTTTACTTAAACTACGGGTAACCTCGTAGTGGACCTAAACTCATAATTAATGTAAGCCTGGTTTCCGAGAGGGGATATGTATGTATATATATACTGTCCGAAAACAAACAATAGTGAGCAAACTCAAAGATATGCACACAATTCCAAACGAATCAGCACTAAACATTCTTGAAATTTGTGAGACCACCCACACATTACTTGTTGTATATTTTAGTAGACGACTACATCTATATACCCATAAGTTAAATGGTAAAACACAAAAACAAACTTTAGAACAACTCTTACGTTTGAACAGGTGCGGTCCGAACGTTTCCGGACTATGTGTTGTATTTAAATAGTCAAAACCGATGAACCGATAGAGCACAAGCAGTCGGTGGTATTACGGTGGCACGGCTGACGTCGTTTTGTTCTTGGTGTCTTTTTCTTCGATTAGAGAAACCAGATGCGAATCGCTGAAAATCCAAACAACAGCGTTGCGATTGCGGTGTTTCCTGTTCACTGGTTAAGGGTTGGTTACCACCAGAACGGCTACGTAGAACTGGTTAGTGTTAACAGATTTCACGCACCACGACTACGATGACGACCACAGCAGCAGCAGAAACGTTCACAGCATTTGCAATGCACAGCTGTGATATCACAGCGTCGTTTGATGGCGGTCACCTTGTCGTGATTCGATCGATATGCATCTATTTCTCTATATATCTCTTTCTTATGACTAGATACCTCTAGGCAGTACGCACCAGCCAGATCAGGCACAACAATGAACAAGAACGCACGCCGAACGCCAAACTCCTTGACCTCGGTATCTCGGGCAACCAAGTACTTACTCCGACAGAGACTAGTCCAGGTTGTGAGTGTGATGATCTCGGCAATCTTCAGCAGACTTCACCACTTCGTTATGAAGACGCAGACAAGTGAATCTCCAATCAGTCAATCAGCTGGGCGGTTTCTGCTGCTGCTGCTGCAGCTGTTATTGTTGATGAAAGCGAAACCACCAACTTGGTGGTTTGGTTCAAGACAACACACGAAACTGCCTCTGCTGCTGTTGAAACCGATGAGGTGCAGGTGGAATTCTCGCTAATTCCCTCGATGGTTGGTTTAGGTACTTGGTTTTCTACTTCTTCTGCTTCTTATTTTCTCTCCTCTTCTTGCCCGTTCTCCGACCTCCGCCTTCAGCTGGCGGTGACGTGTCGGTGGCGGTACTTGATGGTATTTGGTACAAGATCGAGCTGCCGCTCGGTCGCTCGCTGATGATACTTGATCGTGTGTGTGTCTCTGCTGCTTGGTAGGTTTCACGTCGTCTGCAAACAGCCACCGCCACCAGAAGAATCGATGTTTCCTTTGCAACTGGTGAGGTGCAACTGGTGAGACCGACGAATGGTGCGAAGTAATGCGTCGTCGCTTTCGACTACTGAAATTACTACTAGAGTGCTATGCACACGCACAGGCACAGAGACATAGACACACCACTGCAATTACTACTACTGCTATCACAGCTACTTTTACAAGTACTGCACAGTTAGTTCTGTACTATGAGGTACAGTGAGGTACATGAGCTGGGCATAAATGATGGACACGACCCGAACGCCTTGGAATGACTTTTGCTGATTTTATGCCCGCCACCACTCGGTCGGTGTCAACACACACACAGAGACACAGTGTCACGGGTCTGCGATCACGACGATGATTGCAGTTGTTGTTGTTGTTGTTGTCGTCGTCGTCGTCGTTGCCGTGTTTACTTCACCGCTGTTGCCTGACTATCGCCGCTGCCTGAAGTCGACTCAATCACAGACTAACTGACTTCAGCAGAGCAATAGTAGTAGTACTTGTAGTAGCAGGTAGAAGTAGTAGCAGGTAGTACGTAGTAGAGTAGCAGAAGCACCAGCTGAAGTATCAGCAGTCACCGTATGACGACGACTCAGTGTAGTGGAGCTGACTGAAGTTGTCTCCTCTGCCGCCCGGCCGCCCGCTCGTCCGTCCGTCTGCCTCTGCCCTCGTGTCGAAGTCGAAGTTGGCGCACAGCAACCAAAGCAGGCAGTGACGGCCAAGCAGCGGCAGCAACAACAACAACAGCACGAGACTACTTGCCGAAGAGCACCAGGCGTAATAATGGAACTACTGCACCACCACCACCACCACCACGACGACGACGACTGCCAGCACCACACCGTCAGCAACAACAGCAACAACAACAACCAAAACGACAATAACTGCAGCAGCAGCGACAGCAACAACAACGACAACAACAGTATAGGCAACCCAACAACGCAACAACACTCGGTTATCTCGGCTGTTCTTTGGTGGTGGCTCGTCGTGGGAGAGGTCGGTTGGTCGGTCGGTCGCTCGGTTGGTTGGTGGAGATGGCGATGGTGGCGGTGGCGATGGCTATGGCGATGGTAGCTGCTGCTGCTGCAGCGCCGGCGGCTTGAACCGCGCGCCACTTGCTCATGGGAGAGGGTCGCAGCAGCAATAGTGGTGCAGCAGCAGCGGCAGCGGTGGTGGTGGTATTGGCCCAGCAGCCCCCGCCTTGATGATCTTTTCCTCTCTTCTCCTTCTCCTTTCTTCTTTATCGCCCCCGTCTTCTTTTTCTTCTCCTTGTTCTTCACCGTCGTCGTCTTTCTCTTCTCCTTGTTCTTCACCGTCGTCGTCTTTCTCGTCTCCTTGTTCTTCACCGTCGTTGTTGTCCTCGTCGCCTTCTTCTCCTTGTTCTTCACCGTCGTTGTCGTCGTCGTCGTCGCCTTCTTCTCCTTGTTCTTCTTCGCCGTCTTATTTCTCTTCTCCTTGTTCTTCTTCGCCGTCTTGTTTCGCTTCTCCTTGTTCTTTGCCGTTTTCTTTTCTCCTTGTTCTGCCTGGCTCTTCATTCACTCTTGGTGTTGGCGGCTTTCTTCGCGGCGCCTCCATTCGCTGTGTGAGTTCTCTCTGTGTAAGTACGACGTGAGCGTGGTGCTGCTGCTGCTGTTGCTTTTCCTTCACCTCCTAGGTATTTCTCCCCCGCTCCCCTTTCGCCTATGGCCGTGGTGGTCGTCGTCGTCATTGCTGGCGCAGCGGCAGCGACGGCGGTGGTTACTCACTCACCTATTCTCGCCGCCCTCCTGCGCTCACGCCTCACGGCCTCACAACTCACTTCACACACAATGACCAGCACCAACAGCAACAGCCGGGCCATACAGCCGACATAGAGCCACAACAGTCCAACAGATCATCCTCGTCGCCATCGTTGTCGTCCTCTCATCCTCTCATTGAACTGTTTATCCGCAGCCGCCCGACACGCAGCCGCCCGCGTTGTTGTCGTCGTCGTCGTCGTCGTCTGCCCCCCACTAGTGTGTGTGCCGGCACCCCGACCGGCGGGCGGGCGGGCGGTCGCTGGCCGACGCCCCTAGGAATGACGCCGCCGACGCCGCCACCGCCACCTATTCATTATATCTATGTCTGCCTACCCGGCTGTTTGTCTGTCCGCTTGTCCGTTTGTCTATCTGGATGCCTGCGAGTGTGTGTGTGTGTGTGTAAGGGCATGAGGGTGAATGTATCTATGTGTGTGCGTGTGTGTTGGCGTGTCTCTCACGCTGGTAGTCAGTCAGGTATCATAGGCTCATGCTACACAGTGACGATTGGTGTTTATTGTCGTTGCTGTTTTTGTCGTGAATCCGTTGATTCGGTGCCAGATATCGCGCATGCCTTCTGCCAAACGAGATGTGTTGGCAACGCTCTCCCCGTATATATATATATATATATATGACAGAAAGTAATATATATATATATCGAGCAAGATGGCTTAGTGGCAAAGTCTTTGCCTTGCATTCGGGAAGACTGGGTTCGAGACCCAGACCGGCCACTCCTAAATTGGTTTGCATGGTCTCCAATTTAGACATGCCGAAGTGGTAAATGCCGGACTGGATTAAAAATTAGTCATAACATGAACAAACCGTACACGGGCAATAGCCTTAAAAAAATCTAAAAACAAAAATATATATATAGAGAGAGAGAGATTCAGTGACGCAGTCGACTTGAACCAGTTAACCGTCTGGGCCTATCAAAAACATCCATAAATGTATTCCGTTTCCAAACACAACGAACACAGCACGACGAGATCTCGAAGTGCTTCAAAATACAAATACGGGCCGGTCGTCGTCGTGTCGCCAGCTACCTTCCTATCATGAAGCGCCGTTATTCGTCTACTTTGGACGTCTGTGTCAGCAATAGACCGCATTTATAGACGGCTATTTATATATTCATATGTCTGCTCACAGGCAAAAATTTTTTCTCCCCACTTTAAATCTCCGCCGGATATTGTATGTTATCTATTATGTATTGCCAATTCGATTCCTGTTGTTGATAGAATTCTCTTTGAGCGATGTTCATTGAAAATCGGTGATATACCATACAGTTGAAATTAAGCGACCATGTTGCCCCAAGGACTGTTGGGAAAACCCTAGATATCTCAACATGTCCGCGTGTGTCGAGGAACAACTATATCTAACTTAATCAGCCTTTTCTTCCAGTACTCTGGCAGAGCACGTGTAAACACAACATCGAAGTGGCATCGACAATATTGTCTTGGGGGTATCGGTCACAAGACAGAGCGGTTGACGAGAAAAAGTAACTCCTAACATTCTATAGGTTCTTCTGCCATTATATTATTAATATTAATATTTGGATCTCCCCACATATTCATATGTTATTTGGAAAACGCCAACAAAAAAGTCGTGAAAGCCTGATACACTAAGATATGACACATGACAATAGACATACATGCCTAGTCCACTCAATTCAAAATTGTATTCACTAAATTAAGAATTTATCATAAGATGTATGACGAATACTTGTGCTATATGAAGCACACCCCGTTGCAGAGATTAGTTCAACGCAGCAAAAAAGCCTGCCTCACATATATATATATATATATATATATATATATATATATGAAATTAATTATTCAAACTGCACCTTAATAATGTAATAATAACTAGCCTCAATAACAGCTACTAGAATGAAATGCGTGATGGTATCGGTACAGAGCACAGTTTGTTAGATATTCTGTTTAGACAAATTGTCTTGATTCGTTGGCCTCGTATTGCAGTGTAAAAAGTAAATAGTGTAAAGTCTGATGGCAACCACATTGGTATCGAGTTTCTCACGTTACGTCTGTGAGACGACCGACCTGCCTGAATACAGATGTTCTACGAACGCAGCAGCCGACTTGTTTCGGTATCGCCACTGGTAAGGTGACGC
The DNA here is from genome assembly GCA_003439945.1 of Dermanyssus gallinae. Classification (NCBI taxonomy): domain Eukaryota; kingdom Metazoa; phylum Arthropoda; class Arachnida; order Mesostigmata; family Dermanyssidae; genus Dermanyssus; species Dermanyssus gallinae. The sequence continues at coordinate 356,407 of QVRM01006365.1, forward strand.
AGTGACGTCACCGTTCGATTTGGCAGCATATGCCTGCTTGCCGATAGACACAGAGTTATGTTTAATCAATTTCACAGTGCTGAACTCGCATAAAATGAACGTCGGCAACCTTTTGACGAGCACTGTTGTTTGACTTGGGGTGTAGATATGCGCATGCTGGCGGCGAGTGGGTCTCAGAAACGTCCTACTTTCGTTACGCCTCTCTGGGTATTTGACTACGTACTCGTTTGTTTAAAGAATAGTGGCTAAATTGACCTTATATGCGCGTCAAACGCACAAAACGACGACGACGGGTGCCTACATATTACGAGCTACATACGGAAGAATTTGACTAGGAAATGCCTACCACATTCTACCAGATCGAAACGTATTACTGACTGAGTAGCATATCGATATGCGTATTAAAGTAAATTTAAACACAATAGCAGTGAACGGGAATTGATATGTGGAATGCAAATCTTGACATGGCGACACACTGCATGTATTGTGCGATAGGAGAGACGGGTGTTTCGGTTGGCTAAAGCCGGTCTGCTAGAGCTTTGGTCGGTGCCCGACGTAGCCATGAATGAGTTGGCAATTCCTGCAGCATCGTATAGACCTAGTGGCAGCTGTTTCGAATTGTCCGGGCTCTTATGAGCCAGGAGATACCAGGAATAACCGCGTAGAGCAGAAGTAAACAGGAGAAGAAGACATTGACTGATCAGATACGCATAGGCACTTTCCCTTCAAGACTTTTGCTGTGCCCCGATCATCCCTTCACTCTTTCACTTTACAGAAAGAGCGAAAAATAAACGCGTAAGTGTGAGAGTACAAAGTACGGCATTAGATAAAGTACCTCATGGCCATGTTCCTTCATACCCCTCATGGCTATGTTCCTTCAAACCTCTTATAATATCGAGTACAGATGTCTCGTACTCCGTGAGTCGGTAGCCAACCGCCAGCCAGCCTCCACTCACAAGGCACTAACAACATGTCGTTTTTCGCCATAGTCGACACACTGCGGCGGTCGATCTCAGTATGTCGACCTCAACAATGTCGAAAAATGTCGGACATTTTCAGAAGTAGTCAGGATTTGCCAATCGTAAACAAACAGCCGACATACCTCAGCTTCGCTGTGATGTTGATTCCTCGCTGACTCCATCGTGATAGAACACACAGGTGGAAGTGTTTAACGTCTCTGTGATTTGCTGACAGCACACAATAACAGGAGGACGCGTCGTTTTCCTCCTCTTCGTCTTCTTCTGCTTCGTTGTTCTCTAGCGTCTCCTTCGTTCAGCATACACACGCAATATGCACCACACGTACACAAAACACGAGCCCCTAATCACAAAGTACCAGCTGCTAATACCACACAGCCCGTCGTTCATCCAGGCAATCCTCGCGTTCACAAATAGATGCTGCAGAGCTGTATGTATGCATGTATCTTCGTGCAGCAGTACCCCCACACTCAGCACCACGACGCACTGCAACGACGAGATGGTTCCGAGCCGGCACTGGAAATGTACCACTACTCGTAACTAATAATGAATTAATGTAATTCACGTAGCGTAACGTCAACGTAACACCAGCACAAGCCAATAAAGTTATGAATATTGGTTAGTAAACACGAATGTTCTGTGAGGAAAACGTGAGTGTGTGTTTGAACAAAAAGGGCCTGTTCCCTTCTAATGTTGAACCTATAGCAGCTGTCCGCCTGCTCTCTAGCCCGGCGAGCTGTGTCCAGGTTCAGCAATGAACACACACTGAGTGACTAAGCGTCGGGGTCGCCGCGTGACACCACGACAGATGTTGTCGGTAGAGTAGAGTTTGTAGTGGTCACAACACGTTTGGCTTGGAGTAATATAATCTAGCTCGCTAGAGCTAGCTGCCTGGATGACTGGCTGGCTGGCTTGTTCGTTCGCTGGCTTGCTTCACAACGATGGTGGTTTTTGGCGGAGGTGCTGATGGTGATGGTGGTTCTCACAAGTCTGCCTTCACATGATTGAAGGCACCTTCGGAAAGAAGAAGCGGCGGCGGCGGCGCTGGTTGTGGCGGTGGCCCGGTGGCGGCAGCGACAGCAGGAGCAGCCGCTAATGCAGCGGCAGCAGCGATGTCAGCATCATCACAAGCAGCATGATGGACCCGAGGGAGGAGGGAGAAGGGAGGAAGGGAGGAATGAACGTGGACACTATCGTACGGTGGAAAGAGCCATGGTAAGCTGGTTGGTCGCTTGGACTTGCTGCGTCCGTCCGTCCGTCCGACCGATCTCTCCTCTTCCTCCGTCTTGGCTTGGCTTGGCTTTCGGCTGTCCCACGGCTGAACCCACACGCAGGCACACTCGGTTGCCCGCACGGTCGCTGGTGCCATACAACACTAGGAGTAGCAGTAGCAACAGCAGCAGCAGCAGAAGAAACAGCAGCGCCGTGGGCAACTGCAGGAAACTGCTGCAATAGTAGTCACATATAGTACGGGCAACGGGCAATAAACACCAGAGTGGAGTGCTAGGTCGCCCTTTAGCCTTCTGCCTTCTCGCCCCGTGGGCAGGATCTCGTGTAAACCCTTCAGGTAGGTACCCTGTTCCTGCCCTCGCTCCGGGCTGGCTGGATGCACACCACCGACCGAAGTCCGAGTTCTGATGGCCGAGTTCGTAGGCAGGCAAAGGCTACGAAAGAATGATAAGGAGCCAGGAAAGGAGGAGGAAGGCGAGCAAGAAGATAAAGGTGAACGTATCCCACTCCGGCAAGCGTGTCGTCGCCTTTCTTTCTCTCAATGATATCTGTGGTATCCGCCCGCTTAGCTAGCAGCGCCTGTGTCGCCTAGGGGATTGCGTCGTCCGCTGACGACATCGTCATGGTCGTCGCCGTCGTCGTCGCCGCCGCCTATGTGGCAAGGGCACGTTTGGCACGCACCATGCACGCACAGTGAAGCGGACACCAGCGCGCAGCGGGCGGTTTCGATGCGCGCCAAAGTTCAAACTGGCCATCCTCGATAGTCTCTGTCTCCTTGGGTCGGGACGAGACGAATGCATCGAGCGTGGTGCCGTCCGGCCTCCATAGAACAACTATGGCTTGACAGATTGGCGGGGCGGGAGAGAAACAACAACTAGTCCACACGATATAAGGCAAGCTGTCATAGATGAAGGAATCGGTGGAACGCGCTTTGACACGGAAAGGCAGACCTTGTTCTGAATTGGTTGTAATAAAACAAGGAAAACGGATACCGCACATTCGCATCACCACACATCCGAAAAGGTTCTTCTCGGCTTTGCGGGCATTTTTTAGCAAACTGTTTAATCATAGTTTGGCATGAGGTATCTCAGTGATAGAGCGTCTAATCTTCCCCCCAAGGCTGGGTCAGTCGTAGATTTGTTGAAATGTTTAACTTTAAAAACCCAGGGGATGAACCCCAACGTTAAAGATTTAAAAACCCAGGCGTTAAATATTTAAAATCCATACCATTCAATTAATGGACAACAACTGGACTATCGGGCCTCGATACCGCTCACCATTGATTGTTTCTGCCTTCGGGCAGCGTGTTTAAAGAAATGCGGTCCAGTAATACCTCCATCACAAAATTCACACTAAACATTGATATATTTCTGATGGGTTTTACATTTATGTAGGTTTTCGTCATTCCAAATGCGGATATTTTTCTTGTTTACAATGGCATCAACATGAAAATGGGCGATTCTGTTGGCTCTCGTTGAATTGTATCAGAAATTCTCAAGCCAGAAAGACTCGCGTCCTTGTAGCAGCATTGTCGCTGACTCTCAACGGTATTTTGTATCATCTATTCTCAATGAGCATCGCTTAAAGAAAAATCGAATAAGAACAGGGACTGAAACAACATTTCTCATCGCGACTATGGCTAAAAGAACTCTTCTCAAGACAAATATTTTTTTGCTGACCAATGCTTCCAGAATGTTGTTTGGTACTCGATTATGCTGGTAAGTTCAGTTTGTACAGTCACTCAAGCAACTCGTTCTCTTGCAATCGCACATTATGTTAATTATTGTTTAGCCAATCACATTGTTATAACAAACATTTGTAATTTAACTGTATCATTTATATATATATATATATATATATATATATATATATATATATATATATATATATATATATATATAATTTTTTAAGGCTATTACAATGGCAGCAAAGTCGTACCGAATTTGTGAACGACGTGCAACCCTCCAGACAATTGAGCTGTTCACAACGTCCACATGAACAACCTCGTGAGGGTGGATGGACGTCGCTCCGGAGACTATTAGGTTTCACATGCGGTAATCGGCGGTATATATATATATATTTGTTTGACATGCATACCTAAATACACATGTCACCCATCAGCGGTGCTCAGAGAAACAGCATATATATTACGTACACTTTTTTCTAACATTTGGTCCTAAAGCTAGGACCCTATATTTAGCTTGTTGTATTTTGGTGTCCAAAATCCTTGCCCTGGCATCTGCTAATAATCCACTCGCTCTTGATTTATCGTATACTCATTCTACCTCGTCAATTTGCCGCTTTTCTTTTCCATACATCCAAACTCGATCTGGACCCCATCGCCAATTTCAATTTGCCCGTATATGACTTTTTACCCTCGAATTCACCAATAGCTCTGATAATGGTGAAATCGAGGGTAAAAAATCGTTCTGCTCTTGCTCATTGCTGACTATTAGACCCAATCTCCACAGCTGTGAACTCTACTCTGCGACCCCAATTCGCTTTTACCTTTATTGCTATCTTTACCAGCTGCATTTGTTTAACCCATTTTTTACGTGTGGCGTTGTTAATCCAAATACTAAATCATAGCTTACTTTGTACTTCCCTTGTATATATTTTGTATACATCCCACTTCCCCTTAAGAAACCCTTTGGCGCAATTAAAACGGCAACCAACAACAACTATGCAAATCTTATCACTTCTCTTTGTACTGTTTCTAAATTCTTTCCAAACCCTCACATACTTATTAAAACCCCAGAGACCCTTGCATCTTACTGTATTTATTCGTTTTTCAGCCTTCTGTTTCCAATCCAAGTTGCCCTTTCCTCCATATATATATATATATATATAACTTCACTTTCTAATGACCCGGAGAACAGTATGATGGGCCATCAGGAGTAGTGGCGAGTGCCACTCGAATGATTTGGCTGAAATCATCTACCGTTCGGCGTACTTTGTCCCAACACCTGCAAACGCGTATAATTCAATGTCACGTCATCTACTAGTACAGCAAGGGAAAATCTGGCTTCTCTGAACCTTCCTGAAATCCCTTTTGTCTTTAATACTTCCATAGCCATAGCTGCTTTCAGGTTTCACCCAGAAGTCGTGCCGCATTTAAAGTCTACAAATTTCTTAAAAGTACCTCCGGAGATCTGGGATATTTGCTCCCTTCCCGTCTTCCTCGTAAGTCCACTTATCCCTGAGCTTTGCAATTGCTGTGGCTCTAGCCTTTTCCATTACCTGGCCCCCTCGAAAAGTGATAGTCGGGTCATGCTAATCACCGAGGAAGCTTTTCCAAATTGAAATAAGAAGTTCTGGAAGTCGCCATGTCCCAGACGCTCGTTCAAACCATACAATACGCTGGGATAGTCCTGAGAGCCGCCATTATCTTCTTTTTAAAAAAGCTTGAACCAGCCCAGGGACCCAAAAAGCGCGATCGACTCAGCTACCAACAACAGCAGTCTACACCTACATTATCCTGGTTCGTGAATGTTTGGCAAGATCCTTGCAATTGCATTGGGCGCCTTAGCCAAGAATATTATGTGGCTGAGTTTCATAACCTACTTGTGTTGGATCACTAGATAGGCATTAGGCTTTTTTGGCCTGCTTTATTTGCTACTCTGCTAAGTATAGCCTTGTCACCTAAGCCTTTCCTGTTAGCAGTATGGCCTCTAAAGCACGGTGGCTTACATCCCCACATACGTAGGACTTGAGAGTTTTGACCTTGTAGTCTCGGGCGACGTGCACAGTGTCTGCGCACCTGGGTTTCAGCTTTCTAGGTCGTGCATTGCCTGGTTATGTGCCCTTCTCCTGGCAGTTCTGGCAGATGGGCAAGGTTACCTATTACTTAGGCATGCTGTAAAAATTGATCTATAAACATTATTCCCCGTCAGCTTTACCTGTATCCTAGAAATTGAATGTCTTAGCCGAGCATAGCTAACCTAAGTCTAGTTTCCACAGCGGGAGGAGCGGGGGCTGTAGGTACAATCTGACCCATTCAAATTGAGTATAATGTTTAAGGTTGTTCTCATCTTTTCTTTACCTGTTTTCACCCTTCCGGCGAGAGAAGTAGTAGCACCTATTTCAGGACTGCGAATTTCACTGAATGGTACTTACATTCCACTGCGGAAACCGGCAGGTGCACAACTCGTACTCGTAGTCAAAAGCGACGTTTGAGCATATCAGAAAGTGAAAACCATGTACCCTGTACCTGGCGTAGACATGGCAACTGCCACATGCAGGACCAAAGTCCAGGTCATTGAATACGTCGATCTGCCCCCACCCCGTTTGACTTTTTCAACTTTAGTTTCGCACTGTAATCGGCATCTTTGGCCTTAAGTATGATATCTGTATATTTCTAAAAGTATATTTCAAAGTTGCTTATTAAATGACCATATATCTACCGAAGCCTGGTCACAGCAAGTAGAACGATGCGATAGCACAACCAAATGTGTACTCTGTAAGGTGTTAAACGTTAACTAGAAGGTAGACTTTGATCAGGGCTAGCAAGCGTACCTAAACCGAAGAGAGGCCTTGGACTAAAGGACGCTATAGATGTAGGACGCTAACCTGACAAGCTGCTGACAGCTGTGTTATCAAATCCCCTGTTTGATCATGACGACGTCTATTCGCAGATGATTATAGAATAACAGCGTTAGTGGGGCACCATTCAATGAGACGAACCAGACTCTTCAGTCAAGGCACTTATGCCGGACATCTGGTCTTGGACTCGGTGAATAACTGACTTACCACATCACATAGATTACAGGTCAAGTTCCAAGCATATTTGAAGAGGGTTGGAAAGAATAATTCAGATATCTGCATTTCCTGCCACATGAAAACTCTAGAGACACCTGAACACACGGTGTTCGATTGCCCAGCAGGAAGTGCTCCACGAGGTGGTCTGCTCAAAGATATGTTAGAACTTGTCGCACGTTTGTTGGCCGAAGTGCAGTCCTGAACAACGTGCCTAAAAGTATTTCCCCTCCAGAATAAAAAAATGAAAATAACTAAAATAAAGAAAGGCAGGACTTCTTGTGCAGTTATTAGTAAAAGACGAATCGAAGCTTATCATCTGAAGAAGGGGATCAACCAGTGCCAGTTAGACTCTCGTTGTAGTGTGAGAAGATACAGTGTTTCTTGCCTCACGCAACGCTGTCAGTTAAGGCCCCAGCAAAGACTATACGTTCTCATCATTGGCACCATGCTTACCACAATACTCGCCGCATTAAGAGTCGGGGCTCCAATAAGCGTCCACCCTCAAAGCCTCGCGCAACATAAGCGAAAATACCGGGGGATACTAGCTTTGCAGGTGAAGACAAAATAACATTCCCACGCCAGCTAGCGATAGAAGCGACCGCTAGACTACGAGGCAGGAGCTATAATGTATCTATTAGGGTTAGCACAATTTCAATAAAACTGAAGCTGACAGAAGTAATTCCACTATATAAGGGCAAATTAGGGCGAACTATTTTTGCAGCTATCGTCAATATTGCGGTTAACGGACTTCACCGCCAAATTATTCGAGCTGTTTAAAAATAAGCAACTGACTAGGCATATTGAGGAATTAAACATAATCCCGACAGTTACTACGGGAGTTACTATGACTTTCCTGTGGCGTGAATTCTTTCTATCCACTTGAAAGTTGGTCAGACTGTACACACTCACAATAATAACGATCCTTTGGTTCTCAAAATTAGAACGCTAGGATAGCAAGGCATTATCGATGGGCTATTCGAGGAATGTAGGTTTGATAATCTTTTCTCGGATGGCTGACTGCTACCGATATCCGGTCTAACTGATGAACGCCTGTCGTTCTGATATGGTTTCAGTCGGCTGCTTTGGCTTAATGGCCATTACAAACGCCTCTAAGGCAAAAGCTGTCGGGTCCGAACTCCTTTTATCTCAAAGGTACGGGGCAACTTTATTCGGATGCGACATCAGAGTCGCAGGAGTTTAGCAAGGCTTCGTATTAGGTCCGCTCGTCCAAGAACTCCCAAGGAGAGGATTCTGCGTCCGCTAACATTGTGCTGCACATACTTGACTCTCTCCAAGTAGCCCTGAATTTAGACAAAACGAAACTAGTTACGTTTAAATTACATTATGTTGTGTTCATATTGCAGACGGAGAAATTAAACTAAGCGGAGCACAGTCTCCCATCGTGTGGGTTCATTGGCCCAAAAAAAACTTAAGGTTTAGTTACCAACCTGGCGTTGAAACGTGAGACAACCACGGATTGCTTGAATCGGCTTTATGCTGACTATTTACTTTACCTAAATAATCTATGTTGTGAAATAAAATAAACAACTTATATATGGAAAGAAAGAAAGATGGAATAGAGCTAATTCTCCTATTTACTGTGTCACCATTTTCCTCTTTACTGTGTTGCCAATGTGTTGGAGCACGCCAATAATAAAATTAACTATTATTTTGATTACAGTGCAGCCCGATTGTGTTCGCCACAACCCACAGCACTGTGGCATTTCCCTGTCGATTCCCGCTGGCGTTTAGATGACGCTATTGCGTGTTAGTTAGGTGGCGTGTCAGACAGGCTTACTGGCGACCTGCCTTTTGTATAAACGACCATTTCCGTAGCACAATAACCGCAGCCACAGCCTAGAAAAGCAGCAACAGAGCAAAACAAGTATCTCTGCCCGCGTTCAGACGCTTCGAGCGACGAAGATGCCCCGACGTTGTGGGACGTGTATATACATCGTATAAGTATGAACGTATGAAGGTATACACGTATCTGTTGCGTACGCATATGAATGTGTATGTGTTTGCATGCCTCGCTGTTGTTCTTGTTGTTGTAATGGCGCTAGTAAGTAGCTTCCGGCACGCGTTTTGTCCATTATTTTAGTTGTCTGCATCGTGCCAGTCAGAATCTGCTACGCGGTCCTTCGTTGTGCCGGCCTTCGCTTGACTGATGCGACAACGATATTTAGTATCATCGAAATTGCACTTATCGTGGCTTTAGTATGGTGTGGTCCATGCGCAGTATCGTTGAGTACTTCTCCCTGATCTCAGCTGTTTGTCGGCATGTGTGACGACGCTCCCAAACGAAACAGCAAATCGTAATAAATCGTAACATCATCATACCTAATCGTTGGCGGCTATATTTACTTGTGACTATCGCCTTTTATTGGCGTTTTCTGCAACAGTATGCCGAAGGCAAATGGACTATGCCCATGGTTATAGTAGTCGCATACGTTCATTGCTATGGCGACGGCCCTGATGAAGCCCGTATCAGCTAAATGTCAGAACCAAAAATTAGAAATTGTTCGCTGGAAGACTGTTCTCACAGTTTCCACGAGTTAGAGTTAGTGGTAAAGCTCTAATGCGAGTGTACGTTTAGACACTTCCGGGATCTCTCTTGATATTGGACACCAATATGAGTAGAAACTCGTCTTCAACTAATATATATATATAGTAAGTCTGCTATTTAATGGGCGATGATGCAAGACGACCCGTTGAAATCCGTTCCAGTATTTTCCAGCGTTTACATAAACTGTAAACCCAACGATTCGCTACAACGAAGTTTTTCCTTCGCCAGCTTTGCCTCTCAGAGACGTAGCGCCGCGTTAAGCTGGGTCGGCTTATTTGTAAATCTGTTCTATTTTCTCTGTGATTTTGCGCTAATCAGAACAAGCGGTATTGTTGCAAAATTGGCACCATTATGAGAATGATGATGATGATTATCTCCAAATTAAAACAATTGATTTAAACTTTAGTTAATGTTTAGAACATCGTTCAATAGGCTCCAGTATCTCCCTGTACAAAGCAGTCGTTCGAATTATCTTGGTCCAGATGCTTTCTTCGCCTTTTCAATCTGCGTGTCTTGCTGTCTATCCAGACTTGACTAAACAATCGCGACACCGCCGTACATTACCATACCTAATAAAGGAACAGTGATCCCATTAAGTCGGTGCTTATCATCACTACTCATTTGTCTATAAATAAGCTAATATTAATAAGATTTTTTTAATAAACGTTTATTAGTATTAAACTAACTTTATATAACTTTTTTTTAAGTTAGCATTATAGAAAGCGTGTATTATTATAAATATGTACAGGTATTACAATTAATAATTTACTACGTATATAATATGTAAAATATTGATCGTATTACTGCTGCCTGAGTGTCGGTGACCACTCAACATCAGCTTGGCGTTGTTTTTCTGTAGTTATAATAACATCATCTGTCAGAGGAACGCGGTGGATCCTGGCTCCGCTGTGGCTTCAAAAAGCTTCTTCCCAAACCCGTTTGTCAGTTTGAGTGCATCCTTGCCCCAAACGCCAGATGACTTTTGGCTAGACGCCATTACAATGTGGTCTTCAAGAAGATGCGCGTACAGGCTGCGTTTGTGCATCTCCCGTTGGCGAATGATGTGGCCGACGCCCTGCACTAGCCAGTGCACGATAGCCGAGGGCGCATGTGTCGGAAACAATGACGTCCGACGCCAGAGGCCAATTGTGGTCCCAGTTCGGGCTGGTAAGGCCATCCGGTTGACGCCTATCGCCCCTCTCTTGTCCACCAGGCTCCAGTGTAACGCGGTAGCCGGCTTGTCCGAAAGTGCGCCTGAGGATGTCATTCATTCATTTGCGCCCGAGGATGGCGTCGTGGCGGCCCTGCATACGCCCGGCCAGCTTAGTGCAGCTAAGCCGGTGCAGGTCGCGCTCATCCACCGTTCCACCACATGGACATGAAAATCTAATAACATTAATAATGTCTGCAAAGTATCGACAACCGTCTAATCACTGGAGTTGTTACTGCGGCTGGTATTATTTGCGTCCGCTGTGGCTGACTGGCACGGGACATCATTTTCTCTCTACTTCACCACCAGAGAGACGAGCAAATGCAAGTGGGAGTCAGGCCGTGGTCTGACGAGCCGCGCAATCGCTCTTCGCCTGCCCTGCTCCCATGCCCGGCCCGGTGTGTATGCTAGCGGTGGGAAAAAGCTGACAGCGGCGGCGCCGACAGCGAGACCGTGGAAACGACCAGCTGGTGCGAAGCGACACTGTAAGCGTCAGATTTCTCCTCCCATCCCCCCCCCCCCCGCTGGCCTTAACCCCACCTCCTAGAAAGCGAGAGGACAAGGTTAGGACCAAAGATATAGAGGAGAAATAGGGCTAAGAAGATCGCGAGGAAGCAATAGCGACCAGCCTAGGCAAATCCAGCCAGGGATCAGTCGTCAGCCTCGTGGAGCGAGGACTGCTGCCGGTCACAGAGTAACCACCGCGGGTGCGCCGGGCACTAGAAGCAGCGATGTTTGCTACTCAGTAGGATTGGCTGCTTGTCGCGATGTGAACCTGAATCGCGGTATCACCCTACGATTGTCGAGCGGTAGTTATACTAGTAGTAATAGTAGTAGTAGAGTAGTACAATAGTAGAAGCAACAGCAGGGTAGACGATGGTGCCGTTGGGAGCACCGGCTAACGAAGTAGCTGTGTACCAACTAGCCTACCATGACGAAGAAGGGAAAGTCGGTCGTCCCCTGGCGGACCCTGACTACCTCCCGTCACACGGCTGAGCATTCTAGCCCGAGGCGAGGCTTGGTGAGTAGCTGGGCATGTAAACCGGCGTGGACTAGATGGAGTAGTAGTAGTCGTAGTGAGCGGGGGTGTCGGTATTGGCGTCTTTGACTGTGTTGGCCCTTCCCTCAGGTTGGCGTGCGCGAACAGCGCACGCCTCTCCACCGACACCGGGCGCCACCGACGACAGGTGGTCGAGAGAGTGGGAAACGGCAGCTGCGGCAGATGGCTATTATCAACAACAGCAATAACCACAACAACCACTACAATAACAGCAGCAACAACAGCCACAACAACAACAACAAATGATGACTTCATAACAATGCTACCTATAGTAGAAATACAAGGCGTGGGCGGCGACGGAACTACACCATCGACAGTGGTTGGGGCTGAAAGGTAGAACAATACCGCACCGTCGCCATCGCGGGGCGGTCATTGTCACCAGTAAGAAAGTCACCAGATCTGCCGCTGCTGCTGCTGCGGTTGCCGCCCTTGTAGCTGCAGGATAAATAGCATTTCTTCAACCAACGTGAACAACAACAACAACGGTGATGATGATTATGTCGATGATAAGTACATATGATGATCATGACAACGACAACCATAACTACAAGCATTTTCTCAAAGAAGACGATTCGTCCGCTGGGGCGGACAGTCTCTATCGCTACCGCCGTGACAGCATACGGTTATTAGGAATGAGAAGCAGATGACGTAATTGTTGCCGTTGTTGTTGTTGTTGCTGCTGTTGTTCTTGTTGTTGATGGTACTGTTATTGTTTTTTGTGACAGCGATGATAATTTGTTGTTGGTGATACTTCTAGTGATGACGATGTCCCAGATGTTCTCTCAGAATGCCGTCACAACAGGTGGCTCATCAGGTGTACAGCCTACAAAAACGCAGTCATGCGTGCTTACGGTTGGTGGCTCTGGTGCTGCTGCTGCTATTGATCAAGGCCCGGTCTAAACAAAGACTCTAGTAGACATTCCACACCCCACATATACAAGGTACTCTATTTAATTTAGTAGGCAGTCGCGTATGTAAGTCTGTATCTAAATAAATGCAGATATTTGATTGAACTTTTTGGGACACTGTTACAAGACGTATCTTTCAAGGTATTCTCCGTCCGCTGAAAGCGCAACTTCAATTCAAGGCTTTAATTGTCCATATTCTCTTTTAAAGATACACGTACCGATTATCGCAAGTATCTGCCTAACGGTTGATTACAGGCAATAAGTAATGGATTATCTAGAATAATGTAACTCCGCCCAATGTTATGGTGGAGGGAAGTTACCGGTCCAACACTGTTGTAAAGGCTAACCTTTGCGCTAATATGATGTGCTATGTGCCTGGTGCGATTGGATATGCGTGTTGCACTGTAAGCTTCTGCAGAACAAAGAAACGATTAACAGCTAAAAGTGCTGCCCGCAGCATTATAGTTTAAGGGAAGTGTCCTTAACTGTAGAATCGCAGATGCGTAGTATTCCTTCATGATAACGCGAATCCACACACATCTGTGGCGACATGCCGCAAGTTGCTGGAGATTTCATCAGATATTCTACTGCACTAACCCTATAGTACTGACTTTATGTTACCTTGGAATTTGATACTTCGTATAGTATCCGAATACGTTTCGCCAAATTAAATCACGTGAACGTTGTCAATCACACGTTTCATTGACTAAATGAAAATTTCGATTAATAGCTTCCCTTATAACCCTACACCTCACTTTTATCTAGCGGGAAACATAGACTGCATGGTGACTGATTATCACCGAATCTAAATCCTCTGAGAAGGTAACTAAGGAGAACCTTAAGTGCTCAGCTCTCACACGAAGTCTCTCCCAAACTATGGCCAAAGCTGCTCGCTTATTCACGTAATTAACGCTGCTAACTGCACTCATAAATCCGTAGACGATGCCGCATTGCTCCCACAATAACATTAATAATATAAACGTAGACTATAATACTATCGAACTTTACCTTCACGTCTTAAACTGGCTAACCTTCTTTCTGGACTGCGAAGTCATCAACGGCAAATACTTTCAGGTAAATAGGTGCATGCACGTATTACGCTTGTACGCTGACCTAGTGAATTGACAGACATCTACCAAAGCTTGGGTTATTAAGACATATTTAAGTCAATCAAGTCAAGTTATAAACTCAGAGCGTGTATGCACATATTCGACCATGCCAATAAAGACGAGCAGATATATTTAATTAGATACAGCAAACCAATGCAGTGTCATCATGCGTGCAAGCCGAGCACTTTCCGACACTAATCATGCCAAACACGCTCATAGTCATTACAATGCTCATAAGATCCTCGATCCGAACAGAACTCGAATCGAGTTGCACCTGACACGCTCGACAGGGAGGAACATAGAATATGTTCCAGTGCACTCCCGCTCTGCCGAATATCGGTGAAAAGCTGCGAGAACCTGAGGTTCTAAACGGGCTGAGCAGTCGCCCTCAGTAACCGCATTAGTAAACAAGCCAGCATGCACCTTAAACACCTCACAGGTACTGTGCAATTTGTACGGGGTAGCGCAACAGACCCTGCCTGGATCTGTTGCTCAAGTGCAAGCCGGCGGCTATCTCAGTCAACAGGAAACCGGGAAATCGAAGCTGCCTACCGGGATCTACGCTACTAAACTGGACCTGGGTTCAATAGGAATCCAGGTAAATAGGGTTTCTTAGATAGCGTCTGGCGAAATAAAACTACTTGTCAAAGTATCGACTCCACACGCTGCAGTGGAGTTAGCCGAGGAAAACACGATGGTACGGACAAAGAAGCCATTGCTCTTAACGCTTAAATTGACGTGGGACGATAGGACTTCTTCCTCCGTGGTAGGATTTTCACCAGAGACTGCAGCGCGGAATCAGCGCCATGGACACCTCCCGATCTTGTTGCGCAGGGACGGCCTGGTGAATGTCTTCCAATGCTTGAAGTGTCTCAGTTATGAGCATCAAACGCGGACCTGCACAAGCCCTCTTTTCAAAAAAATTCTGTGCTAAAAGTGGAGAAAGGCCGGCTACGTTTGCGGGATTGCGACATTCCGCCAAACTGTTTCCACTGCCAGCAAGAAGAACACTACGCGACCCATTTAACGCAGCTCACGCCAGTGGAGCTGCGTTAATGTGCGGCGAGCACTGCCTTAGTGTGCAAACGTACAAATGTTAATAAACAAATGTATTTCAAAAAAAAAAAAAAGCAGGTGATTCCGGCGGGCGCTGGTAGACCTGACATCGGTACACGATCTGCACCTGGTCAATGTTCCAGGCACCATTTTCAGCAACGGGGACCATGAATCGAACATGGATCTGACCTTTAGTTCTAAGGCCTTACTGCCCAGGGTGTAGTTCGGCCTACCTTCAACGCCGAACTTCCCCGCCCCATCACAATGTATAGAGTGAGGAGGGTCACCAAGAGAGCCCGATCGCAAAAGGCAACGGGCACTACTAAATATTTATACAGAATAATCCTACTGTTTTTTAATCAGTAGGGGCCATTCTGCAATCACGCACTTCCCCGACTGCTGAGAGGAGGCCCACCTTGTCCTAATCCTAAGAACTCTATCCTTAAAAGAACCTCTTTGGTTTTAGACCCATTAGCATGTTGCGTAGTCTCTTTAAGGCAGTAGAGCGCTTTATCTATATGGGGCTGACGAAGAAACTGGACGACAAAAAGCGATTTCGGAGTACTAACACGACTTTCGCTTAGTCCGCGTTTCACATGACGCAATTTAAAGTACTTTAGCTGTAGCTGAAGACTGAACATGTATTCGCTTAGAAACAAGATTGCACTGCCTGGCAACCCTACTTGACATCAAAAATGGGTTCAACTCTATCTTATGGAATGCCATAAGTAACGCGCTGGAACGACTTCATATATCGTCCTATCGTCGAAGGATCTAAGCATCTTACCTGTCACAACGTACTGTCCCTATAAAGGCAATTCATATACTATCATTCTGGAGGTTACTCCTTGGAGTTAAGAAAATTACACCGAGATAGCAAAATGTTTCTAAGAACTGCACTCATTCGCCGTGAAATCGCAGTTTATCTGCGCGGGATCGTTGCCCGCCATGCCGGAACTTCACAGGCCTTTGTTTTTCACACATTTACTGTAAGGCCACTTTGCATGACTGCAGGTAAGTACGGATTCTGCTGAATGAATTACCAAGTCATTGCGTGGATCAGGATAATGACCGTTGAGTGCCGCTTTTTCACGATGCGTGACAATCACTGAGTAGCGTTATGGATAACAATGGGCTGAGATTGTCGCTTGCGGATACCCAGTTAATTGATTAAACTTGTTATGCTCGCACACACCATTATCGATGATAATCTGGTTAGCCCTCAGAAATGCGCTGAGTAGAGTAAGCACTTGTCGTCCAACTCTATCTTGTCCCAGCTTCGTCAAGACAATGTCACGGGATGCGATGTCGACGGCCGATTTCAAAAAAAAAACTGCGTACAAAAAAGTTTCTTCCAGTTTAGTGAGATTGTGCCTTGCTTAAGCAGTACCTCAGAGGCTGAGACAGAAAAATCTCTCGGGAGCTTCGAGCTCGTATGAAGTAGTCTCGACAGGTACCGTATCTGTGTGAGTGAAAGCTTCTTGGAAGTGGCTTAGGAGTTTTTAAGATGCAATAGGATAGCTCGTAAAGTTGTAAGACTTGTTATGTGATTATGTGATGAGGCGAGGTTCTCGTCGTTGCTCGAGTCTTGCTCTAGTCAACTATTGAGATTCCCTACTAGCAGTATCGTCGGAAACGGCAGACCAAAATATTGAGATGGTAAGACAATTTAGCTATCACGGAGTATCTTGACTCCCGGCCTATCTTTGACAAAGCACATAGAGAACAAGCGTGCATAAGCAATAAGGCCATGACGCTACTCAGAGATCTTACACATTGACACTAAGGCTGGAATGAACTTTTTTTAAGATACAAATAGCTCTAATTATAATTTACTGCCTTCGGGTCATTGCGCCAAACTTAAGACAACATGAAAGAGATGGACAAAATAAAAGCAAATTTTGTAAGGTGAATGCTAGGAGTACCGCGTAACGCATTGATAACTTTGGCGCTGGAACTATGCCAAGAGCGACACTTTGTGGAAGACCTTAACCTTGACAAATACAATTTCAGCGCGCTGATCGTAGGGTAATATCGCGCATACAGAGAAACGTAATTCGAACTTTGCCATGAACAGGTTCACCGACGGTCCTGCATTTACGACAGATCGTTGGAAGCAGAGAATGCAAGCAAACAGACGCATACTCTGTAGACTTACCTGGCATGGCTACCACCACTATATGTGCCTAAAAGGGTATTGCTTTAAAATAGAAAACTGTGTATGTAAATATTGTGGCACGTGTAATGTTGATATCACATACTGCACTGCAAGGAAATAGAAGCTGGAGCGATGCATGTAGATGTTATCAGCCAACATACATTTTAGGTAATAGTGAAATAAACTTACATAAACATATATATATATATATATATATATACAAAGGAGAAAGTTACCCCAAGCAAAGTCACACTATACGCTCTCCGAAAGCCAATATCCAAAAGTACGTCATGAAAGTGATGCAGGACTTCAAAGAGCTCAAAACTGTTCTTCAGCTTACAGCACAACAACTGGCGCACGCCGAAGACAAGGAGTCACAACAAACGCAACAACAACTGGTGATACGCCAATTTAACTGCGAAGGATTTTGAAGCATGAGAGAATCTGGACTAGATAGGCTGGTAACCAATTATCAGGACTCAACGTTGTTGTCCTGACAGAAACATTTTCATCCCTCCATGTCCCCGGGTATTATAGTTTCCGTTGTTGCTCTCAACGAGTCGCTCGCGGTCGTCCTACAGGTAACATGTCCGTTCGTGGTCCACGCCTTGGGAACATGAAACTGTTCTATTCAGAAAATAATATTGTAGTCCTACGGTGACAGTACCAGTAACCAAAATACTAGGAGAAGACTAGCATTGCTATGAGGTTTGTTGGCGTTGGACAGATGATACTGCTAGCTAAGGATACGACTTATTGTTCATAATCAAAGCGCTTTTTAACCACGTGGGTGGGAACAGCTTGATTTTTTCTGCTAACGCTGCCGTAGCAATTGCTGACAGAATTGCAACACGGCGTCTGTCAAATTCACGACCCAGTGCGGCAAATTAGGACTTAGCTGAGACGTCAGCAGAATGACTAAAGGGTAAAAGTAGGTAAGTAGCTTAATTACTAGAGCCGTCTGTAATGGCGGACTTCAATAATTAAGCTACTTACTGGCAGCGGCGACTTCTATTTGCAGGCGCTTTTTTTTCATTAACCAGGCAAACGTACCGAGCGGCATGACGTTTGTCACGGTCGTCTTTATTTACCGGGGTGTTGCCGGTTCGATTGCCGTTGTTAGTCGAATTTTGTTTGAACTATGCTCATTGAGAACAGAAGGTTAACTATACCGCTGAGAGTTAGTGGTCATGGTGCTGTCACAAGTACTGTTGGGTAAACCCTAGATATCCAGCGTTTATTAAAGCAAAACGCACCAGCGCACACATATGCGACTAAATCCGTGCTGGTGGGAGGGTTATAGCGTTAGTTCTAAGTCATGTCATATGATTGTACCAAAATGTCGTTGTAACACGCATAACTTATCCACATAAGCCTTGTCTAGACATGAACTACAGGATAACGTTTGAGGCTGCGGTTAAAGAAAGTACCTATCATCAAATATGCTTACGTTGTGGGTCGACAAAGAAAACATTTGTCCAATATGGGTGTTAACATAAATCTGCTTTGATTTTATCACATTTTTGTTGATTGCACATTTGGTAATTTCCCAAAAATACTACCCTCAGTACATTTAATCGCGTTTTGATTTTATGAATTTATATTGTAACACACACAAATGAAAATTAACTGTATTTATTACATAAGGGAATGCCAATGATTTGCGTACGTACTTTGTACTACATATCGATAATATGCGAGGGCTCTACCTGCCCAGTTCTGCGTGGTGGCAGTTCTACGGGCGAGGTGGGTGGACTATCAGCCAATCTAAATAAACGTATATTGGCGACACAATGTGCGAGGGCAAACGATTTCTGTGTGGGCCTCTCGGCTATGAGGATGTACATAATTATGGAGAACTTTTGTCAGAGACGTTTAAATACACGCGAAAACTAAACACAAGTCAGTCATTATGCAAGCAGCACTATTGACCTACTCTTTCACAACCTTGTCGATGGCGAAGTTAAAAACTTCGATGCTCTCTAGGTGGCTGCAAGCAAAACCTACCAGTATCAGCAGTTGTAAGTACTCTTAATATTCGAGAGAAACTTAAGAAAGAAAATGATCAGTTATATATATAAATTACCGAAGTAAAACCAGGAGAGGCAGATCTACAGTTGCTGGATAGAGTTAGATTTTTTCTTCATGAAACGGGTCTTGGAATCAGCTAATTCTTGCAGGAATAGAATAGTCCATATCTTGGGAGGATAACTCGAAGATTGGCACATGATGGGGGTTACTTATACAATTTCGCAGGTTATGGCGCGAATCGCGAAGAACGACAGAAAAATACACAATACAATTATGTTTGGTTTATCGACGGAACTGCGTTTTCACAATGCTTAAATTCTTGTTAAAATAATAGATAACAGGAGTGTTCCAGTGTACACATTTGCACAATTATGCACACTTATTTCTCACATTTACACCAATTTACACAAACACACATACGTATATATAGAATTGAAAAAAATTAAGTTAACGAATCTACAATTACTGAATGAAATTTGATTCTCTACATTAGCAGATTACTAAGTAAACACGCGTTTGCAGCCCACGGGGGATCATTACATGTTATAAAGCACCGAACGAGTCCTCTATCCCCAAGAGTGTTGCGGGTGCGCGAGGTGTTTACACCAGTGCGACAGATACGATTACCAGTTCAGTCAATAGACAAACTGGCAAGACGACAGCAGATCCAGTGATGTAAAAGAAACACTAGTTGTTCCTAATCTCTCTCTCTCTATATATATATATATATATATACGAGGGCGGATTGAAAAGTTCTAATACATGGTCGAGCATGATGGTTTAGTGGCAAAGCCTTTGCCTTGCATTCAGGAGGCGTCGGTTCGAGACTCCAACCGGCCACTTTGAAATTGTTTTTCGTGGTTCCCAATCTAGCCCGAGTAGACTAAAAAATATCGTACACAGGCATTAGCCTTACGAAGCAATTCAAAACATATTTATTAGTTAAATGCTGGCTTAGGCGGCTAACGCACCGTGCGAAACGGGGCGTTGCCATGGCAACCATGGTTGGCAAAACAATCGCAAATTCGAGCCCCGGCTTTTCTGGTTGTATTTGTTGGACGTGGTCGTCATTGCCCTGCTGCTACATACCTCTGCTGGAAAAAGCCTATATAAATCCAGTACGAGAACGCGATGACGATATATACTTTTTGGCTGATACCCTCAGCCAAGATTTAACGTCTATGGGACTGCTTTTCGCATTGCTTCATAAACGGGCGATGACGATAGACGCATTTAGACGATATCATGGCACAGGCAACTAAGCCCATTACGAGCGTCTAAAATTTGGTCGTCGGAGCGTTAAAAAATGTTTAATATATATTTTATTAATATTTCAAAATGTTTTTGTTTATTTGAAATAGCTACCTCCCCCTGCAATGCACATGCGCCACTTTCGGCTCGCACTACTCGAAACGACCTCAACTTTCGCAATAATACTCCTTATTGATTAAAGAATCAGGTTGCAAGTACCCAGGGAAGATTATTACCATCGTTGTCGAAAAAACAGTCAAATAAACCTTAGCGTTGAATCTGCTTTATCTGTATTTCTTCAATCGATTCTCTCTCCTTGGAAGCACAACTGGGAAGATAGGGATTTGGTCTCAATGTCGCAACCATATTGCCATGACTCGCCTCCTATCATCGTACTCTGAAGCAATCCAGAGTTTTCTGGTACCGCCTGAATGTTCAATTCGAACATTTCCCGGCGGGCGTTCATTTGCTGGGAATGCAATCATTTTGGGAACGAACTTCACCGCCAGCTTTTTGACGCGTCAAATATCAGTCACGACTGTTACAACTGATTCATAAGATGTTTCCGATTCCTCAGCTATCTCCCTGATAGTAATTTGGCTGTCTTTGAGTACATTACCATGCTTTTTTGACGTTTTCTTCTGCTCCAAAGGCCTTCCAAAACGGTAGCCACACAACTAACTCCATCTATTTGCCCCGTTTTTGTTTCATTGAATGACCCTCTCGAAGTCAAACGCGGCCGTTTCGCGTGCCCAACTAGAATTCTTTGGCTGAGCCCGTTTCGTCAACTCTTTCAGCTAGACTCTTTCGAGCGTCGTCAGAGGGCGCCACGTGTCTCTTGTAAGCCCGGACCAAGAAGCGATCTCACTTCCCGGCTTGTTCTATTCCTATTTTTGGAGTGACAGCTGCAAGTTACTAGGTCGCGTTGTTTATCATGCCTGTTGTGTGGGCGTGACAGCAGTTGTTTCTGCAGAATACAGATCAGGCAATAGTAGGTTAAATGTTGCTCTTTCATGGACTAATCAATCCGGCTAGCGTTGTCCGTCTAGGGTGCCTAGATTTTGGACCAGATGACTGGATGGTGACCTGGTGTGACTTCTGGTGACACGTAACTGTTCCGAGTTTTCTAGTCGGTCCGTTGTGGTGTTTCTACTGTGAGTCAAAGTCAATTAGTTTTGACGAGATAAAAACGTCTGCTTTTGACAGGGGAGCGCCAGGGTTAGAGACGCTGGTCATTTCTCATCCATAGGTGGGACAGCTGTTCGATCTCCGCGCACGTGTCTGGGTAAAATACCGGTACGCTTTGGTCGATTTTCAAACATGTGAGTTAGTTTCATGTATGTTTTGGCGTTATGCAAACAAGCGCCTATAAAACTACAATCGCTTATGGAGAATCGCAGTTTCTCACTTCTAGAACAATGGTTGAACAATCCTATCGCCAACAGTGTTCCAAGCTGTTAATGCAAATTGACCAAAGACCGGCACTCTGTGGAAAGAAGGCCTTGGCTGTAAGCGACCTGTAACTAATTTATTGCATTTGGCATCGGTGTTATCAGCATAGGTATATTGTCCGTTCGTATTTGTAAAGAGACCTAGTTATATCGCTGAGGCTAATATGACTAGGTCTCCTTACAACAATATACGTATTGAAATGTTCGTTTTCTTAATGAATATATATATATATATATATATATATATATATATATATAAGATAGAGAAATATTCCTTTTGCACATGTTCTCGGGAGACAATTATTACTCCATTTGTTTCTGAATAAAAAGTGACTGACTTAAATAAAGAAAAGTTAAAAAAAGAGAACATATATATATATATATATATATATATATATATATATAATAGTCAAGGCGCAATTTAAAAAGTGCATTATAGATGTTCGTATTCGTTTGTAAGAAGTGTTTAAATGTTTTCTTAATAAATGTTAAGGTTTAAAAAACGTATATATATATATATATATATATATATATACATTAATAGTCAAGTATATTAATGCCTAAATGTAACTGTAGTATGTTACATTCAATTAATGTAGGCATTTTGTAATATAATCAGGAAGCCAGCAGAGCATGATGAACCTGGCTTAAGCGTTCACTCCTCGCAATTGTAATAACTGAATAGAAACACTGCTAATGCTATAATGTTGTTTGTTATTGCTGCTACTAGAAAAGAGTAGAGATTCATAATTGTATTAAATGTTTGTTGTGGTTGTGCGCGTTGCTATTGTTGCTGTCGTTATTGTTGTTGTTGTTGCTGTTGTTGTCGTTATTGCTGCTGTTGTTGTTGTTGTTGTTGTTGCTGCTGTGAGTTGTTCCCTGTGATTGAGATGATTTCCGCGTCCTCATTGTAGTTGCCTGTTGAGGTCGTCCGCTGTGTCGCGCTGCTGGAAGCACAACGCACATCAGGGAGGCACGAAGCTGTTAGCACGACGAAACCGCCATATTCGACGTACTCGCCATAGTCAACAGCAGCACACCGACCTTTCTCGTTCATTGTCTGTCTGCCGCCACCGCCGACGCCGACGCCCGTACTCGAGAAGAGTAACGATACCAAAAGAGTAGCCGAGCTGTTGTTGCTGCTGCTGCTGCTGGTGGTCGCGAATGGACATACATACGCGCATCGCGTCCATCGCTGATATCCATCCGTGCGTACTCCAGCCCCTCCGTCCGTCCTTCCGCCTGTCCATCCACCGGCTCGTTAGCTGTGACAACAACCAACCAACCGACCAGCCAGCCAGTCAACTGTCCAGCATTCAATGCGATACGATGATAGTATCTGCAGGGGAGAGGATGCTTAGCAAGAATACGACAACAGGCACAGAGTACCTCGCATCGCGCACGGTTGCAGCAGCCGAGGCGGCGACGACGGCGGCGTCAACATCATCATCATCATCATTATCGTCAGCAGCAGCAGCGGCATCATAATCTTCATCATTGTCAGCATTTTATCATCATCCTAATCATTATTGTCAGCATTATCATCATCGTCAGCATTACTATCATCGTTATCATCAACAGCAGCAGCAGCAGCAGCAGCAGCAGCAACAACACCACGAGACTACTACCATCTACTGTTACGACACACACAGAGCAAGCCATTGTAGATGGCAGGTGTGAATCCATGAATAAGTACTACGACAACAAACTACACCTATGCGAATGACCACTACACCTAAGCGAACTATTACTACTACTTACTACTTCGACTACTACTACTACTACTGCTACTACTCAACTCTTACTTCTAGTACTGAAAGTACCATCATTGCTCTTCCGACCCGGCCATCGTGGTGGACAGTGCTCCGTCGATCGTTGCCAGTGTAGGCTGACCTGTCCGCCCCGGCTACAGATCGTCGTAGTGAGAGGGCTTGCGTGGACCGAGTTGGCACGCTACGGCGAGACGACACGCTGTGACAGAGCTGCTAACACTCAGCACGCACAACTGTTCGTCGGCGTAACAACAGCGGTAGTCGAAGCAGCCAACAGGACAGCCAACAGGACAGTAGCGATCGGTGTTATTGTTGTGGTTGTTGTTGTCGCAGCATAGTACCAGTGGGATTGTGGTACAGTACCGTCGTCACTCCTGTTCGATTGGTACTGCTGGTACTGGTGTTAATACTCGGACCCCGCCGCTGCTGCTACTATTGCCACCAGCCGTACCATGGAGCAGCTCAGCGGAGAGCTTCGCGCACGCGTCGAAGATTGGCTACGCTGGGACAAAGTAAGTGTGCCAGATAACTTCCAGAGGCGCTAGTGTTGCCTCAGTGTATATCATAGAAACGTAGCAAAGCTGTTATATATATATATATATATATAGTTCTGTTAAATTCGGATTCATTTATTGTATGTATGTGAGATCACAATGACCGCCTTATGTACACATACATCGGATGAAAGAATGAAAACGTCACACATTCTCTAGATTCGATCGTGCCAGTTTGGCTGAGTTCCACGCACACTACCCGTTAAAACCCCCGACGAAGCGGCATTACCCCCCTGAAAATCGAGCGAAAGTCTCTAGTGTAGGCATTCGACAGCTCTGGTAGCTCCTGCCGAACGATTGAACGTCGATATATACATATAATGTATCTCTCATTATAGATGTTATATACAAACTTGATCGAATACAATACCGGAAAGACCCGCGTCACTTTTTTGTCCTGGTAAATCCTATCGCAAATCACGGGGTACACATCAAGCCGATTGTTCCGTGAGTTCGAGGTAGTTGTGCCGAATCTTATGAAGGGACTTGGAATCCAGGCAAAAGTATACCTTGACCATACGTATGTTTTGCGTGAATCGCAGCCTTCCGACGAGCTACGTTTTTGTGATACATTGTTGTTTTATAGACGTTTTTCACGGGATTCGTCGTAAAGATAAAAATATTTTGTTCCGTCCACACACATTCCCCACAAATGTGGGCTTCATCCCCATTGGTCGATTTGAACTCTTCGAAATCATCAACTTCAAGTGTTCCACTCACATATCGACAAAGATGACGCTACATCTGCCAGTAAGTTTGATTCCTAACTCACTAATTTGAAACGCTTTCCCAGATCCCCACGTGTATAACATTAATAAACGCGCGTATTTTTATAATATTAAAATTTAAAAAAAGGCTAATAAAAATATTAATCTGCTAGTCTGGGTCCGTTTAAATCAAATATATCTCTTATCAGTTTTACCAGAGGTGACCATGACTTGCATATGTGTTTGTGTATGAGGGCTACTACATAGACATGTGCGCACTATTTACACTACACACAATTTGCTATCGGCAGGAAAGGCAATACTTTCGTGAGCATTTGCTGTTAGCATTGTGGCTGTCGGTGTCTGGAGCGAGCAATTCATATGAGGTGTTGAAGCACACAAGTGTGATTTCGAATGCTGTAAGAAATAGATTAGCACTGAGTACTCTGTGCCAGCAATGCATCTCTAGTCAAGCTTCGAAGCTTTGTCACGCTTCGATGACTTCTATCGCCAACTAGCTATTCGGCTACTCAATATATCTATATATATATGTATATGCGACGACACGGCGCGGAAACTACTGGGACCTTGATGATGAGTTGTGGATTTCATCCCAACACAGCACATAGTGTACAGATGCTAAAGACTTGTTTCTTGTGCAACGCTTTACTTTTTTTTTAAATAGAGTACGTTTACTTTGAGGATACTATATATATATACGACATGTACGACCTGGGTAAATTTTTAATATTTATCTTTATATATATTTATGGATAGATGTTGCCGCCTAAGTGCCTCTGATACAAAAGGGTGACAGGTGTGGTTTCGGTATATATATATATATATATATATATATATATATATGACGGTGTAAGTTTTATGCGCAAGGAATTGATATGTCATTAACTTCAGACGTAAAGGTAATTGATTGAAAATGTGGCTAATGTGTACGTTGGCTATAGAATCGATGTTTATAGTACATATGCATGCTTAACGTTGTGTAATGAGTTTGAACAATAACACGAATACTATAGATACCATGTTCAGTGTGCGATGTTGCGTGCAGGCTTAACTATACAAACATACGGGTAAGCTACACCTTCATCCAATTACGCTTACGTCTTAGGTTCTTGACATATCGATTTTATGCGCGATTTTGTATATGCCTGTAGCAGTCGGTAGTGGCTGTCCTTGCCGCTGCTAGTATAGTTGATAGATCAATTCCAAGATGCAGTATAGTTGATAGATCAATTCCAACATGCAGTATAGTTGATAGATCAATTCCAAGATGCAGTATAGTTGATAGATCAATTCCAAGATGCAGTATAGTTGATAGATCAATTCGTTTTTCAAGAGCCCCCTCTTTCCAACGGCAGTTTGACGAATAGCGGCAACGTTTGGAATGCGACTGTTTGTGCCATTGCCAACCGAGTGCCGAGTAGAGCTGGCCAACGCGCGCAGCGGGAGCCTGTCGGGGCCCACTGTAAAGAGGCCGCCGGCCCAGACAGGGAACTACTATCTCTAACCACTCCTAGCCGCTCGTGTATCTTTCGGAGCGTGCAGTCTAGCGCTACGCAAGCTCGTTATCGGCTCAAGCGCGTCAACGTAGACAACTTGCGAGCACCTGCCCTAACTGACAGACCTTACTGAACAATCGCCGCCTATGGAAAGAACTTGGCCGTGAACTAACGAATTAGTTAACAATTAGTCAATGAGCAAAATTACCAAGCGGTTCTTTGCATTTTAGGAGCATTTGTGGTCTTCAATATACACGCGATGAGTTGTGCATACACAGATGTACGAAGAGACGACAGTGCATAATTATCTCTCATGATTGATAATATAGCTCTTTATTAGCACCTTTGCTGGGCAAATTATATTTGCCTTACACTCATGCATATATATACACCTCTAGACAAATTAAATATATATATATACTGTTTTTCTGATCTACCGCTTTGCTAGCTTCACCATCGGTACACCGCATGACATCTGTTTCATACGCTCTAATTCCTTAAGCATCGACATCCATCTTGTAGTTCACTAAAACTCCCCTCGCTGCGTAGGACGTGATAAAGTCCGTAGGCCGCAAAGGCTCTTGTTATTAACTGTATTATGCATAATAATAATAATAATAATACAATCGAACTGTGACCGCAGACGAACACCTACGCCTCTATGTGTGCACGCGTGTGTCCGAGCGGACTATACGCGTTTGCTTGGAAAGTGTTGAGAGTCGGCATCACGTAGAAGCCGAATCATACACCTCAAGTATCTTCAACGACGAGTTCGTTGTCTCGTTTCTTTTTTTCTTCTTATTCACAAGTTACGTTGCATGTTTAAGACGTCGCGTTTAGTTACCCCTCACGGCCAGCGCGGCACGTGTAAGAAGCAGCGAGGTCGGCTGTGGCGAGGTCGCCCCGCGCGGCAGACACGCTGGTCCTGGTCCTGGTAGACAAGTACTTCCTCGGCCGGTCTACATCGGTCTCCGGCAAACTCGTACACTTTACACGTAGGGGAGTACACGATCATCTAGGAGTCACTCGTCATCACGGTGTCCAACAGCGTTAAGAGTGCGCCACGACTGTCAGCGGTGTGGCCTCTTGTTGTTAGTCTCGTAGGAAGAGAGGACTTGACACACAAGTCGGTCGAGTGCATGAGGTTGCATGAGGTTGCATACAGTTTGGCGACGTCTCACGATCGTGCGCAGATAATGAATGGATTGACGCGAAACGCAGAGGAGAAGGAGAGACAGATACATTAATAACGAAGACAGACCGATAAGAAAAAGCAGGTCTACTTTGGCGAATGAGTAACAACAACAACGACAACAACAACAACAACAACAATAGCAGCAACAACAATAACAACAACAACAACAACAAGGATAACGACGACAACAACATTCGTTTTTGTTGGGTAGCTGGGTGACGGGTGGCATAATAGACAGGTCATCGTCATCAAGATGCTGGTGCTGATGATGATGATAATGATGATGATGGTAATGATAATGATGATGATGATGAGGATGCTGATGCTGATGGTGGAGGCGGTGGGGGTAGTGGCTGCGGCAGCGGATGCGCCCCTGGAAGCGGAGGCGGCAGTAACATCAACGCGTTGGCCGTGGCCCGTGCCCATTCTCGGCACGTTCGTTGGCCCCGAATCCCAAGTCAACAATCACTGACTCTCGATCTATCATCGCCTATTTATCATCTATCTTGAAATGTCTACCGGGCGACATCTACGAGATGGTTATCGCTGTGCCATCCACCGTCGGCCCCGTGGCCTCCACTATTGCCAAGCGCCTGCCTCGATTCGAATCGCCATAACTGTGCGAGAGGCGGCCGGCCACTTCTTAACTAGACAGCCGGGCTCTTAAGGCAAGCTTCTTTCGTATATTTTTAGTTTGGGGCGAGTGGCAATCATAGGTAATCATATTACCAGCAGCAGCTGCGGCAGCAGCTACTGATTTAGCGGTGCCGTTGTCATCCTGGTCTGGAGGGCTTCCCCGGTACGACGACCACGTATGAAGAAGAATATCAAGAAGAAGTATTTGTTGACCCTATTATCAGTGTTAGGCGTTGTGGTGTTGCAGGCTATAGAGTCAGCGGCCGTGCTGCCACAACGGACTGTTGGAGAAACCATAGGTAGCTAAGCATGTCTGGCTTCTTATAGGCGACTTTGAAATTATTTGCAAATCGTCGCATAGGTTCCACTGTTATAATAAACGGCACAGATACATGCAAAGACGCGCATAGACACATGCAGGCATTCTGCGCGTCGAGGGTCAAAGACCGGTGAGGAGGACAAGGAGCGGGGAATAATAAAAGTGGATGCAAAGATCCTAACGGCGATCAGAATAATGACGGGGACCCGACGCGTGTCCGAACCGCCGATGATCGATTCATGTACAAAAAAGCAGGCCAAAAGGTATTTAATTCCACTTTCAAGAATCGAAAGATCGTGTCGGGGCTGTTCCCTCCAATGCTTTTCCAGCGACGACAGCCGCTCACTTGTAGGACAGGAGAGGAGAAAACGTTAAAGTGGTAGTGGAAGAGCGCGAAAGGAAAGCAATTCACCAATTTTGCCAATGCGACCGGTGTCTTGTGTGTAGGAGCATTGCCCCGATAAAACAGGACAATATTTTTCTACAAACCTAGCCGTTTCTTGGGAGTTATGGCTGCAAATGGTCCAACAGTTCTGCATAATATTCTCCTGTAATTTCTTATACACACCATAATTAATTTATTCAATGTAATCAATCATTCACGGTAGGAACGTTATATATATATATATAATATATATATATATATATATATATATATATATATATATATATATATATATATATGTTATTCCCCGCCAGACTAGAGCCATATTGGTCCCCAAAAAACCGTAACCTTTACCTCTTCGGTCAATACCGTTGTCCGCATCCTCTTTGGAGGTCCTTCATCAGGTGCACACAATTGGCAAGATGTTTCTTGGAGCTCGAGAATGTAGTGATGGGCTTAACTTTCGTCGACGGTCACGAAATTGCACCAATATTCCGACGGATTTTATCGACATTTAGCCAAATCGCGCGGAAACACGCATGTCTTCTGAGTCTTGTTCGTCTTCAAGTTTTCGTGCAGCATAGAATGCATATTACCCAAGCTTATCACCAAAGGTCTACTCTATCTTCCTAATATCTACTCGTCCATCCGCACCAAAGATTTTCCACACTTTCCTCATTAGTAGCCGTCTTCAGTCGCCCAAAACGGTTTCTTTCATTTTCCAAAATTACGCCGATATATTGCACGGGAAAAGCGGTCAAAACGAAATTGTATCGGCCAATGACTATAGTATTTTGAGTGCCAGCAGTCGAAGAGTTGCCCTTCATATGGCGATGAGAGCGCGTAAATATTCAAATTCCTAATAGCTTATTATAAAAACTTTCTTCTGAGTCTTGTTCACCTTCAAGTTTTCATGCAGCATAGAATGCATATTACCCAAGCTTATCACCAAAGGTCTACTCTATCTTCCTAATATCTACTCGTCCATCCGCACCAAAGATTTTCTACACTTTCCTCATTAGTAGCCGTCTTCAGTCGCCCAAAACGGTTTCTTTCATTTTCCAAAATTACGCCGATATATTGCACGGGAAAAGCGGTCAAAACGAAATTGTATCGGCCAATGACTATAGTATTTTGAGTGCCAGCAGTCGAAGAGTTGCCCTTCATATGGCGATGAGAGCGCGTAAATATTCAAATTCCTAATAGCTTATTATAAAAACTTTCTTCTGAGTCTTGTTCACCTTCAAGTTTTCATGCAGCATAGAATGCATATTACCCAAGCTTATCACCAAAGGTCTACGCGATCTTCCTAATATCTACTCGGCCATTCGCACCAAATATTTTCCACACTGTTTTCCACGCTTTCCTCATTAGTAGCCGTCTTGAGTCGGCCAAAACTGTTTCTTTCATTTTCCAAAGTTATGCCGATATATTGCACGGGAAAAGCGGCCAAAACGAAAGTGTATCGTCTAATCACCATAGTATTTTGACTGCCTGCAGTCGAAGAGTTGCCCCTTCAAATGGCGATAAGAGCGCGTAAAAATCCAAATTCCAAATAGCTCATTATAAAAACTTTCTGGACTACCTCATATATAAATATATATATATATATATATATATATATATATATAGAGAGAGAGAGAGAGCGAGAGAGCGAGAGAGCGAGAGAGCGAGAGAGAAAGAGGGGTGGGTAGAAACGAGTGCCAAATATATTGCGTAGCTCGGCATCTGGCAGCCATTAGACCGAATAGCAGCACCATATAACGATATCAACAATCCTTCTTAGCGCACATTACAACAGTCACGAATTCAATCACAGCAAGCGTTCTTGCGACTTTTAGTACGATAGTAGTTTCACTTGAGGGCTAATAATCTCAGTCGCCGCAGTTTTAAAACATGACAATCTTATATAATCTTTCACGGTGTTGCGGCGCGGCATTGTCTTTGTCGTCGTCGTCGTTGTTGGTGTTGCTTATATAGCATGTTGTAACAAAAAACGAAATCCTCAAAGCCGTCGCTAGGGGAGACTGGCTTGTACAAGCAAGCCGGCAATGCCCCAGACCGGCGGGCACGAGTCGAAAACGATACGGTATTGAGGATTATCTGGACGAGAGGAAGTTTCTCGTTACAATACAGACATTGACGGTTTCAATTCCCAAAGCGACAATGTGAAACACTCACGCACCGTGCATGTTCTCAGACAGGGTCGTGCCAAGATATACGGTCGTGTTTGTTGATCATGTAGGGAAGGCACTCGTTTTCCAAACTATATAGACTGCGCGTAGAAAACGCATAGCTACAGCGTTAGCAGAGTATGGGCGGTGTAATACGAGTATATTGTTTCGTAAAAAAAGGGGTTGAGAACGCAGAAGAAACGAAGAAGAACCACTCAATACCACATACATATCGTGACACGCACTAAGCGACAATGGAATTGTTGGCAGCGCTTTAAAAAAACAATCCAGAATTCTCTTAAATAAGGCATTTTTGCGATTCAATGACTTTGTGGAATCAATTTTGTTCAGTTAAGCTAGATATCAGTCAGCTACGTGGCATTCATCTGGGGTGGTTTTAAGATGTAATTTTATATTCAATATATGGCAGGAAACAAATTGATTTACTGTATGATGATGGGCGTATAGTATCTCGTTATGTAAGACCCTCTCTTAAGGAAATACAAACATTGTATTAGCTTATGCTATGGGTCCGCTGAAGTTGGCTTTATTTTATTCTTATCCTAATAGTTAAGCTGTCAAGTGGTAGTCGTAGCCGAATAGAAGTGATGCAACTGCTATATTGTCGTAGCAGAGGTAAAACTGAAAGTCGTTATGAAGGAGTGGTGATGATGTACCTATATAGTGTGTAGTGTAACGTGTGCGTGTATGTGGCATCTGATTTGTAGAATGCAAAGACCCGGTCCGCAGTCGAGGCGCTGGTGGCTGCCGGAGACGTGGAACAGCTTCGGGCGGTCATGCTCAAACGAATGACGTTTGGCACTGCCGGGCTTCGCGGCGTCATGCGCGAGGGTTTTGCCTGCATGAACGACCTCGTCATTGTGCAAACTTCACAGGGACTCGCGAAGTACGTGCTGAAGACCATCAGCGACGCCCGCAAGAAGGGCGTCGTCATTAGCTTCGATGGGCGTCACAATTCCAGCAGGTACAGTATCATGCTTAATGCCTAGTACTAATTCATCTAGTGTTGTGCATAATGCACAAAGCTAGATGGAGGACAGTGTAGACAGAAGAAAAATCATGTAATTCTATGATGTGTAGCATCTCTGAATGATGAACGAGTTAACTCATATGCTTAGGGTTAAGAGTCAAATTTGCCTGCCCTCTACGACCACAGTTACAGAAATATTATGCACAATTAATTCTTTGATTTGCAGCGACAAACAATGCAGCAGCAGTACCATATTTATTTAAGCTTCGTTCAGTTATTACGTTTAAAACTACTAAGAGAAACTAGACTAATCTAGCTTACTTAGTGGTAAACAGCTCTTGTTTCGTGTGATCTGGATCGCTTACGCCCGAAATCAATTGTACGTGACTACAGCACTCATAGCCACTTGTACTCACAGTAATACAGTTTAAATAATAATTGAAGATAACACTGCCAATAGAAATATTGCCACGACTATACTCGCAAATCATAACAGTTCGTTCTGGCAACGTATTAAATTTTATTTTGCTAAAGCCATGAACATTTGAACGTCTAACACTTTGAGGCTAGATGAAATGTTCACCGAGCTTAGTTGTCGTCGGGCGGTTATCCGAATTGGTTTCTTTCTTAGTACCGCTAACCCCATAGAGTGTGAGAACCACTTGCGGCCTGCCGCTTTATATATATATATATATATAATATATATATATATATATATATATATATATATATATATATATATATATATATATATATATATATATATTATATATTATTGTTATGAGCAACCCGTGCTTATATTAGGTTGTATCTGTTACATGATACTGAGAAAATATATTGCTGCTATGTACATGCAGCCCTTACAAGATTTTAAATAAATATATGTATATAGAAAGTTGATCTTCGCGTCGATATTAGTGTAAGCCCTCTCAAAAAGCACTCGAAAAGGCTACGGCAAGCGGCTTGAAGGCTTCAAATTGAGTACCTATCTCCGCTACACCATGTTGTGGATAGACTGCGCCATTTGTCTGGCCATATGCTCCCAGCTCGCTTTGGCGACCTGGCGAACCTTTTCGACGAACTCGTCCCAACTGTCCTGAACCTGTTGCGAGAACTGGACGAGGGTAGGGTCGGTTTCGGTGAGGGGATGCGGAGCCGGCGGCGGTAGCAGCGCGTTGTGCATCGGTGACATCCGAGTGAAACTGTTAATAGCCTTTGCTCGCGGTGACAACTGTGATCCTGCTAAGCCTGTTGAACACATAAAACAACCACATCAGAGAACTGTATTTTACAGTACGTTGGTCGATTCACTAAGCTACCTACCGACAGTCTGCCTGTAGCCAGATGAACGACATTGAGTTATTGGAGTGAGCAGATAGATGTGCCCGTAATTTATCCATGTTTATGCTTCTGTGCACCATGTTTAGCATTTGTTTTTGATATATTTGATCAAACGTGGCATACACATGGTAGATCGTTTTGAACGTTGCAGGCTCAGCAAGTGGGCTGTTGTCAAATTCTAGAATGGGCGGTAATTTCGATTCGGATATATTGCGCACGTTTAGGCAGAAGGAGAATGAGTAATGCACATTGATGAGCTTTAAGTATGTGAACTGCAATTCCAAACCGAATTAATGTCACGCGTCGTTTTTGACGACATGCAGGCAACACAAATTGTAAATGTACGCGTACCTTTGTAGAACAGACATACACGATCATTTCCGACGTGCTCGACGTCCACAAATCCTTCACGGTGGACCTCTTCGAAGAACTCCTCCGAGGACCCGCCGCCAGCCGTCGTTAAGGGCAGTTCGGTTGTCGCCGCTGCGCTTGTCGTGGTCGTAGTGGTTGTGGTTGTGGGGGGTGCTGCTGCTGCTGGAGCTGAGGCGACCTTCTCCGGCCCGCTGACAACCTACCGTCCGCTGGAAGCCATCTGAGGAGTTGGTGTTAGCCCCACCCAGAGCCATGCGGATCATATCAAATAGCACACGTCGATGGAGCTGGCGCACCGCAGAGTCCTGAATGGACTCGTTCTCCTTGAGTTCCTCGAGCAGTTGGGGGAGCAATGCGGGCAGCACGGGCATTGCCTTTCCCATAGCCGAATGAGCACCGAAGTCTGTTCGCTTTTCTGTACGGGTGGGACGGACGGAGCTTGGCCGGCGAGTTGTTGTCGTTGTCGTCGTCGTCGATGTCGTCGTTGTCGAGGTTGTTGTCGGCCTTGAGGTTCTCGTTGACAAGGCGGCGCCTGATCGTACTCCCATTCCCGCTGCACCAGCTGTCGGTGTCGCCAAAGACGGTGTTCTTGATGCGGTCGTTGGCCTGCTCGTCTGTTTTCTGCGCTCGACAAGCGTTTGGCCCAACATATTCCAGAGCCGCTCGTGGTCGAGAGTGGGCGCAGTCGTGGGCATCGGCTGGGCCGGCCTTGGCGGCAGGGGTGGCGAATGCCGTTGGGAAGACGTTGAGGCTGCGGCAGCATTAGCAGCAGCAGCGGCATTGGCGGCGTTCGTCAATCGGTTGTAGATGTGGGGAAAGAGGGCGGCCAGACTCTGCTCGTCGAGGCGGTCTTCGATGTGCGCCGACCGGCCAACGCTGATAGGTTTTGCCGTCACCGAGATCTCTGGGCTGAACGCTCGACCGGCGCGGAATGTCTCCGAAGGCGGCGATATGTCCCTGGCCAGCGGTCCTTTTCTGTCGAGAACGGTCACCTGGGCCGACAGCGTGCTAGTCAGCTCGGCCGGCAGCGAGGTGCGGGGTAACACGGCCTTCGGGCTGACCGTCGTCGTCGTCATCGTTACACCGGCCATGGCCCTCACGGAGGTGGGCAGAAGCAGCAACAGCAGTGGCGGCAACAAGGAGCAGAGCACAATCCGTCGCCACATGGCTCGTTCGTCTGTCTTAACTAAACTGACTTCTGCGATAAGCCCTTCGGCAAGGGAGGACGTTCTTCAGAGGTTGGCGGTTTAATCCACGGGCGACAGCTGGGCCAGCTGGGTTCCTCCGTAACCTCGTCTGCAACCTATGTTAGCTTAACTTACACGATTTCAGACTTAACTCCCAGCCACTGCGACACATTTACGGATATGTTCATCGGTAACTGTGTGTGCGTAGTACCGCTAGAGCTCTAATAAATGACTAGTGCCCCGTCGTTGCGGAAAGGGCGCAAAGGAAATAGTGAGAAGGATATGGGACACCCGGATTGCCGACACTTTTCACGCTTGACGTGCCGGTATTTCCTCTTCGCGGTTCCACCAGCTGCTCCCTTTGCTGCGACGCCAGGTCCGCCTGGCACAGGCTATTTCCCGGCCCCTTATCGTGAGTAGGACCACCGGCGTCTAGCTACCATCATGGCGTCCTTCGCTGGCAGGCGGAATCCTAACGCCGGCTTCTATGGTGGAGCTTCCTAGGTCCGCTTGTCCACGCGTCCACACATTCATGAACACAGACCAATAGACAGATGGGCAGGCTACGGTCTGAAGCCGACGTCGGCGCACCACGTCCGCATATTGTTTTGTCGATTCGAATTGGCTAGGTTCGTCGTCGGGCCACTACTG
Organism: Dermanyssus gallinae; assembly: GCA_003439945.1. NCBI lineage: Eukaryota > Metazoa > Arthropoda > Arachnida > Mesostigmata > Dermanyssidae > Dermanyssus > Dermanyssus gallinae. Next base: position 391,973 of record QVRM01006365.1, read on the forward strand.
GCCCAGATCGCAACTAGCAATGTGTGCCTTCGTAGGCTGCCCGAGTTTTTTGACGCGTCGCATCGACTGCGGACAGATACGCAGCTTAAGTCTGTGTCGGCCACGGCAACAGCAACAAGAACAACAGCAACAACAACAACAAGGAACCGTGAAAGAGCAACAACACCTAGACAACACCGGTAGTAGTAGTAGTGATGCACTGCCATAATAAACAAAAGCAACAACAACAACAACGACTACAGCAACAATAAAAATGGACGCTCTGTAGTGGCGTCCCGGTAACGGCGGTGGGGTGGCGGAGACGCGGAGCGAATGGAGATGAGGATTGAGGCGCGAACACTAATGGGCTGTAATTATTACACGACAACAACATTAGTCTCGCTAACAGGCGACCGAGAATCTTCCGGGCATTGTGCTGTGATGGTCACTGGTATTACCGTCACCACCACCACCATCACCACCACCACTGCTGACGCATTTGCCTGTCGCTTTCGTCGTTGTTGTTGTTGTTGTCGTCGTTACTGCACCCTGATTCAGGTTGTTCGACCATAAACCCATGATGCGCTAAGTGTGGAAGTGTTAACTGATTAACTGGGAATAATGAGCTTGCAGAACAGTCAGACAGACGGGCGCCCGATCGATAGTTGCTTCCTCGTTCTGCTGCACGGCTCTTGCACATTAGACAGGAGACTGCTGGCCTAAGTGCGGCACTCGGGGTTGTGAATTCATGTCGAACAGGCGGAGTTTGTTCGTTGCGTCTCGATGAACGGATTATACAGGATGAGGCTTGTCAAACACATTTAGCACATACACAGTGTAACGACACGTGTTTTTTGTTTTCACATTAATGCATGTATACCCGCCTCATGATGTAGTTCTTGATAGAGGCACATGACAAACAAGTGAAGGGTTCGATAAAGGCCATCTAAGCGCGTTCTAAACCTTGCATGACGCAATCAAATTGCACTGTTTAAACTGCGCGGATGAAGCTTTGCAAGATTATTGAAAGAACATGTTAAGTGCAGGCACTGTGAAATGTCAGTTTGTATTCCCTCCACCGGTTTTCCATATTTTTTGCTGAGATTTCCAGACTGTCTAGGATACTTATAGTACATACGGGGGGGTCTTTAAGACCTCGGGGTAAATTATACAGCAACTTTAAATGACGTTTTAATATAAGAAAGAAGTTTTGACTAGCTGAATCGTGTGGTAGCTTAAGTTAAGGTTTGTAGTGATGCGAGCTCCCAGATTATACTTTAGAGCAGTTCTCGGGGAAGTAGTTTTATATTTTAAGTAGTTAAATTCATGGGGGTCCATATTTTAGTATGGAAAATTTTAATATGGACGGCAGCATATTTATTTGCCGGTCAACCACTAAATCCATCACGGAATGAGATTTCGGGAAATGCGCTGAGCTCGATATCCTTAGGTCGTCGCCATATTCAAAACGCTCTGCCTCGGGCACGTATATAATGTAAATATCTAGAAGAATACCTGAGGAGTGCGCAGGGAAGGACAATTCCGTTTTGAGGTGTGTCTGGTTAGAACATTCGCTTTGTTCGCTTTATTATATTATTGTAGTTTGGAGTCAGTGGAATTAAACTCAATAGATACGTGCATGTGGTAGTATGATAAGATTAGCCTAGACGAAAGTAGTTACTCATCCTGCATATATTGTGCATCGTGAATTAAGCAAGAGGCTAAAATAAAAATAGTCTAAAGGACCTACTGTGAAATATTACATGTGTAAATGCTCGTGTTATCCGATTTGTCAGGTTCGCTCTGCTGGCCTCTCAGGCGTTCCTGCAGCTTGAGATTCCAGTGCGTCTATTCAACGTCGTGACTCCGACGCCGTATGTTCCTTTCGCGATTACCGAGTACGGCTGTGCTGTAGGTGTCATGGTGACGGCATCACACAATCCCAAGGAAGATAATGGCTATAAGGTTCGTGCCCTGCTTTTATGCTTGGATTAAACTAGATGAAGTTGCAAGTTTAGCCTAACGACTCGGTGGGGTACTTTCCCCTCATACCCGTTCCAAAGTTACCTGTCGCTCAACATGCTTTTCACAGGTTGAAATCAAACTTCGCCTATGCTGTGACTATTACCAGTTATTGATTAATCGGTGTTTTTAGCGCGGGGCACATGCAATCGAACTCGTCCGATTAGACCTGTTATTATCAAGACAATTGGTATCTATAGCAGGGACGATAGCATTTTCAGAAATGCTTCTGTGGTTGACAATTGCATACTGCACGTGTGTCCTCCCGTCGCAATAGAACAGATATATTTCTATATGTATTTGTATATACAATTGATGTTATTTGTATATATATATATATGGTGGATGTATATACCCTCTTGTAAACATGAGTTTGATGTTCGTCATAAAGAAGTACCTGACACATAACTAGTCCAATATCGTAAATATGCAGATGACGTAAATATTTATTATACTGTTTGCTGGAGTAACTCCCATGCTGTTCTGCAAGCGGTCGACAGCATTGCTCGACAGTGTTCTAAATATAGCATGATTTTTCACCCGCCAATTGCGTTGTACTGAGAGATGCCGTTTTAATTTATAAACGGGTTGCCTGCCTGGCGGAGGATGGCTAAATGGGCGCAGGCAAATCCGAGCTTTTGGCAATTAGTTACGTTCTCCTTGGAGGAGCACGCATATATATATATATATATATATACAATCGGCAACTGGACCGAGAAACTTATTCGTCCGTGTCTTGCCGGGTGTCTGCCTATTGGTACTATAACGAATACTATAAAGCACCACAAGTAGTGCAACTGTTTTCTTTGTCACTAGGTGTTTTGGGAAAACGGAGCCCAAATACTATCGCCGTACGATGCCGGTATTCAGGCGAGTATCCTTGAAGAGCTCGAGCCGTGGCCACTTGCCTGGACAACGGACGGCGTACGCAAGAATCCCCTCTGCTCGGACCCGACCGAAGAGGTGAATGCCAAATACATGGCAGTCCTCGAGAAGCGAATGCTTGACAGGTACGTCATGTAAGCAGGGCTAGATAAACTGTTTAGGTATGCACTGATCGAGATCGGCACTAGATGGATCGAGCACGAACCGAAACCAAAACAAAACACAGATACATATCGGCTTGTCTTAATCATTCGTATTTAAGGACTCATTCTCGTTGCTATATATATACTCGTATATATATATATATATATATATATATATATATATATATATATATATATATATTATATATATATATATTTATATACACCGAACCATGGCGAACCTCGATAGGGGTGGGAGAGTAGCTGGTCCTGTCTGTTCGGGCTCGCGGGCACACCCGCAAGAGGTCCGCGTGTAACTACGCGGGCGGCGGGGGAGTGTAAGTAATAAAGCATTATAGCTACGCGTAACAACTTTAAAAAAATATATATATACTACCAGATTTTCTCATTATGTTATATGTATATATGTGAAATATACACCAGCGAATTTTCTAAGTTTGATAGACCAAAACATCCCATGCAGGGATCTTTTAGCATTCATTGTATGCGGATAGCTCCGATTTATTACGCTTATTCCAGTAAGAAGTTATTTCAGACTCTACTAAAAGGATATCAACTAAGACTATTCCCAGGACAGCTGACTTAGCGATCTCTAAAGCAAATTAACCCGTTAGAGTTTTGTTCTTATAGCAGGCTGCTCAGCGACGGTAAAAATTCGAGTAATACACTTACCCTGCCCGGGTGTTAAGATATAATAAATTAAATTAAAGTAATAGAGAATCATTGATTAAATCTTGTATCGGAACTAATATTACGTTAAACCAATGATAACACGTTTCCCTCACTTCCCGGGCATTCGCTCTGCTAACCATGTTAAGAATGCTAATGTTCTTCAAGTCCTTGATGGACATAGACGCTATAGGTATCTCTCATCCCATAGCTAATTATTTGTTGACATTGAAAAACATTATATGTATGACGTTTGTTGTTAGAACGTTGTCAATAAAATCAGCCTTTATCAAAGTTGTTTTAATAGATATGTATTTTTTCACTGAATAGAATTCAACGAGTGCATATATATATATATATATATATATATATATATAATTATTTCAATCAGTTGCTATTTTTCTTGCTGTTGTATTCCGTGTCTGGCTTCTCTATGCGCCATGCATGCAGGGAGATGAACGCGGCGTGCAAGACAATCTTCACGTTCACGTCTATGCACGGCGTGTCGCACGCTTACATGACGGAGGCCTTAAAGCGTTGCGGCTTCCAGGCCGCCTACCCAGTCAAGGAGCAAATGACTCCCGATCCGGATTTTCCCACAGTGAAGTTTCCCAACCCGGAGGAGGGCAAGAGTGCACTGGTTAGTTGTATAACTAGTGAATACATTCGCTAGCTGCTGCAGTACGCTCGTATCTGTGGTAGTGTGTATTTGTTAGTCTAGTGTGTATTTTTAGTTAACTATCATTGTAAGAAAACAAAATATTCGACACCTTAACTCCCACATGCCGAAAGAGTAGTAATAGGCATTGTTAAGAAACTCGTGATTGATTAACGACAGTTTCATGCTATACTTTGATGCCTGTCTACTTATGTTGCATACTTAAACAACATGAATAACAATAATGATGCGGGAATGTTTCTATATATATATATATATATATATATATATATATATATATATATAACAACGACAACCTATGTAGATGGACACACATATAGCAGATAAAATGTTTAACCGTCTATGCTCTAATTGTCGTCGTCTAAATTGAATTTTCCTTTCTCGCTCTCTCGCTCTCTGTTGGTCGAAGGATCTGGCGATAGCGACCGCGAACCGCAACAACAGTCGAGTTATTTTGGCCAACGACCCAGATGCGGATCGGCTCGCGGTCGCCGAGCGCGTGGGCACTTCGAACGAGTTCCGAGTCTTCACCGGCGACAATATCGGAGCGCTCCTCGGTAACCCATTCACTTTATGCGTTAACGCTTAGGGGATACCACCCTAAGCTATAATCTTGCTGAAAAGTATATAAAGTGTGAAAAAAAAATAATATATATATACAATTATTTCCATAAAGTTTTCTAGCAATATATATATATATATATATATATAATCCTGCGACCGTATATATTCTCGTATATATAATGCAAGATAGGTGCCAATTAAATCTATTAATAAAGAGGCATGTATATTAACATTTGCGTTGTCTGTAGGATGGTGGATGTGGCACACATTTAAGAGGAGGAATCCGACGGCTAAGCCGGGTGACGTATATATGATTGCCAGTACGGTTTCGTCGAAAATGCTTCGTTCTATCGCCAAGAAAGAGGGATTTAACTTTGAGGTAAAGTGCCTTGGACTTGCTTTGGCGGTACCATTTCTCATTCCGTACCTATGACTGGCGACAGTTTGAGAAGCGCCGATTCAATCACAAATGTATTACTATACTACCAATCCATGGTGAATAGACCTGAGACAATTTTTTGTTGCTTCATATGCAATCGACACATACGAAAGCCTGGGCCTAGTTTGTGGTCAGAACTATGTACTACGATTATGTACTACTAAAGATGATATGGAAGACCAATCTTATCGAGCAGCATATTTTTACTACCGCCAGGGACGAATTAGCTTCAAACCCCTCCTTGCCTCGCTGGTGGGAGAGCAGATATGTAGACGTGCAAATGCTCACATTCAAACAACCACACTAATGCATGCGCGCATACGACTCCAACGCAAAGCTTCGAGCTTTATAAATAAATAATGTTTATAAATAATTATATTTAGAGCGTTATAAATAAACGTTGTTTCCCGTTTTGGCTCGGCGTGACCCCAGGAAACTTTAACCGGCTTCAAGTGGATGGCGAACAAGGGTATCGAGTTGGCTAAACAAGGCAAGACAGTGCTATTCGCCTATGAAGAGGCAATCGGGTATATGTGTGGTACGGCAGTCTGGGACAAGGACGGGGTGTCTGCAGCAATGCACGTTGCGGAAATGGTCGCCTATCTCGACAAGAGTGGACTGGGAAGCCTGCAGGATCAGCTTTCCCGATTGTACACTGAGTACGGGTTGCACGTGAGCAATAACTCCTACTATCTGAATCATCGGCCCGAGATAACCACGAAGATGTTCAAACGCATCCGAAATTTCAGCGGACCCAACACGGTATAACGATCATTTTATTGATCTGCCAATTGAATGTAGCTATATTTTGTGGCGAAAGTAACTTTATCAACTAATTTTGAGTTCATAAGTTACTTTATTAGTGTGCCATTATTAAAATGTCGCGTATTTGTTCGGGGAAGCCAAAAAAATTCTAAAATTGTTTCAGAATTTGGAACCAATATTTGTTAATTTCTTTAGGCCAACACGATATTTTTTTTGCCATAACAGAGTATTTTTGGTTGTTGGTCAAAAGCGTCGGACGCGTTAGCTTTTGAATATAAGTGATGCGTCCACCTAAACGAAGTTCAGTCTGAATTGATGAGTGTGAGACCATTATGTGCTTGTTCTTAAAGCATTCATAATTCAAGCGGTATTTGCTATGGAGTTAAAATTCTTAGAAACCAGTGATCATTTCAACGTTTGAACTTTGCCGAGCGAATAGTTCTAAGGTGTTACTGTATTGTACACGATGATACCATTCAGCAAACGTAAGAATCATTGCAAAATAGCGCAAGCACCGCTTCGTGAATCTAGATGGCAATAGGAATACAGCAGATATTAGGATTATTGGCAAAATACGAACTATTCAGTGAGATTGGAAGTGCGCATATGTTAACCATTCTCTTGTGTTCCATTGCGAAGACGAAAAAACTTGTTGTGAAAAAAAGGCAATTTAAAAGACTGGAGTCTTAACGTGAAATACTTTTCGTCGACTTTGTTACCCACTTGAAACATTCCGAGCAACAAAAGGACCTACTACAAACATTCGGAGCAATGAAAGGCTTGAAGCACAAGCGTTGAGATATATAGTTGTAATTATTATTAGTTGAGCTTGTTCTGACTGGGATGCAATATCTATTTTCAGTATCCGACGAAGCTGGGTCGCTTCGCGGTGACGGGCGTTCGAGATCTAACTGTAGGAGTCGACACCACTCGGCTGGATAAGAAACCTGTTTTGCCAGTGAGCGCGTCCAGCGAAATGATAACGTTCTATACGCAAAATGATGCGAACATAACAATCCGTACTTCTGGAACGGAGCCGAAGATAAAGTGGTATTCGGAGCTGGTCTCCCCATCTGGAGTACCTCAAGAGTGAGTAAACTACTTGTGGATATTATTAGACCATTGGAAAATATTTTAGGCGTACGTACTTACGCACTCCTCCCTATGTACGTATCCCTATGCTTGATACGGGGAATTCTCTTCCTACACCTCATTTTCGCGCTCTGTGCTGGTGTATCGCGTGTATCATTGCTTATTTAGTTGCACGCATATATGGAGTATTCCTCTAGTTGGGAGCATTCTTATTCGTAATTTTCTGCAACTATTTATTCTGGCAACTAAGTAAGGAAACTACCCTAAAATCTACATATTGCCCAGTATCTTCCTGCTGTTCGTTGGCTTGAAATGTATTTCGTAGTTTATCTCTAAAGTACTTAAATAATAGTAAGTCGGAGCTAGCTGGACCTTCCAGCAGCAGCATGCTTTCCTCAGATAATGTTGGTGAATTCACATATTGAACCGCTTTATCCACCCGCCAAATGGTATCACTTTGAATTATGCAGAAGCTATACACTAATATTGCTCAATGTACCATCAAAATACGTATGTGTCACTATAACTGGTCTTTGAGGAGCTGCTACGTCATTGCGCTAGCGAGTCATTGAATTGCATGAAATAGAATTATTAATATATATGGCAGCAATATAAATGGCAGCAACATAGTTTGAATGTTCGAACTAACATTGTATATATATTTGTTTGTCTTTCAGAAAGTGGCCTTTATACGAGAAGGAGCTAAATGAGCTAATTTCGGAAATGATCAAGGAACTGTATCAACCTACAGAGAATGGATTCATTGCGAGGTCAAGCTAGAAATATAAATACCTTCTGAAGGGAACTAGCATTAATAAACGTCAAAAATATACCTCAAGAGGAAGAGGTACAAAGTATCCGTTATTTAATCTTTTCTTATTAGACTATTTCTCTTTAGTGCGGTCGCGCTAAAACAGATCCGATGGCGGCCTTGGTTTTAACAGATTGAGCTAAGACAAAGCGATGATTTCACGGGTATACGATACGACTTGGCAGATGCCACGGATACGGATCGGCTGTATAGCGCTGCGTACTACGTACTACAACAAGATGTGCGGAACCTGCACGAGATTTCAGGGGGGGATGGGCTATACGGTAAAGGTTTGTGCTGAAGAAATGCCCCGAGACCGCAGATGCTATCGTTGCGGAACCACTGGCCATCTAGCTCTGTGGCAGGGTACTCAGTGAACTCAATGGCATGTCCTGCTTACAGAAAAGGGGTGGACGATCTGCAAAGGAAGCTGATATGTCTGTCTAGCAAGGAGGAACCGCAGATTGGTGCCAGTTGCCCGCTAAGAGAGGAGACTAGGGTAAACCATGAAACGGAGAAAAGTGAATGGAATAGACCAAGTAGGCAACACAAGCTTCCCACTTCGGCCAGAGATACAGACATGGCAGATGCAGCTACGGCGGCAAGAACGGATCAGGGGATCTCTACAAGCTATGAAAATTAAGGTCTTGCAGGTAAATCCCAATGCGGGGCCGCACATGATCTCCTAGCGGCAGCCGTAGACCGGTTGGGATTGGACCTATGCCTCTTGTCAGAGCCGAACGAGGCTCTGGCAAAGGCAGCGACAAAGGGGTATGGACGGCTAGACGAACACACGGACACCGCGATCTGGTGGACAAACCGTCGTACGAGACATCGCAATCCGGGACAGGGGCCAGGGATAGTGGTTCACCTGGATACAGGTCGACGGGGGCGCAGTATTTTATAGCTGCTATTATCACGGAAGTACTTCAATGCGGTGCCTGTGCCTGGGGGTAGTAGGCGCACCAACTTTCGGGGACAATCCCTGATGGAATGGTTGGCCGAACGGAACCTCCTGGTTATGAACAACCCGAAAGCCGCAGCGACGTTCGTCCGAAGAAGTCGGAAAGCCTTTATAGACCTGACGATTAGCGCCGCGGACACAACTGGGAGGTCCTCGAATACGAAGAGAACCTTAGTGACCACCGGCGTATTACATTCACGGTGAAAAGCGAAGGAGCACTCAGGAACACGGTTTCTTCCGCTGGGTGCCACAGGCCGAGATGGTCGGCTCGCAGGGTGAGGAAGGATAAGCTTAGGGAGGAAATAGTTCGGGGCTGTAACGAACAGGATGTCACCTTCAACTGAGAATAGCTTAGGCAAGATCCTTCTTAAAGCATGCGAGACGACAACGCAAGCTTCAGTACACCCGCGGCAGAGAAACGCTGCACCAAAGTACTGATGGTGGCCGCTGCACGGAGAGAGTGCATTGGAGCCCAACGCCGATACACTAGAGCCCGTGGGAAGGCCAAAACAGCGAGAACGGAGTCGGCTGAGCAGGAGTGGCGGGAAAAAGCAGATGATCTCTGGTCCGAATTCAAGGCAACACGCTCGAACCTGAAGACCATCATCAGAAAGAGTAAGCTTCGATGCTGAAACCAACTGATCGAGCAGGACGTGTGGGGAAAGCCCTACAAAATTGTAATGGGCAAACTGGGTACGAGAGCATTGACGATCCCACCGGACCTAATAGAAGCCATTGTGGCTCGCCTTTTTCCGATGCAGACGGAGGACGGCAGAGACCCTATTGCGGTAAATGAGGAGGATATTCCTCCTGTAACGCTCGAGGAGATCCAGCGAGCGGCTGAAAGGATGTCAGAGAGCACGGCCCCAGGACCCGACGACCTCAGCCTACAGACCCATCTGCCTTCTTGACACAGTTGCTATGGCCGTGGAGTCAATACTCGCGAGCAGACTCAACGACGAAATCGAGGAAAGGCAAGTCTCGCTCTCAGAGGATCAGTACGGGTTTCGTAAAGGGAGGTCCACGCTCCAGCCCACTAGCAAAATACTCGCTAAGGCCGAAGAAGAGAGACAGAAAAGCCCCAGAGTTTGTAATCCTTGCCTCCTGATATTGCTGGATGTAAAAAATGTGTTTAACAGCGCGAATTGGGAGGTTATCCTGAATGCGGTGGAGAAAAAGGGAGTACCAGCGTACATTCGGCGTAAGATAGCGTCGTATCTGACCAAACGAAGTGTGAGATACGACGGCAGGGAGTACGCGGATGACTGCAGGTGTACCACAAGGTTCCGTGCTAGGACCTACGCTGTGGAACCTAGCGTACGACGGCGTGCTAGATATAAGCAGGCCTCGCGGTGTTGAGTTCGTCGCTTATGCTGACGACCTGGCAATCTTGGTCATCGCGAGGGACGCGGAGCTGTTGGAGGACCGAGCAAATGACGCCTTAAAAGGAGTCAACCGGTGGATAAAAAGTTCCACAACCTAATGCTAGCACCGAAAAAGAGCGAGGCGGTCTTGCTTATTGGAAGAAAGCACTGGCGGGAGCTGGATATCCGTGTGGACGGCCACATGATCCAGATACACAAGCAGGTCAAATACCTGGGTGTTATGCTCGACAGAAACTTAGCTGTACAACCCACATTGATTATGCAACGGCCAAAACGCATCAGGTGGCAAGCAATCTCACTAGACTAATGCCAAGGGCAAAGGGGCCCTCGGACACAAAGCGCCGTCTTTTGACATCAGTTAGGGATTCAATTCTGCTCTACGGGTCAGCAGTGTGGGGATCGGCTGCACTGAAGACCAAAAAGAATAAGAAAAAGCTAAGCAAGGCGCAGAGAGTGCTGGCCATTAGGGTCACCAGAGCGTACAGGACGGTGTCTACAGACGCGGTGCTGGTAATTTCCCGCATGATAACTTGGCCAAAACGGATAGAGGATAATATCCTCTTATACCGCGACCAGGCACTCAGAAAAGACGATGCAAAAAAAAGACTCTGGAAAGCTGGGAGGCTGAGTGGACTGCAGCTAAACGAGAGGCACCAGGGTCGTGGACGAGGTCAATAATATCAGATGTCATGAAATGGTACCGATGCGAGTACGTGGAAACGACGTACTACTTGACCCAAGTTCTCACCGGTCGTGGCAGCTTCTAGACCTACATACATGGTGAATATCGGGAAGACTGGGGTAGACATGTGTCCTGTGAGACGCCGGCGTGAATGACGACGTGGATCACACGCTCGTTGTTCTCATGCTCAGCTGCGATGTTTAGCTCGAGAAAAAGCTGGGATGCGGATTTTGTGGAGCTCATTATGAGAGCGAAGACAAAGATGATGGATGAGGGGCGGCAACGCATGGATCGTCGCCAGGCCGAACATTGAAAGCCAGACTAGCGGCTCCCTACATGCACTGAAATAATACCACAAATATCCCGGTCATAGCAGGTTAGGGGATCACCAGGTTTTTAGTGGGTTTGTGAGTCCCACACTACCCAGAGCAAAAGGTGTGCGTTATGCATTTTTGTTCCTGGCCCCTGTTAGAAAAACTAAGGAACTCCAAGCACATGTAAGGGTTAGAAGTGGCGGATTTCGATAATAAATATTTCTTTTATCTTGTCAGCTAACGTTTTACTCAGAAAATTTTAAACGTCAGTGGCGTTGTGGCTAACTTTCTGACAGTTTTTCCGCCCGATGCCTATTCAAGATGAAATTTGCCTTAGCTGAAGCGAAAGGACAAGTTCGCTAGATATTTACAATACCGTTCAAAGCAACGTGGGTTTGGGAATAATAAAAAACAAACGCTTGTCGAGACATATATATATTTAAACAAATTGTGCACTTTGGCTATATCTTACGCATTATATATCAATCTCGCGCACTTGCAACATATATGGGAGCATCGGTAGTCTGTGGCAATGCAGATGCCCGGGTGCTACCTGCGTTTTTTAAGAAACGCAGGTAGCACCCGGGAACAGCCGTTGTTCAAACGCAGCCAAAGAAACACTGTATATAATAGCCTTATCGACTATAGAGAATGAGAGAGTGTATCGTCAAGGTGGAACGAGCAAACAGCAATATGTAAAACTATGATCGTTTTTTTCTGTAGTGTACAAAGAAACGATTGCTATTTCTTATATTAAAGTAATGTACCATACAAACCCGCAGTAGTAGAGGCATAATTTATGGAGGCATTTTGAGCTAATTACAATTCGATAAAGATAGCACACTACACGCCCGTTCTGGCTTTGCCAATAGAGCCTGCTGGAAAAACAATGACTAGTTAACTTACATCTGAATCCGAATAGTTTAGCAAATAATTATGTTTCAAATAATTATCCTAAACTATGTTTACTGAGGTAGTAATCCAACCTGTACTTCAGCCTGACATAGAATTCTAGCAATTGTCATTCAACTGCATATGTCTTTTGCAAGCCATATACTAATTTGAATTTGATATATGGCTTGCATATATACTAATTTGAAGGGTATTCATATTAACCCTCAGATCAACGATTGGGATCTGAATCAATTTTGTTCAAATCTATGTATTTTTGTAAATATTTACTTCACAAGCATGGTTGTCGGTAGGTCGGACCACTGTCCTTCAATACAGTACGAATATAAGTACAGTACAAGTAATCTGGTCCGGCTGTCAACTCATCCACGGTTTTAGTATCTCTCATTAAGAATACAAATCTCTCTTGGGATGTGAGGTTACTAATACTGTTTAGATCATCCGGGTGTGAAATCTAAGCTTCAATACACGTGTTTTGAATACCGTATGACTTTGCAAATGCTGTCGTCAATATAGATTGCACATAGGCCCATTTCCTCTACTAAGAGTAGCATAATGTGACAAAGTATTAATAACAGGTTCGCTGCTGGTTTCTGAAAGTTTTTCTGACCTTTACAAAACTAACATTGGAAAAATGTATCTATATATATATATATATATATATATATATATATATATATATATATATGTATATATATATATATAAGATACATTTTTTCCAATGTTAGTTTCTTTAGCAAATTTCTGCAAGGTGCTGATTTTAACAGAACTATTTTGTGAAACTGGGTTCACGTGGGTGCATGCAACGTAAGTAGCTCCCTATGCTATTTTCAACTGCACACATTCGTTTCGAAAAACCTTTAGATAGCAACGACAAAGTGCTCACAGAATCTAATAGAAAAATAAAGTACAATGTCAACCGCGACTCCAAGACTTAAATATCGAATATGGATGTATCAGACATTGAGAGATAAGAGGAGACGGGAGTCTACTGCATGTTAAACATAAATGAAAACCTACGAAACTCGAAATACATATTGGAAATAAAACGGATCGTAAACGCGGACTACAAAACGACTAAATCTATATATATATATATATATATATATATATGTCGGAACACGGGCTAAAAAAAGATTAACCGATTGTTACTCTCGATATCCTTTCGACGTGCTCTATTTAGAATAAAAAGGACAGCGTCTTAAGTAGGTTACAGCTCCATTTGTGAATATATATATATATATATATATATATATATATAGAAGTCTCCTCTGTGATAGCATAATTTTATGAGTATAGCAGTACGGTGCTACCCTTAGTTTTATCAATAGGATAAGTAACATCACGAATGCTATCTACATATATAGCAAGATGGACTAATAGTAATAATACTAGTTATTAGTATGTTTGAGTCAAACGTATATTTGTATCGTATTATTGCAGAGACGAAATGTATAGGTTTTGTCGATCCGGTCGTAGCTGACAGTGCTGTGTTCCAAAAGGCATAGAGACCTTTCAGTACGCAGGCAAAGTTCCTTCAGTATCAATTAGTCACCTGCAATTGTCTCGCCGTTCTATGTGCGTGAGCTACATGTGGCAGTATCATCCGCCCTAGGCAAGTAATGCATTGCGCATTTAATTAAAGGCACACCTCGGTGTCTTGATGTATTGGCCTCGAAAAATGGCCAACGTTTGTGGGAACGTCCTCGAACGCTAGCATAATCCGTGCAAAACATGATTTATTTTGTAGATGTTGATACACTTACGTGTTATTTACCTCGATGAAGTAAACTTATCGTAAGCGTACGAAAATTAACCGCTAGCCTAACCAACGTTTAGGTCATTTCCAGACTATAATTCGCAACATGTCAGTTGACAAATTGAAGGTTACGTAATTGCCTGTAAATTGGAAATGGTGTGAAAAATCCTTGTCACGGATTTAAGCGAAGAATAACGAATGTTGATTAACCAGTTTTTGGCAAACAAATGCCACTTAAACCACTCTCATGTTCGCCCGGCTCTGCACCTGTAAATTATTTTTTGTTCCTAAAATTAAAATTCAGTTAATCCTATTTTTCTCTCCGTTTCAGATATTTAGTGGGGCATAGCGCGTGTGTTCAAGATAACCTTAAACAAGGATTTCCACCAAGTCATCCATACTGTACGACCTTGCAGGTGCGTGAGCTTAGAAATGATGTATATTGAAGTGAAAACAATATAATTTTTTCATTGCTTTAAGTATTTTTCTATCGTACTAGTCATGAAACTTCAAAAACGCACTGAATATATATATATATATATATATATATACTTCAAATAAAACAAACCCATTTCAGTTCAAACAGGTGGTGTTTTTCATGAATATTCCTTTTAGGATGAACACGCTTTATCTACAATTGCACACAAGTCTGGTGGTTTCCTGCTTCATTGCTTCTAGGGGTGCTGTTGTCATACCATTTGGTCATGTGTTCAGTACGCCACAATATTGATGCCGTAGTTGACTGTTGTATTTGCTACTATTCTAGTTGCGTGACAAGGATTAATTACATAATTTGTATTTCATGCAGCATGTTATACTTGTCGTTCAGAAATAAAAAAATACCTTGAAGGTTATAAAAGTGATATTTCCCACGCGTTAAACGACGCTTAATGTATTTTCATCTGTTTTGCCAAGGTTCTGCATGCTTGCGAAGCACCGATAGACATTGATCTCGCCCGTAGTCATATTAATATATTATAAACGATATAATCAATGCTTGTTACATTAACTGATACAATTATTTACAAATCTTCGCGTATAGGTGAACCATACGCATTGTCTGTACCGTGTTAACTTTAATTATATATATATATATATATATATATATATATAGAGCATCATCACAAGATCAAACCCTCTCTAACCCAGGCCAGAAATGAGCTCAAACGCTCAAAGCTCTACGGGAAAAAAGCATCCTTCACACACACATATATATATAGATATATATCTGCGTTGAGTATACGTTGCTAGTCACGTTTAGCTATTGCAGTCGTAACAGCTCATCTGACACTTCAATGACTCTTTCCCGAACGGCCTAAACATGAAGAGAATGGACGGCCGCAAAAAAATATCAGGACGTAAGGAAGGATGGAGAAGATAAGTCACCGGACACCCTAAGAACTCTGCCTAGGTTACAGTCAGAATTCATATTGAATCGTGTCTATTCGTAATTTTGTATTTGTAACTTTGCAATCAAAATGACAGAAGGCTATCGATCTCGTACAATCTTCTTTGTCCATTCGTTCTGGGCGAGATTCTATCACGGCCATCATATATTCTATCACCTGCTATGTCAGCCGCGCCGGTTGGTTCTACATCTGTGTTTTTTTTTCTTAAATATCGGTTTAACTGAGTCATTGATGGGTTGTTTTTGTTGAGGCATGGTACTACAGCCAATTTTGAATGTCCTAATAATAATAAGAATCGACCGTAGCATAAATGCTTCTACCTCTCGGCTTTCGGTGAGCGCGAACGGCCAGAGTGGGTCCGGAGCGTCGCCGCTTAGATGGTTGATTCGAAGTTGCACAGAGGGGCCTTTCGTGGCGATGTGGACGAAGCGGCACTTCTTGCAGACGACGACTTTCGTGAGCTACTGTGCGACTGCGTAACGACCTCAGCAACAACGGGGCATTCAGGCGAATTCGAATGGGGCGAATTACCTGAGAAATTGCTCGAGTGGGAGTTGCTCGAGGGTCGGGAGTTCGACTGCGACCGGCCGTTGGCATTTGGTGTCGAATAGCTGCTTGGCGTCGAGTGTGCCGCCGGCGAATCGTTGCTGTCGTTGTTGTTGCCGTTATTGTTGTTGCTGCTTGCGGCGGTGTTGTTGTCATTGTTGTTCTTGTTATTGTTGTTGTTGTTGTTCTTCTCGGGGGTCGGAGATGACGCCGACGACAACGCTGGGCTACCCGGGCTGCCGGGTGTTGAGGGGCTTTCTTTTCCACCTGACGACGATCCCGGCGGTGGCGATGTGAGCGATGACAATTCGAAGAACGCCCTACGAGCTTCAGCTATCGAGCGCCGAGGTCTCGTTGCCGATGCCAAGCCCGTCTTAGGGCTGTGTTCCGAAAGCGGAGACGAGGGAGAATTGCCGTTGGCGTTGTTTCCGTTGCTGACGCTGTGGTCGGTAGCGAAATGGGTGCCGAGGCGTACGGCACACAGCGAAGCATGGTCTAGCTTGCCCGGAACCAGTGCCAACTTTTGGCATACGCGCTGGCGACGCTCCTGCGGTTACGTTACAAAGCAAGAAAGCAGTAACAACAGATAAACAACAGAACAGCTTGATATTCGAGTCAGATATTTGGCCGGTTACTCGAACCAAGCGTTGAATGGAAAACATCACAAGTCAGCGATATATGACGAGATATAAGTTCCGTTTCTACAATGCCAAATAAATAATTTGCCAATAAAGACATATCCAATCTGTTCCTACACACAATTTGGCAGTTCTGTGCTCGATATCACAATGTCAAACATGTCGTCTTTACTTCTACGCTATATCTTAGATTTTAAAAAAACGTGTGAAATACCAACAGTGTAAGAAACAAAAACTGTAAGTGCTTATTTTAAAAAATGTATGCACACAACATTTGTAAAAGTAGCGGGAAAATCTGTCAACGTTATTGGAGGAGTTTTAAGAAACTGCCACGTAATATTATATTATATATATATATATATATATATATATATATATATATGTATTCTCGTGGAAAAACATATTTGCTTAGAGCAACAAAACAACGACCCGTTTGATACGTTAGAGAGAAACCGCAACGTCACTTTGTAATTTAATAAAACTATATTTTGTAAACAACGGCTTGACTCTTGCTCATCTTCCCCGACAGACAAAAATAAGCGCTTGCCTAGTACATGATCAGTAGGTAACACGAATGCTCACAGACTATAACGCGAACAGCTAAAGAGACATGGTTTTGCCGTTATTAGCGCTATACTTTTGACAAGAGCGCTTCATTACTAAGAATAAGCGAAACGTGAATGTTATATGAGGATCTAGCTAAGAGGATTAAGTTGAAATTGGCTTTCTTGAGCCGGCAATAATAATAATAATAATAATAATAATAATAATAATACACAAATCAAAATTTCTCTTGAATAGGAAAGAAACCAAGACAAGTTTATCTAAATGTATATGTCCGCGCATCATAAAGGTCTCCCTCCCTAACGTTATGTTTTATCAATATTCTCGTCCATTGTCAAATCAACAGAACATCAAGCTCTACTTACTCGATTCGTGCAGTTCTCATCCTTGTAGAGCTCAGGGTCCTCAAGAATTCTTCTTTTGGCCATTGTAAGTCTCGTTGAAAACTCGACCATACGCTGACATACCTGGAACGTTGCACGATCATCACGTATTTCTTTAGTTGTTATGAACACAAGTGTTTTCAAACCATTTAAACGCAAAAACGTTATCTAACGGTTTAGTGTTTCCGTCCTCTTTTCGAAAGTGTTTTTTAATTGCCGCTTATACCTATCGCGGTCCATCCTTTCTTAATATATCAGAGACGTTTAGTAGAGTACCTCCAATATTTTTTTCAATTCAGTCAATTCAAGTGCTCCTTTATTATATTCAAAGGGTTGACAATTATGTACATAGTTATTCACAAAAGTCCTGTATTCAATATATACATTGTGCAATAATAGAAGTATAGAGAACCATTTACTAGATAATAGGATGAAATAGTACCATTGCGTAACATATGCGGTAGTACAGAATAAGAATATATGACTAGTTCATGGTTCTCAAAATTCTCGCCAAACGCCACGAAAACATATTATTAATTCGGTCAGAACGTGCAACTACTTTCGACGATATGGTTTGGGTGCTGCGCAGATTGTTTTTGCGAATATTAAAAAAGATGGAAAGCCTATTCGACTGAGAAATTCGTGCGTACATTTTAAAATCTGCTCTCGAGTGTCGTTCCGATGAAGGTGGTAAGTAGAGACTGCTACGCTCAACCTTACATCTCATTGCAACACGTCGAAGGAATTTGGACTGCATTTTTTCAATTGCATCAATATGTTTTTTTAAATACGGGCGCCAGACTTCACAGCTGTAGATGAATTTAGGAACTACAAGGTTATTATAAAGGCGGATATAGAACATTGGGCATTTAATAATGAAACAACGAAATATCATATTGCATATAAGACTAGCAGATTGAATAGTCTGCATGATGTGAATGTTAAATTCAAGCTCTGGTGTAACCGTTACCCCAATATATGAAATAACTGCAATGTCCCTCAAGTCTAAATACACAAACGGTTAACACTGACGTGCAAATACAACGGCATCTGGACAAAAAGCCAAATGAAGAACTTAAAATAAAGATTTTAATATTTTTCTTCAAGAATACATTTATTCGCCAAGTTCTAACCTTATTTTGGCTTGAGGATGTGTCTTCTTCGTTTTAGAGTTTCGGGACAACACGATACCCATTTTTTCAGCGACTATTGTGGCACTCTGAATAAGCCCACTGAACCCATATTCCTTCGACCCCCAAGGCTCGAAATTGCATGACATTTACTCAATACCGGTAACAACCACGTAATATGTGTCGATGTGGAAGCCATTCAAGACTAGAAACTAACTAACTCATAACGCCGCCAGAAGACGGCGGGTTCGGCTGCCCTCAATTGAGGTCGCGACGCTCAACTCAAAAGCAAATCAAAAGTCTTCCGAAGGTCTTGAGGCACACCTACCTGTCTTGCACCGATGAAGCCGCTCTGCTGCTGTTCGCCGTCGACGCCATGTCGCAGGAGATCCTCCATCCGAAGTAGCGTCAGAGCGTGCCGCTGGTGCGCCTCGACAATCGGTAAGGAGTTCTATCAGACAACATGATACATAAAGCATCTACGTTAAAACAGCGGACACAACGTTGCACCATCAGCGTGTTCGACTCATCGGAACCAATAAGATTGACGAATAACTTCAACAACAGTAAGGCCACAGAAACAATAACGCGTAATAATTATAAAAATAAATCGTAACAACACATTTTATCATGACAGTGCTGTAAAAACAGACAAAAGTGTTCTGTGATGGCAAACGGTTATAATGACAAATAATGCTGTCCTGATATTAATATAGCCTGAATATTTTTAGAAGTACTAATATATATATATATATATATATATATATATATATATATATCGGTCCGGCAAATAGAGACCAGGGAAATACAGAAATCCCGATTTTTTATCCAATGATCCGAAATCAGTAACGAAGTGTGCGCCGGTGTGTTTTCGTGTTCAAGGAACCAACAGTTGTTTGCCCAGAGTTTAGGCTTCTTGCGCCACATTCTCGTACAATCTTGTCAAATTTCGTGGTAGTATTCCTTATTGACCATAAAACCAGGCGGCTTAAATTAGCGAAAGATAATTTCCTTGTAGCCGAAAAAAGCAGTAAAAAGAACCTTGTTGTTGGATCTGATCTGTCTGAATTTCTTCGATCAACTCTCTCCTTGGAAACACTACTGGGAGGATTGGGCTTGGGTGTCGATGTCGATGTCGAAGCCATAACTCGTCCCTGCAATCACTTTCTGAGTCAATCCACGGTCTTCAACTACCGCCTAAAGGTTTGATTCGGACATTTTCGGACTAGCGTTAATTTGCTGGAAATTCAAAATTTTTAGAACTAACTTCGCTGACGGTTTTCTGACGCATAAAATATCGGTCAGGACTGTTACAACTGATCCATAATATATCTCCAATTCCTCAGCTATCTTCGGATGGTAATTCGGGGATTGTTGAGTACGAGCTTCTATTATTTACGTCGTTAGTCTACCGATGAGCTTTGGTTTCTTCACGTACGTCGCAAAGTCGTCGGTTCCACGTATATGCAATGTTTCGAGACACTGCTTGATCACTATAAGTCACGATTTGTAGCTTTTTCGCTACTTTAGAATACATGATTTGATTTTTAGCACAGAACTTGATGTGTAGCTCCTCTATTTTCGGCTTCTTAAAAATCGCCGAACCTCGTTTTCTTCACTTCACTTCTCGATCAAACCTAAACAATAAAAGCCGTCACCGATTGAATTCGCCACCGAAGTTTGGCATGTCTATAGTTAATGACTGGTACTTTTGAGCAAAAAATAGACCGGAAAAGTGCATAACATTAGCCTATTTCGGTATATCGACAAAATTCAAAGTACTAAGACTTGCCGATCCGCTCACGTATACTCTGATCCTCGGACTCTCGTATACCCACATATGCAGGTTTCTAATGAATGCACACACAAGCTTATACATATTGTAGATTAAATAAAAATATTTAAGTTGAAGTCAACTTCTTGGACGCCAAAGCTTACAATGAAGTCTCAAAAAGAATCAAACGTTTTATATCAACTTGTCCGAAGTCAGTGTAACAAAACTTGCACAAGAATAGAAAGTAATTCAAGTCAATTGCGTAACTACTTGTATGCGGTCAAATAGATAATCTGGACAAAACAAAAATGAAATGTCCTTATTTGTGTATTATTATATATATATATATATAACGAAAAAAAAGGTCATTTGTAAAACAATTTGATAGCCGCCTCCGTCCATGTCTGTGTACTTATATGCGTGTGTCTTGCCCGGTTTTCTTAATTCCTCACCCTCTCAGCGGACGATGCGATCCTGTGGCTGGCTGAACGCTTCACGCTGGCGCCGCCCATCTGCCCCCGGTGGTGGCTTGAGGATTTGTCGGACGATCGCAGTCCGGCCGAAGATCGTTCCGACGATCTGTCCTCGGCGGAACCACCCGATGGCGCGGCTTTCTTGGCCAGGGCGAATTTGCCAACGACGGGGTCGAAGTTGTCCGAGATTCCGTCCGACGTCAGAAACACGACGTCGCCTTCTTCGGCGAGAGTCAGCGACACGGTGAGGTTGTTCAGCTCGGGGTTGCGGCCGTCGACAGGGCCGAGGGCGCCCAGAGCGTCACGCATGTCACGCATTGAGTAGATATCGTGTGAGCCTGCGTCGTATCACACAGCAGCAGCAAGAGCAACAACAACAGCAACAACAACAACAACAACAGCAACAACAACAACAACAACAACAACAACAACAACAACAACAACAACAACAACAACAACAACAACAACAACAACAACAACAACAACAACAACAACAACAACAACAACAACAACAACAACAACAACAACAACAACAACAACAACAACAACATAACGTGGTTAGGATATACGACGACAACAAGCAATTGAGAGAAAAGACTCGTCCAAACCGTGTCAACGAGATCAGGTAATAAGTGATGCCCGTTTCGACGCGATATACGATATGATAGCTTTGATTAAATGAGTTGCTACAATTATATCGTTTTTCATTTTTACGTATGTTTGTTGCTCAGGCTGACAATTTAGCAGAATAGAATGGTCAACGTGCAAATTGTGTTTCCTTAGTTTTTATCCCGAAGGTATATATTTCGAAGGCCGCATATATATATATATATATATATATATATAAATATACGTACAAGAATCGTGCATAATTTTGTTGGTGGTGTCCGGTCGGCGGGCAAAGCCAACTAGTCAACTAGGATTACCAAACGCAAGCCGAAGAAGCTATGCACGCGAGTACCAGATCAGGGCGAAGGAAGCAGATCGAGAGAGTAAGCGAGAAAGTGAAAGAAATTACGAGAGCGAGGGCAAAATCAAAAATGGTTCATCTTTGTGTTGCGTGAATGAATTGGAGTTGTGGCAGCATCAATATCAGACGCGATATTGACAGTGTTGGATCACCGGCCGAGGAGGATAGGGGGCTCTCGGTTAATCGGTCGGTCGAAGCTGGCAGACGGGAACTGCCAGGTCTGCCTGACCTACTTTCTCGTCTTCCTGCTCATACAGCGACAGCGACGAAAACAACAACAACTACAACAACAACAACAGCAGTAACAACAAAAGGCGACAACAGCAATAGTAACATAACAACGCAGGTGATCGTGATGATGATGATGGATACTGCGCTTGTCGTTCGAGAAACGTGGCGAGAACAGTATTAGGTACTCTCTCCAATGGCTCCCCATGTTGATGATGACAACCATAAGAATAACAACAACCGCAACAAGAACAACAGCATCACTATTGAGAATAACGCGAACAATAGCAGCTACAATGGTAATAATTACCACAATAACGACAAGCACACTAGCAATAACAAAAACAGCAAGCACAGTAGCAACAACAACAACAACAGCAACAACTACGACACCCATAACTGCAACAATAGCAATGAATAACCAGAAAACCCACAATAAGTACCGAGGCGGAGCCGACGGAAGTAACTCTACTGTAATAACGCTACTGCTGCTGCTGCTGCTGCTGATGCTGCCACCGCTACAAGATCGTCAATAAGGCAATTGAAATAGGAAGATAGGGAACAGACTGAGATAGAGATAAGATGTGTTCGTATGTACATACATGTGTATATAAAAAAGGGAGAGAGATAGAGAGAGAGAGGGGGACAGCGAGCTGGTAATTGATATGCAACTAATTAGTCCCCGTCCGTGTGTAGCAGTCGCAGTCATTTATCAAAGAGTATCAAACGTATACAGGGAGAAGCCACCGCAGCAACAACAGCACTTGCAGCAGCAGCACTAGTAAAAGTGGCACTTGTAACAATTCCCTGAAATATGACGGTATGTATGCGTGTGATCTTCATCCATTCACACAAACCTAGGGGACCTAGTATTCCGTTCACCTCCCCTATTTTTCATTTTTTTTTCTGTTGAATTTTCTCCCGGGCGCGTGGCTAACTCGTGCGGAATACCCAAAATAGTTTGTTGTGCGTGAACATGACGAACTGCCTAGATGGTAGTGAGTGGCCCGTCCGGAGACAGGACAGTCCAAGGACACATCTAGTATTTCCCTGCAAGCGTCGATTCGCTAAGTATTTTTCAATCGGTCAGTGAGCGCGGATGTTGTCGCAGGCGTAGATCATGCCAACCGTGCCCATGAATACAATAACAAGCATAATAATAACAACAACAGCATTAACCTCGAGTTTGATCAACAAAAAGTCGATACCCAATACGGCCGCTCGAAAAAAATCACCTAAGCCTGCAGCATGCTGATGAATTTTATCGATCGGTCTTACCACCATATAGGTTAGTTGCTTGCGTGTCTGCACATATATATATATATATATATATATATATATATATATATATATATATATATATATATATGGATGTGTGCATGTGTTTAGGCGTATGGATATGTACTATGTAGACATAGGGATACAGATTGAACATTAGGCAGAGGATATCTTTGTCGAGTAACTAAGTGATCAATGTTTAAAAATCCGCAAAATTTAGTTAAGTTTGCCAAATACAAGTAGATGCGCAAGCATGCTATTAACACACTCTTGAAAGAAGAAGAATGTCAAAGTGCCACTGGGCCAGCGTACGTATAATCGAATAATGCTGATTGCAATTAATTCAATCTTTTGAATTGGTAATCGATCCATGTAATCGAGTAAGCATTTCCATTGACTACTTTCAGCACCATCATCAGCATGATCATCATCATCATCATCAATAGCATCGATACGTCACGGCTTGCTGGATGGTGCCGTGTTGACTGTGGTATGAGTCACCATTTGGTCGGCGGTATGCCGTATAGTAAGTAGTAGTGTAGTCTAATCGTTACGTACCGAGGGTGACTTCACGAACCCCATGCTTCTCGCTGAATACGTAGGCGAACGAGTCGCCCACATTGCAGACGCACACAGCGAAGCGGCCGCCTTCGAGCGGGCAGACAACACAGGCGCATAGCGTGGTCAGCAGGCCCTCCTTCTCCAGGATGAGATTGTGCGCAGCCTCAAACGAACGTAGCAGACAGACGAACACGTCGAGCGTCGACGACACACTGTGGGTCCCGCCAAACAATGCCCTGAACGGGTGTGACGGATGAACCGGCAGGAGGTGGCGTCATCAAACAACAACAGCAGCAACAATCATCATTACAATAACAATGATATTATATGATGATGATAATACATGTCCAGATGGCAGAGACAGGTAGTGCGCACGTACACACAACACAAACAAAACAGGCAAAAGTGATTAGTCACCAGTCTTACTTTGGGGTTTCCTCAGAAGTCATCATATCTGCGAATATATATATATATATATATATATATATATATATATATATATATATTGTTGTTTCAAGTTTATATGCATTAATTTGGCAGTATAGTACAATTGTTTATATATCATTTTGCAGACTAACAATGTCGTTGACATGTAAACAGGCAAACGTGATCGATATTCTTACTTGGAATTTTGTCCATTGTAATCAGCATATTTGCGCATAAATATATATATATGTTCACAGGTGAGCGCAAAACTAATATATAATAATTATATGCAAGCTTATGGTACAGTGAGCATGTCTAATATTTTCAAAAAAAATCCGTAAAACCGGATCTGCAATAGTAATTTTATTATCATTAGCGCACTATATTTAGCATAAAACGGAAGATTTTACATCAGATGTGTGCCACTGCTAGTTTCCGTGAGTTAAACTTCCCCCTTCTTAGAATTCCTTACAAACATAGAATTCATACTGAAAACTACTAGCTTACCACGGAACGAGCTTTTGGCATTTCATGAGCATTCAGGGTGATGACCAAGCGTTATTTCCCAGATGCGCTCGGGTCGCTCAGGCTTTTAGTTATAGCTCAGTGTCAATGGCGGCCCATCTGTCAAGCTCGAAAGTAACATCAATCCAGCCATAAGACCAGCAATACCACAAGGGGTTTTGGCAATCAACAGTGAAATGGTGGGCCCTATGGTTCTCCTAGCTAGTGACGCTGGCGTAGCTACGGCTGCGGCTGGTCTGTCGCGAACTGTGCGCAATAAGCTTCTAGGCTTAGGCGGATATAGGGTAAAAACTACTGGTGACGACAGTGGCGTTCACTCGCACAAGACTGACGTTTTTAGGCAATATGAGGTGTCGCCGCCGCCAGCGCCATATAGCACTTCACGAAACAGTAGCCAATAGTATACGCGACAGTGAAGGGTGAAACGTTTTTCTACCGTTTATTGATTTTTGAGTCGTTGGAAGCGTTGTTCGGACCTGACGAACAAATCCTGCTAGCCTCTCCCCTCCTCCTCCCCCCCCCCCCCCCGCCGCACCGTCGGCTGATGGAAAAAGTCCGCGCATGATTCATGCGCGCGTGAGATGAGTTGGTTTAAGAGAAATATCGATCCACCACCATTTATGAGATATATATTTTACCTAGAAGCCTCGCTGCAGGGTACACACATTGCATAACTGAATATTACATCGACGTTGAAGTTTTTCCGTGACATTGCCGTGGCAGACTTGTGATCGGGAATCCCGGTACTACTAGGAACTACTACGTCCTTAGTTGTAACTTATGAGTTGTTTGCACGAAAGTTTGCGCAAAGCAAGACGTTTAAATTTCTGAAAATAAAACGAACCATGATGTGGCTGGCAAAACTGCAACTGCTAACAAAGTACGTGTGGACGCATATACGTACATACTTATCGGTATGTATTTATTTCTGTGCAGTTGCTACAAATCACTTCACCAGATACGCTGCCCGAAGCCAAACTGCTGCGGGGCCAGGAGAACCCCACCCAGTCTACGTGAGGCCGGAACACTCGACCATAGCGACAAATACGCCCCTAATGAAGTGTCTGTGCTTAGCATCTGTCGAGTGACGCACTTCCTGAGGTACGAGTTCGACACTGCCTTTATTAGGCTAGGAAAGACCGCATACACAAGGGAGGCGTCCTTACTTAGACAGCTAGCCATCAGCAGCAACCACAACAACAACAACAACGACACCAGCAAAAACAACCACACCGATTTGCTCGCCGTTGTCTCGTCCACACTGTGCACTTATGAGCCAGTCTTAGTCCCGCTGCAGTACGATAATATATTTACGGTTTGAAACGCTTTTCAAGCATCCATGTACGACACACGGCCTCGTTACAGTTGGATCGCTCGCTCCTCTGATGGCCTCCGCAATATTGACCACTGGTCCCATATATGATCTGTTTTTGTCTCCCTTCTTCCCCTTCCTTTCTTCGCCTTCACACGCTTCTATTAGTTTCTATCCACGCGAATTAATGGCTCATGCAGGGATGGAAGGAGATCTGGGCGGAGTTGCGAGGTTACTAACGAAACAGATCAGATCTGCCGTTCTTCCTGTCAGCGGAACTCCAGCTGTACAAGTAACACAATAGCCACAAAATGACCCATCCGTCTGGCGCCTCTTCATTCAATGGTGTAAAGGAAAATGATTTCGTGCTGCTTCTCTCGGGACGCCTCCTGTCTCCCAAAAAAGCTCATATCGTCTTCTGGATCTCGACTCCTAACAACTAATGAAAAGAAATACTAAATTCGAATTGTGCGGCAATATTCTAAAATCGTTTGGAGAAAGCGCACGACCACGCACGTTAGGAGGCAGAGTTTGAGGCGGGCATCTACCAGAAGTCGTTATAGGCAACATCCATCGTCCTCGTCATATATATATATATATATATATATACATGTATATATCACATTGATAATCTTATATCAAATCGAGGCAAACACATATCAGGCATATTCATAATGAAAATAAGTTACGACTATGTAACCTGAACATTTTAGTTCCGTACGAATAAGCACATTCAAGGTTAAACGCGATGCTCCTTATATATGAGTACTTGCTTATATGGATGTTATCTGAATGGATTCCCTCCCGATTTGCCGGTCAAGTCAAGCCTGTGCAGTTTTGGTTTTACGAGCAAGCTGGGAGAACCACAAGAACGTTGTGTCTTCATCAGTGATCATCAGTGTTGTAGAGCTCACGGGCTACAACAAGTGGCCTTGTCTCATGGAGACGGGGACAACCACGACAATAATGGTGATGACGGTGAATACTAGCCAACGACCCTGGGGCTTGTTCTGCTGGGCCGCCTGCAAGGCGCCCCTTGTGTCTCATCCGCCGATTCAACCATTCGGCTGCAGCAGCAGCTGTAAACCACTGCACCGCACCGCTATGAGCGTACGCGCGCGGTGTCGGAGGGGCGCAGGGGAGAGCCTCCGGAGCCTTGAGTTCGCCGACCCCCAAGAGGTTCCTAGGTCATTGGCCTTCATTGGCGGGCACCGACACCGCCGCCGCCCCCGACTGCGCCGCCCCCACCGAACGAACGAAATGACTGGCAGTCAGCGCCTGCGTGTATACTGCGGTCCTCGGCGCTCCGTTCTTGTTTCCTAAAGTCCCCTCAGTACATCCTGGAGAGCTGAAACGTTTCCCTTAACCTCTCTCCAACCTTGGATATGCGAGTCTCATAAGAGCACAGGGCTCACGTTTTACCAACCAGTTGCTAGTAGCAGGATGCTCCATTACCGTGATTGTTATTGTTATTTTTATAAGTTAGCGTTGCGAAAAACTCGACAGATGCAAAATACATCCTCAGTTATAATTCCTTGAAGCTATATATATATATATATGTATCTCTCTCTCTCTCTCTCTCTATATATATATATATATATATATATATATATATATATGTATATATATATATATATATATATGGAAAGATAGAGCTTAGAGAAAATTTACTAATAGTATACAAGGTGACTCAGAATTCATCTTACTCATAATAGGGTGTAAGCAATTGCCTTTCAGTCAACGTGACAAGAAACAACATCAGCCCTTCATTCAGGTCTCGCCAGGGTGCCAAGCACCGCGCTATACATCCAATAGCAGCCTTTGCCGGAAGAATTCATGGTCGTAGGTCCCCCGTGGCTAATCTGAGACACTTGCATACAGTCCACGGGAAATGTATACTTTAGACACTCTTTCTCTTGCTCTATGCCTGCTAAACAGCGTACCCAGCCTGGGCCGCGCCATGACTGACCATTTAAGGGCAGAAGTCAGTTTTCGGTTATTGTTTTTTTTTAAAGTCGATATTGCAGGGCTTCGACAACGCAAAAATAGCTACCAGCATCGCATGGCGATATCGCATTTGCCAGCGAGCCAGCGCGTAGCCCAGCGGTTCCAATCCGCGTTCTGCAGGAACCTCGAGGCGCATTTGCTCTTGATTTGCTTTTGTGATTGCTTCTCCCAACAAACGACGTGATTTGGCACTTTGTTCAAGCGCTGCAATAATGCGCCCGCTGCTGCTGCTGCTGCCGCCGCTGCCGATGCTATTCTACTGGCGCTGCTTCCCTCAACTGAGGACCAACGGTGATTGTTGGCCGCTGTGAGCGCTGAGGAGCACTTCTCTATCCGACACAGCTGGCATAGGCCAAGCCTTATAAAGAGTTTCGATGATGATGATGACGATGAGGCTCTTAGGGAGATGATTCAGGTCCCCGCTGCAGACAATGTTTTTCAAAAAGAGGAGCAAATGCTCACTGCTGCGCCTCGACACGATTCGTCCATCAACTTACGACGCAGCAGGAATTGCTGATTGGGACAGAGAGACGAACCTACACATATATATATATATATATATATATATACATATCTATGTGTATTGCGTGCAGCGTGTGCCTCACTAACACTAGTGATACTCTAGATTCCAGTGTAAATCACAATCAGCATAAATATCAAGAACGTCGTCACTATGATCGTCGCTGTGAGCTTAGTTGATTGTACAGTGTAATCCTCTGTCAATATTCGCATCCTTAATAGTATATTAGTATAATAATTATTAATATCGGCTACTATTAGTACTGTTAACCAATCTAAGCAGCCAGCATCGACAACAAACTTAGTTTTTGCAAAAGCGTTAACAACACCTTTGCAACGCAGCATTTTTTAAAAATCATATATATATATATATATATATATATATATATATATATATCACCATTAACCTCTATAAAACATTAGAAAAAAAATAGATATATATATTATTGACTTGACGTGTATACCGAAATACACACTTAGTAGCCTGCGTTGCAGTAGATGCCATTATTGATCTTTCACTTCAATACATCTACCATTGCGCTCATAAAACAGACACGCTCAGGATGAGCACTCAAATGCACATTTTATGAGGACAATGTTTTCAAATTGATGGCGGTTTGGTTCGTGACATGGTTACCGCAAGCCGTTTTTCCTCGCCCCCAGTATCTGATCCCCAGAGAGAATTATGTAAGCAGATGCGGGAATGTTAGCGGCAGGTGTACGACCTATATGTGGCGATTTGGTACCTAAATGATGCCCATGAAGTGGGGGATTTTCCTAAATGTGTTTGTTGTATGCGCGTAATGGCAAAATTTTACTGTACTAAACGTGGACAATAAATACTGAGACATTATAGGATGTCTCTATTTTGGCTAACTGTTTTAAATACGACTATTCTTTTTTCGCTAGCCACGATGAGTTAGATGGATTCAGACAAAGCAGAATTTTCTTCTGAATACGCTGTGATACCGTTCCTCTACGGAACAACTCGTCTTCTTGCAATCGCACATTTTTTTTGTAAAGCTATGTCCATAGCGTCTCATTGGTTTAACAAAAATTAGCAATGTTACTCTCATTACTTTACAAGCCCTCCCCTTTTCCCCTATTCAATTGTGAAAACTGCTTATTTCAACAAACCTTTTCAAAAATATTCAACAAATAAAAGGGGCGATTCATCAGAACTAACAAAAAGCCGATCAGACGCGGAAGTGCCCTTAAGGTGCTGCTATTGTCGCTCTCTTGAATGCAGAGTGGCTAAGTCGGAAAATTACTGTAGCAAGGACGCGCCATTTGCAGCACAGCTTGAAAATGTTTAGGCTTGATCTCTGAATGCAGCGTGACCCAAGCGAATCAAGCCTGCCCTGGCCAAACTGGGATTGGGCACGCTGTGGATGTGGATGGGAGAAAGGATAGTGCAAAAGATATAGTGTTGTTGTCATCGTCAAGAATAGCCTACGAGGTCATTGCCTGAATCACGCCCCGTCCTCCATTGAATCCACCGCTTCAAGTGCGGCGGGTGTGACACCCGGAAGAGCAGAAAGGAGACCTTTAATCAGGCACCCCCTCCTGGCGGGCGGCGCCGCCTCATACTGCCTTGCTGCTGCTACTGATAGGTTATTGACCCTCGTTTGACTACCTCGTTTCTTTCTCTATCTGTATCTTACTTATTTGTATTTATCTAGTTATATAACTTATTTATTTATTATTTTTGTGTTTCCCTATCGCTTTCGCTTCTTCTGTCACAACAAATGCCTCTATGGGGGCACCGTCCTCCGTACAAATGCTATACGCTTTCGCGTGCGTTTGCAAGCATTCACTAATAAACTACGCATTCATCATTCATTCAGTCTTCATTCATATATTAAGAGTAGAAGACAAAAGAGTTCAGCGCAGAAGCATGCTGTTCAAGTTCATCGTTGATGTTACTATGACTAGATACCGATCGGATACAGGTACTTGTATATCATAATGATCACATTTAATTCAACGAAAACGTCGTAGTCTTCTTATTCGTGGGAGAAGTGGCGCCGCCGTAGAGCAGTTGCAGGCGTAGGGCTAGAACTGACTAGCCATGGACATAGCCAACTGGACAATCGTCCACCTGAAGGAACACCGATTATTCATCCACCCAGTGACCCAACCACCCAATAGTGGTAAACGTAGCCTACGACAGGCCAACCGGCCAACCGGCCGCCCAACCAGACTTATGCTTGCCAGTCTGGCTAGGGTGGTTAGTAGGCTGTTGTCACGATTAATTCAACTCAGTCACGGCGGCCACGTCACGATAATGACGCGAACGACGAAACGATGAAAGATAAAACGGCCGTGTCGAGACTGCCGTGTGTCAACTTGGCGTTCGTTTGCTCGCCGACTATGGCCAACACCCGCATACGATTGGCCGGCGTCCATTGACGCCGGTGAAACCACATACGTTAAACTGCGGCTGCGCACCCAGCGGCTCTCGTTTACGGCAAACCAGCAGCCGCAATAACAGCAGCAGTAGCAGGAGCAGCGGCGGTGGCGGTAACGTGCCAGGGCCCGTTGACAATTTCCCACCACCAGCCTGGAGACGACTGGTCGCCTCGGACAATCATTACTACCACCGCCACCGCCACCACCATCATTATTACTACAGCTGCTACTGCTGCTACAACTACTGCGACTAATAACTATTAATACGGCTTGTAGAGCTAACTATTAGTATCAGTAATAGTACCATAACGTAAACGCTTTCTCCTGCTTTTTCCCCCTCCTCCTCCTCGTCGTCGTCGTCGTCGTCGTCGTCGTCGTCGTCGTCGTCGTTGTTGTTGTTGTTGTTGTTGTTGTTGTTGTTGTTGTTGTTGTTGTTGTTGTTGTTGTTGTTGTTGTTGTTGTTGTTGTTGTTGTTGTTGTTGTTGTTGTTGTTGTTGTTGTTGTTGTTGTTGTTGTTGTTGTTGTTGTTGTTGTTGTTGTTGTTGTTGTTGTTCCTCTTCTCCTCCGCCGTGTAGTGGTTGGTAGTCCGCGACAGGGCGGCTGCTCGTGTTAAGAGCCAACACCCGAATGGCGTCGCGTACATATGTGCCTGTGCCTATGTCTGTCTAACTGACTGTAAGCAAGTCTGTTCATTTGTTCATTGGCCCGGTCGGCGGCCCGTCCGCGCATGTTTACTGAGGACTGAGCGTTAGTAGAGTCAATCACCTAGTCGCGACGGCAAGTACAACTAGAAGCAGGTTGAGCTAGGCTAGAGCTACGGCAATGTCGCTGACCTCTTCTTTCCCGTCCCGTCACTCCGCTGCTGCGTAGAGTGTCGCCGCGCACGACGACGACGACAACAACAACAACAACATTAGCAACAGCATCAACAACATCAGCAACAACAACGACAACACTAGCAACAACAACAACGCTACTACGACCATAGCCACAAGGTCAAACCTTACGGCGCGACCGCTAGACGCAAATTGTTGTAAGTAAGCACACATATATATATATGTATATATATATATATATATATATGTATATGTATATGTGTGTGTGTAACTCTACGTATAATCAGATTGTGTACACGTAACGACACATATGGAAATGCAAGTGCCATTGAATACCAGCCCCAGCATCATCAAATATTCGAACACAATACACCAACCCAAAACGTAACGGCAAAAGAGAACCACTCTCCAAACATATATGGAGACTCCAGAAGCAGGGAGCAACCGCCACCACCTTACACCATACAGTTAAATTACAGGCTGATTTACTGTAACAACTAGGCAACAAGAAAATAACAACGACACGATATAATAATTCCTAACGGGAACAGAATAAGAATTCGATTGAGAATTCAAATGGAGGCCACATCCAAAAGTCAAATGCAATAAATTGACCGGACTCAGTGAAATGCCCTAAATGTAGATAGAAGGCCTAAAAATTGCTAACAGATATTGAACTGTGCCTTATCGGAGTCATGCATACTGCCTTACATACGCAAGCAAGTGTGAGATTCGGATTTCACTCAAGGGATATTCCAAAACAACATCTTACTGCAATTTCATGTTCATCAGTTGAGCTTCTTGACGTTGTTAATGTTCTCTTTCTCTCTCCCCAGTTGTATAGCTACTCTGTTGTGTCTCAACAAGATTCGAGCAGACAAGGGGGATAGCGGAGAAGTGTGAATCATGTGAACGACGTCAGACACCGTAGGTTGCGAGAGTGTAGCCGCTTGAGCGGCGGTTGGCCTCAGAGAGCCGATGTTGAAGTTTCTTTCTATTTTTTAATACACATTTTGTCGTCAAAAAACGTTCAGATGTACTTTGTGGGATCCCCTACTACGTAGGCTGAAGAAAATATTTTCTGCTTACACAGGCTTCATTGAAATATATGAAAGCATAGGCCAACCTTATATCTAGTGGCTTTGAAGGTATTGCAGGCAAAACAGATATTGCCATATGACAGTAAAATTTAAAGTATATATACAAGACAGGCTTATATATATATATATATATATATATATATATATATATATATATATATATATATATCATAGAGCAAAAAGTTCGCGGAATGAAATACAACTAATAGACGGATAAAAACCACGCACATTTTATTGTTCAGTGTGGTACCGCGAAGCTCACTACATCTAGTCCAGCAGTAAGTAGTAGTCTTTATACACCACGAGCAGAATATTCAGATTCTTTAATCTCCTATTAAAATACTCGTTTACGGCGCAGATCACATCATTGTTGCTCCTATATCTCTTTCCAGAGACTTACATACTTCTTAAGGTTTTCAAACAGTCGCAATAGTCGCTGTCGTAATGGGCCATTCCGGAAAGTATGGGGGTGCTCGACTATTTGAAACTTTAGTTTGGGTAATTTGGTCGTGACAAAAAGCGACGTGTGGACGGGCGCAATGTCGTGGTGAAATAGCACAGTTCTCCTCTACATCGCATCGGGTCGTAGTGCCATGATACGTTCCGTCAGCTGGTCCAAGAGTGTTATGTGGCACTCCCCAATTTTCAATATTATTCCTGTAGAGAAGTAGTTACTAAATAGAATACATTTTTCACCCCAGAAAACGGTACCTAAGTAAAGTTTTCGGGCTGACCCTCAGCCAAGATTTAACAGTCCACGGAACTGTTTTTCACAATTGCTTCATAGACGGACCCACATAAATACAAATGTGCAACGGTGGGGCTCAAAACCACGTACCTATGTGTCTCCTTCGGTTGCGAGGCGCAGACTTTAGCCGCCACGCCACCGGGATCGACAGAAAACGGTACCTACAATCCTTCCGGGCGAGATGCGCCTTTTTACCTTAGCAGGAGGCTTGTCGCCGCGTGCCGTTCTGCTGGCAAATCCAGGCTGCGTCGGCTTTCCAAAATTGACACGCGTGTGAGTTTTTGCTCAATTGTTAGTTCACAATTGCATTAGCTACTTTGCTTTAATTGTTTTCTGGCATACGTGCTAATGCAGTATTTCATGAACTACACCATAGCGAATTCTTATCTCTTCTGCTATTTTGCGCGGCTGCAATCAGCGTCATCAGTCGTCACGAGTTCATAGACTTCTAACCAGTTGTTTTCCCATCCGAAGCTGTCTTTGGCCGTCCAGAACGTGATTCATCCTCGGTGTCTCTACGACCTCTTTTATATGAGGCAATTAATTTGGTTGTGGTACTATACGCCGGTGCATTAGCTTCGAAAACTGCCTGCATCTGATTTGGGTTGAATTTCCGTTAGAGTTAAGCCCTCAAAAATGTTTAATCCAGCACGGTATTTGTTCTTCTCCACTGTCACTGAAGGCGCGTCTGACAGCTGCGCGACCTGCTAGCGACAAACTCAATTCAAAGCTAGCCCACATGATACTTAATGTTGTTACTTGCGAAAAACGTCTTTCTCCCGGTGCTGTAGTAGACATGAGCTTTTTGAAATGGCGTACAGACGATGCTACGAACTTTTAATCCACACACACACATATATATATATATATATATATATATATTAAGCGGACGCTCATTGCATACGTTTGTTACTAAAACCTATTCCAGTTGTCGATCGCCTTCTATTATCTGTGTTGCGAGTGACAGACAGCTCGAGCGTGTCACCCTGAAAAACCCCTGCCGTGGCGCATTTTCTTCCTGAATGACAATTAGACTGGAGACCGGGACAAGCTATTCGGACGAACAGTATACGAGCAGCATTGCTGAGCTTACTGAGCTGTTCCAGCCGGCGTGCGCGGTTCGAGACAGCGCTTCGAGTCGGCGCCGACCTAAGCGTGTGACAGACGATGTACGTAGATAGCGACGCGAAGATAAGAGGGACACCAGCGACCGGAGTAGGAATGTCTGCGAAGTGTGAAGTGACAGT
The DNA here is from genome assembly GCA_003439945.1 of Dermanyssus gallinae. NCBI lineage: Eukaryota > Metazoa > Arthropoda > Arachnida > Mesostigmata > Dermanyssidae > Dermanyssus > Dermanyssus gallinae. The sequence goes on from QVRM01006365.1 coordinate 427,144, forward strand.
CACTTCTTAATTCGTCGGGGCTCGTACACTCGGGTCGTCTGGTCGGTCTTGCTCCTCTACCTCTGGCCGATACGGCGAAATCCCACACGAAATCGTTATGGTTCCCTTGTTACTACTACTGCTTTCAAGGCATAATTTGACTCTCGTGCGCATTGGGGCGCACGTGGAGAGACATGTCGAAGATCTAAGTGACACACAGACAGACGTAAGCACATTGATATATATATATATATATATATATATATATACATATATATATATATATATATATATATATATATATACATATATATATATATATATATATATATATATATATATATATATATATATACATACATATATATATATACATATATATATATATATATACATCGTCGTTTCATTAAGGCACAATGGACCCATTTGAAGGTTGAGCGTCTTCCTCTCTCTGTTCCCTCAGTTGATCATTAGCGGACAGTAATGGAGCGATCTCTATGCGACTCTTTTCGACGTTGGCTCGTCGACGTCGCACTGTTGGACCTCAACAACAATGAGCACCGTCGGCCCACCTAGTGGCCCTGAGAGAGACCAGCCAGCCAGCTGCCGGCCGCGTAACACCAACACATCAGCCAGCCGATCTCCTGTGAGTCCATTATATAGAAAAGGAAAAGCAGGGAAATCGTTTTCTCTATTAGGGCGCCGTTCTAACAAGAGGGCCTTCCTTCTAGGCCAATGACCGACATCCATCAGCAACGGCGAGGCCAGTAGCAGTTGCTGTTGTCGGCCGTGTAAAAAGAGCATCCGCATTAGACTGGACACGTTGAAAGACCGATTGGGTTCCATGGCGGAGTGCATTGTGTACATTGTCGGATATTATGCCACTGCAACAATTACTGGGCCTGCAAAATCGTACACTAGTTAGCTCGGTATAGGCTGGGCCGAACCTTGAGCCCACAACCTCCCTTGAACGTAAGGGGCGTTAGGCCCATTACAAGTCAACCGATTTTCGCAGTAAATGAACTACAAACTACAAATTTGTTTTTAATAGCGAAATGCACATTTTGCGTATATATACTGACAATTACACTAACAATGCCGGCAATTTAGGGTGTATTCAATACAAGTTTCACTAAGGGGTATTTGAAATAAAAATACAAGATAAAGCATATAGTTCTAGATAAGCTAAATCATAAATACGTAACTTCGGCCACAGTGACTAAGTGTACTATTGGGTCTACAATTTTTTTTCGGGTATTTTAATGATTCTTTACGGACAAAACCAAAAAAAAAAATTGCGCTATATATATATACATGCAAAAAAAATATACACATTTGTATGTATCTATAAATATATACTCGTGTATGTACATATGTCTAAAGACAGTGGTGCACATGCCGAGTCGCCAAGCACAGGTGAGACGCCTGACCTAGACCTAATCCCACGCAGCGAAACAATGCTATGGTATCTATCAGATTTTTGTATCCGCCAACGACCCGGTTGTCGACTATCCAGAGGAGAATCAGGCTCCATACAAATGGTTTCTTCGTGTTTTTCTTCATACATTTTCTTCCCTGCTGTCCTTTCACATAGCCACCTCTTGTGGCTTCGCTTGCTGGCGCACCAACAGACGACTGAAGCGTGAAATAATAAAGCAAACATTTTCAGTGCGGTGTCTGCGATATCAAAAAGCGGCTGCGTCTCAGCAGCATCCGAGCAGTGTAAACGTTGTGGGCGGTGGTCAGTCAACATGGCCACAAAGTTGAAGTAACCCGGTAGGACAACAAGCACAAACAGAACGACTAAATAACAAATACAGGTAACTGAAGCACGGCCCACAGAAACGCAATATGTATACAAAACTTCGCCCACAGCCAGGATGATTAGGGTCATATTACAACAAAGCTAACTTCTGCAATGTCAGCGACGTCAGTAACGTCATGGATACCGGCATATAACGCGCCAGAGGGTATCACAATACTGAGCACTGGATACATGACAGCCTAAAACACCATACTCGAAAATCCGACGAGTAACCAGAGCTAACGCATATAACAATACATTGTCCTCTCGTTTGTAACATGGCAGTACTGATGCAATATATAGTAGTCGATATATGTATGTGTATATATATATATATAGTTCATAGCGCGCACAGGCGTTAGAGCGATCTACTCTAGTGTAACTAGCGTAACGTTAAACACTGCAACATATACCAAAATCGCAGTAGTAACAGACGCTCGAAGCAAAGACGAATCTTAAATATATATATATATATATATATATATATATATATAAATTATGGTAAAGACAAAGTATACCGAAGCAATATTATAGTTTCTCTAGCGCAAGCGCGCTGGCATAAATATATATATATATTTTTTATATATGTAAAACTAGGTGATAATCTATCAACTTTTTAATTCTTATCAGCAAAGATAACGCCGTGTCAAAAACTACAAGGCCTTTACACTTACAAGCAATCCCCGGTTTAGAATCACGTTATTTATGAGTAGTTTTGACGAAGTATACGTGACACTATGACCGTTTGAATGCCAGGGATGCCTATGGTCATCGAAATTATAACCACCACAGGAGAACGACCACTCTGGGACGACATCTCCAACTACGAGCATTGGCATGAACCGTAGTGGTCGTAAAGCTACCGCGCCAGTCATAGTATAGTGTGGCCATTCTACACTCCTGACACACTAGCGGGATGAGGAAACGAGAAAGTTAGATGGAAGGAGATAGCATTGTACTTTATTCCTCTTGATGCACACCCTAGCGCTTTCTCCCGCCAAGCGTGCTCAGAGCTATAGCAGGGGCAACTGCCTGCAAATATAAGGGTAATTTTATGGCCTTCAAGTCGTAGACACTGGTGTCGGGCTCTCCACGGTTGCTAGAATTGCCTTTATTTGCCGCACCCACAGAGAGTTACTACAACTACTAGCCTGAGAAAATTCAGTTGTGTGTGTACGGTATGGTAGATGGTATATCCTGACTTACGAGCTCTCGGGAATCCCCATCCCGACGCCATGACGTCACCCAATCTAAAGGGATGAGTAATTTCGACGTATATGACACACACCAGAAAAATGATATATATTATATAATATATATATCATTTTATAACTCGGGACAGGCAATCTTCCCTATTCCGTTAGAATAACGCCTTCACCTAAAGTTAATGTGAAATGTGCACCACGTCATTTTATTTCGCTCTTACTGCAGCCAAAGAGGATTCCGGTCGTCGTCGTAAGAACGTATTTACGTTGAAACGGGCTCTCGGTTATTCTATCCAACCGTCATCACGAGGCTCATGTCTCAACAGTGAACGATGTACGTAAGGCCAAGTTACAAAGAGGCTTAAGCTTACTAACTATGCGAGTCCCCAGTCGGTGCGTCTCAGCTGTATATTGAAATAAAGATGATTCCACTACGAGACGACAACCCTTAGTTATGGCCAACTGGCAAAAGATGTTGGAAAAGCGTATGCAGTTAGAGCCCATGCCCAATAAGACAATGTGCTACAGTTAGCACTTTCTTGAGTTTCTAAAAATGATTATATTAATAGTAAATTTCGAAAGTTAGTATAGTCCGATAAAGAATATACCTTTTCAAATTAGTAAATTTAATCCAATTTGCAAATCCCTAGCAAGAGCTTCTCTAAAGGACCGGACACGTTGAGATACCTAGGGTTTCACCAACAGTTCTTTGTGGCAGCATGACTGCTGACTCTCGCCGATATGGTTTATCATTCTCAATAAGAATCGCTCAAACAAATTCGATCACCAACAGGGATCGAACCGGCGACATGCCAGTAGATGACAACTACGACTAGCACACTAGTCTTCCAGACCACGCCGCCACCTAAGTCGGGGTATCTCATAGAATCAATATGCATTTAATTGTTTCAACCAGTAGTGTTTTTTAATAAATTAAACATTTCGAAATTAAACCAAACTGCAGGTTTAGACAAGAACAGGCCTCCCTAGGTAGGGCTACTACTAGGGGCTGAATTCCGATGTGCGATACTCCGATAGAGTAAAAAAACACGCACAAGCACTGGATATATGTGTACCCGCTTATTCGCACGAAGAAAAATACATATATATATATATATATATATGAGTATATTGGCAAACTGGCTAGAGTTTTTCTGGGTAACTCGTGTAGAATGTTTGCGCTTTTCCTGTTGCAATCTTGGCACTGAATGACTGTTTCGGTTTGTAGAATAAAATGGGGTATTGTAGCGTTGTTTCTACCTTTCGACATGCCTTCTACCTGCAGCACGCTAATTGCGGCCTAAACACGCCGCAACATGTCCCGCAGTTCAGTCAATAGCTGAACTCGCAAGATGAGAGGAGATCCGGTGAGGTGGACTGATGTACTTATTTATAATTTAACCAACCTGGTTGTTAATAAACCATAATCATTACGGCCTAAAGCCCGACGCGCAGCTCACTCGCACGCCTTGTAGCTTTAGCGTACAGTCGCAAAGGAGCTAGAAATAACCCCTCTTCTCTATTTAAACATGACGAAAAACACACAAGAATTCCTCCTCCCTTCTGCACACCGAGAAAGCAACGGTCACATGGGCGTCATATTGGCACTCGTTACGGCGATCAGCCGTCGTTCAATATTAAGACACTCAAATTTTCCCCCAATACAGAAAATAACAGCTCGTATTCGGTTGTTATTCTCTGTATTGGGGCGGGGAGCGGGGGTGTGGGGGGGGGGGGTAGACGCCCAACCCCATTCGCAGAGAAGCTGTTCCCTAGGCAGGCCTCGCACCGAGATTGCGCAACTCCCCGGAGACCAATCGAGTCCACCCGCGCCTATAGTGGTAGTCGTCCGGCTGAGCCTCTTCCTGCTGCCTGTCTGATCCACGTGGGGAGTATCATTCGGCTAAGCCGCGTCCAAATTGGCCGGCTGACTGCAAAGCCATTTCCGTCCCAGCCAAAACGGCTATGGCGATGACCGGCAATACACCAGCCAAGCCAGCCAAGCTCTGATTAACACGATCGGTCCCCCGTGCTCGACGTTTATGAGTTAGTTTCGCCTTCTTCCCGCTCTTCTCGTTTCGGACCCCGTTTTTCGTCTCGATGATGTTGTCGGCTGCATTTGCCGCTGAACGGACGTTGTAAGCAGCGGGAAAAGTCGGGCAAGCAAATCCACAACGAGGAAGAGTATATGTGCTGTATCTATAATAAATACAGCCGGGTGGAGAGAGAGGGGGAGACGTCCGTATACCAAGTAGATGATCTCGCGTAAGAAATGGGCCGTCGCAGTACGATTACCGATGCTCCTGCGGTTGCCATCATAACACACTGGTGGGCTCATTGCGGCTTTAGGGAAGTACTTGAAGTGTATGTACCCTGTGTGTGCATCCCGTGGTCGGCAGTCGCGGGAAGTTTAACCTCACTTAACTGATATAATTTCTTTTTGGCTTAATAAGGGTCCTTTACAACTTAAGCAATCAATCAATCAGCAATCGACAAAACGTCCACACCAATAAAATACGGTCAGTGTTTTGATGATTCTTACCCTCTCCTTGTTCTGTGATGAAACTTTATTGTGCCTCGAGTGAGGGAAAAACAACTAAACTATCAAATTATAAGGAATGTATGTGTGTCCTTTGTCATGTATGTTGAAAAATCACGGTCCCTCTTCTCGATAAGTCAACCTAAGTATTAAGCCATCCTACACGGAAGCCGGGGGTGGCAATTACGCGTCAGCTGTGAACCTAGACGCTTCACAAATAAATAGATAGCAACAGCAACTGCAAATCAAAATAAAAACAATACTACTTCGCGGAGCCTCACGTGTGTAAACCCATCTTTTTATAAATCCCTCCTATGAGGAACGGTGACGGAACGCCTCGTGTCTGGCCCCTTACTTTCTTGTATTTTTCAGAAGCATATATATATATATATATATATATGCTAAACGAACTATACCATGGCGAACTTCCTGGAAACCTCGCTCCTGTCAACGACATCTCCCGCTCGCCAGCTGCTGTCGTTCAAACACTTCTCGAGCTGCGCAGGTCACGCAGTGTCGATTCTACGGTAGAACTCAGCGTGGTCGAAATCCCAGCGACACTGATGTCCGCCCGTTTCCGCACGCAACGGCTCAAAGCTTCCCTTCGCCCGCACGCCACTTCTCTTTCTCTTCTAAAGGCACGAGAACAATCGCTTTCGTCGAGTACCACCGGACAGGCTGACAAGGGCACGAAACGATCTTCGACGTTGAGCACGAAGGGGCAGCAAGAAGGATCCGTTTCGTCAGACATTAGACTTCACCTCTAGAAGGTCGCCCGAAAATAGTCTCCTCACGCCGAACACTAAGGAAGCCCGACTCGACGACCCGATCCAAGCGTCTGCCCAAATACCGGTCGCACAGGGGCACGAGGGATGTCGTTTTCGTCTTTTATTAACGAGCAGAACAAGGTTAAGGCGCCGTTTTCGATCAGAACAGATCGATGGTACGATCGCAATTTGACAGCATTAAGATAATACAGATATTAACAGAGGAACGAAGATCGACTGCAAATGTGGCTGTGGAATGACTTAGGTATTTAGACAACAAAATGGTGCAAGCAGGTGTTTGGCCCACAAATGATACAATAATGCAAAAACCTATGCTGCTGTGATACGCTCACTGGCATTATCTAGTGACAACTGTGTCACTGCTAAACTAATGGAAATAAAGGCTCAATCTGGCACGCGAACTCCACGGGATTGTCTATTCGTATAGAGTGATCACGCGCATGAGCGGCGATCTTTTAACGTCCACTCACTTGGAACTGGATCCAAATCATCCAAGGCGACAGTAACTTTGCTATTTCTACCACTGCTACTAGAATTCGTAGGAGAATGGCGAGCACGCGAAGACACTAAACACTTGTAGCATGGACAGCCCGCGAGGCCTACGGTTCAAGAGGTGAAACGCCGCTACCCACTCATTGGGAGGAGGTAGTCGAGAGGTATATAAATATATATATATATATATATACATATTACCAATAGACATCTTAGTACCAAAATGTTTGATAAAATCTGTCAGAACGAAGAAAGACTGCAATCTTTTTTCAATACGCTCGTAATGCCAACACGTAGTGGCGCAAATATCAACGCAAAAACCACCGCAAAGAGAACCTTTGTAAACTACCTTTTTGCACGGCGCAGGTAGCCGCCAAGCTCGCAACTGTAACATTCTATCTGGAAATAAATATCCCCCCCCCCCGATTTCGGGGTGCGTTTAATCATAATTACATACTTGTTGAGGTAGTCCATGCAGCCGTGGACGGCACAACGCGCAGCGAGACAGCTCTTCTCGCCCCAGTTGACGCCATCGGCCAGCGCCAAGATGGCGGAGTTCTGCCGGACGACCAGGCCGAACGTGTCGGCGATCGGCTCGCCGGTGTTCTCGTGAGTCAACGGGTTGCATTCGTAGAGCGTCGTGGCCAAGCCACAGGCAAAGTCCGTCGGCGACTGCCAGTTCCTCACTCCAGCGACTTCGCGATGGCGTTCCTCGTCGTGGTCATCGTTGTCGTTGTCGTCGTCGTCGTCGTCGTCGACGTCTGCTGTAACAACATTCAATGAAAATAATAGCAGCAACAATGAGCACAGAAACCTCGACGAATGACTTTCGAAGACCGTAGTGGTCTGGTGTCATAGAATACCTATTTTATGTATTAGCAAACGTACACGACAGACAGAAAGACTGACCGAAATAATATATATATGTATATGTATATATATATATATATATATATATATATATATATATATATATATATATATATATTTATATATCATCAGCATCATCGTAATTATATTAAGATCAATTGTACTGTGTTGCTCTCCCGATTCATTCAACGCATAGAACTCTCTCTTCACCCCGTGCACTGGCTCAGGAGCTCAAGAACTTAGGCTTCCCGTAGCAGTTGTGCGTAAACAGAGCAAAACAAAAACACCTGCATATCGTCCTTCGCCGATCATCAATCAGCCTCGATCTATTTATTTTCTGCCTATCTTGTTTGCCGTCAATCGATGCAACTTCTCTTCGGGTAGGTCGGGTAGTAAGTAGAACTAGCTCGAATGGCAACACGCCTTATTTCGACTGGCTGCACGCGTGCGAAGCTGACTAATTTCGGCCGGCCAAGCAACGCACCCCCGCAGTGGAACAACCCAAAAGGAAACGAAGTAGCTTCACCGTCATCATCATCATAAGCTCAATCATGGCTGACGACACCAAATATGTACTAATATACATCTTGTCTACAACAAAGACGATTATCCATTTTCTCTTGTTTTCCCTCCTTTCATCCCCAAGTGTGTTTCTAGCCGCCGGTCCCTGGTGGCCTTAATCGTGTTTGCAATAGCCACTCGAGCTGCCTTCTCACCAGTGCCGTCCCGTTCATCCGTCATGGAGCATTCCCCTTGCAGTTTGCAACACGCATAGCGCCATGTACATATATATATATATATATATATAAGGGAAACACGCGGAGCGTAGATGCAATATCCCCCCCCCCCCCTAAGCCAGCTTAGATGAAGGTACCGGGTATGTTGAGCGGGGTTCTTAAGATTAGCGGAAACGTTTTAGCGGCTTCTGTACATCAGAACGAAGATCAAACCGAGGAAGAAGTGACAGAAACACGCAATAAAAGGTAAACTAACTAATCGAGAAAAGATACGCCACGTCTCCATAAGTTATCGCTGCCGTTGCCATATTCACCTAGCCGTCACTAAGCCAGCAACATGCTAATAAGTTTGCTTGTTTGCTACTAAGAGTCAAGATGCTCCTGCTGATGTTGCTGTCGCCAAGTTCCTCACAAGTGAGGGTCTCTGTGCTAGGCTACCATTTTCCCGTTTGCCTGCCTTCATCCAGGCCACCTCTAAGGTCCACAACTCGTACCAAGTTGTGGAATATCAATACACTCTACAGCTATATATATATATATATATATATATATATATATATATATAGTAGAAAAACGAACAGATCTGCCGTTATGGTCTCCTCCCGATTTGCGCTATGTGCACTCACTGAGCGCCTACAGGAGTCATCCACTCACCGACAGAGAGTTAGACTGACGTCTCACGGTTCACACATGAGCCACCGACCCCAAGCAATGCCCACACTGTACATCAGAGATCGTAAAAACCTACATAGGACAATTTAAATATGACAGCTCACGTACGTCCAAGCACGTCCATATATCACGCTGGACATGTACGCAAACGCCAGTATGCTTGGCGTTTAATCTAGCTCATATATATATATATATATATATATATATATACTATCAAGTAATACTAACCGCTTTAAATTTGGACTAACGTGCAAACTGGCAGAGATTCTCTCTAAGCAATAGATCCAAGAACAATCGAAACACCGCTCTGGAAATAGGTAAACCTCTTCTAATATTGACGCGGCGTCAGTCAAGTCTGACAGCTCGCATTGCCCGGATGACAGAAAACACTACGGAATGATTCGTCCGTGGATTGTTGTCGCGATTTCAACTTTCACGCGGAAAAGATCTTTTTTGAAAGTCCCACGAAAGCTACTTTTAAGATTTGCTCAGAGTTGCATACTAAATACTATCAATTGAAACAGCAATATCTATCTATCTATCAATTGAAACGGCAAAATCTATCGTCTAATACGACGCTAGATAATTGCGGAAAACCTTAAATATGGTTTGTGTAGAACGCAGCTAGCAATTGCTGCGAACTGTATTTGCTTACAATATCAATTTTCAAATAATATGGTACAAAGGGAAGAATTCGCAATATTCTCATCCGTCTACCGTACAGGCTAGAATTATTGCCGTTTTCAATCAGATTAGAGCGCTTCCGCGCAACGTCAACCTTCATCGATCTCATAGATAGTAGACCCCGTCCCTGAGTCACTGGGGCTTCGCTGCTCCTTGGAGAGCGATTCGGCAAAAATCTATCAGTTAGTCTTATATTCTCGTCGGCCAGTTTTTCCATTGACAAATGACAACCGTTGTATGGCGGCATCGTGCGCAGGGCGGGGCGCGGCAAAGGGCTCTGCTGGCGTTTTTGGCTAATAGGCGTATCGTTTGCGTTTTCCACCTCCGGTGTCTGCCTGCTGGCACTTCCTGGTATTTTTGTGCCACACAAGTGCCACTTACTCCGACCGTCTTTTGGCAATTTATTTTTCCTCACACGTCGGATATATATATATATATATATATATATATATATATATATATATATATATATATATATATATATATATATATATATATATATATATATATATATATATATATATACATACATATCCGACGTGTGTCTTGTTTTATCGATGCTTGCGCAAATCCTGCAATTTTCGCTGCGTCGTTATCAGCATCGTCATCATCATCACTGTTGCTGTTTTTGTCACCATCGTCCGGCAGGGACAGGCTAGAACGGCTCGAACGCAGCAAGATCTGGTCATCCAGATCGCCGCTGAAACCGCTCGTCTTCATCACCATCACCACCACCACCACCACCATTATCATCATCACCAACAACAACACTACCGCCACCATCATCATCATCATCATCGTCACCACCATCACCATTTCGTCCTTTCGTTTCGTTCTAACCCAAGGGAGCACGCAATGCACGCAGTGGAGCGTTAAAACGAAACTCTTTGCCGACAACTTGCCCCGCTCTGCTACTGTTTCGGCTGGCGGAGATATTCGACGCCCCCCTCGAGAACTAGGCTTGCGGCAAGCAGCGAACGCAGTGAAGCAATGCAAGAGAAAAATCAGGTATTGGACCAACCACCCCTCTCGCCGTCGAACTGCTGGTTGTATTGAGCCGGCTGTGTAACTACAACTCTCTCAAGCGGCAGCAGCAGCCGCAGAAACCCAGCCGTCAGCATTACAGGGGTGATTCAATGGCCGATACTGGCACCGAAGACAACGTTAGTCCAGCCTTGTGTGTACTGTACCGCCGCCGTGTCGTTTTCGTCGGTCGCAACAGATCACGGTTATGTGGAACTACTGAGTGTGCTGGGAGCTATTGGTGGTGAGGGCCTCGTCTGGCCTGGCCAGGCCGGCCCTACCCGGGGTGTAGGGCTTAGCTTAGGGGTAAGTAAGACGGGTAGGGTATTCGGCTTGAGAGGCTGAGGTGAACTCGGCGCTACCGAGTGAGTATCAGGTCGAAGTCGGTCCGCCAAGATCGTAACGGTCAACAGCCGTTTACTCACACTATGAACGGTTGGCTCCTCGAACCAATCCTCTGTTCCTCGGCTGCAATTCGGTTGGTTGGTTTACGCATGAACGAATTCAACTCACTCGCCGGCGTCCAATCTGCCGATATGAGCCAATCCTCATAACACCACCTCAATCCTCCAGAAAGGAGAGAACGTGCTGGGAGAAGGGCTGGTGCTAAAGAAGAAAAATGCTGATTACCTTTGCAGTGGGAACAAATCGATTCAATATTCGTTGGCTATAAAGACAAGAAAATTACTATCGCCCTTCGTTTTATTGCCACACTCTTATTTATTTGCACAAACGAATTGCACAGACAACAGCAACGATAACAACAACGAAATCCGCATGAACAATTATAACATTCACAACACCAAGAACGATCGCTATTTGCTTTGTCAATATTTGTTTGCATTAATTATTCACCTAGCCAGTTGAGCGGGTTGTGGCATCCTTTTTCGTCGGTCTACCGGAAAAGCGCATGAGTATTTTTTTTATCAGCAATAAGACTACCTATTTTCTGACATTCCTCAATGGTCACTTGGCTCATTCAGTGATGGGACTGTAATCAGTCGCGTAAACTGCCGCACTCCAGGCAGGAATAATCATGCCCGTCAATCATCTCGGTCCAAGGTCATAGTAAAAAAGGCAATTACCTGGTCCCTAGCGTTAGCATCCACATTTGCCTTGAAACAATCTTTCTACAATTTAATCTGGGATCCGTTACAGACCCTATATTGGTCCGAGCCCGGAACTGGTACGACGTAGTAATTTCGTCTCTGTTTCACATCTTGCTCTCTGTCTCCCTATATATATATATATATATATATATATATATATATATATATATACTTGCAGAACCGTCGCAATTGCATACCCCACTGCGCCAGCGCCACGCCCACCCAATGACACCTAATCTTGAAGGAAAGGGTTTTTCGTTAGTCGTTCGGCTGGCGTTCGTCGACGAACGCGCCGAAGATTAATTGTGCGTCGGCTGGCACACGTATGGCGCACTTTATGATTTTGGCCTTTCCCGACAAACCGCTGTGCTAGTAGAACAGGCCTAGCCGTGGGCCAAAAAACGGGGCGGTTGCATTTATTACGATACAACACACAGGGAATCCACAGGAGAGGGACAGTTACCTACGAGTAAAGTGGATTAACTCTGAAAGCCACCATATACAACGAAAGCGCAACCTACCCGCGGGCCCAGGAATTTGAAATTGACGAAACACATCCGCGTCTGGGATTCGACGCATATAACGAACGAATAAGAATTAAGATTTATATTACAGACAGACAAGAAGCTCACCAGAACAGACAAATAACCTCGTTCTCAATGAAATATATATGTTCATGCTTTCCTGTGCATGATGTCCCGTTTGATCGTGCTTGTCCCGAAGCTGGCCCCGGCGAAGCTCAACGCCAGGCTCGGCTAGCGGTTTGATCGGACGGTCGTTTACACGTCCTCGGGTCAGGGACGTAGATTCATGCGCTCTTTCTGATGCGTGTCACTTGTAGGATAAAACTCAACTGTCACGCCTATTTGTCCTTAAACCCACAAAAATCTATTAAATCTAGTGTATATATATATATATATATATATATATAGGAAACCAGTGCACAGAAAAAGTGCAGAACCATTTCAAATTTGTACCCTGCTTTATTGTAAACAACATTGAATCCCACTCCGCGACAACTTTAACCAGAAGCCGAAAATGCATATGATTATACATGTAGCGGCTTTAGTTGTCGCTCTTGACAAACACAGCTGGTTTGCTTTGATCGATGATCGGATCGCACGCTCTCTCTCTTTCTCGCTCTCTCCACGTCTCTACGTGGAATTTGATGAAGGAGCACCCTGTGCTTGTGCATCGACGTCAGTCAAATCGAGAGCCGGAAACACTGGGTCTACCGCAGCAGCAGCCGTAGTTATATTTGCTGCCAACAGAAACCTGCCACCGTAGACGGTAGTGGTGGATGTGATGCCGGTGGCGGCACACGCCGATCTTCGATCCAGCAGTTTGCTCTGCTAGATCTGTCTTTCCCTTCGTCCCTTCATCTTCTTCGTCTTCATCAATTCGGCCATATTTGCCATGGCATAACCACGCGGGCGCCGACGCCGCTCCGCGTGTAGCTCTTCCCGAAGTTGTTGGAGACACAGCAACTCCGGGAAAAGTTGCTGGTTGTTGCTTAATGACTGCTGGTTGGTTGGGAGACAACAAACACACACAGACACACAGCGAAGAATCGGCAGTGCCGACACACAGTGAAGAATCGGCAGTGCCAACACACAGTGAAGAATCGGCACAAGAACGCGCACCCCGCGTGTGTGTTGGTCTGGGTGGGGCACGGGGTATCATCATCGAGACTAACGGGGGGGGGGGGGGGGGCGGAGGGATCGAGCGAAGGACGGGGATAAGTCGTCGCAGGAGGAGAGCTCTGTCATCATCGAGATGCACCGTCATCATACAGACAGCCAGATGAGTCGCCGCCGCCATCATCATTATCATACAGGCCTATCGACGTCCACGACGACTCATTGAGATATGCCGAAGCAGCTATCACAGCAATAGCAGCAGCAACAACTTACCGCTGCGAATTCGTCATTGCTAGTCGATCATCGGAGAACATTTTCGGTGTCTCGTGCGTTGTGCGATCACACCAATCATCACAACAAACACACTAAAGGATGATGATGCAGTAACAGCAACAACCACAGCACTAGCTATAAAAACACAGCTATACACCAATAAAATCACTCAATATATATGTATATATATATATATATATATATATATATATATATATATATATATATATGCCAAAAGGCATACGCTCAGTGAGCGGACGAAGCTCACATCGAAAAAATTAGGTCTCATGGTGGCCCCTTTTTTCGCTGAACCATCAACTTTTCTACGTTATGGTGTCTGTAATCGGCGAAATGCTTGACAGCATTTGAAATCAAACGAAGTGCGCGAGTGCTGCTGCTGCCTCTACAACTGCAAAGACGAGATGCCTGCGCTCAATCGCAACAAAATGTCAGCAGACTTTGAAATGTATTGCTGTTGTTGTGGCGGCCCTCGTATCAACAAATGTCGTCTTCAATATCATCAGAAAAAACGTGAGCAGGGTTGCACCGTCAATAAAAAAATGGATGAACAAAACTGACCGACATATATATATATATATATATATATATATATATATATAAGGCTATAAATATCTCGTTGTTGTGGCCAATCCAAGAACATAAAGAAAATGATTTGATGCTGGGCGCGAGGAACACAACAATAACAACAACAACAACAGAAACAACTAAAGGAAACGAAGTCACTAACAATATACCGCACGGTCAGCGACCACAGAGCTGTCCCCATCAAGCGGCTTCCCAAAGAGGCAAATCTCATGTTCAGTTTCCGGTTTCCTGTATTCTCGCCCCCCTTTCACAATGGCACTTCCTCATTCGGCGTCTCCGTCACATTAGCGCATCGTTACCGCTATTTGCTATTGTTGCCATTTATATCATGCTGTTGTTGTTGTTGTTGTTGTTGTTTTTGTTGCTGCTGCCGCCTATTTCATGTTGTTGATTCTCGCTCGGGGTTCTGCTTATACCTCAGCTGCTGCTCTTACTGTTACCATTGTAGTTGCAAATGTCGAACTGTTCGCAAACTCACAAACAGAATCGCAAACACCTACAAATACACGCATACCGACCGACCACTGCGTTTCTCGCCTAATCTAAGATTTGCTTGAAAACCTTGCAGGTCTTCTACAAAAGGTTGTCAGCTTAAGGTCCTGCATTGAGTAGCAGACGTTTAGGTAAATAAATGCAACAGAAACCGCCACCGCAACTGCAGAAGGACGACAGTGCAAATATTTGCAGAACATGGCAGAAAAATGAAGGTTTGCATATTATATAGAGTAGAGGTCACACTCCCTTTTAATCCGTTGTGCAGCCTGCAAGTCGCAGACCGCTTTGCGCAACCGGCAACGGATTCTCTCTTCATTTTCCTAGACTAGGAAAATAATTCTTCGCGGCCGCCGTCCTAACCTGCCGAAGTCGAGCATTCGTCGACTCTCCACGCTGCCATTTTTTATTCACCCAGTACATGTTATATATTGACCCCCCTTGAGTCCTTCTTATGATTTCAGTCGTCAAGTCGACGACAATCATCGTAGAAAAGTAATAAATACACTAACGGAAGAGCATGCACGCGTATTATTTATCCATTTACGTGGCAAGCGACCAATCGGAAGGTCTGTACTGCTGATGTCGTCGACAAGGAGCCGCCACCAGAAGCAATAGCAACAACAGCAGCAGCAAAAACAACAACTAAAGCAACAACAACAACAACGATTTCTGCTGCTACTAGTACCACTAATATTATATTCTACAACAACAAAATCAACTTCTAAAACAACAACAGCATCAAGTGACGGCGACTGAAGTCAATGAAAACCAGCAGGACCAACCATGTCATGGAACGAAAGTTCGCAGGCCAGGCGCAACTCGGAATCGACGCGTCATCTGCTCGAGTCTGCTCGCTCAAAAGGTACGAGCAGAACGGAACGCATCCGCTCCAACGGTTGAAACTTTTTAATACGCGAGCGGTGGCGACGAGGGTTAATGCAGTTAGCGCGCAAATGCTCAAACTAGAAGAGTGCACAGACCCTGCCCGTTAACGTCATAGCGTTCTGCCGTGAACTTTCACAAGAGTACACCACTATATATATATATATATATATATATATATATATATATTATAGGTGTCCGAACGTTAGGCAAGACTAGTGTTATAGGGAAGGCGTAACTAGAGAAAAACAAGTGGCTATTAAGGTCGCTAGCTAACATTACGCTTCTTGATGAATGTTGTCCGCGCCCCTCGCACGTCGAGACGATCAGCGAAACATCAGAAAACCAAAACCGAAACAGAAGACGCGACGTAACAAAAGCCGACGACAGCCCTAATATTGGCGGCAAGTGATAATGAACATGGCAGTAATAGCTGTAATAGCAACATTGACGGGGTGTGATCAAATGATGATATGAGGCGGCGGGCCAGCGTCCCAAAACGGTAACTAACGCAGAGACTGCAGAAGTACAATGGCCAGAAGTGTTCATTATAAGCTCGTCAAGGCGGCGTGGTCAAAATAGGACTGCGAATGTACGCTTTGTGAGTGAGTTAACAGCAGAGCTTTGGAAAGTGGTTAACGTTAGGGCAGCCTGACACCAGTAAGTAAAACTAAAGCCGTAATAGTCGAACACGCTTTGATAGGTAGCGGAACACTTTTTCTTAGTATCATCTCTTCGCATAAAAAGCGCAAGTAAAACAAATGAAAGCGGAAATTCGGAGAAGACTTATCTAAAAGACTCATCTACGAGCAGTTATCAAATACATATGCATATAGAGTGGCAGACATATACAATCATGCCGTCGTCACGTTTTCTGATGGCTTTCTGCTGTGGATAAATGAAACTCGATAATCGTGCTGCGGTACCGGCTGTATCCGGTCCGTTCCGAGGATAACCGAGGGAAATGATGGCCGACGGTGAGATTTGTCATGTTTTTTCCATTTCAGTTAATGCCGTACGTATTGCTTACTTTCATTTTCTCCGGGCGCAAGCGGTTCGACACTTCAACACTCTTGAGCTTGATCTGCGCCTCAATGCCTTGATGAAGACAAGCGGTAATCGAAAATTTTGCGCTGCTGTTACTGCTGCTGCTGGCTGAAATTGTCGTAAAAGCTGGGGCTCAGCCAAAAAGGTATATGTTTCTTCTTTTCCACATTTGGAAACGACATCCTCTTTCCGGGCTTCGCCGTTCGTCTCCCTCGAAGCGGTGCGCTAATATCCGGCCACAGCTTTTCTCTGATTGCTTTTCCTTTCCTTCCAGCTTTCAAATCTTTCTCCTTTTCTCATGTTTTTCTGTATTTCTCGTGACACCCACTCTTCAGCTTTCACCCTGACACCCACAGACAGCAAAGTTGGCCTGCGCTACACCTACATGAGCAAGACAGATTTTTTAGCTGGTTAAAAACCTTTTTTGGGCTGACTCTTAGCCAACATTTGCCGTTCACGGATTTGGTTTCACATTGCTTCGTAAGACATCAATAAATTGTGCAACGGTGGGGATCGAACACGTGCACCTATGTGTCTCCTCCGGTCGCAAGGTGCGCGTGAATGCACCACCGAGCTCGACATTGAGCGGGTGAGCATCACCGCACTAGTATACCTGTATGGATAGCGTACATATATGAACTGCAATCTGAGATCGAAATATATATATATATATATATATATATATATACAAATGTTTGTTTTTAAATTTAAATATATTCTAAATAGGCGATAAGCTCAGCTTTTTGCGATATTCTCCTCTCATTAAGGACCCTCCAGCAAAAGATGGAGGTATATATGTATATTATTATAAAATTAGCATATTATATTATTAATATGCTAGACTCGTAACGAAACAGTTGCTGCCCATAATTGCTCGTAATAGATGTACGGCTTTGATCACGGTTTGTTGTCATTCAAAGATTTCCATGCACGCTATAGTGGACCGTCAACGTTTTCATGATCAAGTCTAGCGTTATTTAAATATATGTATGCTTATATGGAGGAAACATACAGCCTGTGGAAAAGTGTGGCAATGACAACATAACACCGCGTGGACATCACAGACGCTAACACGCGTGACATGTTTTTACAGTAGACGACCATACAACTTATTTCGCGAATTACGAAGTTGCTTGGTTGCCCTCCCTTGTCTGCGCCCCAGATCCAAGCCGCGCTCCCCAATATCGGTCGATCGTGGTCAGGTGGTCCACCAATCGTACCAGCGCCGTAGTAACTGACTTCTGGCCAAGAGTCTCAGTAACTAACAGATTAAAGGTCGGATGGGGAGCTGTCGGAAATTCGTCTGCTCTCCTTCTCCTTGGTCTGCCTGTGGTTTTGTTCCCCTGAATTCCTCCACGCGGCGCCCGGACCCGAGTCTTTATTTGGCTCTATCTCAAAGGCTGCTATATTCAGTCACAAACAGACTGCTTGCCGCATCCCAGACCGGTCAGGGGCAAATAGCGACACAACGGAAAGAATGCCAGATCTTTCCTCCCTTCCCCTCGCGTCTGTCTCCATCCGAGAGCGTACGTTTCGTATCGGTTCCCCGCAGGACTTCTCCCTTTGATGTCTTCCATCCTCATGCTCGAATTAGGGTCATCATCATCATTGACGGACCCAGCCGTTTCAGGGTAAAACCGCTAATTTTGTTATCTCTAACGCCACTTTGACAGCCATACGGCAGCAGCAGCAGCAGCAACAACAACAGCAGCAGCAAGAGGGGCAGGCAGCAGTGAAGCGTCAATCAATGTCCTGCTGAAACGTCATGCTCTCAATTACCGCGTCATCGTCAATGTTGTTGTTGTTGCCGAGCACGTTCATGTGACATGACGCAGGACAGACTACCCGTTTCACTCGCAGCTAGCGATTATCTGCTGCCCTGGCAATCCTTCCCACTAACGATAGTAGCCATAGCCGCCCGCCGTCGCTTCGGCACCCTAACTGAGGGAACAACAAAAGGAACAGACCGCGAAATGCCATTATACACAAGCTAACTACGACAGCTGACCAAACACATTCTCCAGCGAGATGACTCGAAAATGCTGCTCAAACGATAAGCGACAGGCGGTGGAAAAAACTTAGTTAGACAGGTAGATCTCGAAGTAGTCGACACCGAGCGAAACAACCGATAGTAAAGTAATATACTTCTAATTTTTGCAGAAGGGTCCTTAATGAAGGAGGAGGAGATAGCAAAAAGCTAAGCTTATCACCTTGCGCTAGCCCTATTGTTTGCACGAAGGCTCAAAGCTTTGTCGAAAATAATTTAAATGCTCAATGCCAGTAGGTTCTCAGGGCATTCGGCTTTGAGCAACGTAATACACCGGGCAATACAGTCAAAGAGCCAGTTGGTCTGTTAGCCAACAGCGTCCGGACGGCCTAACTCTTGTTCTATGGAGTGAAGGTCGCTGCCTCGTGTACGACGTCACCGTGTCTTGCACGTTGGCCGTTTCGTATGCTCGCCATACCAGTCGGGAGGTCGGAGCAGCCGCTCGTTTTGCTGAAGACCGCAAATTGGCAAAATATCGTGAACTGAAGCAAAACTTTATCGTTCAACCAATCGCCTTCGAAACATTAGGTCCAATAGAAAAAATCACAAGGAGCTGTCTGGCAAAGCTGGGATCCAGAGTTGCTGCCTCAACCGGCCATAGAAGGGCATGGCAGTTTTTGCTACAAAGAACATCGGTTGAAATTCAACGCGGAAACGCTGCGTCGATAATTGGTTCATTGCCCACCGACAAAGAAGTCCCCTTTCTGCCGTCAAAAATCGATGTGTAACTAAAGCATCTAAATAAATACCGTGCTCTACCACAAAAAATGTAAACGCTTGTAGGAGAAATGCCACCTGTTGCCTTAAGAAAATCGTTAAGTCGCTTGGTGAATATTAAGAAAAGCAGCTTGTACCAAACGTTTATTTTCGTGATTTCATGAGCAGAGCTATAATGAATCAGCTTCTAGAGTGCCCT
This sequence comes from Dermanyssus gallinae, assembly GCA_003439945.1. Taxonomy (NCBI): domain Eukaryota; kingdom Metazoa; phylum Arthropoda; class Arachnida; order Mesostigmata; family Dermanyssidae; genus Dermanyssus; species Dermanyssus gallinae. Next base: position 446,952 of record QVRM01006365.1, read on the forward strand.
TAGGAATGACCGCAGAACAGTGCTAGCAAGAGGCCCATGCAGACGCATTCATTAACGAATGCAGTCCAATTGGAGGCAGGACAATCGTGTACTTCAAATGTTTATTCAAAGTTCCATCAGAACAAGCTGTCCTACTAAAATGTAGACTTTCCAGCAGCTGTGCAGTCTCATCGGTACGCTAAAATTTTACTCAGAACGAAATCTCTCTACAGAAATGGTGTCATCTGAAAGTAGATTTTGGCGCAAACATTGCTTCGAAATTAATAGTAGCCACGAGTATGATGTATGCCTTGGAGGAAAGTCATTTGTGATACCGTTCTTGTACCTCATGAGGTAAAAACAGTTCACTGGGTTTCGCATGTCGCTTTAAAGATAGCCTTAAGTGCCACCGCAAGGAGCCTCACTGCGGGTGATTGTATTTTGGCAGGAATCAAAAAGATGTTCTGAGCTTTCTTGACCAACCACAGTTGGAGTCAAATCATGGCCTACCTTTCTTTGAAGCAGGTGCAAATACCGTCCATTTTAAGGGGTACTGACGGGTACACCCTGATATCTGTGATCATCATACATGTTAAAGACATTGCTACTCTATGGCTTGTAGCTTTTTTGCATTTTCTTTGTCGCTTACCATAATCGTCAGCATTTCTCGTTTGGTTTTTAGAAAGCATACTAAATAAGTTCTCCTTGGGCTCTCTCACTCTCACGAAAGTCGCAGTTATATCCATGTCTATTGTCAAATGACGATCAAAATGCTCCGCATCTATCACCAACAGTCTCGTAAGACATTATATGGCGATACAAAAAATGTATTCCTCTAAAAAACATTAAGCTTAAATACATGAATACAGAAATGTCTCGGAAAGACTGGCTTTATGTGTTTACAAGGAGCCCAATGTGCATGCACGTGTATTTAAACGCCATGTGTGTCATTTTTAATATAAAGAAGTTTAATAGTATTGACAACACCGACAATCAACCAAGCTTTTGGTGGCTTCGAGCATCGCAGCATAACTTATATAATAGAATAGGAACACCTTTATTTTCGAGATAAAGGGTAGGAGAAGCCTGTGAAGGCATCATGCTGTGTTATTCTCTATCAACACTCCAGACAAACATATTATGATAATTTCAATTGTTGTGATACATTTGCGTTTAAATACCACAAACTACTTTTAATATTTGAAAACCTAGCCACCTAACTTTTCTATAACGCAACCGATGTCTTGCGTACAAACGCATCTTGGACATGTCTGCGACGTATGTTGTCATACATTTTCCAGAAAGAAAGTTTCTTAAAAAAAAATATATATATATATATAAACACGTGAATGATTATAACTACCCTATCTGAGTGGGTGTCCTCCTGTGCAGAGCACAACAATCCCAATTCAGGATATACAGCATTATTGCTGTTATTACAATACAGCGTATGTATACATATATGTTAATGTACGTTATATGGCTTCGTCACGTTGAACAATACCGTAACCAAGAATAGCGATTTAATCGGCAGCCTGCGTGGCCATAGGATCTAACAAAGCAAGCCAGTCTTTCATAAGGCTTCCCAAATTATACATCATGTTGAGAGTATCCTTCTCTTTCCAGCATCGTCTCCTGCCATCTTATCTATAGTACCTACTGGTCAGGCGTAACTCCTTGCCAGCCTTCCCCAATCAAAAGTCTTGTAAAGTCATGTAGTGTCTACAAAGTCATTCATTCACTTCGCCTAGGATCGCGAAAACACACGTATGGCTTCACTATATATATATATATATATATATATATATATATATATATATATATATATATATATATATATATATACGCGATTCTTGTGGGGAAAGCATATTCGCATTCGACCGGAACGCCGGTAAACGAGCAGAGATGCCATAGTACCTATCACTCTTACTTCAGGGGGGGAAGGGCTCACGACCAAATTTATTGCTATCCTCACCATTATCATCACTACCATAGTATAGAGATAATAGTGTATGGGAACCACTGGCGGTCGTTTGTGCAGTGTCGTTGTGAAGCCGGTTTGATATACGGGCGCTGTCCAGACGTTTCGGACTGGCCATCTGTCTACGTATCGCTCGTTGCCTGTTGTCCAGCTTGGGCATCCTGAGGTACCATATGTATAATAGATGGGTCAGTTGCTTCTCAGTCAAGCAGCAGCGCTCCTCAGGTTGGACGAGAAGAAGTCATCGGATAGAATACCTGAAGGGGTAGTAATGCACCAGCTGTCTTTATCGAGACAATTGGGCTTTTTTCTGGTCCGATAGAATCATCTTATTACGGTTTACTCCGCATTTACTTCGTTTGGACTGAAAACCATGAGAACACCAAGTTATGGCTGGCCGGTCCTGGATCTGAACCCATAAGCATCCGAATACAAGGCGAAAGCGTTGCTACTGAGCGTGCCGTTGAATATGCGAGGTGCCTCGTGTATATATATATATATATATATATATATGTGTGGTCGAGTACTTGACATGGCTGTTAAACTCTAGTAAGAAATTTGTTGGCAAACTCATTGTGATCATGTTGACCCATTATTTTTATTACCAACTATCTATCACTTTATCCATTCCTGCCGCAATCGCAAAATTATATCGGAAAGCGCCAGTACTACTACAAACTAGGTCCTTACTTGGGCGACTCATTCGGTAGCACAGCAAGGAGCAGCCTTTTTCTGCTAGAGCTTCTACGGTCTGCTGCGCAGATACATCGCTAGAGCTAAGTCGACAGATGTTGAACATCATGCATGCATTTATATATGTATGTATATATAAATAAATAATATATATATATATATATATATATATATATACATCATGCATGCATATTTATATATGTATGTATATATAAATAAATATATATATATATATATATATATATATATATATATATATTTATTTATTTATATATACATACATATATAAATATGCATGCATGATGTATATATATATATATATATATATATATATACATCATGCATGCATATTTATATATGTATGTATAAATAAATATATGTATGTATATATAAATAAATATATATATATATATATATATATATATATATATATATATACTCACTCTCAGTCAGACAGCAGGCATGCTAAATAAACGAACACTTACTTATTGATAACCTTCGTAGCAGTCTTGAATGCTTTATCTGTGAAACTACTATGAGGCAAGCTGTTGTTTGGCCTATTTATCGCTCGATTGCTCTATGCATCCCCCAAGGCTCCCCTTATCCCGTCCAGTCTATCGGACATAATCAAGAGATGGAGCAGGCTCATATTGTCCTACATCAAAGTGCAACTGCTCAAAGTCGAGCAAGATTGTAGCCTCAACAACAGTAGATTTCCACTTTTACAACGTTTCCCGTCGCAGCAGGCAGCATTTTTATAATTGGTACACTGCCAGTCGTGCGCGAAAGTGACTATCTTACATAGTTAAACCTACTTAAATTAGTACGAAGAATATAGCAATTTCCTGGCAAATAGAAATAAATATATATATCCAATCTAAACATGTTTGTGTATCTAAGTACTTTCATTTTGGATGTTGCCAGTTTCTCTTACTCGATCCAATTTACGAAACGAAGGGATTTAGAAATATAACTGAGTGTTTGCGTCAGCGAGTGGTGCCGCCACTTATCTGTGAGAACAATTATAAATGGTAAAATGTCACCTTATGCAATTTTTTGGAATATTGTTATTTTACAAAATATGTTAAAACCATTTTCATCAGAACATCTTTCGTTTTGCTTCGATAAAAAATTATAATCATCTATGCGCTTCGTTTATTTCCTTCTTTTGCGAGACTCCTTGCGATAGTTTTGGACGCATTTTTTCTTGTTTCATCTCCAGCTCGTTCTGCAGCCACATAATGCTCTCCAGTAAGTTGCATCCCCGTTGCCACACTCGTTCGCCTTGATGCATGGCGACAACTAACTCTGTCACCGACGCACTCGGGGTCTCCTGGTGCTGCAGCCAGTGACTTTGCTCGTGCGTCTTCTAGTGTTGGGCCGGAGGATAGTATGGGTCACATCATCAATCTCATTAGTCTCGCACAGAAGAGTGCGCATTTTAAGTGCGGAGATTTTTCATCTCCTGTGCAGGTATTTCTGGAAGCACCCGTGCTCCGTTAAAATCGGTCTCAGGTAATAGGTGATGCGTTAGTGCTCTCTGATAAACCATGTCATTAGATCAGGTATGACCTGGCTGGTCCACGCACCCCATCCTGCTCCACTCTTCTTGCCATGCTTTGAGCGTCTGTTTACGACATTTCGCCTTCCGCTGCCGTTTCTTGTTGACCGACAGGAATTCGGTGAATTCCTGTCGTCTTATATTTGGCGATACGTAGCAGCTGAGCACAGTCAGCCATCGTTCGAGTTTCCGCCATTTCATACGCAGCCCTTCCCTGCTCCTTCTGCCTTAACTGGCACCGTAGGTGTTAACACCACAACACTGCGCCAGCGTCTGAAACACTTCTTTTCCTAGTCACACGGAAGCAATTTCTTGTTGAGTTCGCTAATCAACACCAGCGCTGCACGTTCCTCTTTTTGACTCCTCGCATCCATTCGTATCAGTTGGGCCACGTTGAGCCGGCCCAAGGTAACCTGTGCATGCATCTAAAAAAAAATACTTTTCGGGCTGAACCTCAGCCAAGATTTAACGTCCACGGGACTGCTTTTCGCAATACTTCATAGACGGACCCCCATAAATACAAATGTGCAACGGTGGGGCTCGAACCCGCGCACCTATGTGTCTTCTCCGGTCGCGAGGCGCAGGCGAATGCACCACGCCACCGGGCTCGACAAAACCTAGCATTGTCATCTGGCTGCTTTTGTATGGCAAAAACCTAACGCCCGCCTGCGATTGCCCCCATGGTTAGGCGCTACAGGCTGTAGCGGCCAGTATGATTCTTGCGCCTTTGTTTGGTTGGTGGTCGTTGCTTTCTCCTTGGCTACCTTGTGCCAGCGCGGGGTCCCCTGTTTCGAATCCCTCTTCCAATCTTCCTAATCTCTCTGGCAAGCTGCCTGTACGCGACACACCCCATCGAGCTTGCCGCGTAATGTAGATCACCCTCTTCGCAGTTATAGCACTTAGGGGCAGCTTTGTTTCGTTTCGTTTCCTGCAGTTGTATTCCCCTATTTGCCTAACGTATGTCCCCAGGACTACTCGATGGTGACCGTCTCCGTTTCGGCTAGCTTCAGTTTCTTTTAGAGAACCTGCTTGATGTCCTCCTTTTTTAAATCCTCATTTAGTCCCAGAACTCGTATTTTCGTACTTGGTTGCGACTGCTTGTTTTCGAGCGCCGTGTTCTCCCTGACAGTACCCGGAAACGTTGTTGATGCTCCTCTCTAGATTTCCCTCTCAGTTTTATGCCACCCTCGTAGAGCACGATACTTCTCACTGTGACACAGGCTCGGGTCCTATCTTTCTCCCGCTGCGAGAAACATTTTGTCTGCATCTTCTTTGTTGTGCCACTCTCACTCGTCTTATTTCACCTGATCAGATGATTTCTGTTGATCTCCAGAAAGCAGGTTTTTAGCCCAAAATTCTGTATCTTGAATTTTAGCCGCCGTAGATTGAATACATATTAAATTGTTTAGCCCTTCTGTGGAGTCCTTTGGAAGAGGGGCGTATCTGCAAACGGTATCACGGACTTCCGAAGTGACAAGCACTGTGCTACTTAGTTAGTTTTTCTAACTACAAACAGCAGCCTTTCGAAAAATGATGCCACTCTCATTTTTCCCTGAATGTAGTCAGCTGCACTCACAATGCACTGCCCCATATATATATATATATATATATATACACTGCACGCAATCGATTCGAGAAAGTTGTTTTATTTTATAATCAAGCTGTCACAGAGCAAATGCTGACGCAGATGGAAAAATCAAAACCAATTGCTGTTGAGCGCCGAAGATTGCTCTGTTGGCAACACAGAAAATGCTTTCGACACAACGTCGAAAACAACAGTCCAACGCAGGACCCCATTTAATAATTCATTACAGAAAAGCAACACTATTGCAAAGACATAAACTAATAAGACATTCACATAAGAGGGCGGATCGGCCAGAGTTACTACTTTGAATTTTGCCGCCACACCGAAACCGCCAAGGTCTTCCTGTTTGTTTTGCTTCAGAAGTGCCATTTATCAGCTACACACAGGCCACATTTCGCGCCAAAACAAGGATCGGCGATTCGTAAGGAGCCGAAAATGGAGGATCGACGAATCTGCATTAGGTTCTGTGTTGAAATACAAAGTATATGTTCTAAAGTGGTGGAAATATTACAAACTGCTTATAGTGATTTAACAGTGTCCCAAAAACACGGTGTATACGTGGCAACGTTAATTCCGCGACGGAGGTGAAGAGATCGAAGATAACGCCTGTTCGAGAAGGCCATCGACGTCAATAACAGAAGCAAAGTTGAAACTGTTCGTGATATCGTACTAAAAAATACCGAATTACTGCCAGGGAGATACAACTTGGAGATATTTTATGGATCCGTTGTAACAGTCTTGGCCAACATAAATGAAACCTTTAGGCGAGGCGGTAGCAACATAAATTGAACCTTTAGTGGACTGCTTCAGAGAGACTTAGTCACTTCCATTCTATTCGCAAGTGTCTCCTAATAAACGCATAAAAAGTGTTTAGTGAAATATCGTTTGTCAGTCAGTCAGTGCTATCGTTCAGTGCGGAGTCCAACATTGAGATATCGGAGAAATGGATGGCACGCCAGAGAGAACCACCCGAAGCGTTGCTTTGCTTGAGTTTGGCTATAGTCAACGTTCTCATGTGAAGCAATCCACCGTTTGCACATTAAATCAACGGTATCAACTCAAGGGTAGCTTCTATCCGAGGGCAGGGCTCAAGTTACAACTAATTAGGACGACCGTTTCTTTTTAATTCATATTTTGCAAAATTACCAACTGAATGCTGTTCAGTTAAGCCAACAATTTCGTAGTGCTCTCCGACTAATTATTAGTGTGCGTACTGTGAGACGACGGCTGCCATAATATGAATGTTAGGCTCGAAAGGCAGGCCGTTGAATGTCCATAACTGACCGCAACCTATGGACAAGTGCCATGCCGGCTTGCGCGAGATCAGGCAAATTTTCCCGTTGACCCGGCAAGGGCGTTCTATTCTCGGATGAGATCCGAAAAGGCGACGAAGAGACCGGTTTGCGCAAGCTTGCATTGAGAAGCGTTCTAGTTACGGCGGCGCTGCAATCATGCTTTGGAATGAGCTGAAACGACGAATTAGTCGAGCTGCACCGACACTTCAGGAGCTCATGAATGCTACGCGCAAGGAGTAGAATAATACCCGACATCAATGCACTGAATTCACGCCAGGTCGCATGGCGGCCGTTACTAGGGCACGCGGAGGTAATACATACTAATTGATAATTGATTTCATTGTGATATAGTGTTTTTTCGGCATACCTTACTTACATATAAAAAAAAAAGAATGTTATGGGTAATGATTATTTTGTCGCGAAATGTATATATATGTATGCATATATATATATATATATATATATATATATATATATATATATATTAGAGACCGACGTATCAAGTCGGCGACATGCTGCCAATAGCGCATCCGCTTTTTTTCAGCTTGCTCCTCCAGCCGATCCTACTCCTGCGGAGGAATAGCTTCGTTCTAGCAGACCTCCAACAGCTTGACTCGGCTTTGCTGCAACGCGAAAGTGTGTCTGAATATTCCCTCGATACGTGTGCGCGCTTTCGTAGGGGACAGAGGATAGTCTAGTTGCCGGTTATCCTCGGGCTTAGAAGCCCCTGCCTTGCTCTACCAGAATTTCTCTTGTCGACGTTAACCTGCCAGAGAATTGTTCGAGCCCTCCTGGGACAGAGGACTCCCCAGTAGCTCAGCAAGACAAAGCCATTCAGGAGTCGCAGCTCACCTTTGGCAGCACAGAGCCAGAAGAGGGATATAAGGGCAAGCAATCGGTGTGGGACAAAATTTCCTTATGCAAGCCAAGTCACGCACCCGAAGGTTCCCTAACCACAAGCCTGAAGGACTCGATCCGTTTCACGAAGGGCTACCATAAGCTGAGCTGCAAGAGGGCGGCACCCATGAAGCAGACACGCCATAACGCCGTAGATGATGTGCTCGTTAGAGCCTTTCTTCTCACAGACGAGCTTTGCCATACGCGTCGGCCCAGCACATATTGGTCTAATGTGTGGGGTCTAATGTCAGGAAGAAAACATTAGACCGGATGGTATAAACCTAATCCCCTGGGCTATAAACAAACTGCTGATTCGGGGCGTGTCGATGTGGAATACGTATGCGGCGAGCTATACGGTGATCTCCCGTACGGTAGGCGGCGTTCAAAGCACTCAAAGCGAAAAGGGACAAGGCTCATCATTTTACGTAGCATTGAAGAACGAGCACACAATCTGTCCGTTTATCATTGAGATATCAGGCATATGGAGACGGGAGGCCATGGCCGTAACGCGAACAATTGGCCAGATCATCAAGAAGTATTACAATAAAACGAGAACAGAGATCCACAGCATGTCTGAGGTAGTGCATTGCCTTAGAAGTTCAGCGCTGCAACGCGAGAATCATCTTTAACACGATCGCGAGAGCGGAGGCCCGGAGGAACTTACGTACGAAAGGAATTTAATTCATAAATTTACCGGCCGGCTTTGATAATAAACTAAATAAGAGTTGTTTGAAAAAATATTTTCATAGTTGGACTGACGTCACAGCAGACGCTTTTTCTCACCTGCCAGCGTCTTGTGGCGTGGCTTGACGCTGTCGTCTGTGTGTGTTGCCACTGACTTCTGGCCATTGATTCATACAGAATTGTCGTCATACGAACTTTATATGCTGCCGATTCTGCGTTCGCGACAGCCGCAGAAGTGGACAGCCGAAGGTGTCCACCATGAACAACGTTGCCCAAACAGAACATAGGCGGGCAGGCAGATAGACACACTGTTGTGATGCTTGTTCCTGGCCGCTGCCGCCTCCGCCAGCCAGACATCAAGAAATCCAGAACAATCCAACCAGCAAGTAAACAGACGCCAGTTGTCGGCCTTCCGACATGATGATGATGAAGAAGATGATGATGATGATTATGGTGATGGTGACCATGATGGCGAAAGCAACGGTGACAACGATAATGACGAAAGTCCAGCCCAATGGCGACTAAGATTATGGCGGCCGCGCGGTTGGCGCAGCAAGAAAACAACGTGTAACATTTTTGTCTAAATGCTGTAGCACTGGCTTCAGCAGACCAAATCAGAAGCGCGGCGATTTCGTTTCGTTTGCTGGGAATAGGGAATCAACGGCAAAGCACCGTGTCTCCTATCGTACTCTGCAGATTGGTGTGCGTGCGTGCGGACGCATAGGCGGCTGTGTGAAAGTCTTCACTTGTTGGTGGCCACCTTATTTCCTTGGTCTTCTAGTTGTGTCTGTGTTCGCTGCTGCTGCTTCATTCATTACTTCTCCGGCCGATTGATTCCTCGACAATCATTCTTAACCTTCTCCGACTGCTGCTGGGTTCGTTCGCTTCCATCAAGAGCCTAGTTGACCTCGTTTGCATTCGTACTATCGTCCGCTGAGATTGCTCGCCCCGTTACGCCCCGGATAACGTCCCGAGATTTCTGGGAATTTCCGAGAGCGCGGAAGCCAGTATAGTCTCATAAAATGCCATACATTTGTTTTCACTTCTTATCTACAAACAATAGCATCATACTATCATCGCCCTCATCTCCTTTGGTGCTCTCCTACTGCATACGCATGGATGATGGACACCCTCCTCAACGGAAGACATTACACAGTTTTGAATTCAGTATACTGCGTTAAATTATTTTAGCTAGAAAATTATTTCGAAGGCGGCAACCATGCCAGAAGCATCATCAGTCGTAAATATATCCGCCACAATGGCAACAATAGTATTAATACCGCCAACAACAGTTAACTCATCTAGCCTTAAGAATATTATTATGAGGCAGACGCGCAACTGTCGTCAAGCTTCAAAGTATTATCAAGGCAATTACCGCGTGTACTTCCATTTAGTCAGCTCGATGCGTAATGCGAATCGAAGTTGTTCGCCCCCTCAAAGCTTAAATTCCACCTTAAGATAGTCAAATATATAACCGCAAAGTTTAGAATTATATGCTTAAATGCTATCTTCTAATCCTTCATCGTATCTCACCCCTTAAATTCCATTTCATATCGTATCATGGAACATACATGCTGCCGCTAACATATGCTGTTAAATTACTTAATTCTTTAGCATATCGTCAAAACTGCCTTACTCAGTTCGTCAGGTGAGCACTCGGCAACCGATATCAACACAGCATTACATGCATAATTAACCTCGATCTTCTTGCTCATATTGTCTTATTGCAACCACATGAAAATGTTGCTCTTAATGAAATCACTCTTCTAAAAAGCGTTGCTAACAACAACAATAACAGCAATGACAGCAGCCACAGGACCGGTGGAGAACCTGGTGCGACTTGAAAATTCTCCAAATGGAAATCTTGACAAGGAAATTTTACGGTACCCCGCCTATTGATTTCACTAATCATAGGAAAGGACGATGCATACGCCATCAACCTCATAGTTATTATGGCACCACCAACGCTTGCACAGTGTCATCGTGCAAGCGTTGGTGGTACGCGTAATTACGCGAAATTACGACGCGAGTGTCTACAAGTACGTACATTTGTATGTATGCACATATGCAGGTATGGCTATCGCTTGTGGAGCTGGCTAAAGTCTTTAAAGGCTAGCTGAAGTAGGTCGACACCACCAGTAGTCGCTATGAGGAGAACGGGATACTCCATTTTCGTAGACTGTAGCTCCGTCTACTTTCATACTATCGCGTAGCCTCTCCAACCTCCACAACTCGGCAAAGAGGACAGACAGCATGCATGTCAGCAGCCAACGATCAATAGGGACGGCCCGCATTACAGACATAGTTGTGTTGGCTGTTTGTGTTTACCTTGCGCCGCCTTCAGGGGCGAGTCGTCGATGAAGTCAAGGCTGATGTCCTGCGTCACGGCGAATGGGGTCGTCACGCTTTGCTGCTGAGCGGACGAAGTCGAAGAAGAGCCGGAACCAGCGGCGCCAGCTGCTGTAGACGTGTTGCCCTTATTGATGGTGGTGGTAGGTCGTAGTTGTAGTAGTCGTAGTAGTGCCTGAAGTGATGGCGCACAGGCCCCGATTAGGGCCCGTGTGGGCGGCCACAACCCGGGGGTGCATGTAGGCCAACGGGTGGCTGGGAAGATCGTAGCACGACTTGCCGTGCTGGATCTCCGGAGCCGCTCCGGTGTCCGTTGCGCCCGCTGCCGTTGTCGAAGCGTCAAACAATCGGCCATTGTTACTGCTCGAGTAGCCGGCGCCGTTCAACGTGCCGTTCTCACTGAAAGGAAACCGTTGAAAGAGAACGTTAGAACATGTCTGTATATATATATATATATATATATATATATATATATACTCGACTTACATTCTTAACAGAGTAAAAGTGTCGGCCGAATAAATTCAAATAGTTCAACTCTCCACTAACTGCTCGATAAGTGTACAGAACATAAACGCAACATTTGCCAAGTGTATTGTATATATGCGTCTCATAGACGTAGTAAAAAATATGCAGATCCATTAGAAATTTAAAACCCCTTTTTTCATACACGATTTGTTTTAGCAATGTACGCTCAACTCGGAGTGGGAACTGCTTTTATATAAATATATATATATATATATATATATTTGTATAACGGTTATTTCAGTACAGCGACTAACTTACCTATATAAACTTAATTCATGTCGAAAGTCAACATTAAAACGAATCCACAATTAACGCTACGCAAGTTCCTTTACAACCGCTACGGACGGTCACTAATTTCAATAATAATTGGTTATAATCGCATTAGCCAGGACAAACTTGCTTTCCCGCTTGTTCTTCTTGTTCATGATTGCCCAAGGGTACAAACCGCAGAGAACTGCGACGAACACAAGCAAATTAATAAAGCTCTCATATCGGCAAAGTCCTGCCTACCCGCAGAGTCTCTTTTGTTCACTGCTTCGAGCACTGGGCGAACTCGAATTATTTTCTCATCCGGACACGCGGGATAGCAGCCACGCATGCTGTCCTCTGCCCGCTCGGGTCGTCCGGGTGTGCTCGAGACGCATACTCCCTCACCACAGAACCGTCTTCAATGAAGACGCGTTTTACTTCAAATACTGCCTATGCTGGTCGTTTTACCTTCGTCCTGCTCCTCATCCTGCACTCACCTCCACCTTGATGGTCAAACATCTGTTTTTGTCTCCCTCCCCCCCCCCCCCCCCCGCCTTCCTCCGGACAATATTTGCAGTGATGTCACAGGGCGAACGCAACGAAGAGTAATAATACGGCGGGACCTTCGCTGCACTCTTGTCCCTTACCAGACCTCGGCGGCTGGCCTCCGTGCCCGTCTGGGCTAGGAGAGCCAATTTATGATGATGTTTATTGATTCTCGGCCTCTCAAGAGTCCACCGGCGGCTGCGCCACACAGCCCAACAGCCCTCCTTCATATATGTCGTCCTCCTGAAGCAGACTCCTCGGGACGGCCCAACAATGGTCCGCCGCGACCCCAAACAAGCGGCTAAAACTCACAGTGCACCCGCCCGTGAAAGATGAGCAAAATGCAATAATAGGCGAACGCATAGACGGGCGTTGTCGAACGACATCGATCGTACATTGCTCCGTACAACAATAACAATACACAGTCGGTCGCTCGGCAGTATGGAACATACTGCTTGAAGTTGGCCGAGTCAACGCCCCGAAAGGCTAGATCGATAGGCAGACACACACACACGGAAATGCGTGCGTATCGTCGTGACGCAAGCACGACGGAACTAGTGGTGACTTGACTGCTCGCTACTCCGCCCACCGATTTCATCCAGTGACGTCGTGAACAACAATGTTGGCTAACACGGTTCACCGGGTCAACATCAGGTGTCATCAGGTGAGACTTGGTGGAGACTTTGTAGACCGCTGCAGACGAATCACATTAATTGTGTACGTAGATGTATTTACGCAGCTAGCGTGCGACAGGGCGCGACAGAAGAGGTGGTTTGCTGGCCGTGAGCAATAGTATAATTCGGGCTTTTGCAACAAATCGAAACCTAGAAAGCGTACATTAATAACGACGCATCTCTTTCGCGGTGCTGCTGATAAAAAAATTGACAACTGATAAAAACCGGTGCCACTGATAATTGAACACTGATACAAACTGCAGAACAACGAGAACAGTATTTTGTCTACCCATGCTAATCTGGCTGGAGAAATTGAGAACCTATTCAGGGTGAGCTTCACCGCTAACATTCACTCGCTTATCAGGAGACATAAGATGAGATGAGCACAATGATATTTATTAAGGGCAATCTATGGGTACATTTACGTGCAAAATACACGGGGAACAAACATCGATCAAGATCAATTCAGCTATAGTACCTAGATTCACAGCAAACGCAACATCCACCGAACGGCCTATTCACACGAAAATGTAACTCGTAGAGCGCCCCCGAATAAATGTCCGTTAATTGAGCTACTGGACGCATTACAACCCTACGTGTACGTACATTCCACTTACACATTATAACGACACCTGGGGCATCGTTTCGGACTCTGTGACTGCATGACAATATATCGGTGACCCTCTATGTGTGCGAGCGAATCAGCACAAACGACCCACTGATGAAACGAACGAAACTAGCGTGGCATGTCCAGAATCCAGGAACCTAGCTTCGCTAAGCTCCACTCATCGACCCTGGTCCCGAAACGTGACAAATCAGGGCACGGAGCACAATGAGCAGCACTACGCTACGCTCTCCCCTTTGGCTGGCTCGCCCTTTGTTGTAAGCTCACTGTACAAAACGAGTACGTAGCCACACACAACACGCATTCCACACACATACACCTTTGTCAAAACGGTGAGACAAGTGAGAGTATACGTTCTCTCGTCTAAACGGCGTACTTCCGCTTGGCGGCCAATTTGGAGCGCGGACTTTGCCATTGCTCCGTCCTTTTATATCCGACTGCTGCCACAGAGACATTCAGACACACACGGAACACATACTTACACACCTATTTGTCTATGTGTCTACCTGCTTAGTCTGCATTAGACTCGCGCTCATCCATCGACAATGGCTTCCCTGCCATGTCTCTTCTTTCTTGCTCTTGACGCGTTCTGTCTCGCTCTTGACTTGCCGCTTTCCCTACACTGTTTCAGTCACTGTCTGTTTGTCAACGTTCGTCAATTTGCGTACTTTCATTTGTGCTCTTCTCTCATAGCTCGCTTTGTGAGCCGCAGATGTGAGGCCGTGCGTGCGTGCGGCCATGACTTTACATCTGTGTGTGAACTTATGCCTCTATGTATACCGATATATAAGTAGCACCGGCATGTACGCTGATACCCTTATGGTAGCATGACTGTCGTTTGCGCTAAAATAGTTGAGATCCCGGGAACTCCGTTCGGAAATGATTCACCTCAACCGGCACCAGCACAGTTACCGCCACAGTTGTCACCAGTGTAACCTCTCTCTTCCCCCCCTCTCTATGTATTGCTCCCTTTCCTCCTTTCGTTCTCTTTCTCCCCCCCCCCCCACTTTCTCTCTCGCTCTCTGATTCTTTCTGTCTGTTCCTTTTCTGCCGTTGAGACGCGGCGACAGTTGCGCGCCTGGTTCTGGCCAACGGGATAGCTCGCTGGTTCGATGGTTGGTTGTTCGCTTGGTTGCCGGGTGGGTGGTTGAATGGTAGACCCGCCGACGCTGGCAACGCACGAGGATCTCTTGACATATTTACAAACAGACAAACACGCCCAAACGACACATGAGCACTTGTCGGTACTGTTGTTGTTTTTCTTGTTATCGTTGTTGTTGTGCGTTGTTGTTGTCGTTGTTGCTATTGTTGGCGTGCGTCGGCTGGTGGACGCGCGCCAGCTGGTGAGCGGACACAAACACTCTTGAATGACAAAATCATCGCCATCAAGCACTGTTGGCAACGATAGGCCCTCGATGAAACAGCGTTCCAGCGCGGTCCAACGTCAAATTCAACGGCTGCGTACGCCCCGTAACGACAACAACAACAACAATAACGATACCAAGAAGGACAACAATAAGAACAACACACGTTGACAAAAACAAAACACAATGACAATAGCAACGACACCATCGATAGCAAGCACGACTAGCACAACAACAACAACAACAACAACAACAACACAACGCTTGAACTAAGCCGACAAGTGGAAGGCGTTACAGACAACAAACCGTACAACGATCGACAACAACAACAACAGCACTCGACAGACGACGTCGACCACGATCACTATAACGACAGTAACAACAACAACAACAACGGCGACAAGACCATTAAGGGCAACAACAACGACATGAACAGCAACAATAACAACAACAAGAGCGAGATCTACAAAGACGGTGACGATGACGCGACCTCAATGATGACCATGTCGATTTTAATGCCAATCACGAAAACGATGTCTTGTAACTGCTACTCTGTGACTGCTACGATGAACAGCCATAATACAGAGAAGCTTCACGTAGCGCGGCGGGGGGTCGGTCAGTGATCATTATTCAACAGTCAAACGACAACATCAAGTAGTGCGCGTCTTAGTATTTGTTACTGTTGTTGTAGTCGTTGTTGCTGTTGTTGTACTTGTCGTCCTTACTACTGATGTGATTGTTGTTGCTGTTGTTGTACTTATGGTCCTTACTACTGATGTGATTTTTGTTGCAGTTGTTGTTGTTTTTGTTGTTGTTGTTGTTATTGCTGTCTTCATAGTCGTCCCCATGCTGGCGGCTCCCATCCACGCCAGCCAGCTGTCTACAAGGCGAATCATAGCGATCAACACGATATTGTTCTATTCTATTTTTGCCTACCAGTGTTGTCGTTCTCTCGCTTGATCACCATTCAACCTACTGCCGTTCCTCTCAGACATCAGACTGATCTTGTTCCTCTATTGCTCTCGAGCAACGCCAAATCTCAGCATCTCAGGTGCACGCCATTCGAACACTATAGGTGCATACACGGATACACACATACTCATATTAATATATATGATTATATTCAGATATATGTGTGTATAATACACACATATATGGGTGCGTCCCCCCTTCTCCCGTCTCCCCCCGTTCTCTTAGTGGCGTGGCCAATGCCTGTTTGTCACGTGTGTCGTTTTCGATCGGGTCTGACCGATCCGCAAGTGGACGAATATAGATACCGAGAGAGACAGAGAAATCGATGGATGGGCGCATCCACTCGACACCCGATCTTCACCATCATCATCACCACAACCACCACCATCACGACCACCACTAACACCATAAACGCCACCAACCATCTTTCATTACCGTCAACCAATTGTACCACCCGCCGATCACTAGTAGTACATAGGAGTCGTAGAAGTAGTAGTGGTAGTGGTGGCAACAACGACGTAGTAAAATGACGGTCTTCACTCATCGAGTGAAGATCGAACCTAGCTATCTACCACTAACCACTCAGCCACCCAGGCGAGCAAGCCAGCTAGACCACCAGACGGATAGAAATCATCCAGTGGGGAACCAACTATGGTAAAGGGTACAGAGTTTAGCAAGCGTACTGTCTGCCTGCAGGGCCGTGGCGGCGATGACAACAACAATGACAACAACGATGGTGACGACAACAACAACAACGACCTCGACGACAACAACAGCGATGACGACGACGACAGCAACAAAAACGCCATTAGCGCCCACGCCACCATTCTACTGGAACTACGACTGGAACAACGGTAGGAGCGACGACGGCAGATTCAAACACATGATGATTCCACCCATCCCTGTTGTTTTCCACACCTGCTGAGACCCAAAAAGGTGCACAAACGCTGCTACTGGCGGTAGGCTCCCTTCGTTTTTCGTCCTCTTCGTCGTTCATAGTCTCCTTGTTCTTCATGTTCATCTATTTCTTATTCTTGTTCCTCTATCTCTATGGAAACTTCAGTCGATGATGATGACAGCTTCATGATAGTGGTGGAAGCTGATAGTCTTCAGAGGTTCCCGACCGCCAAACAGAACAGAAAGACAGACAGGGTAGCAGCAGAAAAGACATAGACAAACACTTCGAGTGAGTGTCGAAAACCCCCCACGTCACCTTGTCGAGCCCGGTGGCGTGGGGGGGACGAGAACCCAGCATCGGCGGCAGGTGGAGACTGACGACTGTCAAGAGGGGAGATAATTGTGTACAACTACCATTTGTACTGCTGCTGCTGCTGATACTCCCTACAACCAGACCCATCACCTACTCCTGCAAGCTAGTGCTAGAAAAACGATTAGTACTAATCAGTCTGCCGCCCACACCGCAACGAGTGTGATATCTGCTTCTATTGCGACGTAATGATGTAACTGACCATTACTAACTAGGACTGTCACATTGGGAGAAGTCGATGCACTCGCCCGCCAACATACGGACTTAAAGAAAAAAAAACGACTAATAATAATAATAATAATAGAGGCACTCTCTGGGATATCTCGTGTAACTCAGAGTAACCTGGATGTTCTAGGTTTTCCTGTAAGGACCGAGGAATTCCACACGCTCTCGATGCTAAAAGGTTAAAGATCCGCTCACAACTGACAAGTATGCACCCGCAGGTGACTCTGTGCCTATGGAGACGCAGTCTTGGTTCAACAAGATTTGTCTACATTACGAGCGTGTCAGACTCTGAAATATATCGAAGGCCTTGCAGCCTACGACGAGACCACCAGAACCATTCTAAGCGAGACACTAACACATTAACTTAGAAGGAAACATGTGAAAGAGAGCTATCCTTCCTATCGAGATCGGAGGTCTTGTAATAAAAACAGCCAGAGATTTTGCTGCAGTGTGATATGCTGCATATCTGAATCAATATGGCAGTCAATCATTGACGAGGAAGCAAATATTGAACTAAAAAATACAACAATGGTGGCAAATGCCACAGTCCGGAGTCAACTCGATCCCGACCTTCTGAGAGAGCACGTGAATCAAAATCTTCTTGACGCTTACAAAACTAAGAAGCAAGAGAGAGTGCCGTCTTTCTAGCGGCTTAACATCCCTTCAGCGAAGGCTGGCTTTAAGCGCTGCCCTCCCGTCAGCTTGGTACCATGCCGGACCCAAACTCCTTCCGCATGGTGTCAGCCCTTAGGATAGGCGCCACCGTCTGCCAGCCCTTCTCACGACTGTCATGCGGCCAACCTGTTGACTCTGACGGTCTACACCCGTTAAACTGTCAAGTCCCGGCAGACTTACAAGACGCGCTGAACTCAACGCCATAGTAAGAAGAGCTCTTAGAAGGGCATGGATACCATCTACGCCCGAACCGAAAGCTCTTTAATGGCAGCAGTGAACTGCGACATGACGGGGTCACCATCCCGCTGTGGTCACACGGAAAAAGCCTTGTATGGGATGTAACGGTTTCATGCACGGCGGCCTTATCGCATTTACGCCACAGCGCAGTTGAATCTGGATGTGTAACAGAGCGCGCGGATTCTGAAAAACAAAGGAAGTATCTCGAGCTAGCTAGAAGCTGCCACTTTGTACCCGTTACATTAGAGATACTCAGTCCCATCAGCACTGATACAGCAAAAATCCTGAAAGACATTTTTTTGTAAAAGTTCTTCTAGCCCAAAACGATTAGAAGACGTTACGGGCGATCGACGCAAAACCATGTTTTTGAGACAGATGATACACTTGGCCATTTGTAGAAGCACGTGGCTTCTATAATAGTCGCCATGAATTGATAGAAAGCGAACAGAGCAGGATGAACCTGGCTCAAACGTTCATACCTCACAATTGTAATAAGTGAATGATAAGAAATTATTATTTCTTCGCATAATATTTAGTCAAGTGTAGCTTGACGTAGCCCAACATGCCGCTAAACATGCCTTACCTAAACCATCCATGCCCTAAGCCTCCTAGACCCCCTAAGGTGTCGCTTTGCCATCAATCACCGCAAAATCCTGTATATGATTGAAATTGGAAAAGCAAAAAAACGTGTTTTATGCTTTTGGTTTCGTTCGTATGTTTGTATGACCCGCTGCACACGTTGCCCATGGTGGAAACAACTCATGATTGTCGCAGGCGTCCAAAGAGCGCCGGTTAAAAGTCTAGGGATAACCAAAACCAGTGTAGTACTAAACTCTTTCAATCCTGCATACGTTGCTAAAACTTTTCTTGGTCGTTTCGTTGTGTCGGATGTCGGAAACATGCGGATCTGACTATGTCTATAATGTTTGTTAGATCGGGAAAGCAGAATAATTATTTAGATTAGAAATCCAAATCCTTTTGACCAATTTATGTATATCTTGAGGCGGTGAATCCATACATCGAAACACACCCCTAAATCGCTCCAGCGATGTCTTATAGCTCCTTTTCGATTACTTCAAGTACCGATTCGCGTAAGTCGAAACGTCTTCCGCTCATTTGTACGCCTCTTTTCTGTTCCGTAACAAATCATAACGAACCTACGGAACAAATTTTCGGTGAGTCAGATGTGGTCGTGAAGAATCTGCCACAAACAGGTCAACAAAAACTTTTCCAGGTACCTACCGGTAGATACAAATACTAGTAGTAGTAATAGTAGAAATTGCCATCAAGCAAACAGTCACCGTGTACTTTAAAGTAGCGCTGACTCACGGCTATATTCGAGTACAAACGAACTGTAAGTTTGTTCAACATAACAAGCATTCAGCACAGTCCACTGAGGATATGGTGGAGCTGCTTTAGAGCCCATGTACATCTGATGGTAATGCTGCCCACTGTTTAATGGAAATTAGTCAACCATAACTGAACGGACAAGACAAGGCTCGCGTGTACGCTGCGGACACTGTATCCCCCCCCGTTCCTTCTATTTACATTGATCCATTCGAAATAAACATTTCCATATATCGATTACCTCAATTTAGTTGACGTTTTTTGCATCATCCCTTATCATATATGAGAGCGATCAAGCCCACGTTCATGTGTAGACGTCCGAGGGGAACGACCATTCGGCTTCCACCATGCTAACCTCACCATATGTAGACGACATGTCTAACAGGTAGACGTGTATGATGAACAGTATATATATATATATATATATCTAAGGCGAGCACTGCCGAGTGTGCAAACGTATTGTAAATGATTAATAAATCATCCCAATATTTTCTATATATGTGTGAGTCGGTGGCCGCCAGGAATGTAAGAAGAGCCAGGGTAGCTACCCTGGCTCCCACAACCAGTTGTAACAAGAGGTCATGGGGACCAGTGCCGAGGAGTGCAGAGTCTTTCCGTCATCCTTTACTTTCATTGGCCTTGATCAGCCCAGTCAGCCGTCCGCGGGCGTCACGTTGACGTGTCGGAAGTCGTTAAGCATATTTGAGGAACAGGCGGTGTGGTAAACTAGTATCGTCCTTGCATATCACACAACACGATGTATGCGCGGATACCTAAGGAGTTACTGGATTGTCTATACCCATGTTTACAGACTGCCTTTGCATATATATATATATATATATATATACCTAAGGAGTTACTGCATTGTCTACATGCATGTTTACAGACTACCTTTGCATATATATATATATATATATATATATATATATATATATATATATATATATATATATATAGTGATCTATTAATCATTTTAAGCTCTCTGATATTGCTTGTTAAACATGCCCATCAGCTCCTGCCCACGCATAATCCATTGCTAAGTTTTATGTCAAGGGAAGGGCGGTGTAGGAATTGTAGCGTTACGAAAGTCTCCGCTTATTTTTGATATCCCCTGCAGCATTTATGCCAGGAAAATATCCGTCATTTTATCCACGCTGCCCTGGATCCCGAATGCAAGTACGTGACACAGCCTATATATATATATATATATATATATATATATATATATATATATATATATATATATATATATATATATATATATAAGGCATCTAACGAGGTTGCAGAGTGCTTGGTCAGCATAGGCTTATCGCGCTATCCTCCAAGAAAAAGCGTTTTGGACAAATGAATATCACACGGTTTCCCAGGTTGTTTGGCTAGATGCCGAACATATCTGTGAAGAAAGAATCACTGATGAGTTTTTTGAAAATGCGCAGATGCGCTGTTTCTGTGCAGAGCAGCATCTGAAGGCAAACCAATTGTGTCCGGCAGAATATTGCATTTTCTTACGAGGTGTCCTTTACTGGATTCGTGAGTATACATACATATACACCATAGACACCACTAAGGCATGTTTCCAACTGAGGATTGCGCAAGAAGAACAAAACATAAGAAAAGTTTTACCACCTACAGTAATATCAAATGTCGTGATTATAACCAAGCTATTTTTATTCGATAAAAGTAAGCGAAATATAGCAAAACTTGGAACACGTGACAAAAAAACAGAAAGAGCCGTCAAGCGGACAACAAGCGGACACAATAATATTCTTAGAGCGAACGTGCTTGCGCCGATATTTCTAGTCACTATACAATTCTAACATACAAGTATACAAATATATATATATATTGCTTCCATCATGAGGGTCAGATATAGCGTCCCAGGTCAGATGTGAAGTACTAAGAACGTCTACTTAAAGATGTACACAAACATTTTTTTTCAGATTGGTAAAAGCATTCGGAGAAATGCATATAAATTATCTATTGGTTACAAAGGGAAATGTCCGACTTGAACCTTTAGACAGTAGCAGAAAATCCAGGACTCTTCCAGAGAGTGATTACAGGACGCGAGTCATGGGTATATGGTTACGACATCGAGACCAAATCTCAATTCTCCTAGTGGTGCTTTCAAAGAAAAAGGCGATCAAAGAAACTCATACAGAGCAGATCCAACACCAAGGTTCTTTTGACTGTTTTTTTTCGAGTACAAGGGAATCATCCTCCACGAATGGTTGCCACCTGGTTGTACGGTCAATAAGGAATAATACGGCAAAGTTCCAAAAAGATTGCGCGAGAACGTCCGACGCAAGAGGCTTGAACTATGAGCAAACATTTATTGGATCCTCCACCACGACAACGCATCGGCGCACACACCGTCGCTGATGTCGGGTTATTTGATGAAAAGTTCGAGCTCTATATTTCCGCAACCTCCCTATTCGCTAGACCCCTGTGACTTTTACCTGTTCCCACAGATAGAAAAAAATTGAAAAGAAAACGCTATATATATCATGGGCTCCTTCCCGCACGTTAGTGCATGACCGCCGGCTGTCAGCATAGGCGTATCTCCCACCGCACCGCAAAAAAAAGCACAAACATTGCGTAGCGTGCAGACAAGCTCCTATCCTACTTCGGGTCGTCAAACGTCAATTTCATCTCTGAAGCCCCCACGTCGACTCGAAGACCCCCCACCCCCGGCAATAGACTACAACTCAACCACTCCCAGTGGCCTTTATAAACGCAGTTTTCAGTATCGCAGTTGGTATGGGTTGAATAGCGACAGATGTTTTACATCGGCGCATCGCTAAATTTATCACCACAAGTTAAGATGAATCCAAGAGCGTGGAAACAGGAGGATGGAAGGAAAATGGCATCCCCTCCATATTGAGAATCTAAGCGCGGCCTCGCAGTGTAATAATGTCAGATTGCTGTGGCCTGTGAGTAATGTTTCTTCTATATATATATATATATATATATATATATATATATATATATATATATATTATCGCCTCTCGATTCTACTAATAAATAACTTCTATAGCTTCTATGAGAGTATATTCGTCTAGCCCGCTCAGCGTGAATCATTTTCAGAAATGACATATTGCGTTCGCATCAGTGAACACAAGTTATTTATGGACAGCCCCGAACTCGCAGTAGTGCACTCTTTATTACCAAAAAAAGATCCGTATGGGGAGGGGGAATAGACAAACGTACGTTATCTGACCTTATAAATGCTATAAATATATGTCGGCTATTCACCAAATGAGCACGACCGGATTTCTAGAACTAGCACGTTTAAATTCGTTCCATCTCGTTACCACAGTGCGACAGGTCACACTCAGGTCTCAATACCACCGCCAATGGTAAATACAGTTTAATATTGTTGGTTTGGTACCCTAATAATATATATATATATATATATATATATATATATATATTATTAGGGTATTAGGTACCAAACCAACAATATTAAACTAATAATATTGTTGGTTTGCTACCCGTACGCATTTGTGGAATTTTTGTGTCTCGTCACATGTTTTCGTTTGGTATAGATATATATATACATATATATACACCGAACGAAAGCATGTGATAAGAAAAAAAGAAAGAAAAATCCCCAAATACGTACGCGAAGCGGTCCAACAGTATTATTACGTACAACTGGTGTCCAACGATGCGTGAAGTGTTGTTCCCTGCCAAATGAACAACGACACTTGCGCTGCGAACGCTGTTCTAATGAAGCGTCAAAGACATGCACGTGTGCGCCTGCCGCTCTACCGTTGTGGACAACGTTCAAGTTCAAGCCACCATCGCCATGTGAACAAGTGACAACGGGTGTGCACCTAGCAATAACAACAACAGCAATAGCAACAGCGACGACAACAACAAGAAGAAAAGCAGCAGCACCAATCGCAACAACAACGAAGACGACGACGACTATCACAGCAACAACAACACCAACAACTATCACAGCAGCAGCAGCAGCAAAAACAACAACAACACCAACACATCCAGGCCTCTCGTGTACGTCAGCGAGACGCCAGTACGACCCTTCTATTTGCCCCCCCCGGCCGGCGCGCACCTGTGTATCCTGCTACAGTCACCGACGCCACAGCGTCGCCCGACTATGTGATAAGTGCACCCTGTCAGACCAGACGGCGGACAGCAAATTCTTGCTGGTAGACTTCAGGACTGTCTCCTACAATGCCTCCCGATTCCTCTCTCACTCCCTATCTCTCACTCCCTCTCTTTCTCTCGCTTCCTCACTCCCTCAATGGCAAAACGACACCTCATTACCATACAGCTTGTAGGACCGGCTTCTGTCTGCCGAACCACCGTTTCACCTGCCGTCTGGTAGTTCAGGTGTGTTCTTGTTTTTCGGCCGCTCGCAGTATTGTTGTACTGCGCTTGAGACGCTTGGTGTCACCACTATCGCCACGACTGCTACCTGCCCCATCGGTTTGTCAAGCGGTCACCATCTTCTGCTTCTGCTTGTTCCTAATCCACTCCGGTTCTATGTTGTCGTTGTCGTCGTCTTCTTTTCCTTGCCTCTTTTTCTCTTTTCGGCTCCTCCTTCACTCCCTAACACATTTCCTATCTTTGCTTACTGTCGCCTTTCCCTACCTTTACGTATTCGTTATCTTCTTCGTTTTCTTATTCTGAATTAACCTTTTTGCTTTGTATCTTCGTGCGAGTTCAGTGTTGCCCAAGGCCGCGTTTAGCGCCTGGGCCGCCGACACCGCCGACATCGCCGTTCCTGGCTTGCCCGTTGAACACCATCCTCAGATTCACAACATGCAGGAACGCAGATAAAAACCCAGACGAATGTAGCTGCAACAGCAGCAGCAGCATGCTGTAGCAGCAACAGATCAGAAACAAGATCAGAAAAAAACATCACAGGCGGCATGGCGGTATATCAGCGTGGCCGAGCTCCATTCAGTCATGCGTATTTCCCCCACGAGGCATCTTCCGTCCACAGTGCTGCCTAGATATATATTTCCTTCTTCACTCCACTTCAATGCTGCCTGCTTCTGAGGTCAACCTAGCATTTTTTTTGTTACACCTGTCTCGATAACAGTGGTGCATGATGATGGTGGTGAGAGAGTCAAGGCCGCACAACTCAGCAATAACACCCATAACGATGCGACTTAGCCGCACTTAATTTCATTATCAGGATCTACTCAGGAGCATGAATTTACTCAGGATCATGAACAACGACAACGACAGCGGCAATAAGAAAAATAGCAACAGCAACACATTAAATTTCTATCTAGTTAGCGAATATTTGCGCAAGCGGACTATTTATTGTACAATGCCGACAACGACGACGGCGTCATGAACGAACTCCACAACCCATAAAAGTAATCAAATCATGTGTTCGTATTTGCTTACTATTACTACTATGTACAATCGCTTTCATCGTATCGCCGGCCCCTTCGCTGATCTCGTCTCTCTTAAGGCTATATAAGGAACATCTCCAACAGAGGAATGAAGCAGTAGAATAACAATGTCAATGTCAACAACGACCTGAACCAACAACGCCTACTTCAGCGAAATCGGACTTCAAATCTGCAATGTCGCAGATGGTCTAATGTTCATGGTTGCCATGGCAACGCATCTGCATCTTTCTTGGAACGGTGCATTCGTTATTCGCTCAAGCCACCACCTCTTCTAGTGCTGCTTGCATAGTTACACTATTGCAAAATACCAAAAACTGTCAGCATAACGTCAACATCCCAATATACATTGGCAGCCAAAAGGGCCCGTTAACATATTATAAATATATATACATTCATCTGATTGCCATGCCGGATAACGTACTGCAACCGTGGTACTAGCCGCTGCGACAGTGGCAGTACAGGCGCGTAGCACTGTAACGTATTTATTGTGGCCACAGCTTCCGTTAATGCGACTAATCTCGATAGAGCCGGGTACAAATCCCCAATCCGTCGGTGTTTGCATGTCAAGCCGCTATCAATGACGTACTTTCGTTGTAGACGGTGCCGCGTAGCGCACACAAATATCTAAGATACCACCTATACGTTTATATAGATACACACACGGAGATACGTTAAAAATTGCACTGCCATTTCATGCGTAGTAGTAGTCGCCTTGTTCAGGAGCGCACATTAGCAACGGGTATTGTGACTGACAATACACACGCATGAATGTGCATACATACATAAACGCGCGTCTACTTAGCACCCGTCCGCCCGCCTCCATCCCGCCGTCATTCGAACACGTCAGCAGCAGACACACGGAAGTGTAGTCAGATACATCGGTAGGTAGGTGTTGTACCACGAACGACTACACTAGAACGACAACACAGACTGCGAGACAAATTTGTCTCCCTTTTTGGCGTTCTGCTCCCGCTACGAATTTCACGCCTGCGTGACCACGTGACCCTTCCCCCCTCCTCCCTTGGCGGACAAGGCAACGAAACAAGAACAATGGAGAACTCCCGGAACGTAATCATGCCTGGGTCGGTCGGGTCGAGCTGACAACGTCGAATTATTATTGTCCCTCTTCTGGACCGACACCGACCGAGATACACGAGGTGCCCACATTCGACACTGCTGTAGCCGCGGGGCCAAAGACATAGGGCCAACTAGACATGCGGGCGGGAGGGCAGGCGTCTGTATGTGAGTACGTATGCATGCATATACTACTGAATTCCATTTCTTGCGGTGCCCAATTATGGTGGTGGTGGTGGTGGTGGTGGCGGCCAATAACGTATCAGCTAGGTAGGCTAAAAGGGGCGCACTTGTATCGCCCCCGTCGCAGTGGTTTGCCCGTATGCTTGTCTCCACACGCGCTTATCCCCATTCACCGACGCTGTTTCGCCGCTAGTTGATAGGGGAGAAACAAACAGCCAGCCCCCTGACGTTGCAACAACGACTCAGCGGTGAGCAGAGACAAAAGAATCAAGGAAGAAAGATACGCTGAAGAGACGGAAGAGTTCAATGCCGAGGTCGGTCGGACTTCAAAATCAAGCCCCTATTATGTCGTTAGGGGAAATACAAGCGCACTAATACCCAAAGTCACAGCACTGAACAATCTGGCTGGGTGGCGTACATGGGAAGAAAGTCTCAACAATGCGAGCTTATTTTTAGGCAGAAAGTAACACTGCAGTTACGCAGACCGCCGCGCGTATGATGTCTGTATGCCGACAGACAAAAAAGATCCACCTTATTTTTAATGTATGTGCCGTCAAAAAAAAACAAGTGTAATCAGTACATGCTGGGCAAAGTGACAGAAAGCTTTTTCGGGCTGACCCTCAGCCACAATTAAACGGAAACGGATTTGTTTTCGCATTGCTTGGTAAAATGGACCCCATAAATACAAACATGTAACGGCGGGGATCGAACCCGTGCGCCTATGTACATATCTCCTTCGGTCGCAAGGCGTACGCAAATGCACCACGGCACTGGCCTCGACGTCGGCATTTTGCTGGGCATATTCAGCAACGGATCCAGTGTCGTTGCGGTAATAACTATACACAACGTCTAAATAAAGACATCATATATTTTTCGACACTCTCCCATCGTACGAATGTTTTACCATCTCATCGCACTCTATCTCTCTCTCCCGACGTTCTATGTGTGCTCAGCGCGTAGACCGAATAACAAATCCTTAACGATTACCATCATAAGTTCCATTTTGGTAGGCACGCATCGGTTAACTCAGTAACACTGCTAAGGAGTTCCTCTAACTAGGTTTCTCCATATATGCTCTCCATCGGTCTTCTGCTGCAGTTCTGCGCTGAACTTTGAATAATCCCCTTTTCAGCGACTGTGAAGCTAATGCTTTAAGTCAGTGACCCCAATTATATTTTCGGCGCAGTGCTTAACCGAACCGTCGGTCACCCTGGTCTAGCAATAGGTCGTCTGCTTTCCACATGGAGTATATTCTTGTAGCGAAAAAAGACCGATATACGTCTAAATTGCCCTCGACCACACACTCGTTAAGGACGTGGTCGGCGCAGACACAGGCCTAGAGGCAAACTTCCCTAGAGCTTTGAATAGGTCATTCACGTTTTCAGATTCCCTGCCTGGCTCGTAGTTATTGAACTTTGCCTATATATGGCAATAGTGGCTCAGTCACCGCATTCCGCAGAATCTCAAACTCGCCAATGCTTTCGATCATTTGCGTGTATGTGTAGAGTCAAGGCAAGCCTTCCTTAATTTGCTCTGGCATTCGCAGTTACAAGTTCCAGCGAGAATAGGAGACCCTGCTATAGTGACGACCCGATTCTTATAGTCATGATTTAGATAAGAGTCTATCTTATGTGTTTGACCCACTTTATCTCTCTCTCTCCGTATGTGTTAGATTTCCTAGACACATATGTTAGATCAATCAGCTCTCCGAGTAAGGGCTTGTTCTCGAACAGACTCAAATGATTAACGCGCAAAGCATGATTACACACATCCTATGGGCAACATGGCATCTGTCACGACCTCTGCGACACGACGCCTAGAGGTGAATATAGCTGGGCCATTCTGTAGCGTGACTCCGAGAGGTCCGTCGACGCAAACACTGCTTCACTTCTTCCCTCCGTTCGCTTCGCTTATCCCTTTCTTTCTCCCTCTCTCTCTCTCTCTCTATCTTTGTCGTGTCTCCTAGACGAAATCCTTATTGACTACGGGTTGAATCATCATCAGGCACCGTCACAGGCCGGGCCTGCAGAACACTGAACAAAAGTGAACACTGTTGGTTTCGACACCTGCATTTCGACACCGGCTGTCGGCATATTCCGACAATGTCCGTCTTCTCGACCGACACAACCTGTGCCGGCGTTTATCACTTCGCCTGCTTGTCTGCCTAACACTCAATCTGTCGTTTTTTAGCTATCATGTGCGATCAGCGCTGTTAGCACGACTGCTTAACGGCGCTCACCGCACACTTCTCCCAGGTCCCATCGCGGACGATTCAAACAATAACACACTAATTCGAACAGCAGCAACAATCAACAATGGCCTAACTTAGCTTACTGTCATCGCAAACCTGGCCCAACTCCTTCACACAGTTCTCCTCGACACACACATAGACCAATATACACACGCACACACAAATACACAGACGTACATATGCAACAACTAAATAAATAAATAGGAGACATTAAGCCGGATCAACACAGAGACGCGACGGCAACCGACGTTGCAGCAATGATCTACGACTGGTGCTGCTTCTCCCCACCACCCGCTTCCATGCTTTTACTTTCTTCCTTTTCTTCTTCTTCTTCTTGTTGGTTCTGTCTTCGAGTTGTCGAGACAAGCTGCAAGCTTAGGCATGCATCGAACAACATGCCTGCTAACGACAGTTAGTTAGTTAAGCCATCTCTCTACGACGACGAATGTATGCCTGTCTGTCTGTCTCTCTGTTTGTCTGCCTCGTTTCGAAGTGATTGGCACCGTTTATACCGGTGGCGACCGACATGTGAGTCGGTCCGATGTCGCGACGTAGCAGTACGGAACGCAAGGAATTTTTGGTCAAACGGACGCGTCATGCATTCATTTACTCATCCGTATGCGTTGGTTCATTCATTCATTCAGACAGGCAGGCAGACACACAAAGAGACACCAACCAACCAGACAGACAGACACCCAGCCAGACAGAGAGTCGTTGCATTCCTATGCGCGTCGATGCTCCTCCCTAGAGATTGCCTAGATAGACCATAGACGATTAATAGTAGGGTAAATAGGGATACCGCCACAATAACAGATCTCGTTCGTGGGGCCCACCCGTCTTTCCGTCGGTCCGTTCGTACGGCCACCCGCCCGCTCGCCATGACGTCGCCACCGGCAACCACCAGACATGTCGAGGATCTCCATCCTTCCATCTACGTATATACGTGTGTATGTATAGGCGGATATAGATCATCGGCCAGTAGAGCCGGCTACTAGTCTACAACTACTGTTACTACTACTACAACTACTGCTTCTACTACGACTACATTTACTTCTCTTATGTAATTATCATCATCGCATAATTGCTCGACTTGACGCCAGTGCGTAGCCGGTGCATTGCCGGTGAGGCTGCTGCTGTATAAAATCGATACCGTCGCTACCGTCCCCGCTAACAGGCCCCTATTCGACGTCCCCATTCGACGCCCTCCCCCCATCGCCAATCGCTACTATATAGACTGCTAGCTGGAACTAACGAAGAGAAAGCCCATAATGAGGAGTTGTATGTACACCGTCATCCGTCCCGGCGTAGCTCAACTGAATACTGACTGAACATGAGCAGACGCAAACAACAACTGAATTGACACGGCCGCCCGTACAATAGCCAACAACAATACACACACAACACGTCTATAGGGTGGCCAGCCCATGTATATATATGCATTTAGATACTTGAGTGAATATACATATATATATATATATATATATATATATATATATATATATATATATATATATATATATAGGCA
This sequence comes from Dermanyssus gallinae, assembly GCA_003439945.1. Classification (NCBI taxonomy): domain Eukaryota; kingdom Metazoa; phylum Arthropoda; class Arachnida; order Mesostigmata; family Dermanyssidae; genus Dermanyssus; species Dermanyssus gallinae. The sequence goes on from QVRM01006365.1 coordinate 477,108, forward strand.
TCTAGATAGTCAAGTGTATGAATATCTAAACAATTGTTCAAAACGTTTGCATATATTATGCGTACGCTCCACCATGACCAACAACGATTTCAGACTTCGATCAGTTCGTCTGCTCTTCTCGCTGTTGTTGTTGTTGTTGTTGTTGTCGTCGTCGTCGTCGTCGTCGCCGCCGTTGCCTGCTGCTGTGGTGGTCACAACAGCCTCCGGCGTTACACGATACGGTATGTCACCACCTGCATTACCTTGGCGTGTCGACCCACACTGGTGAAAGCCGGCGGCCAGAGGGAATACGGCAAGAACGCGGGGAATACGTCAAGAATACAAGAATACGGCAGCTGGATGCGCAGAGAGATGAAGTCGACGAAGGTAGGGGCGACGTCCTCGCAAAGCAAGTCGACGAAAACGATTCTGCGTGCGTCGCGCTAAAGAATCGCGATACCGCACTGATGTTACGGGCGTGTCAGCTGCAGCTGCTGTTGTTGTTGTTGCTGCTGTTGGCAATGATGATGATGATAATGGTCATGTTAATAGTACTGGGGCGGTGGCGCTGGGTGGCTTGTTTACTGTCTGGATGGAATTTCACAGTAGATTTCTCCCTCAACAACAACAACAAATGATATAACTAATTGACACTTGTGTGTGTGTGTGTATAAGTGTATGTGTTTCTATATATGTGTGTGGAGATACTGCGTAAGCAGGTAATTCAATTTTTTTTATATAGAGGAAAAGCGGCGAATAATTGAAGTACATGCTGCGATGTCGGCTCCTTTGCGGCTATTTTGCGTTGCCACACCGCAGCTCTGTCAACAAAAAGCGGTGTGTGATCTAAAATAAATTGAACTACCATGAAAGCGAAACTGCAGCATCACCACCAGCGACCAAAATCATACCACCAAGGGCAGTCTATTATTAATCAATGCTATTAATAATGAATGTTCTGGACTGGTGTAAATTTTTGATAACAGCGACAACGAGGACAGGAACAACAACAAATACTGCTGTAAATACAGCCGAGGGAAATCAACGTCACAACAGGAATAGAAACAGAAGACTATAAAGAAATAGTGGTAAATAAGCGCCAAAAAGTGGCTTAATTTTGAGGACAGCGTGTAAATAAATATGGCCTAATGACTAATGTATAGAAGCAACCTAGTGATATTAAGAGACTGAGTACTACGTAAGTCAGTAGACACTCATAGACTGCTAGACAGACGGATAGATAGACAGATAGCTTGGAGACAGGTCGGAAGAAAGAAAGGACTGTTCGGAGCGCTGTTCGGCTACAGCGACGTCATGCATTGTCGCCTATTATTGTTCGGTCTTTTAAGTGTCGCTGTCTTTGATTTCACTGCTGTGGTAATTGTCGTTGTTGTCGTTATTGTTGTTGTTGTTGTTTTTGTGGTGGTTGTTTTCGTTGTCACCATCACAACCGCCGATCCGGATTTTTTTCACTCCAGCGAAAGCGATAACAAGAAAAACAAGAAGAAGAAAGAGTAGAAGAAACAGCAGCAGCAGCAGCTGGCCAACGGGACGAGGAAAAATAGCAGACAACAGTCTGATACGACAGCCCAACGACAGTCTGCTCTTCCCGCCCCATTGCTGCAGTCACTGCAGTTAAGAACGCACGGACGCACGCATGCACAAGGGCTTTGCTTACTACTATTGCCCCCGATCGCTATTACAGCAGTAACCAGAGGACGACGACGACAACCGTAGCAGCAATAACAACAACACTAACAACAACGACATCAGCAACAACAACACCAACAACAACGATATCAGCAACAACAACAACATCAACAACAACAACGACATCAGCAACAACAACGACATCAGCAACAACATCAACAACAACAGCAACAACATCAACAACAACAGCAACAACAACAACAACATCAACAACAACGACATCAGCAACAACAACACCAACAATAGCAACATCAACAACAACAACGACATCAGCAACAACAACACCAACAATAGCAACAACAACAACATCAAGAGTCAGACAATTCGTTTCCGCGCCACTTCCCTCTTCCCCTGGTGGCCGACTGTCCCACTCAACACAAACGACAACGACAACGGCATTGATAGAGAAGATGGAAGTGATGATGTTTCTTTCGACTGCTCCTGGTGTTGTTGATGATGCTGCTGAGCAATCTGTTCCGTTCCATTGTCGCCAGCAACTGCACCGACAACAGCAGTAACATCGGCGGGCTAGCTATAGTTGACACTGTCTCTCTTTCCGGACACCACCCAAATAAAGCCTGCCACTGTTGCTACCGCCGCCGCTGCTGCGGTAAACGAAGGCTTGGAGCAGCTTAGGGAGGAAACGAGGCAAAAACGCACGACAGAATGCAATCATCTGTGAAAAATGATTGCCCTGTTGTTGTTATTGTTGCTGTTGTTATTGTTGCTAGTGTTGGTGTCGTCAGTCTTGTATTTGTTAACTATTGTTATGTTGCCGTTGATTGCCGCTGGTAGCAACAACAACGGCGACGACGACAACAACAACAACAATAACAATAGTAGCAACAACCAATGTACCTGTGCAAAACGCCAGTGTATGTCCACAAGTGAGAATAACGATCACCAACAAGTGGACGTGGCCAGTCTATGCTAATGTGTAGTGACAGTCTATAAAAAGCACATTCAATTCTGGTAATACTTGTCAACAGAAAAATAAGCATACTTATATATATATATATATATATATATATATATATATATATATATATATATATATATATATATATATATATATATATGCGTGCGTTTGAGTGTAAGTATCGCCTGTATCCGTTTCCTGCCAGTTCGTATGTATCATCACATTGCTGGACAGCACTACGCAATAAGCAAGCTTACAAAGGCAGCAGTAGAAACAGCGGTAGGCCAGGGCTAATGTTCGCATCTGGAAAAACAGAGCGTTGCCATGCGTAGGATCGAATTTTGGTCGGGTAGAACTCTGCATTTTCTCGATTGCTGAAATCGAGCTGAGTATTGCCCTACTGTTGTTATAGTCCTCTAGGGGGCACAGCCCACATACGTCCAGTATAAGGGCGACGACGTTAAAGGTGACTAGCAAAAGATAAAGATGAAATGACGGCATGTTTTAGCATCTCCTGTCAGGCCAAAACTCCAAACAAGTGGGTTTTCAATGCGCTCTAGAACGCCACCTCCACCCGTCCTCCGGCAAGCCTTGACAAAATGACATACGCGGCCGTACCGACGAGAGGCACACACAGAGGGTTCGCGTTGTTTTACCTCGGTGTAACAACTTTTAGTGGAAACAGCAGTAGTTGGCGCAGCAACAACGTCATAAGCATACATCGAACCAACAAAAGTACTAAAAAATATCGAAAGAAAATCGAAGCACAGATAAGCAATATTATTAATAGTACTATTGGTTATCATATCAATAATGACCACCATGATATATATATATATATATATATATATATATATATATGTAGGGTGTCCGAGCAATAAGCTAGCATCTTTGCGCTCAATTCTGCACTCGCCACAATCTGCTCTCTTCGTAAGGAGAACGAGGTAGGGCTGCCAAATACAAGGTGGAGCGTTACTCAAGGAAAAAACGCGTAAAAGATTTGAAAATGTTTCATAGAAATGTATCTCTGTACGAGCATCTCTGTAGGGGCATACTGGCGAGCTCTTCGTGAAATTTACGGTCGACTAACTGGCCTTGTGAGAACACCATTTGTAAACTTGCGCAAAAGTTCCACAGGACAGATTCAATACGTGTGATGTGCTAAGATGTGGAAGCCGACAGAGCGTTCAGCTGAAAATATCGCCACTGTGGCGAACAATGTGGAACAATATCTGGAAATATCGGTTCGGCGATGTGTCCAATAACTGGCTCTTTCGCGTACCTTAGACTGTAGGTGTATTTTAAGTCGGATCTAGCGATGTATCCATGTAAGATGCCGCTAACGTAAGATCTCAAGCCTACGTACCCTCACGCACTTAGGAAACGGAGAATCTTGACGTAACTCACGCAGAGTCATCACATGTGCCATATGCGAACATCTGGTGCGGCCTCAGGTCCAAAGAAATCATTAGGCCCTTTTTTACTCCACGGTGAACAGCGAGCTTTATCGCAGTATGATCCGCAATGATTAATTGACTTTGACCGAATTTGGAAGGAATTGATGGGAGTGAACTCTGGTTCAAGTTATACAGGTGAGACAATTAAACTTGTGAGGATGAAGTGTCCCTTTGTAATCTTGCGTAACAAGGGCATTTAAAAATATAATTGAGCCTTACTTATATAACAGATGCTAAACAAAGGGTGTCTTGTATACAGCTTGTAAAAATCAAACAGCGGTCATCTCACCGATATTGTATTTAATTAGAAATGGCATTATATCTGTACTAGAAAAAAAAGAAACAAACATTTGTAAAATATTTGAAGCAGTCGTGCTTGTATGCTTCTTTATATATATATATATATATATATATAGGACGATAAACAAACTGTGTGTTTGTCGTATTCATCACTTTTTACCAGCACGGACACAACTCCGCGTCGTACAGCTCTGTTGTATCGATGCATACTAAGATATACACCATCAGGGACTTCTTTCTGCTCGTCCATACTAATATTGTTTAACGTTTTGACGACATCCCGCTTACAATGTGGCCTGCCTCTGGTTCAGTCACGCCTTGCGCTACCGCACAATGTGCGGTAGCGCTCCTGTTGCCTAGCTGGGATGTGCGCGTTATGTTGACGATCTGGTAATGGTGGTGGTGGAGGTCCTGCTGCAATTGCTGGTAACCGTGACATTTGTTCTGACTTACCCTTTGAGGTATCGCTGTATGAAGCTGTCATGGTGCGACGACTGATGGTGGTGGTGGTGCTGACCTCGGCCGGACTCCGAGCAGCCCGATGAGGTCGTCAGAGATGAGGGCCCGAACGAGGCTCCCGCCACCGGATCCCGGTGCTGCTCATCGCAACCCTCCTTGAAGGAGAAACTTCGCCAGAGATCGGCGACTCGACTCCGCAACGTGTGTGTCGCGCTCATACCGGCTGTGGCTGGGTACAGTGGCTCGAGTAGCAACCGGGAACGATTAATGAACTATGAGATAAGAGAACTGAGAGTTATGATGATGATTTCTACGCTGAGGAAAATCAGGAGGCTCAACTTCGACACGTCGAGCGAATCGACTCTCTCGTCGTTTTCGTGGACTTGGGGTGACAATTAAAGGACCCGGATGTTGGGTCCGCGGCAGGGGTGGGCTGGGAATGAAGATGGTTTCGTTCGACCTCGTTTCATCCAACGAATAATACGTATTAGAAACAAATTCGATTCTGACGAGCGATCAAATCCTTATTTAAGTGAATCTGAATGTGACTTGAACGTGAAGACAGCAAAGGTCTCGTCCAACGACAGCCGAAACACGAGTAACAACACCAGAAACTAGCAAGTTCAGCGATATGGCCATGTGGGTTGGGTATCTTCACCTTCAGGAAAGCTTGTCACAACACGCAGCGAAGTAATCGTAGTCGAAGTCGTAGTAATATTCGTAAAGGTTCTTCTTCCGCACGTTCGCGCGCAAACACCCTTCTCGACTCTTTGCGAGTAAATGAAGCAGTATTGTCATCAATTTGTCAATCGTTAGATTCGATCGATTGATGGCTGTTTGGCTGGCTAAGCTCTAAGTTTGTATTTGGCGGCTGTTTTCACGGCTTCGTTTATTTACGCACAGATGATGACCACCACCATCATCATCGTCATCAACACCAAGAGTAACACTGACAGAAGGAAAAGTACCAGCATTAACAGCACATGTAGCATCACCACCACGAGGTTATGAAGCAATGTGAAAAACAGTTCCTTGGACGTTAAATCTTGGCTGAGGGTCAGCCCGAAAACTTTACTTTTTACCACCACCACCAGTATCACGTACCATGATTCCTCATCCACCCGCTTATCACCCTGTGTGGATCCTCAACGTCAACCGATTGACCGACCCATAGAACCCCCGTCAAAGCCCAGCGAAGTGCGTGCGTGCGTGCGGGTGAAGTGCGATGCGGCCGCCCTAAGCTTCAGAACCACAAATGATGATGATGATGATGATGAGGAAAATGATGAAGTCCTTCGGTTGCCACTCTATTTCTCTTCAATTGTCTCGGCCATTGTCTTTCTCTCTTCAATTGACGGATTCACACGACCACGATCACGGCCGGAGTATTTCGACGATGTTGGAAGAAACTAATCGCGCGCGCTCTTACTGCAAACACCACCAGCCTGATTGATTCATAATGATCATAGGCAGATCCAGAAAGACAGTTCGGAGAAACAGTCGATTCATACACACATATACACACACGCTATCTGTTTGATATGTGATAAATCCATATGATTCACTCAGAAGGATTGACGGGCGAACAGACAAACGAATGGATGTCTACTCAATCAACGCAAGCAGGCAACAATCGTATCCGGATTCACGTGAACGATTTAGTCATGTCCTCCTGCCTGTCCTGCTTCTTCTTGTTGGTCGTCGTCTGCCTCTTGCGTTGGCCAACAATCCAAAGCAAAGTTTTTTCGCTCTTGTCTGTCTGTTGTATTATTCTGTCTCGAATAACTTGAACAACTCGTTGCCGCACTCTAACTGGCGATAATCGTAACAATGTTGATGTTGATGTTGATGCTGACTGACTACGACGTGTTCTGTTGTGTCTCTCGACGAACAACAGCTGTTTCTCTTGATGTTCTCGTTGCAGCAGCTGCCGCTGCAGCTATGTATCACTCTACCATTCGATTCGTACTACGCGCACGGCTCTTTCGTTGATGCTGTAACCACTTATTGTTATTATTGTTATTATGGGGATAACATTATTATTACTATTATCATATGTTACTTCTGCTGCTCTTGACGACCACAACACCACCATCGTCTTCTTCCGTCGCTACGGCAGCGTGTGATAGATAGGTAACTTGTTTTTCTGTTGTGGCCTTTTTCTTCAAACTATTTATCCTCTGCTAGAATCTGCTGTTCTAGCACACGTGACTAAGCCATCGACAGAAACCCAACCAGTAAGAACACCAGTAATCGAATCGAATCTCTAACAACAACACCAGCAGTAGTAGTATGTATCACTAGTCATCGAAGTGATAATTCATCATTCAGTGTCAGTCGGCGATTGATATGATGATCGTATATATCGGTAACCGAATCAACAGTAACAACAGTCACAAACTTGTGGTCGGTAAAGTCGCGTAAAGCGCCTGTAGTTGTAGTAGTAGTAGTAGTAGTAAGATCGTGTACTTCACAGGATCATTTCCGTAGTCGGTTTAACGTATCCGCTTGCCAGATTTCAATACAGTCAGTAATGGTAGTAGTAACAGCAGCAGCAGCAGCAACGGTATTAGTACCACCGGCAGCAGCAGCAGCAGCAACAGTACTAGTCAGAGCACTCACTACACTAACAGCTGTCTGGATGGATCTGGTCTATCTATGTATGTATGAAACGCAAATAGTTCATATCCACCGAATAGCAAACGAGAGCCAGAGACGCGCCCACGCCTGGCCTGACCTGTCTGTCCACCCGCTCAGTGCGAATGAATGAACAGCTGCGACTCTCTTGCCGCGGCAGCGGAGGCGGCGGCTGCTCTAATGCTGCTGCTGCTGCGGCTACTGTTTGCGTTTTGGTCGTTCACATCCCATCATGCCATCCCTTACTCACTACGACGACGACGACGACGTAGTAGAATACTTCTACTACTCACTTGCTTAGGCGAGTGTCGTTGTTGTTGTTGTTGTTGTTATTACGCCGACGACCGAATGGATGCATGGCGGTGGAATGGATGCATTATCATCATCATTAACATCATCAGCGCCATCATCATCGCCATCATCATCATTATCATTCGCGACGACCGGCTCTACAACAATAACAAGAAGAAGAAAAACAGCAGCAACAACAACAACAATAATATCAACAACGACGACCAGAACAGCACCGCGCTACTCAGTAGTAATAGTAGTAGTAGTGCAGACGGCTGATTTTTTTTTTTTTCAGGGCTGAGCTGCCTACCAGGCCGACAGGTAAGGACTGAAGAGGAGGAGGAGGAGAGACAGGACACTTACAGCGTAGTTGGTTGTGGTGTTTAGTTGTTGTCGGTTGCCGTCATCACTTATACGCGCGCACATTCTTAGTAATTTTGCGGCAAGTGGAGAGGATAGACGACGATGGAGTGGAAAGTCGAGGCTAACAACAGTCGAGGCACTCGGCAGAGGGCTCGGCAGAAGAGCTAAGCTGCTAATAAACCCCGCCAGGGGGCGCTGCGGCATCAATGTGGCCACTCGAAGGGAAAGGGCTGCATGCACCTCCTCGCCCACTGGTGGAGAGGGTCGAAAACTGTCTGCTAGGACCCACGACACACAGAGAGCGCAAACAGCGCGGAATAAGAATTTCATAGAGAGCTACATGGGTAGAAGGATGAGTAAATAGATTCACTGATAGAAGGGTGAATTAACTGATAGAATTAGAACGATGGTGGTACATAGATAGATCTACAGATGTCTAGACTCCAATGATCTTACTGTTCGAACGGAGACGGCCAGTAGGCCATCTGGTCCTTTTAGACAGGCTGTTCCGCGCTCCCAACCAAACTGACTCACGTAGCGCGGTGAGATAGCATTCAGCAGCTGAATTTCGAATGTCTCGGTGTAGGTAGTGGACAATGGAGTGTGGTGTTACTCTACTAGAATTACCTCCTGCTAATGAAATGGGACAGCACACAGTATCGCGAGAGGCAAGCCTTTCATCGAACTTCTTATCGGAGGCTCGTCTACCTTGTCTTCGTAGGAAGGTAAGATCTGTGTAATCAACGCGAGTTGTGAACCTCTATACAAATGTCAACCACTCATGAGAATAATCAAACCTATCTATCTATCAAGTACTTAGGTGGTATATTTGCGTACGCTTGTGTGGTTTTTGGCCTAGTTAGGTGGTGGAATAAAAATATAGAACTAGAGTCGTAATTCGTCCCGAAACTTATCGGTCAGGCAACTCGGCTGGTTATATTTTGGCAAACTCTAAAAGGTCTCCCTACATGAGGGAAAAAAATAAATTCGAACCAAAGTGCCATTTTGTAAAATTTAATAGTGCAATGTTTACTTAACCATACCGTAAACATGTGGAATGTACGTATAGATCATCTGGAAAGTGCTCTTCTCGGCATTGTTAGCACGCTTGTTGGTGACCAAATTATCAATCACGCTTAGCGTAATTATGGCTGGATTTCAGGTGGTAGGTTTGCTAATATAAATGTTTGACAATAAAAAACAAGCGACCGAAGTCCAAATGTGCTATTTTGCACATTCTAGACAGCCAATTTTAGTTGCCCAAACGACATATTATTCGACTAGGACATATCTCGTGCAATAATGTGGTAGTATTTGTCAAACGGCGGTGGGTATCGGATGGACGATATTCGAAATTATTCGTTGGTTATAATAGCAGCTTAAAGACATTCTTTAGCACTTGCGGTAGCAATTCATCATTCATTAAAGCTGAAGTAATTGGTTGTTATAGCACGTTACACAAAGCGGATAAACTTCTTGTATATGCTAACATACGTTTGTGTATGGAGTGATGCGCGACCGCTCATTAAATAACCGCGAAGAGAAACTCACACGCCTTATCGTATGTAGTTCGTGCCCGTCAACATGATAATCATTGATACCGGTAGTCAGGATTTTATAATTACATTTTGTATCACGAGGCAAAGTTAAAGCGAAAACGGCATTGCGTAACAACAAATAGTTGGGAGTTTTCCTGCTGCATTGGGAGGTCAGATCGCCATCGTTGGTCCCCGACAGAAAGCTTTACTTACGTCGCGACGAACCATTTAAGTGTCTTTTTTGCAGGAATGGAAGTCGCAGAAGTGCAAGAATCCCTCGCGAATGCCCGACATTGCTCCCCAACTTCGACTGACTGTTGGTGTCTGTATGTAACCTCAAGACTTAACCAGATGCGGGACGACGAAGCTCCCAATACAAAACCCATGTCCAGCAGAGAAGAGTTAAACCTTAAAGCATCGGGCACGCCTCCTGCCGAGGGACCGACGCCGTATGCAACTTGAAGCAGGCGTTTCACATGCTCACACACACACACTGGCCGCAAATTGCTCAGTCCACATACAGATATCGGCAAGGCAATAAATAGGTGGTCGGCACCTATCAACATGAACACTTTCGGAGCGTCCGCCTACCTTAAGGCGGAAAAGGAAGCTGTCGAGGAGACCCTTCAGACGCTTCGGGACCGACTGAAAAAACTGAAGATTGAGGAACTATCTATTAGGTCAGAGATTCGACTCAGTATGGCAGCAGCGACGGCATCATCGTCAACCGCTGGTACCGCAGCTGGGGACTGGCCTCGGCCAGATCTACCACATACACCACTCCACCAAGGACCTTCCGGGGAAGGCCGAAACGCACACGATTCCGTCGAACCTCAAGTAGTCTGGGAGCAAAATCTGGACCCCAGGTTGCGACGACAATACGAGCGGCAGTATGATGAGGTAGATAATCGTGCGCTGCGATTCAATGTTCTTAAAATCCTTGTTCTTAAAAAAAAAAAAAATATATATATATATATATATATGACTGCATCCTACGTGTACATATGGAAATAATATATAAAGTTTGCGCAAGCTACAACAAGTGTATACCTGTTACTGGAACGGAACATTGACACAGTTAGGTCAGTGTAGACTTAGAAATATTTCAGTTTGCACTGATATAGTATTAGTATTTGCTAAACGAAAGCAGCTGCTTCCCTGTTAGCTTACAGGGTTCTGATAAGTAACTACATATATGACGTAGTTTCCATTTTTTTGAAATGACATATTAGAAAGCACAAGGTTGCCATTCTCTCTCTCTCTCTGAACTAATCTATGTTGTATTCATTAGCGCAGTTTCTCCGCATATTATATTATAGAAGCACCTATACATAAATACATTTTTTAAAAATGTTTTTAACATTATGTATTTGAATTGGTGACAGATGGCCGTCAATCAGGCTCCGCTCGAGCTCGACATAAATCAAGCGTTGACGCTGATCAACCGATGCAAATCTGGCGAGCATTTTGGCGACAGCGAGGAGCTCTTCGGCAGACACAACTTCTCTGAGGCCGAAGAAGAAGAAGAGGAGGAGGAAGAAGGAGAAGGAGAAGACGGGGAACAGGCAGAAGAATATGGTGACGATGGTGACGATTATCATGATGACCATGATCGTGATTATTTTTCTAAAGTCGAAGAATGCTTTGATGTTGAGAAATTGGAAGAGATCGATAGTTCGGCTGTGCAGTCTGGCCAGAATGAAGCTGAATGCTTGTTGGACGATCTCGCCGTTGCGTCGAATGTCGAGCAATCGGCCACGAACAACAACGACGACGACGACGACGACAACAACCAACCCGGCCCGTCTGGCGAGCGGCCGCCCAAGATACTAAAGTTTGACGATACCACTTTTTACTAAACATGTCTCAACCACCGGCTGTTGTTAATGAGTCTTCTTCTCATAAGTCTGCAGGGAGGAGGGGGGGGGGAGGGAGAAATACAGCTTCCATGGAGTGGGCGCCATGCAGTGAACCAATATGTACGAGGAAATGCCGGCATACGTTCACACCTCACAATCGTTTTGTGTAATTTTTTTGTAAATACTGATAAGATACATTCGAGTATTCATACCTATACTACGAGTAGTGCTGCGTGCATGTTGTTATTGAAAATAGGGGCGGCACCCAGACGATAGCCAATATGCTTGGCGTTATCGATGTACATACACTGTGTCGATAATATATTTTATTAAACATAGAAATTGAACATCTGCTGCTTTCTTTGTCTTCATACAAATATATTTATTACTTTATAAAAGTGTACAAATATAATTGCCAAGGAATGATGGCTTCCAGAAAGGCTTTGCACGTGCATATATATATATATATATATATATATATTTGTAGTTTATAGATTACTATCGGTATTTAGTACATTTGGGCACGCACTGTTCCCTTTAATTAGTTAATAGGTCCAATAATTTCACTGGGAGTGTTGCACATTAATGATATGACACATATTCGGGCTTAACTGTCGAGGTTAGATATTAACGTCAACGACAGTTGCTCCCCCAAATGTGGCTCACCTGGCGGTGTACAAAATTCAGAATAACAAAGCTTTATCTTGATTGAGGTGATGAATATATGGTAGCTTTACAAAATTGTAGTGTGGAGATCCAAAATCACTAATTAGAATAACCTAATGCAATGGTTTTGCCTTGTATATGTTATATCAAGAGATAAATTGGTATAATACATTTTACTATACTGTAACAGGCAGTTCAGGATATTGAATTGACCAAATCACTACATGAAAGTTGGTGAATCTTCGTAATCGATATTAAAGTACGTGGCACTGTCAAGCTCTGCGGCGAGGTACCTGTCAAATAGCAGTATTAGGTGTCGTTGTCTCGACTACCGCTCTCGAGCTGTCCGCGACCTTTGTATCGGTTGATTGTATTCCAGCCGATATAAAAAGCAAAACAGGCTCAAATACGAATCGTCTTCAGCAATGACACTGCCCGAAGCAGAAAGACGGTAATCCGTTGTACCCCATCGCGATTTAAAAACTCCTTGCATTGCAGGCAAGTCAGGTTATTCAAAGAGGCCGCCTTAGTAGACGTACCGTGCATTAAACCTTTGATGAAGGTGAACTTCGGATTCAACGGTGCCCGTTCAGAGGTTGCACGGCAGTTTTGGAATTAAAATAACAAATTTGTTTTATTCCTAAAAAAGAGACCTCAGGCCTTGCTGACTTGACGATAAGCAGCGAAACACTTGCTCCTCAGTGTCTCGTCATTTGATGTTCCGTGGCTAAATTCTTATTCGGCCTGCACGAGCTAAGCATGTAATTGTTGCTGCATGGTTGGACATTACGCCTGTAAAACGTCACAAGATCGTTTCGAATCTAGGTAGAAAATTGGTCGGCCCCTTCTATTGGTGGTTATTAATCAGTTAATGTTAGGTTATGAGTGTCCGTTTTCGACTACGGCGCATGGGCTGTCGACACGCTGGCCAATAACCTCAACGTGGAAGCCGATCTTGCGTAATTGGCTATCGTTCAGTATACGCCGACCATCGAATATGAATGGTGGCTTCATCATCTCATCGTAGATATGCTTGTAGTCGAGGTCCCGGAACATGTCCCACTCCGTACAGATGGCAATCGCGTGTGCGCCTCGGGCAGCCTCGTATGGGCATGACACGACCTCGACTTGCTTTCGGACTGGTTCAGCACAGAGTACAGTCAAAGAAACGAAACAACAAAAGCAAATTTACGACAAATTAGAAACGTGCAAGGAGTTTTTTGTTAGAATAATGTCGGTGACACATTGTGTTGATTTGTTTATCATTATTTATTTACTAAATTGTTTTTAAAACAATTTAAAATATTTCCCAATTAAGAAAATTCAAAGGTGTGAACGTGTGCTACCAGTTCCTTGTACGTAGGTTCAGCCCATGGCTTCTACAATGGAAGCAGCATTTCTTCTACCCCATGAAATTGTGTCTTGCGTAAGAACACGCTATCGTACATCAAGCTACCGCTCCCTGAAACCAAGCTCTTACTGTGTGACCATAAGGAAAAGTGACCCCATTAAGTCGCAGCTCGCTACAATCAGTAAGGCCTTTTGGTAGAGGCGCACAAGGCATTCCTGCTGACGGCTGTTCGATTGAGTTTTGCAAGCTTTTTCACTCTGCCTGGACTTTTAAGACAATTTAATAGGTGTAGCCACAATCAGGATCAACCGGTTCACCGCGCGGTGCCCAGAGCTGTTGATTGTGACTGCATGGTTACCTGTGTACTTCAGGCGCAAGAGTTGACAAGTCTTGCAGCGAACTAAAATTACCTTTGTCCGGTTCATCGGCTGCATCGCAAAGGTCACTGTACACCTGTTCAGGCTTGACCTTTGGATCAAAAATACGCAGTTGTGCGCCTTCTTCGACAAGGTGCTGCGAGATGTATATCGCGGCGCTTTCTCGTGTATCAGCAGTGTTCTTCTTGAATGAAAAGCCAAAGATAGCAATTCGTTTGCCGGCGACTGTGTCGAACATTCCACGCGTGATGCGCCGTGCAAACCGAGTGCGCTGGAAGTTATTGATCTCAATCACCTACAAAATGTTCACAGTGTATTAGCGCAGCGACAAAAAGCATGCGTTCATCTGTTCGTTACTTTGGTCGTTACCTCGAAGTATCATAATGTGTACGCTTAGCTTATAGTATACACCTATTACTGAACCACTTCAACAATTTTTGTTAGAGTGGCAGGGAAAAGTGACCGAGGCCTCGGCTGAGGTAGCGCAGTTAGACGTGTACTTCGCCAGGGAGCTTTGGGATGGAATGGCATGCACTAGCCGGCACGTGTACACAAGGTACATTGTGCATGGCTATCATCACTTGGTGTGTTCGACTCAAGGATTTCACCAAATTGGCGATCAATGTCGTTGCCGGTTCTGCTCGCAGATATGCGTTAAATACCACACAGCGAGCTGCCAGACGCAACGGCGGTCTTTGCACTTTCTCGCCCGGTGGGACGGTCGCTGAAGTGTTAAAATTGTATATAATGATGACTGTATTGACCTGATATGACTGTACCATCTTGAAATGCAAATATTGCGGAATAAACGATATATATATATATATATATATACCAATGGGATTCCATATTAAAAAGTACTGGGCTGAACTGGGTTTTATACTGGGCTGAAACCTCTCAACGTCTGCTTCCACATATCTCGGGAACAGGCGCATCATAGTAGCGTCTTACCACTTGTTTACTAATAAATGTCTACTATATACCATCACTACGTCTTTACTTTTTTAGCCACATTTGGACTTATCTATGCCAATAGAGAAATATAGCAGCAGGGCAATGCTCATCACGATTTAACAACAAAGGCTGAAAGATTTCTACCCGAGCAAGATTCAATCCTACGCATGGCAACGCCTCCGTTTTTAGTGCAGAGCGTTCGCACTGATACGAATTTCATATAAGAGATATTCATGTATATCACATATTTGCCATTATATTCTATGAAAAAAGAATGACTATTATGAATGAAGGACTATTAAATACTAATAATAATGGTTTTCAATAACTACAACTTATGGTCAACAAGTTATGCTAACAATATGCCCGTGAGATAAAGCTTGCTTCGCTTATAGCTCACTTTATTATAGCCGCAAACAAATCGCCACATCTCTTGCCACGCGGAATGTGTTTTCGAGGCCACAAATTTGCGTATTTGTGTACTATGTAAAAGCATATAAATGATAAAATAATCCTATTCATGGGATAAAAATGTATTATTTTTTGGAACAATTTGTAATGGCATAAAGTGAAAATGAGTTAAACGAACGAACAAAAAGTTAATATATATAAAAATACTCAAACGCAATAATGGTAAAAAAAGGTAGCACATTTTATTCGATATTCGTTCTAAAACACGGCAGAATGTTTCGTAAAAATAAAGTTATTATTTTCATAACTAGTACGCTTTTAAAATAACTAGTTAATACTACTTTAAGAAATATTATTATTATTTATTACATGTTAAACAATGTTACAGTTGTGAGGTCTGAACGTATTATTGCAAAGTTTTTAAGAAATATTGTTTCTATATTTCATAATTATGAAAGTCTTAATTTATATGAATAAATGAAATTTAGAAACACTGAAAACACACATACCTGATACCAGTAGTTTGCTACCTCTGGAAGATTGAGGCACTCGCTGATGTAAACGAGGTTAAGAACGTCCTTCTGGAAGCAGCTACCGCCGAACCCTACCGACGCATGGAGAAACTTTGATCCTATCCGGGAATCAGCCCCAATTGCATGAGCAACCTCCTGCACATCGGCGCCTGTTGCCTCGCAGATGGCACTCATTGCGTTTATGGAGCTTATTCTACAGGTGACGTCAAGTGCAGATACAAATAGCAACAAATACATACCATTTTATTAATTCCTGTTTTCACTGCATGAGCAACCTACGAACATTCATGCGCCTATCAAGATTGTAGCCAGAATATATATTAAGTAGTAGTATGTAGTAGAGCACAGGTAACAATTAATATGCTGGTTGTACGTACCTGCGTTTTTTGCTCTAAAAGCAACTTGGTATCGATATTTTAGAACTATTACCTTCGTAAGAAAAAATCTGTCCACTATTTATGCGCCGACATCCGGAAGAGCGGATTTCTAGTCTTATTCATTATAACGTTAACCAAGTTTTCCAATCTTAAGAAATATTCGAACGGATATTCTCTGCGCCGGAATGCCGTCCAGCTGAACTTTGACCATGTTAGCGACATCAATCACTCTTTTCCCTGACAATTTACCTTTGAGCCAAAAAAGCGTTAGCAGCGAGCTTAGAGAGCTCCGAGGACCAGGTATTCATCGTGATGATTTTCTTATCAGCAACCCAGTTTCGATAGACATCACAAAGACTTTCCATTGCGGCAAGCCCCTCGGAAGTCTGCTCGCCACCAATAAGTATTCGGTCAGGGTTTAAAAGATCCGCAACGGCTGTTCCCTCGGCCAGGAACTCCGGATTTGATAATACTTGAAATGACGCACCTGCAAGAATTCAACAGAGTAAATTGACAACAAACAAGGAAATTACGCATTATGAATATTTATATTAGCTGCATTAGCTAATCATTTACATGCGTGTAAATGAGATATGTATTTACCCAAATCAGTCAGTTGAGGACACATTTGAGAAGATCTATCACTTCAAACGAAGAATGAATGTCCGTGATGTACAGGCATTGCAAAAAAATTAATTACATTATATATATATATATATATATATATATATATATATTATGAGCATACCATCCTTCACGTTAGCGCGTAGAATTTTTGATACGCTTTCAGCTGCCGTGACAGGAACTGTTGATTTCTCCACGACGATTTTAAACGATGTTGCATGTTCCGCGATTGAACGTGCGGCAGACTCGACAAAGCGTAGATCTGCTGCCCGACCCTGGTGAAAAAAACCAGCCAGATAAGGTACACTGAGACACTTGCACTCTCTGTAATAATAATATCCCCACAACGGTCAATGATCATAGCCATCCTTTGCGTCGTGAAGCAGTGGAATAGTTGTGTTCAGTTGTGCTCCCGGTGATTACTTTTGACTAAAAACTTCAATTATATCCATATTGTCGTTTCGTACCTCTTTCATTTGAAACCACCTAATACATACAGGTATCGTGCTGCACATATCAGTAGTGATCTTAATTTTAAACAAATGTTTAAATAAAGCTTTTCACCAAGAACTGTGAAGAAGAAGAAGAAGAAAAACAGACAAAACAGCAGACACACAATTCCACCATCTAAAGCAGTACAAACCTTTCCGAATCCATACGTTTTCGTAGGAGTATTGACGGATATGAAGATGAGATCGGCTTCCTGGATGGAGCGGGCGAGATCTGTCGAGAAGAAGAGATTTTTACCGCGGCATTGTTCTATGATCGAGTCGAGGTCTGGCTCGTAGATGGGCAGTTTGTCCGAATTCCATTGGGCGATCCGTGACTCGTTGGGATCGGCCACCGTCACACGGATGTGGGGACACTTCAAAGCGATCACTGAACAGGTGGGTCCGCCCACGTAGCCAGCACCCAGACAGCAAATGTTTCGCACCTGTGTCGATCTTGCGCTGCCAGAAACCACCGGACCATAACCCAAAAGCTTGTCGTTATCGATATGTGCACTATGTCGATACTATGTCTTATCAAATATACCACACAAGAAAACGACGAATGGCATTCGTTGTACCTTATACCTCTGCATATAGTCAGTTAGGCTGGATAATATATATATATATATATATATATATATATTTATATATATATATATATATATATATATATATATTGGCTGGTCCCTACACTGGACCCCCCGTAATGGTGCACACGTTCGCAGGGACCCAAATGTCATGGTCCGACCGTGAATGATTTGAAATTGAATAAATAATAATATATATATATGTGTATATATATATATATATATATATAAAACGAGTATCTTTCATGAAGCAGCAGTCGAACAAGGACAGTGGATGGCAGTCAGTCAGAGCCGTGGACTTACCGAGTAGATCGCTGTCCGTTGAGCTGTGATGAATTTCCGTCACCTTCCATCGTTCTGAAATCATGGATATAATCATCAGTGATCACTACACACATACACACATGTTGCTTAGTTGGAATTCCCAAAAAGATATACAGCTTAATTTGTGGCATTGTGGCTTCAAATTTCTTCAGAATTCGAATTAATTCTAAGTTGTACCATCGAAGGACACACCTCTTGTGAAAACATCCTAAATGAGGGAATACAATATATATATATATATATATATATATATATATATATATATATATATATATATGTGTCCATCTGTCACCCAGGGTTGAGTTCCAGTACTTTCCGTCAGACTCTAAGATTAATGTGAATCACGACAAAAACGGAATTGTCGAATGTCGAGCGATAGCTTTTGCCTGAGGGCTTTCTCAGATCTCTAATCTTCTGCGGTGAAGAAAAGCATACTTTGCAGGGTCTTGATCAGTTTCGTCGAGATGAGGCCAGAACCGCCTAGCGTTTCGACGTGATCGACTGAAAGTCGTGAGGAAAATTAATACACGAATATTTCCTCACGCTTCTTACTCTCGTCCAACATGACTGTGTAACCAGCCTGAGCTGCGCTGTGACTAACCATAGGCCGTCCCAGGGAATCAGTCACAGCAGCGTCCCAGCGTCCGTTTTCGTATGGTGAGAGGGTCATACCTTTCGGTCTCTTACTCTCGCCTGGATGGAGGCCTGGTGGTTCAAGTCAGAACTGCGTGCCTAGGACGGCGGCGAAACTCTGTATACACGATAGCCCTTAATCTGCCAAGGGGCCCACCCGTTTACCGCAAATATGTATATGTATGTATATATATGCTAACATTTGTTTGACATGTAAACCAAAATGCATATTTCACCCTTTTATATCCGGAGGGCTTAGGGCGGCAACATAAGCGGCCATGTAAACATATCTAGGGTTTCCTCAACAGTATTCCCAACAACTTGTGGCACCATGATCGCTGACTCTCGTCGACACGGCATATCATCTATTGCCGACTAGCATCGCCCAAAGAACATTCGATCAATAACAGGGATCGAATCCGCGATACCCCGGTAGATGATAACCATGACTAGCGCATTACCCTCTTAGATGACCATATATACGAGGTGTGTTCAAAAAGTATCGCGACTTTTGAAATTTCGCGGGTTAGGTATATTCGAATTTCGATTTTTTGTGGCGTTATGTTGGTACTCATGTCTCTCACTTATGCCGACAAGCTCGGCCATTTTGAATGTTCACTTAATTGTTGACAGCTGCTTTGCTTGCACGTGTTTTGGATCGTCTTCGATTTTTACCTATTCAAAAAAATGGATCAAAGAACCTGTATCAAATTTTGTGTGAAAAACGAAATTAAGTGCGCGGATGCATTCCGAATGTTGACTGTGGCATACGGAGAAGCTACCTTGGACCGAAGCAACGTTTATCGGTGGTACAAAATGTTCTCAGAAGGCCGAGAAGATGTGAACGACGAAGAGCGTGCCGGACGCCCGAGCACTTTAACAACAGACGAAAAAATTAATGAAGTGGAGAAAATGGTATTGGCCAATCGTCGAATCACCGTTAGAGAAGTTGCTGAGGACCTAAACATATCGATTGGCTCGTGCCATTCGATTTTTATCAATGATTTGGGCATGAGACGGGTCGCCGCGAAATTCGTACCAAAATTGCTCAATTGCGACCAAAAACAGCATCGCATGAACATTGCTAATGAGATGTTGGACTCTGTCCGCGACGACCCAAATTTGCTCCAGAGGGTCATAACTGGTGACGAATCGTGGGTTTATGGTTATGACGTGGAAACCAAAGCTCAATCATCTCAATGGAAGCTGCCGCACGAACCAAGACCGAAAAAAGCGCGCCAAGTTCGGTCGAATGTGAAAGTTTTGCTGACAGTTTTCTTCGATTGCAGGGGCGTGGTGCATCATGAGTTCTTGCCACAGGGTAGAACGGTCAATAAGGAATATTACCTGCAAGTTATGCGCAATTTGCGCGAAGCAATCCGCCAGAAACGCCCGGATTTGTGGAAGAACAAAAATTGGCTTTTGCACCACGATAACGCCCCTGCTCACACATCGTTGCTTGTGCGCGAGTTTTTGGCCAAAAACAACACACTAATGATGCCGCAGCCACCGTATTCCCCAGATCTGGCCCCCTGTGACTTTTTCTTGTTCCCTAAACTGAAGAGGCCCATGAAAGGACGACGTTACGCTTCGCTTGACGAGATAAAGACGGCATCGAAGGAGGAGCTGAACAAGATAAAAAAATGGCTTTTTGAAGTGCTTCGAAGATTGGAAAAACCGTTGGCACAAGTGTATAATATCTCATGGGATTACTTTGAAGGGGACAAAATAGATATTCATGAATAAATGAATAATTTTTGAAAAAACACAAACGTCGCGATACTTTTTGAACACACCTCGTATATATATATATATATATATATATATATATATATATATAGTCGATTACAGTGCAGACGCAGCATCATTGGCAGACGTCTGAGCGTTACGACTAAATGATAGTAAAGGATAGCCATTCTCGTTTATGACCGGCGACCGACCCTAGCCGTCGTCGTTGCTGACATGTGCCGATATAAGCTTCTTTTTGTTCTAACGTGGGTGTCTCGGCATCAACAGATTAAGCCCTTTGTTCGGACAGAGAGTGTCGCAGGACTACTATTTATATATATATATATATATATATATATATATATATATATATATATATATATACTTTTTATGTAGTACTTACATAGTTGTGTATTATGCATACACAATCTGTGTACGTACAGCCCACGCAGAAGTTAATGCAACGTACACAATGAGTAATTAACGGGGGCAGTTCCAGGTCCTTCGTCCTCGTGGATCAAATATCCTGCACATGCTAACTAGGTGAAAGAGAGAGAGACATTTTACAACTGAGACGGGACAGACCCCCGGCACGCGTGCTAGTATGAACACTGAGCGTCCTTAAGCGTCCTCGTGACAGACGGCTGTCTCCTGGAGGAGCAAGAGAAATCAATTATGTCTGTCTACCGGCCTCCACGGTAATAGTTGCGCGCGTTCGTCGACAATGTTCACGCAGTGCCTCCCGCGTTAGAACGCTGCAATAGCCCGCGTATGCAATGACAGCAACAATGTCAAGGTCGGTCACCACTGCTGACGAGCCGGCGTTGATAGTGCTCCGCGTGTAGACTTGGCCCAATGGACGAAATTATTTTGCAGACCACGCGGGCAAGTTTCTTCGTATGAGCTGTAGGCGCCGTCGTCGTTCAAAGCGACGCAGTCGTTTGCGCACATCTGGTGAGAAACGACGACATCCTTAGATACCATGTTTGGGCACTCGCGCTACAAAACACGCAATTAACCACCCACAAATAACTACGCAATTACGGCTTGCTCGTTTTCTTTATATATATATATTAGCACATGTGTCTGAACGTTGTTCAATCATCCACTCTTTCGCTGCTGGACCCACCAAACCGCCAAGAATAGGGGCCTATGTGTAGGAATTTGCTAGGCTCAATTCTTCATCCTTCGCCTACCTCCTTCCCTTGTATCGATGATGTAATCGTTCGGACGCGCTGAGTGGGGTTATGCTAAGTCTGATTGAGGTACCCACCTAATTGGCAATGTCTCCCCGGCGATCTCTGCCTACAACCATATTTCCGTTGTACGCTCAGCCTTATGTTGTTTAATGACTTTTCCTTCGTAGTTGTCTCGACAAACTACCCGTTGGTAATTGACTTTGCCCTCCATGAAGCCCGCTGAGCGCTCCCAATTAGCTGGTTGGGGTGCTCCAGACACGGTTCAAGAGGACATTGCCTTGCGGTTTCCATCTCACATTTTTTTTTGCTAAATGACCGATTATTTCGCAGTAGAACAGAGCAGCTCCCGGGCCAGACACTTCAAAGCCCTGTCCACGTATATAGTGTACCCGGAGACGCCGCTTCCTTGGTGGTATCCGTCTTCCTTCAAGATTAACCAGGTACGTCTTGAATACTTCAAACTAGGTTCCCCCGATAAATAAATAGAGGCCTACTCAAGAAACCAACGACTGAGCTCGAACCAGTCGTCTGTTCGACGATGTGGTTCCCCGATGATGGGCCCTCACAATACTTGCTCTTGACGTTTCTTGTTACTAACTCTCGGCTGATCCCCTCACGTGTGCTGATGCCGTCCTTCGTTGTTCGCACCGATCTTCGAATCCTGTCGACTGCGCTAAATATAGTATACTGAGAATCATGCTCGGCGCTTTAGCCTAAGACCTGAGTCACGCCCCACACCCCATAACGATCCGTCAGTTAAGTATGAACAATTTCCATTGAACCTACCGTACCCGCAATACCATATACGGGCGACACACATAAACTGTTTACTATGTCGTTTCCATGGATCAAAATTATCCTCAGCAGATTGTATGTGATTAAGCAGTAAATATTTATAGATGTCAGTTTTCAAGATAATATATATATATATACTTTGGTTTTTATTAAAAATGCAAGTGTAGCGACAATTGTCTCCTGGGAACGTCTATATATATGTATATGTAATGCCTAGCATTCTAGTGAGCTATTGTGGTCATATGCGCCCGTGCTCACCTATTCGTGTGAAAAACCACGAATCAATAATATATATATATATATATATATATGTATATCCGTAGTGGCAACACCCAGCTGCTGGCTAGTAGTGAGCACGTATCCATACCAAGAAGGAAAGGCATTCAGAGAGAGAGAGAGAAAGCAAGGGCTATGTCGTGGGCTCTGGATATGGTGGATCGGACGGAATGAATTGGAGCTGCGTCGGTCGGTGACCTTCCGGAAGCCGACAAAGCCGACGCCTCGACACCCGGCAAGCAGTCACCAAGCCAGGCGGCACCACATGGCGGTGATTCTCAACCAACAAATGCAACCAAGCCGGGTTTTGACAGGCCCCGACAACAATGAACAACACCCCGATCGGCGGTGGCGATAGCGCCGTTATATAATAGTGCGTACTGTTGAGGTTCCTCTCTCACGGCGCGTCGACAGTTCGACAACTGGCCAAACCAAAAACAGCAACAATCACATTAACAACAACACAAACACGAACGAGCAACGATTATTAATTGACCCGCGCTACTGGACGCACGCTGCTGCCCTCCAGGCTGGCCTTAACTTGTACGCGTTCTTTGTACTGCACTGCGGTTTCTATTCAGCTAAATGACTGTCAGGCTGTCAGCCAAAATTGCTACTCTTTGCAATACAAGCAATAGGAGAACGAAGACAATATTCATTTTTCCCGTAATTTGGTCATTCGCAAAAGTGTAAGCGCACTGTCGTGGTAAAACAGCACAGTTCGCAGGCCGTAGTGCTATGCATGATGCGTCTCTTCAGCTGATCTAGGAAAGTCTTGTACCACTCCCCAGCAATCGTTGTCCCTGTTGAAAGGTAGTCAATTATAAGGATACCTTTTGCATTCCAGAAAACGGTCGCCAAAACCTTTCCGGAAATGTGCCTAATTTTCCCAGTGGGAGTTTTTGAGCGACCTGCTACAAACACAATTCGCAACTCCATTGTCACTAGAGGGTCTAATATATTTTAGTTGCGCGACCTGCTACAAACGCGAACTAGTCTACATAATACATATTTTTTGTATCTCCTCTCTGGAGATATCTCCGTTCGTTCAGAAGAACGTGTTTCTCTGGCGCTGTGGTCGGCATGAGCTGTAAAGTTGCAGAGAAGCGATGCTACGATTTTTGATCCACCTAGGATATCTATATAATTGTTTTTTACATAAAATCACCTTTCTTTTCACATAAAGCGTGTGTGTTTATTTGTTTGTATATATTGTCTTAACAATTGTGTAAATTTTAAGAAACGTCGCTTCGGGTATTCGTCGTGCCTATATATATATATACATTTTAACACAAAATCCTCTTTGTTATCACATAAAGGGTTTGTGTTCATATTTTGTATTTATAATCTCAACAATTATGCAATGTTTAAGAAACGTCGCTTCTGAGCGTCAGACAACATAGTAAATGGCATGCCAAGCAAAAGTACTATGGGTCGGCCTTCGTCCAGCGGGAGAAGTTCTAGCTTATGACAATCGTGATCAACTGTTGACTACTGGCTTAGTTTTCAAGTCCCATAAACAAACTGGGGCACGACATCATGTTAGAGTCACGCATCGCATTTGTCACAATCTTATGTTCATGACAATCATGACAGAGTAGTCCATTGACCAACCACCCAAAAGTAGGCTCATGTCCTAAACATGGCAAATGAAAGGCAGATTTACATAGTAGCTTGTCGTTGCAGGCCGACTTTGTGTATGTGAGCCAAACGTATTTTCAGCTGAACTTTTGAGCCTACGCTTTAGCGAGGCAGATTTCTCACGTTTTGTAATACAGCGCAAAAGCGTTGTCAGAAGTGAAACCTTCTAAACGAGTACAATCCTACGTCACGAGCATACTGTCCTTGACTCATCCTCACAAAAATGTGGTTACCTATAACTGCATGGCACGTCACTTTCAAAGGCTTGATAACAGATACGAAGAGAGATGCGGTGAGCTGCATCTCCTTCGTCGCACAACGGTCACAGAGTGTTCATCTCGTGCTACCTGCATACGATCATTACAATGCGTAGCATACTTGTGGTGTAATCGTGCTAGATCCTAGAGATTTGTTTAACGTGTCTTTGGCTTTGACGTGTTTATGTGCCGTCAACATGTGGTTAACATTTCGTGCCAGCCGCCTAAAATATGATGGGAAAGGCAACGTCGTTGGCGAATCAGAGCTAACGAGAGCTGACTAAAGGAACCAGCACAAAGCAGTAAATAGGCGCGTCGCCATTGTCAAGAGATATTTTGTTTTAGATTTCCCGTAAGGCAATTGCCCGTGTACGGTTTTTTCATGTCATGGCTAATTTTACTCCACTCCGGCATTTACCTTGTCTAAATTGGAATCCATGCAAACCAATTTAAGAGTGGCCGGTCTGGGTCTCGAACCCAGTCCTCCCGAGTGCAAGGTAAAGGCTTTGCGACTAAGCCATCTAGCTCGGTGCGCGTTTGGAAGAGAAACGTGTGATAAAGGTTTGCAGCTTTCAGGAATTCATTCGTGCAACGAGGAAATAAGGAAATTATTGTAATAACTAGATGGTCTTAGATGAGATGAGCGGCACGATCGAAAATGGCGATCGTAAGCATTATGCCCAGCGTATCGTCGCCATAAGCTAGCATTCATCGTAACTCGTCGACCCACACTCAAAGTTCTCTACTTGCAGTTTGCTTGAGCGTCTTGCTGCCAACGTAAAGACAATCATCATGCCAAACTGGAAGAATGAAATAGGTTCTAGAAGAAACACACATGGGGCAACCCGCCGGGCAATTTCTCATTTACCAACACTTTAATTGGTTGGCCGGAACCTAAGGCTCGTAAGTTAATAAGTGGTAAATGATTTATATGCTACGTAGCCTGACAACCCAGATTAGGCAGTAGTGGCCAAAGTTGTATAGCTTAACATGTTTGCTTAGACAGATCGAAAGGGACATCAGGTAGTTAGAAAGTAAGCACAGCCTATAAATCAAGTCCAACCTATTTCTTACATGTTTTGTACCGTTACTGACTGTAATACTCCACGCCCTAAACTATGTACCGTTACCATACCTACACCCATGATTACTATTAGATTATCATAATTTATTAATAATAATGCCACTTATAAAATGCATTACTACGTTAACGTGATTATTATCATCACTGTCAGGGCGTTTTGTCTCTATCTAACGGCTTTAAGTTTTCAGCTCAATGCAAAAAAATTGTTTTAAATCCTTTGGCAATGATGCTTGGATGTATCAGTGCAAAACCGTACACGGGCATTAGCCTTACGGAAAAACAAATGAAGTTATGGTCATCGCACATGTTATTAATAAAACGCACTTATATTTAAAAAAAAAAAAATTTAAAAAAAATGTACAATACATACCATCCGGCATGGTGATTAGGAAAAAATGGCGCTTAAGCACGGCACGTACCACTTGTTGAATAAGGTAAGCCAAACACATAAACCGAACTTAGAAGAGAAAATATCATGCGTGATGCCAGCTGTTCAGTGATTGATTTTCAAGTATCTACACTCACCTTACGAGTCGTCTTAGGCACTGTGACCAAACTTCTCACACTTCTGCACATTAACTCACGCCGAGCACCTGCTGTTTTCTGCTGTCTTTCGTTGTCTATCACACTCACATTCGAACGCTTTCGACGTTCCCAGGCACCGACTCACGAATCTGATGATAATGATTTTGATGATAATAATTAATAATAGATAGCAATCAGTGCTCTCCTATCATCTGTGAGATCACTAAGACAACATCGAGACGAAGTGTCAAACCAAGTCGTCAGTATGGTCTGCACTCAATAAATGCCAATGGTTGTTGGTGTTGTTGTCATTGTTGTCGCTGCAACTGGTGTCGTTGTCTTCGTTTTTGAGATTGTTGTTGTTGCTGCTATTGTTCTGGCGTTTCACGTGCACAAGCGTTTGTTGAACGAAGTTAATCTTCTGTGGTTTTTTGCACACGGGGTGCGGACAGCCTGTATGATATGGTAGACAGCACATGACCCTCACTACCCGTAAACACTTACTTGATGTTGTTGCTGCTATTCTTGCTGCTACTTTTGTTGCTGCTCTTGTTGTTGTTGTTGTTGTTGTTGTTGTTGCTATTTTTGCTGTTGTTCTTGCTGCTGTTGCTGTTGTTGTTGCTAACACAACAGCGCAGCTCAGAAGTTGTTTAGAACTCTCTGAAAGTTCACCCAAGATTCATTTCATCGAGACAAATCACAACGATGACAGCTGTCTGACCGAGCGGGACGAATGAACATATCAGCACCATCGCCCCGAGAAAGAGTAGCTGCCTTTTTTTCGGCGGCGGCGGCGGCGGAGGCGGAGGCGACGTTCGATAGGCGAGCGCCGCCAGAGTATGAGCGAGAGCCGGCCAGCAAAAGAACACAGCTTAGGCTAATAATCATAACAATAACTACACGACAGCAACAACGACAGCAACAACTGCTGATAGTGCAGAGAAACACCGGCAAAATAGGAACGGCGATTAGCGGCGCCGGTCGGTTAACCGGTGATCCCTCGTTTCGTCGGCAGGAAACACGGTGGGGGGGGGCGCCGCGTTCTGTGGACGGTTGTGTCAGTGCCTCCACAGTTGCTACTTGGCTACACTTTCTTCCTATCATGAGTTCACTTAGACAGTTTCACACACACACACTGTTTGTACGCCGGTATTCGGTCGAGTGCAATGAGAGCTACTTCAAGAGGGTAACCAGGACTAGTTCCTCTCGTGGAACGACAAACGCCGCCACGGACACAATGACGTGACAGCAGGAGCAATAACAGCAAAAACAACAGCAGCAGCAGCAACAATAGCAACAGCAACAACAGCAATAATAGCAACAGCAACAACAGCAGCCTCAGCAGCAATAGCAACAGCAGCAGCATCAACAGTAACAACAAATCGCCTAGTCAACTCGCTTAACGGGATTATTTATGGTCGCTGCTGTTTTTCTGTGTTTGTGTCAAACGCATACGTGGTGACAACAAAGAGAGAACGTGTTGCTTTCTTGTTTCCGAATGACAGCAAAAATCACTTACGACTATAACGTTAACAAAAACAACAACAACAGTTCTGCCAATTATGATAATGGCGACGTTAAACGTCAATAACTGCCGAGAGAGAGAGGTGTCACCTCCAGCGTTTCAGTATCACGGCAACAACCACCATAACAGCAAACAGAATACAAACAACAACAACAACAACAACAACAATATTGATATGATATGATGTGTATTTTTTCTAAATTGTGGTTTCTTGTTTGTGTTACAACTTCATATAACCACGTGGCTAGTGCGAATAATATTATATGCAATAATATATAATAATATGTATAATACAAATATCCAACAACAACAACAACAACAACAACAACAACCAGAACATCAATACTAACAACAACCGCAATCTTAGGAGCAGCTTAGGGGCGACCGACAGTGAAAACAGAAGAAAAGCTCCCTCAAGTCCTGCAGCCTGCGCGTAGTTGCTGTCGGCCAGCTTGAACGAGCTAATAGCGAGCGTTCTACTGCAGCTGATCTGCTGATTTTCTGGCCAAATAAATGAACTGGCAGGACACAGCACGAGAGGCATCAGGCAAACCAGCCAATTCGAACAAGGCTGTCAAACTGAGCGAATACTCTTGGACGACAATGAGCCGGTGGAGAGCACGGCCGCCAGGTCACGAGAGCTCATGTTAATGCCGGCGACGGCGGCAGCAACAACAAAAACAACAACAAGAGCAACAAAAACAACAACAGCATCAACAACGACGGATTGCTCGCAGTTACCGAGAGAGCAATGTTCTCTGACGGACAACGTTGTCAGGCGATCTGGACTGGTTTTGCTTGGTTGTGTGTTAGTTAGTTTTGCTAACCGCTAACCGTTCGCTATCGATGTCTGGGGTGTCCCCCACACCTTTTGGCGGCGGGGGCGGGGGGCGGGGGGGGTGGGGTGCTTTCTGGGGGAGGTATCTCGACGCCGCCACCCCCGCCGCATCATCAAGTTCGTCAGAGCTAAGTAAGGCTTCGAACGCAAGACAGTAACTCACAACGACGGTACTACGACAAACACATACACGAACGCTCGCTTGAATCGCACAGCGTTCGACTGTTTCAATAGAAAACACTTCAATTCACAACAGCAATCAAAATTCCGAAAAGTAGTCACATCAACAACGATCGAATTCGTTGAGCCAAGTTGAGGCTAACTCAGACATTCATGCATGCGTGCGTTGACCTGTGCTGTACCGTCATTGTAGTGGGTCGCTGGTGGTTCGGTAAAGCCGGTGGTATCATAACCGGTCTGGTTGTTCATCAATCAGCCCGTCTAACCACTGCTGTAACTAACACTCACTAGTCGATGCTGTCTCCACAAGGAAGACAGACATTATTAAACATCAACAACCACAACAACAACAACAAGACCCTCGCCCGCCACAGACAACGTCAGCTGATGGCTTGCTAACTGGCTGATGGCGTAGAGCTGGAACTTCAGCAACAATAACTATACCAGTAACAGTAGCAAGCAGTAACAACAATAACAACAACCACATCAAACCACTCGCCGTCATACCTGTCTAACTGCCCACTGTGTGACGGTGAGCTGCTATTGCTGCGTCAGTTCGACTACTAAACGCGAGAGAGATAGACAACCAACCACACGCAGTCTATTGAATCCTCCTTCCCTAATCAGATCGCAACGGCAACGGGCCTCATTGCTGACTACCGCCCGCCTAATCATGCAGGGGGGTTCGTTGTCCTCACTCTTCACTCACCCTCTCAGCTAAAGTGCTGAGGGTAAGTGAAGGGG
This sequence comes from Dermanyssus gallinae, assembly GCA_003439945.1. Lineage (NCBI taxonomy): Eukaryota > Metazoa > Arthropoda > Arachnida > Mesostigmata > Dermanyssidae > Dermanyssus > Dermanyssus gallinae. Next base: position 506,740 of record QVRM01006365.1, read on the forward strand.
AAGTGAGGGCGCTGCTCGTGCAGTCGCCGTTTGTGAGGGAAAGAGGTTGCTAGAGGAGGGTTTCGTCGTTTTGAGGGAAAGAGCTGTGGAACGAAGTGTGCCGACTAGAGTCGACTCGGGCCCGACTAACCATCGACCCAAACAAGCAGAGCTGTTCAGCTGTGATGGCCGCCGACATTCAATGTTTGCTAGAAAGCTATTTGGATGTACGAACGAAAACTTATTTTTGGTCGATAAATATCGCTTTTTGTATGATCCTGTGACGAAGGTGATAGAGAAAAAGGGTGATATTTATTTAGATGAGTATATGGAAGAATCAAAAATGGTAGGCGTGGGGTAAAACATCTTGTAGTACCGTCAAACAGAGGCTCACAATAATTATAGCAATATAGAGCTTCGATGACAACAGTAACAGCCGCAACAACTGAATTGCTAACGCGGTTACCATATCAGGACACTATAAATTAAAACAGTTTGAACTTTTAAACTTCGAGCACGATCACCTTTCATAAGAAGATCAATTGATATTATATGTATATATGTGTATATATATATATATATATATATATATATATATATATATATATATATATATATATATATATATATATATTATTACTAATAAATTCAATAGTTTAGCCAGTTTTGGCCAACGTAGTGACGAAGTACTAATACATCCAAGTACGATCTTCCAAATTCATGCTTTATTGATGCATAGGTGGATTGGTATTGAAATTGTGAGTCGACTATCTAGTACTGTTTTGTCCATGAATTGCTGTCACTTTTGCTCCCGAGGCACGTGATGAGGCGTCGCGTGCGTCGCACATTCAAGCTAGCTTTAGATCTTCGTGATCGCCCAGTAAACAAGTGCGAGGCCCAGCATCGGCCCGAGGGGAATGGGGCTCGGAATCTTCGACGACGAGTAGCTCTCAACAGTGAAAATCCCTCCTCGTACGAGGCCAGATTTTAGTTTGTCCTCAGCCAGCACTAATAGTTCGCCTGCAATATACACACATACATAGAGCGCATAACAAATTATAAACACAAGCGGATATATACAAATTATAGACACAAGCACAGATCTAACTAATGCGCTTAGCGTTAGTAGAGATAAACGCGTGAACGGAGCTTGTCGGCGACAGGAGAACCTCGAAGTACTTTTCTAATGGCTAATAATAATAATAATAATAATATAAATACTAAAACTATTATTAGTCTACATTGCAGTGACGGTCACCCGAAGCAGATGGTCGATTTGGTGCTGCCTTGAATGCCTCAATAGAAATTGAAAAATAATCTTTGCGTGTTCAACAACAACGATAACACGAATGAACAGTATACCTAAATAGCGTATCAATGACGTAATATTTGGCAAGTTCAGTGTGGTCCATCCACGTCATTAGGCGGGTAAACGTCACGTCATCCGGGCAGAACATGATTTCAGTCCACGTGACGATAACCTCACAAAGCGGCAAGAGCGTAACATGTCTCGGTCAGACTCGATTTGCTCAATATTTATTCCCTCGATGTCCTGCCAGCAATGGACTGATTGATGAAGTGTACATGGCAGGATGTGAGAGAAAGCATCGTTTCATATCTCGCCATGTAAATTGTCTAATCTAATTGTAATTCGTCTATTGCCTTACGAATCTAATATGATGGTTATGATAATGATGATTGCGATGATGACGATGATGATGATTATTATTAAGTCAAACCCGATATGTAAGGTTTATAAACGTGCAAAAACAACTCGAACAAGCAAAATAAACAACAACAACAACAACAAGCATATTTATTTTGGATATATATATATATATATATATATACAGGATAGTCACATTTTGGAAATCTATGCAGCTCTTTTGCTGACTCTTGATCCGCACAACAATAGTAACGATAAATTTACTTTAGCGTTAAAACATTGCCGTTAACTGGCTTACGTTGTCACTAGGTTCTGTAAAGGCACAGGCGGCAGCGTTATACGAACACAGGCGGCAAACGCAAGCTGGTATATTTTATGTAAGACAACAGACACACGTGACAATGTCATATTGCCATATTTAGCGACTGCTCCTCTTTCAGTTTCCCTAAGTTGCAAATCTCGTTCAACGGCCAACTGCCAAGGCACAACCGCGCGCACATATATATATATATATATATATATATATATATATATATATATATATATATATATATGTAAATATATATATATATATATATATATATATATAACTGCTGTGTCAGTCACAATAAGAGCATCCAAGTGAACACGCATGGATAACAATTTCAATCTGAGCAATAAAATAGTCTAGATGTTTAGTAACAATAATAACGTGTGATTAAATCACATGTTCTTGTTTTATACAGCCGCAATCAGCATATAATGGTACGTTGTCGCACTGTGCTAATAAACTATATTATCATACTGTTATATGTATATTATACTCAATTTGAGTGAAATAAACATAATTGTAATTGTATAATATATATATATATATATATATATATATATATATGTATAATATATATATATATATATGTATATATATATGTATAATATATATATATATATATATATATATATATATATATATATATATATATGTATATATATATATGTATATATATATGTATAATATATATATATATATATATATGTATAATATATATATATATATATATATATATATACGTTATTCGTTACAGAGAGGCCATTATCATATTGTTATTTCTTAATTTTTTTTATCATCATTACAGAGATGTTCATACTACCAGATTATCTGCATATTATAGGACCTTTTTTTTGTTCAGTCTAATGCTACTCCTCTTCATGCTTCGATGACGAAAACATCAGGCTAATTATGTGGATAGCAGCAGTTGGCAGAGTTAAACATCATTACACTGGCTCTTACTAGCAGAAGGGAATCAGCAACGCACCGCAAAAATATTCATATTTTTCAATCTTTTTCTGATCGAATCTTTTTCTGAAATCACTGAGAGTACAGGTAATAAACAAACATACATAGGGATACCAAAAAAAAAATCAGCCACTATTATTCACGCAAGATTTATTAGAGTTAATTGGCCAACCTTCATTATCCTGAGCGAACGCCACGATGTGCAAATTTGGTCGGCTTTCGCTCTCCTCTCCGACGGCCTTATTTGCGCTATCCGAATCCTTGGCAGGACACCACCTCAGCTGGAGCTCCTCGACCTGCCACTGTTCCGTAGAGGATGGATGCTCCCTTAGCGCGAAAATGTTGCCCTGGAAAAAAACGTTTATCATCAAGCCACTATGTATGCTGCAGACTTTTATTTACAAACACGTAATATTGTAGTTGTTCGTCCTAGATAATGATCTAGCTGGAAGCTACGGTGTTCTTAAATTAAAATGATGTAGTGTTTCTGGCATAATTTTGCCGCACCAGCTCCGCTTCTCTCAGAATAAGCTCGCTGCCACCGTTATTGATAAGCTGTGCGCAATAACACCAATAGCATGATCGTACCCAGCACGTAGCATTCAAAGCGAGCACCTGTTGAGTTGGATGACGATTGGATATATATATATATATATAAATATATATACACAATATTTGGCGTTTGTTGAGACTATACAATGACTACTAACTACTAGAAGGGTCTATGTTTTAAACATAGGTACTTCGTTACTGGGTTTTTGCAATACGTGGAGCTTGTGTTTACGAATTGGGTTTCAGGATATAACGACCGAGTGCGAATGCAAGCTACAAGACCGACACGAATGACAAAAGTAATATAGTAGAGCTGTATAACCCAGATACTAAATACAAATGTGTACAAACCAAAACCTATACATATATGGAGAAAAATAGCGCGAGAGATTAGTACCACGGGTTTAGAATGGCCAATAGGGGCAAAAGGGTGTATATATCAAAATACCAAGGTGCTTGTTTGCTTACAATATGGTAGTGTTAGGTCGGGGCACTAGCGAAGTTCAACAAATGTTGAATGCATGCGGGGAAGCAGCTGAGTAACTGGACAAAATGTTAAAAAAAAAGGTTTTTAACATTTAATGGGGCTAGGGGGAAAGGAGACTTGTATTACAGGAGGGCGTCAGTACAAGTATCTTGAGGCAACAATGACTACAGGAAGCGATCATTTAGATGAAAAAGAGATATTGCGGAGGGAGAAGTCAGAACGAGGAAGACATGCAATAAGATGTGAGGGCCTCTTAGAGTCTAGAAAATATATAGTAACAAATAATATATAAAATTTCATTTAGATGACATAGTACCACAGGCAACTTTGCCCATTACGAACGTCAAAAATTGGGTTGTTAGACCGTAAAATGGCCATGTATGTACCACAAAAAAGGACATGTATGTACCATAAAAAAGGCCATGTACCAGGAATGACATTTGGTGATGCCGCTCTGGTCCACAGCGCGGGTTGTAAAAGACGTTTGAAGGAGTACACAGAGAAGTACTAAGATTTGCATTGGGTTGCCATTTTAATTGTTTTTTTAGGAAGTTATTAAAGAGTAGAGTTTGCAGCTAGGAGGATTGAGTACGATAGTCAGCAATGGGCAAGAGCGAGAATAGAATGGTGAGATCAAGAATAAGAAGCCATATACGGGCAAATGGAAATTGGCAATGGGATTCAGATCGGGTTTGGCAGTTTTATATAGGAAGGGAAAACAGGAAAGGGGCGGGGTAGAATAGGCATATACATTTCATATTTTACTACTCGGGTGGAGTAGCGATTAAACCACAAATACATCAAAAATCGGCCATAACATGAACCGTACGCGGACATTACCCTTATGGAACGATAAAAAAAAATGTACAACTTTGAAAGGGAGCAGAGATATAAACCTATCGGAGGTCTTAGTTTTAGGAGCACTGTTAGAAAGGACCAGGTCGACATTACAAAGGGGAGGTTGTCTCAGTGGAAGGCAAATACGCAGTAGGTATTGGAGAATACATTGACGATATGGATGCATAGCCAATATATATGCTGTCGCTCTTAAAAATTATATATATATATATATATAAATTGTTTTAAATACTCTATAAGTGGTCAGTTTAATAGTATCCAACCGGCTCAGGTTCAGTAGTAAAGTACTCGCTTAAAGTAAAACAGCGTCTAATCTGTCGAAATCTATATTAGAACTGGTCTGCAAACAGCCAACAAATGGTGACACACCACTGTGAACGCCTTCATCGCTATAGTCAAGCCACCATAGTGAGTGATGGCAGATATCTATGTTGAAGAAATGTTATTGAATTTCGAGCCTGAGGGAGTGGAGAAAAATACGGGTTTAGTGAATTTGAAAGTACCACACTGACAGTCGCTTACAGCTGCCAGCAACGCATGTGCAGTCTGCATTCTCAAAACCTACCATGAAAAGTATGCAATAACGTTTACCCGCAAAGCTTCCGCAAATTTATTTTCACAAAAAAAACTATGTGGTTTCAAAAAATCACATGTGCTTCGGATTCCCGGCAAGATGTGTCCCGATGTGTAAACGGTTAGGCGCAGTAGTGCTAACGGCTACGATCGAGTTATCCGAATCTCACTGAATGAATAATATTATTCGGCTAAACCGGCTAAAGTAATAATGATAGGCACGCAACTGACTAGTTGATATCGAGATGATTAAACAGGCACCAGATATGATCAGTGTGTGCGGATTCTCAGTGATAACCAATGACGTACAAAGAAGCCGTTATACAGTGCTGCCGTGCCATTACTTTAAAACCACTAGGGGCACTTAAGACTAACTGTGCCACAGACCACTGTCGTAGATGGACGTCTCTCGGCCACAAGGATGTGGATTATTGGGATGACAGCGTCATTATCGGTGCCACGTCTACTGGGAACAGCGTGGGAGAGAACAGGCAACGATTGGAAAAGAGTTACACGGTCGACTAAGCGACGTAGTGGGATCTCGTCTGAGAAGACGTCGGCATATACCGGTCCGCAACTCTAAAATGGCAACTGTTATGAACGAGCCACGTTTAAGGAGAGTTGTATATCAATAACCATAGAAGCGTTACCCACGCTCGAAAGCCAGTAGTTACCGCATGTACACGTGAGCGTTCTGCATACCAGGGACAAACTCGATTATTTTGACGGGCGTCTAGCTTACAGAAATTAAACGGGAAGTAACGTGGTTTTGGTGTTCAAAAAATGGCTAAATCCACTTAAGCCGCTCCTTGCCGTTTATGTCGGTACACATCTGTTTACCTCATTGAAACTCGAACGCTGATTGTGAAGTTTTCGTGATCGTACACAACACTACTCTAATACTGGAGGATAAGGCACCTTTACTGACAGACATCACAATAGTTCAGGTAGTGCGCGTGCGTATCACGGTGCACGGATTGAAGGTTTTTGCTTGATGTTAATCGTGTGTAAAATTGGATTTTCGCACAGGAGTATTCATTAGCTAGTACTGGCCACAGTACACTAATAATGATGGGGGACTAAAGAGTGCCCTATCTTTTACTTGTATGCCTTCTGGTCTTTGTCCCTAGGCCAAGCCTGCCTTACTAGCTCATCATCGAATGATGCGTAGTTAAACCACATCCGGGACGCTATCTGCGGCCCTCTCCCAAAAACGGAGCGCAGAGTAATTCAAACTTTAAAGCTATCCGATGAATACCTCGAATCTATGTAGCTGTAAAAGTAAAGCTGTAAAATCTGTTCATGTACAGCCAGACTATAGGCGACATACATTTAGTGCTGGAGATTACCACTGTTTTACAGCTCACTTGGCAAGGGAACTGTGGAAAGCTATGTTTTAAGAATCAGAGACAGAAACCGCGCAAGTTCAACAGCCACCCAAGCCCTTGAATCTACCGTGGAACCACGAATGAGAACGCATGAGAAAGGCAAACAATAAGCTTCACGGTAAGTTCGTTAGATCGAAAAAGGAAGTTGAAAATTTATAAAGTATATCTGAGGGGGTATTTAGGCTGATCTAGGGAAAGACGGCAAGTACAAGTAAGTCATCGGGATACTAAAGGTAGGCGAATGCGAATAAAATGAAGGAAAGGATATCGAAAGTATCGTTTTGCGGTACACTTTGCTGTCAAACTGACGTCAGATTGTTTTCCTGTACAGAGCAAAGGCTTACAAAATTATCAACATAGCTATCGCCTAATCACTCTTGCGAGTTTTCTTGATAGGCTCTTTGAACGTTGTGTGAAACAGAAAATTTGTAAACATGTTAAAGACAATGGATTACTGGCATATAGGCAGTATGGCTTTCGGGCCTCGCGTTCCACGGGATTAGGGCTTAGCGATATAGCTGAGTTCATTCGCCGTAGAGCACCTGTTGAAGAAGTGTTCCCCGACGTGTCCAGGGCATTTTATTCTCTTCAACATGACATCGCGCGATCCCAACCCCTCCGGTTCAGTATAAGGAGGTCCAGGACTTGGTTGAGTACGAGAATCTCCCGTCCTGATTGTACTGCCAGACAATTCCGTACCGAGGGGGGGGGAGATGGCTTTTAGTGGGTATTACACGCGGATAGAATGGAGTCCAATACTCTCTGCAGGTGTTGAGTCCCACACTGTACGCCAACAACTTTGGCGACTGTGCGTAAATGCATTTTCCACCCCCATAACAAAAAAAGACATCTTTGTGGGGATTTTTTAGAGTCACCTAGGTTTAGATAACAGAACATTATCCTGTTTGTTTGAACATTAGCCTGCCTACTGGTACCCGAGAAACTAACATTTCTAAACAAGAAAAAGCGTAAAAATCGGTTAAACAATCCAAAATAAGTATTGGTTTGACGCTTTTGGAGAAAGTAACAGTAAATGTTGGGGTCCTTCATGGTCCAGCCTTAAGACTTTCTTATTTCACGTTTCTATAATTTCAAGTGTCATCGATATAATTGAGAGCTCATCTGTGGAGAAAACGAAGTATTGCAGAGGACATAGGCAATGTTTGCTTCGCTCCGTCTAAGCTTAAATTTTCCCAGAACAAGGCTTGTTGTTTTCAAGTACGTGCACTCTCAAATTAGAGTCTGCCATGGGTATATAAAACCGTACGCCCCCGTCTGATGTGGAGAAGTCAGCTTTGACACTCTGTAACCCACTAGATGACGACATAAAGTGGTTTCTTCCAGCGGACCTTATAGCTTCTTAAGGGCGTATGCCTGTTCCTTAATTTCTTGGCTACGCGCAGCTGGGGTTCCCGCCCGTGCAAAAATGCATGCATAAGTGGCATTTATAGAACTTTTTCTAAGTTACTATATTGTAGAATGGGAACCGCACATATATATGATAGAAGCGCAAATAGTTCGGATAGCCCACAAAGATGCGCAGATGGCCGTGTCTGAGAGCTACATTCCTGGTGGAACGAGTAGTTAAGCGGGAAATATGTGGGATTCATACAACCGCAACGTTGCAGAGGGCAGCTTGGCAATATCTAACAACCCTGTTTGCTGCTCATGGTTTTTATCACGTGTGGGAGGATAGACTGCTCACCGCAGTACCATCGCGAATCAGAGCTCTGCTTCTTGAGCGCTTTGAACTAACGTAGGTCAGGCTGATTGTCGAGCCCTATTACGTAGTACATTCGCCTGCGCCTCGCGACCGGAGGAGGCACATGGGTGTGCGGCTTTGAGCCACACCGTTGCACATTTGTATTTATGGGATCCATCTATGAAGCAATGCGAAAAGCAGTCCCATGGACGTTAAATCTTAGCTGAGGGTCATACCAAAAAGTTAAGGAATGTCAGGCTGGTTGGCGTCTGTCCTTAGACAAAGAGCAAGATGGTTCTCATAAATGTAAACCTTATAAGCTGCGTAGCGCTCCCGCGACAACATTTAGGACTAAAATATATCTTTAGTGCAGCGGAATTGAAAGTGCAGTTTCCTGGGTCCGAGGAAGTTCACCTACATCCTGGCGGCGAAGTATTCATACTTTGTATTGCTTCAGACGCCTGGTGATGCAAATATTTGTGCCACGATTTGCCAACTTGGTTGAGTGAGAAGATTTTAAACTTGACAAATAAGTACAACGGGCAGACCAAGGACATGTGATCCTTTCTTTGTAAGATAACCGTACTTCTAGAACCAAGATTTACGCAAATAGTGAACTTGGCATGTATATATATACATATATTAGGACTTAATGACGACAAAAGACCTAACAAGTAACAGTCCCGCTATGGGCTAACGGCAAATACTTAGTATAGGATGCTACAGTGTCCTGCGCAGTGGCTATCTCCTATATCCGCCACAGTTCACTAGTGGAGGGATGGGTTGCCGAGCGTGCAGAAAATGGAGAAAGACAAAAGTGCCAGGAGTTGGAGGCGGGCTACATCGTAGTGCCAATATCTATGGAAACAATGGGTCCGGTAAGCAAGGCAACCAAGAGATTCATCAGTGAGTTGGGCAGACGGATTACAGATCTCACAGGCAATCGGCGCGAAGGCGAGTTTTTACGGCAACTGCTGTCGCTTGCAGTGTGCCGAGGAAGGATTAATTAGGAGCTAGAAGAAGACAAGGTGTACACGTTCACACCTCACAATTGTAACGCTTAAATAATAATAATAATAAACGTCCCGAACTCCGCAATCGTGGATGCGCTGTATTTTATCATGACAGCGCGCCCGTATAAATCCGTGACCATCCGTGGCAGCAGGTGCTGGGATGGCAATCTCATGGAATAATCTGCCTCGCTCATCTGAGTTCTAAGCTGGCTTATTCAGATTGTCGTCTGTCACTACTAACTTCAGAACGCATTTAAAGTTAAACACATGTAAAACCTGTAAAGGGTCTTAAACGCCACCTTGTCAATTTGTATGCATCGAAAAACGCAAAACTCTAGCATGATAGAATTCTCTCGTTAAGAGCCTCATTGGTCACTGATTACGAAAAGATGTTCTGTATAGACTACGGACTGAAGTGACACCACGTAATTGAAACACATTTCTGAATTTGCCTTAGAAAAATGACAGTCAGCGAAATTGGAAACGTTTGCATTAGACAGGCAAAATTGTAAATATTGATGGCAGGCTATACGGTGTTCTTGTTCGATTCCGTTCAAATGAACGCATAATTCGTTGATAATGGCTCTAGGCTCAAAATAAGGTCCACCGATGTGGGGGCCATGTAACATATACGATTACATATAGATCATCATAGATTATCAAGAGTAAGTACCAGTTAATCAACACGACATTTGCCTCAGTAACCTTAGCAGAATAACCCGAAACGAGATAGGAACTCGTTAAGTTCAAGAGCTATTTAACTGCGAGCTTCCGTTCAAGCTGTCGCTAGGAATCACAACTGGCAACCAGATGTTTAACGGAAAAACTTTGACAACGTTGATGTGTTTATCCTTACGCTGACGTAGTCACCGAAAACGAAGGCATCCTTCATGTTAGGTAGCTGCGTTCCGCGATATACGAGACCACCAATAACGGCGTTACCCGCCGCTAGCTGGTACCGATAAATCGGTGTCTCGTCGGCTATAGTACCTGCAAGTAAACGTCTTATTAGCAAATGCATGTATATATATATATATATATATATATATATATATATATATATATATATATATGTGTGTAAATTGATATATGTGGCTAACATTTGGTTGCGGGAATTTATTTGCCAGACAGAACGCTAACAATTGCTCATTGTTGTCTGATTGATGCAGGTTGAGATTTAGATTCACACAGAATTGATACAGAAGACGATATAGCTTATGAGCTACAACAGAACTACACGCTACCTATTACAATTAAGGGTACAAAAGATTTATAAGGTGACTAAATTAGAGAGCTTGGAACAAACTCGTTCAAACTGCAAGCGCGTACCTCCTTCTGGGTGTCCATAGCGCCCTCCATATCGAACAAGAAAGATCTCCTCTTCTGGATGAGGTCCGATAGCAGTGTCCCCGCAGAATAGCTGCTCCAGCCCAGCGTCTGACAAAGTTAGCACGGGTCCGCCAAACGAGAAAACGAATCAATGTACAAGCGGGCAGGCCAAGAGCCACGTTCTAAGTTATGACTAATATACCATATCCGAATAGAAAACAGATCAGACACCCTGTATATATATATATATATATATATATATATATATGACAAAAGTAGGTCTTATGTTTACATAAAGCACAATAGACACATACACAAATGCATCTGTGCGCATATATGTATGTGCATATGTTAGCACACGGCAAAGTTATGCTCTTTGCTAGCTCCTGCAGCGGTTGAAAGTACAATTGTGTTTATGTTTGGATTCTTTTTTAATAAATATTGGTACGGTGTCTGTCGATACATATATATATATATATATATATATATATATATACTGCTGATTTGTTTTCTTGTTTACAAGCGAATGTTCGAATCAGATACTTAGGTAACAATGCACGTGAGCATACAAGTACAGTCAGCCGTTTTTTGTAAGTCCTAGCCGTAGAGGGGAATAGCCGTGTTTATGTAGGCACAAGCCAAACCTGTGGTCGATGCGCGATTATCAATGGCGCATCTCCAAGGGTTTCGGAATCCACTGGCGAAGATTTCGGGCTTTGACACTGCCAATGCGGGCCCATCTCGTCTGATGCCGTCATTTGACTGCGCACCGTCGAAACGCAGCGTCATGCGGAGAATTTTCCCTGTCAGCGTCTTCGGGTCGAACCTGGCGATAACAAGACGCGAGTTCTGACTTCGTAAGTAGGACTCTCCGAACAACGTGCTCGACAGCGACCCGGCGATTGCTCGACTTAATCAAGCTTAAGCTAACGATAATTAAGCTACATGCAGTGGTTTAATTTATGAATGAAGGGACTTTAACTGCTTTCTTTACGTTGGTAAGGGTGCATGTCGACAATGGTATGATCGTTTATCATTACTATTACACCAGGTCATACCAGGTTACGCTGTTATTTTTGTTGTTGGTGGTAGTGGTTATGTTGTATTTCATATTGTTGTGGTAGTTGATATTGTTGTTTGCGCTACTGCTTTCGTCAGTCACTGTCCGTTTGCTCGTGTCAATGTGGCCTTTTTTTTATTAATAGAAAGTTAATTCTGCATACTAACCGGGTAGATTCGTTATGCTTCATTGCGCCGTCGCCCGTTGTCAGATACAGGATTCGCCTATCAGCGTGCCCATCGTCAACGTTACCCGTTCTCTGGCGACTTGTTCTTAGTCCCTGCGCTGACCGGCTGAGCAATTGGCCGCCATTGTAGCGGCTGCTTGGTTGCGCAACTCTTACAAGTTCGTACTCTTGGTCAGCCAGAATTTCCCCCTAAACGGACTCAAAGTGATTGGCAAAAAAATCCCAGCTTAACCGCATGCGCCGAAACACCTTACATACGTTTTGTTCTTTTTATATATATAGTTATGATACATTCGATTTGCTTAACTCATAACGGGGTGTAAACAATTGCCCCCCAGTGAATGTGACGACAAATTACATCAGTGTCCAGGCCTGGTGTCGACCACCTGGACAAGGCGCCAAGCACCGCCGTGGCGTGACCATGTTGTATATCCAATGACAGCCTTTGCCGGAAAAATTCACCAGCGCGTAGGTCCCCCGTGGTTAATCTTAGATACTTGCATATCTTCAGTAATTCAATCTCAGTAATTTTACCTGGGCCCCCTAAGGTCTCAAAGGCAAAAGGTCGAAAATCCATAGAGCCTCCAATTGATGCATACTTCCGACACTTATTTCTTTCCGCCTGCGAACAACATCACAAGCCTAGGTAGCGCCGTGACTGACAATTGAAGGTGCTAAAGAGTCAGTCACGATAGCGTATATATATATATATATATATATATATATATATATATATATACGGTTTCCGTCTGCATTCAGTCCGCCTGTCAATAAAATCTACACCCTACGTTCGCCTATGTTAGCTTTCAGGATTTCCTGGGAGACTGTACCTACTTTTCCGCTCGTCCTCATTACGAGCAGATCGTCGAGGCGGGTCACGACATTTAAGGCTATGCCCCTGTGTGCCGCCTGCCAGTAATCTGATAAGCTGTACCAAAAAGGTTTTATGCCTCGTCACTAAGTACTACCTAGTACGCGATGTTAATAAGCAACTTCTGAATTTGCTACCGGTGCACTGCTTGAAGTAGTGAGGTTTTCGGACTGGTTCAGTGAGCTAGGTATATAGGTGTTCACTTAGCGAATGTATAGGTGACATTTAGCGAGCATAGATAAGTGTACTGACATATGAACTGGTGTGATAAATTGGAAGTGATATGGAATGAATTGATTGCTATATATATATATATATATATATATATATATATATATACAGGGTGTGACAGGAAGGTTTTTAAAGCGATGCATAGAATTGTAGAGCTCGTTAAAGCAAATATTTTTTCCAATAGAACATGGTCTCTAAGACGTCTTGTTTTGGAGCGAGAGTGAAATTACTACAATATGCGACAATGGTGTTTTTGTCCGACATAGAAGCACAAAAGGTGCTGTTGCGAGACAACCAGTCCTCCTAGACAGAAACTAAGCACACGTTCGTGTTCGTGATTTCGTTCGTGAAAATTCCGCTCCATCTGAAGAATATGCAAGGCCGGTCAGAAAACCCTCATGGTCGCTTAGAAGAGAATTCGCCAAAAATGTAGTTCTTTATTAGCGTTCACGCCAAATACTTCAAAATCATAACCCTAAAACCATTCACAGCGCTCAAAACGGACATATTCAGCCAATGGGCAATTCATGGCGATCATTTTGGTACCAAACATATGTCCATGCGAGCTGTGGTTGCGGAGTAATTACGATTTTTCGGCGGGATGTCCAGATTAAGTGCATGAAAAATTACGCGCTGCGGCTGTCGCGCGACACGTCGGCGGTAGTGAACGTCGCCACACATTTTACATGCACTCAATCTCGACATGCCCTCCGAAAACTCGTAATTACTCCTCGCACTGACACATATTTGGTACCAAAATGATCGCCGTTGAATTGCCCATTGGCTGAGTATGTCCGTTTCTAGCGCTGTGAGTGGTTGTAGGGTTATGATTTTGAAGTATTTGGCGTGAACGTTAATAAAGAACTTCATTTTTGGCGAATTCTTTTCTAAGCGACCGTGTCGCGTCTTCTGACCGGCCTTACATATTCTTCAGATGGAGCAGAATTTTATCACGAACACGAACGTGTGCTTAGTTTCTGTTGTCTCGCAACAGCACCTTTTGTGCTCCTATGTCGGACAAAAACACCATTGTCACAAATTGTAGTAATTTCACTCTCACTCCGAAACAAGACGTCTTAGAGACCATGTTCTATTGGAAAAAAATATTTGCTTAAACGAGCTCTACAATTCTATGCATCGCTTTAAAAGCCTTCCTGTCACACCCTGTATATATGGAACACTCCCAATTCGAATAAAAATTCAAAGATTTTTATTCGAATATAAAGAGCTGATCTTAACGCGTAATTCCAAGAGAAGAGATTATATATAACGTTGGTAGATGCAGCATATTTTGTGGGAACTGGCCTAGTACAACTTTGAAATTTGAAAAAAAACTTGAAATTATATAGCTTTTCCTAAAACCCCAGTCGCTTTAGGACGAATGAACGCAAGATCTGATTCAAAGTAACAAGAAGCAGATCTGGCTACTTGACTGACGCGGTTGAGTTCTCTTTAAATGGAAACGCCAATATCGCGCACAATATGCGCTTTGGGTCGATAACCTGAAATCGACTTAAATTTGCAGCTACCAATTGTTAGCAAAGCATATACATATAGGGCTTAGATCTCCATGCCGTGTTTCACAGCCCAGAAGGAAACTTTTTCAGCAGCAGCCTGCAACATTTTTTTTAAAGTCGGCGACTGTGTGGTCTACCGTGTCCGGGAGACCAGAGTTACATTGGACGCAAGTGCTGTCACGGATTTCCCTATTCTCTGCTTGAGGACCTTGGACTAGTATGATCCACCATAACCTGTATGGAAAAGTGCGTGAGCGATCTTGGTGTTGCGCTACCGTTCCAGGTTTGTAAGTCCGGAATGAGGCTACAAGTCCATTTTCTCTCCATGAGGGCCATGAGGGGGCTTGACCCACGTGGCGGCCCAGTCGTAGAGGTCCGAAGCTCTCGCCTGAATTCAGGGGAGATTCCGCTCCAGCCTCTGTTTGGTGCGCTCGGCCGTGAGTAGGTTCCACGGGACGTCCCACGGACGTCCCACCAGCAGGACGTCGGTATTAATTGTCGCGTTGGCTCGGTAAACGCGCATAGCCATGGTGCGCTGGGCGGCACGAAGAGCCCGGCAGTTACGTTGAGTCGAGACCGGGGCCGCGCACAAGGCCGTGGATTCCGGTATGGCCGCCTGAGTCCGCGAAGCTCATTGTCGCCCTCCTCCCTCCCTCTCTCTCGGCAGAATTCTTGAGAGATTGCGCGAGATCTGCGCTACCTTATTGGCGGCATATTTAATGTGCGCCTTTTCTGTAAGACCGGTATCCAGCTGTACGCCTAGATGTTTTTGAATGTCCCTTTAAGGTCATGGGGTGGCCCCTAGTTCTAGATGGATTTCGCGGGTGCTCTTATGGTCCGCTAAGCTCCTCCGTCTTCGGCGGTCTATCGTTCAGATTTGACGTATAGCTTATACTTCGCCGGCAATGAAATGCCTAATATTCAACACGCATATCCTTCAACACAGAGAAATGCCGCACAACTTTGAGTTATACCAAATGGGCGAGGAAAATAAATGTGTTTGCCATATAATGCCAACCTGATACCCAATAAGTTGGCTAGGACGAAGTATAGCGAATCGTCACAAACTACAGCGAAGGAATGTTGCCCACCTGCTGGCTGATGGGCAGTGCTGTAACTACCGTATCATGGTCTGCAGCTGGATCGTGTGATACTCGGCTGGAAGAAACGAGCAGTGTCGGCGTTAAACCGTTGAGTCTGGTCGCGTCTGCTGTTTCCGCTGAAGCGCCAAAGTCTGCTGTCGCAGTGCTGAAATATCACCATCGGTACTCTAGCGTTATTGACTGAATAGTACGCTTTAAAGATGGGTGTCTTTAACTCCGTGTTGTCTTTGTCGCTTATAGCTTACTACAGCACTTCACTTATATTTTGCATAGTCATAATCATCATGGATCGGCACAATCAGTTATCGCTTGCGCACGATAGTACAACACGTCACTTATATGTACGACAATACTATCAAGCACCATTTGTAGATTTTTTGAAAAATCAAATTGCAGTCAAATTGCAAAACGATAAGAACGGTAAAGGCCATGATGCGAGGCTCACTTATAAGGCGCACACGGTGCTCGACGCGGGCCGTCGAGTCGAGATTGCCTATGCTTAAGTATTTAGTAACTAATAGTCTGTTTCCAAAGGTGTCGTTTACCTGTCATGTACTAAGACCACTAACAGACCCAAACAAGAATGCCCGCACCCGCTCTGAAGGCGCAGTGCAAAAGAAGGGAAAAAGCAATGTCATCGGTCGGTACAAGCTTTTCCTCATCAAGAAATCACGAGAGGTGGGTTGTAATAGGTAGCCAGCTCTTATTAGAGTCTTTTGTGCACTACTTTATATCCACGAAGCATACACCGATGCGTTTTTCCTTTATAATAAAATAAAGCGGCTATACCTGTAAGGTAATGCAAGGGCATGGACAGATGTTGAAACCACGCCTAAGGTTTTGCCTTCAAGAAGAGCATTTAAGTAAAATGATGCATTATCGTCTGTATTGATAACGTGTTTACCGATGAGCTTAATGTGAGAGTAGAGAGAATATATGCGTAATATATCTTAGAGCTAAGAATACTTAGCATATTCATAGCTCTACACACATATAAAAAGTGATTTTTCTTACTATATTTTGGGATACAAATTACACATTATATAAGTGTGTGTCGTCCTGTTGTGTTTATAATTTGGCATAGTTATGCACCTAAAAAGCATGTGGCGTTAGCCTGAAACTAACACACAACATTAATCAGGCTAACTTGTATGATGTTACGTTGACGTGTTGACAGACGGGAAAGTGTTCTTTATGTGACCCGGTAATTCCAAATGCTGGTAAATAAATAAAAATAATTATAACGAATTATTTTTAACTTAGGTACGCTAGCTATTATATCTCTGTCAGTGCAATCATATAATTGTTTTCCCGCAACGTAGTACATTTTATTGGAAACGCCAGGTTCCAGCGGGGATATGAGAGCTTGGCTGAAAAGTACGGCCGCTACATGAAATCAACTATATATATATATATATATATATATATATATATATATATATATATATATATATATATATATATATATATATGCATATATATACATATATATAGTGAGCCTACATACCTTGCATTGATGAAACGAAGCGAAAGTAGGCCCCGATGGTCCATCCACGAAGTTGAGGTGAGAATCCGGGATGAGAGGTCGACCACGGGATGATGATGCCCAGATGTTAGGTCAACTTGTCGGATTTTGCCTACCAAAACAAGCAACATTTGTTAACTGAATTAAGTAAAGTGGACTCTAGGTATATATCTCTTTATCTATTGGTGGTCCAAGTATATTAGTGGTATTTAAAACTTTATTTTCTTCTGTTCATGTGGCCCAAGCAGGTTCAACGAAAGCACTTACTTTCCCCCCGCCAACGTCATCAAGGTGTCCGTATTTATTTGTGTCGGAACAAATTATTTAAAAAAAAATTATTCAACTCCCATCTAAATGTAGCCTCAACCCAGACTGTATTCCTCCATTATTTTATAAAAAAGTGGCACATGTTATAACTGAGCCACTCTCATTAATCTATGCTAGGCCCTATGAAGATGGTGTTGTGCCTGATTTTTTCCGACAATCCGTAATTACGCCTGTACATAAAAAGGGATCCAAGTCGAATGTTGATAACTATAGACCTGTGGCACAATCATCAATAGCGTGTATATTAGTTGAAAAATTACTTGTGGATCATATATTTCACTTCATGCAGTCTGAGTGCTTGACGAGCAGCAACCTGGCTTTACTAAGGGCAAATCCACAGCAACACAACTAGTTGAAATGGTCCAAGATTGGGCCATTTATATTAACAAAAAGAAAGCATTTGATTATGTTTATTTTGATTTTTCTAAAGCATTTGACAGAGTAAACCATTTTGAACTTTTACAGAAACTAATTGACTTAAATATAGACAAGCACACTGTTTTATGGATATCAAGTTATCTAACACATCGAAGGTTTTGTGTGCGGGTCAACGAGAGTTTTAGTCGGTATGGGGTGTGTCCTTCGGGCGTGCCTCAGGAATCATGTCTAGGCCCACTTTTATTCTGTATATTCATCTTAGATCTTAAAAACGTTATACCCGAAACACTAAAGCACAAACTCTACGCAGATGATCTTAAACTTTATGGGCCATCTGGCACAAAAGCCGAGAGGTAGATATTACAGAGAACAATTCACTCCATCTCCGATTGGTGCGCCAAAAATTATATGATAATTTCAGTCCCTAAATGCGCCCTTGTGTGCCTGAAAGAGGACCACGTTTACACACTTGATAGACAAGAGATACCCAGAGTAAACAGCATTCGCGACCGCGATTGGGGTAACGGTAACACCAGAGCTAGATTTTAACATTCACATCACGCAAACCATTCAATCTGCTAGTCTTATATGTAATATGATATTTCGTTGTTTTATTATTAAATGTCCAATGTTCTATTGTCGCCTTTATAATAGCCTTGTAGTACCCAAATTCATCTACAGCTGTAAAGTCTGGCGGCCGTATTTGAAGAAACATATTGATGCAATTGAAAAAGTTCAGTCTAAATTCCTTAGACGTGTTGCATTGAGATGTAAGGTAGAGCGTAGCAGTCTCGACTTAGTACCTATATCAGAACTACACTCGAGAGCAGATTTCAAAATGTACGCACGAATCTCTCAGTCGAATAGACTTCCCATCTTTTTTAATATTCGCGACAACAATATGCGCAGTACTCAAACCGTATCGCCGAAAATAGTTGCACGATCTGACCGAATCAACAATATGTTTTCGTGGCGCATGGCCAGAATGTTGAGAACCATGAATTAGTGATATATTATTACATACTGTACAATTACATATATTTTGCAAAGGTACTATTTCGACCTGTTATATTGTAAATTGTTCTTTATGCCTCTTACATTGTGCATTGTATATATTGAATACAGGATTTTCCTGAATAATTATGTATATAATTATCTACCCTTTAAAAGCAATAAAGGAGCACTTGAATTGAATTGAAATTGAATTGAATACATTAAACATAAACTTTAACGCTGTGTTCGTACAGAGTGTGATTTAAACGATAAAAGCTGAAAATTGTCTCGATTAATATTGGTAAAGTAATGAATGCTATTACTCTCCTGATCGTAAACTTCAGCTCTACGCGTATCTAGGAAAAATTCTTTTTTTGTCAGGACACCGATAAGCATCTGCAACGTAAATTAATAATTGCGCGTGACGAACCTACATATATACAAAGACGAATCGTCAAGTTCTAGTGCAATGAATTTTGCCCCCAGACCGAAACCACCAAGGTTTCGGTTTTTTTTCCCAGAAGGCGCATTCATCAGCTGCATACAAGCTAAATTTCGGCGGCGTTTATTGTTTGAGATTGTTTCAAAGAAGTGAAGAAAACGAGGTTCGGCGATTTTTAAGGAGCGAAAATAGAACAGTAAGTAGTGAAGATGTTACAAACTTATTATGGTGATCAAGCAGTGTCCCAAAACACTATGCATACGGGTTACCGTCGATTTCGCGACGCACGTGAGGGGACAGGAAATGATCCCCATTCAGGAAGACCTCCGACGTCAATAACAGAAGAAAATGTTGGAAAAGTTTGCAAAAACACTTTTAAAAATAAATAAATGAATTTTTAATAAATATGTGTCAGAACTTTCTGATCTGCCCTCGTATATATATATATAATGAAGAAGATGCTTCTTCTTCTTCTCTTGATCAAGTTCGCAAAAATCGAAATATATATATATATGACATTAAAAAATGCGTTTTTCGATTAGCAATCATCTGACTGTACATGTGTGTGTAAATTGTCTCTTACCATGATGTTCCGCAACGAAAGCCTGGTTGCCGACGAGTTCCAATGCAACAGGCCGATAAAGTCCATCGCTAAGCTGACGAAGGCAGAACTTATCGGCTGTGGCAAAGCCGCCTCCACTGAGGAACAGGACGCAGTATAGCAATATCCTCTGATGTGCGCGTGGTTGCTTCGATGTAGAGTACGTTGGATTGTGCATTTTGATCTGAGGCGCCGCTTCAAAGTGGAGCTTCAACATCGTAGAATTGCAAAACGTAACGACGCATTTAGCACAGGAAAATTGTTTATCACTTTTAGAGGTGATGATCAAAGATCGAAAATTTTACATCTTGAAGGGTGAACATTTTGAGTGAAGCTAAGCAAGCACGCTGGCATTTCGGTGAGCCGCGGTCCTGTCATTTTCTGAAGGCCTTTTAAAGCACTTTATTGCACTAATAAGAACACTACTGTAGTTTAATTCTACGGGACGTGATTTGCCTTCCTTTGCTACAAGGATTCCTAAGAGCTTTCTCTACGATAAGTCACCTGTTAGTTAGTTGCAGACCTCAGCGACATTAGAAAAATTAGAGTTGTTAACGCCGCGCTTTACCAGTAATGGGCTTTTACGCACACACGCAGTACACACACGTTGGTACGTTAGTAGTGCCCATATGCGGGAATATCACCCAGACACTTCCAAAAACCCAAAAAAAATCCATCGCGAACGGAGACCCTCCGATTGCACAGAGAGAAGAAGAAGACAAAGGCTGCATGGTATGTAGAGAAAGAGAAACTGCGCGGAACTTACTAACTTAGATAATTATGGTGATAAGCGTTAAGTCCTCTTGCGATATCGGTCAGTTGTTGGAGGGTAGAAATGGGAGCGTTCTTTTCTCAACTGTCTCTTGTTGTAGGCTTTGCTTTCTCGCCTTACGAAATGCCGAGACGCATCTGAGCAGATCAGGACACGATGCAGGCTGTCCACGGGCTTGGTCAATCAGACTGTCCTAAGACTTGGTTAATCACGCTGTGCATAGACTCGGACACTCAGACTGTCCAAAGACTCCGCCTAGACGCGAATTGACGCGGTTGACGCTGCTGCGTTTGACCACCAAGTGTTGCATCTACGCTTTTTCCCGCTCGAGGAATCTAGACATCAAAGGCATTGCACTAGCCCTCGCCCAGCACCGGCGCCCACACAAGCTCCTTTCCCCTGTACATTAGGCGTTGACCACGGCGTGACTATGTGCTACAAGTCTGTCTTCATCGAGGCGCTCCGATTCTACGCCCACGTGTATATATATATATATATATATATATATATGTATGTACGCGTATATATATATATATATATATATATAAATCGTTGCTTTATCTCTAGCCTATTGTAGTGGATACGCGGTTAGCCATTCAGCCTTGATATTTACGCCTCTCCTGACACTAGCCGGCCATCACTTAGCTTCATTAGGTTCTCGGCGCGTTCTACTGGATAACGTCAGGGGCACCACTTGCTCTTGATTTTCATCGTGGGTTCGCTTTTGCTCGGCTTTTCGCTCTATTGCTGTTGGTTTAGCCCTGCATTGCGAGACAACAGCGACCGCTCACGGATAACAAGCAGAATTGTCGTACAGCGTCAGCCAGCGGCAACGAGAGACTGTACGTGAAATAGGCGAGAGACTCTTTTCCGGGGATCTGTTTTAAAAAGCAGCTCTTGCTTCCTTTTCTCCTCCTACTTACGGTGCTGTGACAAGAATACAAAATAATCTTGCCCTTGAAAGACAGCCAGCCGGCGTCCACCAATTTGCCGATTTTCTAGACGACTCTCTCTCTCTCTCTCTATATATATATATATATATATATATATAGGGAGAGAGAGAAAGGGAGAACATAAATATATGGTATACAGCGTTTGCTGCATGCAAAAGATACGATAAAGACTGATCAGCGCAAGAGGTCAAAATCGGTAACATCTGTTGCCTATTCCTCTAGGGGTCAGCAAATATTACGAGAGGCAACAATTATGTTGCAATAACATTAATGTACACGAAGATTATTGCATGATTTAAACTCCGAAACGACAATCGAACTAAGAGCACTTTGCCCGTGCTATTGCCGTTCAACACAAGACCATGCATTCCAGATTTGTTTCGTCTGCTTTACACGTTCTCACGCATGCGTCTAACAAAAAAACCGAGTAAGATGGCTTAGTGGCAAAAGCCTTTGCCTTGCATTCGGGAGGCTTGGGTTCGAGACCCAGACCGACCACTCTTAAAGCCAGGCCGGCCACTCTTGGTTATCATGGTGCCCAATTTAGACATTCGACCATGATCGAAAAAAACGGGAGGCACAGATGTCTCAATTAAAAGAGATGGTGCATTACCATCCAACCCCCTTTAAAACAAAGATAATAGAAATTTCCGAATCACAATAGAGCCGTGACTATTGTGTTACAACTCAAGAGTCAGTTAAAGTTGCTTTTCTAACGGGCTTGTACTTACAGCTGTTGGCGTTGGCGACCGTGTGGTGGCGCGGGCTATCGATCTCTCGTATAACTCCCCAGTGAAAAATTGGCCACAGAGGCAGACGCTATGTTCGCATTGATGGTTACTTTTTGTTTGTTGCTTAGACTAAAATGTACCCGCACGACCAAGCACGTGCAGAGGAATGTTGTTGGTATCGTCCTCATTACGCTGCCCTTATCCACGTATAGTTTCAGGCATGCATAACAAACATTTCAGGTCTACAAGCACGTTAGTCCATGTAGGCCATGCATTCTTGTGTGTACATGCACGTGCATTGTTTTGCTCCATAGAACAATATAGAGCTCAGTACTCTTCACCGTATTGCGCCGAGTTTGTATGTTAGTTTAGAGGACAGAGCACATATTAGGTTTGCATAGCAAGAGCCTTCTTGTTAGCGCAGATTGGTCATCGTAGACGGGTTATGCGAGTTTATCATATAGGTTCATTTTGCAGCTGTAAACGTGACAGATTGATGTGACGTTTTTATACCTGTAAAACCCGTTAAGAACTACCTTAACAGGCCTTCCAAACCCATTGTTTCTCATCTAAATGCTAGTGGTTTGTTATATATGTATACATACATGTGCGACGAGAGACGGTATACCGATGCGATGAATTATGAGTAATCCCGAATGACAAGATGAAGTTAGCCGACCGAATAAATAGATGCTTACAAGCTGCTAACGTTTTGCATTGCACCAGATAAACTAAAACGCCTGACAACAACCAATTAAGATGTAGTATTATTGGACAGCTGGACGCAAATTTATCAAAAAAGATAGATGACGGTCGCCTTCTTCGTTTTAGCTGTCATAAAAAGAAAGCTACAATTAAAAAGGCAGGCAAAAGGTCATGTGATCCTCGTGCGGCTC
The DNA here is from genome assembly GCA_003439945.1 of Dermanyssus gallinae. NCBI lineage: Eukaryota > Metazoa > Arthropoda > Arachnida > Mesostigmata > Dermanyssidae > Dermanyssus > Dermanyssus gallinae. The sequence continues at coordinate 530,150 of QVRM01006365.1, forward strand.
CGATGTTGTGAGTTTAGCAAGTTTCAGGCCAGTACTTACTTGCTCATTTTATTAGCGAGAATAAAATGTCTTTACGCTCACCCAAAGGGTCCTATGTTATTGACATTACATCTCATTTCGATATGGTTACAATTACATTACATTACACGTGTTCACTAACTCTGGAAAGCGACATTTCATTTCGTTCATCTTGAACCTATATAGAATGTGTTGTATATTCATATCCGGAAAATATAATTGACCCCACACTCAAATAGCTGGCGCTAACTAAGATGCTTCGTGATGATATTTGGTGCCAATGAAACCACAAAATATACAGCAACACTCATTGCAAGTGTTGTGGAACATTTAAATAGCACAGTTTGTGGTGGAACTCAAGGTTAGAGAAACGGGTGAGGATGTGGGACTGCTCGAAGAGCGGTCCAACATTGCTCTAGACAGACCAATCCTATTGGTCGATAATGTGGGACTTAGCATTAGCTGCTTAGAGGCATCTGGAATACCCACCTTATATTCTTTTTGGCCTTTACAGTCTAGGCATGCCCGCACTGGAAACACTGCTATCCAACCATTTACCATTTCTTGTGACGCGCATGTGATAAACTTTATTTGAAGACGACATGATATTGACCATCCTTATAGGACCTCTATCGACACATTTGAGGCGCTCAGCAGGGTTAAGTACAAAGATCTTAACGAACACAGGAATCATGTGTTTGGGATGATATGGTGTGACTGCCTAAAGCTGGGACTTGCTGACGTTTCTATTGCGTCGGTCTAAGTTAAGAGCTATGATAGAAGCGGGACGATGGCAGTTTTGCGTTTGCGACGTAAGCGGGCGTATAATAAAGCGGCAACAGTCTATGAGCATCCCCTTCACTTCATTAACGCTTTGGCAGCAGGCCAAAAACGTGATCTCTACCGGGCGAAAGCCCGATCATGAATTAAGAAGCCCGGGAGATGCGAGGTAGATTAATATCGCACAATATACATTTTTGCACATGTACATTTTACATACTCGAGGCGTGTGTCGCGCTGTTTGGAGATCCACCGACGGTGAAGGCCTGATGCAACGATAGGCGCATGTGAACGTCTTTCGCGGCAGCGCGCAATATCCACCTGAGCGGAATTGTGCGTTATATGTGAATAAGTGAGACACATACTTCACCCGGCTGAGAGCCTCGATATCACACCGACAGATCCTGCAGATGCTATTATGAAATTAATGTCAACATCTCAAATGCAGACATGACATCAAATTGTTGAAAGTAAGATAACATGAACGCCATGCAGTAAACGATTAAGCATTTAGATCGTGTACTGTTCCTGCCCACGTTTGCGGCGGAGCGTCGTCTACCGATGTTTGAGGTTGCGAATGTCAGAACAAAGAAAACAATTTAGACGATCGCATTTGGAATGCAGATCTCAGGCGGCAGTCGTCTCACACACTTGTACAAGAAGAAGGCACAATGGTGCCTTAAGAACAACGAATAGGGTATGGTGTGAAAAGTGTGTAGTCGGTATACAGAAAAGGTGGATCGCAGTCTGAGGGACAAGGCCTGGCGTATGTTGGCAGTGGAGACGTTCACTTTCATAAGTGGCACGAACAGGCTTGTCCTAAAAACTATAGCGCCTCTAGTATCTACATAAATGGATGTATCAAGCAACGTTGCCAACACTATGTGTTTGTTTTTTTATAGACAAACAGACGCGTATGCAATGTGAGGCTGTGGCTATTAGCCAAGTGAATTGCAAAAATGCTAGTATTCTTAAAAATCTCCAAGCTTTGTAATGATGTGTCGTCTCTTTTTTAGGCTGTTGGTCAATCTTCTCCCTGGTTTATTTATTGGTTTTGTCATTGCGTTACTGACGGTCGCTTACAGGCTAATGGAAAGTTCGAAGAGCGCAGCAAACCTCTGTGTACCACCCGCAGTCCAAGTGGATGATGCAACGATTTAACTGCACACAGGGGCGGCGAGGTCTTGAAGGCGGTGAGGAATCAGCGAAGGCATGCCAAGAAGAGAAGAATTGTGGAAATGGGAGGGCCACGCCTCATTGGGTCACATCAGGCACGTGATTCGCCGAGCTGCCACACGAAAGGCAAACGAAGACGACATAGGAGGAATTCTACTCCAGGGAACGGTCTCACGGGGCGACCAGAGCATTGTCAAAACAAGCGAAGCAGAAATCTATGCCGACTAACAAATGGTGGCTAGCTGCCGATACCTCCACACAGGGTGAAAGTGCGCATAAATAACTAACCACGAAAAGCAAGGAAAATATGGATGACGCGCGCCGATGACGCGACAGATGGGCCAGAATTCGTTTGAGCCGTCCCACGATCGGCGGTGGCGATAAAACAGACTGGTTAGGTCGTCGAGAACCGGCGCAATCAGCAAAAAATAATACTAAAGAAGAGACGCACCAGCACACCCGAGGGTTTTGCGGAGGCTGCGTGGCCACCTGATCTAGAGGCGAAACTTTCGAGCCAGGAGGCTCGGCCAAGAAGGGAAAGAAGCCCATCTGAGACCAATAACCCCCCGGGGAGGAGCAAGAAAGCGAAAAAGATAGAGAGAGAGAGAAAACGAGAAGACTGAAAACCACCCAAATGAGGCACCGGAGAGAGTGGAGTGGGAAAGAGTCGAAAAAAGCATGAGTTTCTTTTTCAGTTCGTTGGGGCTTTTGGGTGTTCGGCTTTATTTTTGCACCGTAGTTTGTAGTTTTCGAGGCCTTGAATGCAGCTAGTAGTATGTTAAGGGCTCTGTTCGTCCTTTATCAAAGTGAATTCCTAAGTATGTGAACTACAATCTGCGCATCATTTAACGTTAGTTTGAGGGAAACATATTATTTTCGTCTGTCTAGGAAAATAACTCCACCCTTCTTTGGGTGGACTTCTTCCAACTCTAAACCGTTTGCACCCACGGCTCAATCACCGCCAGGGCATATTTTATGCTTTTTTTTTTAACTGTGCACTTTTGATGGCCGCCCCAGAACCGTTGCGGCGTTTTCTCTCTGTATGTTAAGGCTCAGCCTTATCTGTCTTCGGTGGCCGATCGATTGAGCGATAAATTGTGCTGATTAGAAGAAAATTTAGCAAATCTATAAAAGCTGGGTTGCGAGGAGCGCGAGCCAACCTTTGTGGTAAGCCGTCGCAGTTTGCGCTTCACAAAGTAGTCAAACGCCCTACATAAAGCGAAGGACAGAGAATCATCTGATTATGTTCCATGTGGTGAACCTAATCTATGCTGTGAGACAGTTCCAGTGTAGAAAAAACAAATAACTAAATGTTGTTCTGCGCCGTCTCGTCGACAAAGCTAGATCCTAAAGTTTTTAAAAGCTGATTATAATAGCCTATGTAGCCTGTTCCCAAGTAATTTATATTGCAACGTTGCTGTGTTGCGCTAAGTCAGCTGGGGGATGTAGACTCGGCCGGACGGGCACTGCAGCCCGAGGGACTCAGGAACGATGAATGACGACACGCGGCATAAGGTCTAATGCAAAGCACAGCCGAGCAACGGATGGTTATTAAGCCATGCTGCTCGGTCTATTTATTGGTTCACCAGGCACCGCGGCGTGCTGACACCCCAAAGGGTGTCAGAACCCGATGGACACCGTTCTCCGGGGCCGAAAATGGACCTCGTGTCTTGTCCACCTCGACGACATATGCGTGTTAGGCGGGACGCTGACCGAACACAACCAACGCCTGCAAGATGTTTTGTCTCATATGTACAACGAGCCAACCTCTCAGAGGGGCGCCGTTGGCGCTGTGGCGCTCGCCAAAAAAACGAAGTGTCATGTCGGACGAGGTCGGTAAGGGTATACATATGCTGTTCAATCGTTATCGCGACTTTTGTGTTTTTTCAAAAATTATTCATTTATTCATGAATATCTATTTTGTCCCCTTTAAAGTAATCCTCATGAGATATTATACACTTGTGCCAACGGTTTTTCCAATCTTCGAAGCACTTCAAAAAAACATTTTTTTTTATCTTGTTCAGCTCCTCCTTCGATGCCGTCTTTATCTCGTCAAGCGTAGCGTAACGTCGTCCTTTCATGGGCCTCTTCAGTTTAGGGAACAAGAAAAAGTCACAGGGGGCCAGATCTGGGGAATACGGTGGCTGCGGCATCATTAGTGTGTTGTTTTTGGCCAAAAACTCGCGCATAAGCAACGATGTGTGAGCAGGGGCGTTATCGTGGTGCAAAAGCCAATTTTTGTTCTTCCACAAATCCGGGCGTTTCTGGCGGATTGCTTCGCGCAAATTGCGCATAACTTGCAGGTAATATTCCTTATTGACCGTTCTACCCTGTGGCAAGAACTCATGATGCACCACGCCCCTGCAATCGAAGAAAACTGTCAGCAAAACTTTCACATTCGACCGAACTTGGCGCGCTTTTTTCGGTCTTGGTTCGTGCGGCAGCTTCCATTGAGATGATTGAGCTTTGGTTTCCACGTCATAACCATAAACCCACGATTCGTCACCAGTTATGACCCTCTGGAGCAAATTTGGGTCGTCGCGGACAGAGTAACATCTCATTAGCAATGTTCATGCGATGCTGTTTTTGGTCGCAATTGAGCAATTTTGGTACGAATTTTGCGGCGATCCGTCTCATGCCCAAATCATTGATGAAAATCGAATGGCACGAGCCAATCGATATGTTTAGGTCCTCAGCAACTTCTCTAACGGTGATTCGACGATTAGCCAATACCATTTTCTCCACTTCATTAATTTTTTCGTCTGTTGTTGAAGTGCTCGGGCGTCCGGCACGCTCTTCGTCGTTCACATCTTCTCGGCCTTCTGAGAACATTTTGTACCACCGATAAACGTTGCTTCGGTCCAAGGTAGCTTCTCCGTATGCCACAGTCAACATTCGGAATGCATCCGCGCACTTAATTTCGTTTTTCACACAAAATTTGATACAGGTTCTTTGATCCATTTTTTTGAATAGGTAAAAATCGAAGACGATCCAAAACACGTGCAAGCAAAGCAGCTGTCAACAATTAAGTGAACATTCAAAATGGCCGAGCTTGTCGGCATAAGTGAGAGACATGAGTAACAACCTAACGCCACAAAAAAATCGAAATTCGAATATACGTAACCCGCGAAAATTTTTCCCCTCGCGATACTTTTTGAACACACCTCGTATTTGAATCCTGTTGGCGGGGACGCTGTGGCCGTGGGAAGTGATCGATTAGGACTTATTTGAATTGCGCTATGATGCGTATACAGTAGGTGGACTTCGTCACATTATTATTAGGCTTATCATATAATGTCTACCTTCATTAGCCATGCAATGCCTTTTGGCACAAAAATGTCAGCCAATTTTCTTGATGGAACAAGGCACGGTTAAGTCGAATTCATAGAGGGAATCGTTATTATTAGATGGAAAAATATGCCAGTTAAAAAACCTACTTGCAAACTAGCTGGTCCATACTGTAGTTAGCACAGCCAAAGTTTACCGAGCCGCATACATCTAAGTAACACACCGGTTTATTTAGGCATTCGTTCTACAGAGATCACAAAGGCACTTCACAGACCTAAAATAAAACGACATCAATGCGAGCGCAATTGGGTTCTGCAAAATATGAACCTTTATTAACACATCGTCTCCTAAAGGGCGCTACGAAACCGTGTATTGTATAATCACATGCTTCTAGAGAATCGCGCTAGCTCAAAACAGTAGACTTACATACATTAGGTCGGTCAATAAGTAACTAGAATTTCCACGAAGTTGCGTCCCAATAATAAATATGAAATACAATTTCCATCTGGCTCGGGGCAAATACATTTTCTTACGATGAAAAGCCACCACTATCGATGCAAAGACGTAACGTTAAAAAATAAAATGTAAATATTCAGACATAAAATACATTTGTTGCTTTTTCTGATTACCCACTGAACGACCAACGTATGTACACTAGCTTATATGTACAATTGATATATATATATATATATATATATATTTATCACAAATTATATATATATATATATATATATATCACAAAAAATTTGCTCTATGCCACACAATGCAGACTAATTTTTCAATCGTGTTGCTCCACGGCAAAATTGAGTGAGATTGAGCTGTACTGTTGATATTGCCACCGAAGCTCCACTCTTATAAGGCCCAAAGGTTCAAAATAACGCTACTACACCCCTCAGAATAGGAATAGTCTGAAGTTTTGATCATGTTGAGACGGTGTCTGCTTTTTTCACACGGGCCCAAACAGTACAAAGCATATACGTTGCAATGAGCGAATACTGAGAAGAAGAAGTAGTAGTTTAGTGTACTGTGCTGTCCTTGCATCCCGCATCGACGGCCTACCTGAGGCTCCCGACGCACCACCAAGTTAGCAGTAGGTAGCGTGTTCAAGCACGCTATACGTACACACAAGGCACATACATTTTTATGTATTTTCCCTGCTTCCCTCTCTTCTCTCTCTCTTTCGCTGTTTTCCTGTACACCTGATGATATACAGTACACCTGATGATTTACAGTTTTTGCACAATTCGAATAACAGATAATAACGCTGACGCGAACGGCAGACATGCTCATGAAAGATATGTGATATGTCCTCTTTTCTAAGGCTTTCTGTCTACAGATCATTTTCCTTTGAGAACGTGATGCGCCACATACATGTAGCCGATAACTAGGGGCAAAAGTAAATAGTAGCCAAGATACGAGTATCCAGTAGAGGTAAACCCTATTAGAATAGCCACCGAAATGACTAACAAACTCTGAATTAGGTGCCGATTGCTCTGTAATGGCAGTTGGACGGCCTTGTCCGGAAGAGAGCCCGTCGTGAAGAACGTATCCAGGAGCCTGCAGGAGTGAAACCAAAAAAACGCAAGTTGTTAGAACATATAAGCACAAATATATATATATATATATATATGTTGTTAACCTTTCAGAATGAATACATGTGAGGCGTGGCTTTGTTTAAAACAAAGCCCTTGAGAAAAGGCGTGGCTGTGATAGAATATAACGTGAATTATTTACATGAATGTATGATTGTAAGATATCTCGACTATTCACTTCGTTCTGTTAGAAAACGCGCCAAAATCTTAACGAAGAGTGCTATGCTTTTAGAAGTATAAGCCTGGAGTACTGACTTTCCACCAGACCCCTGTGCTTCGGTTTCGAAATCATACGTGTTTCCTTTTGGCCTGTGGAAAAGGTTCTAGAACTATGTTCTGGGCTGGAATTGGTCAACCTTGGGTTAGCAAATAAGTGCCCTGACTTTCCGTGCAACGCTGATTTTCGGATATGTGAACTTAACGAGCTTGTTTGGTGCCCAACGTGAGGACGGGTCTGTGCGAAAATACAAGAATACTCAAGGAGTAAAAGGGTGTGTTCGCAGTGTTAAATAGTGCCGTTGCTGTTGGTATATAGCGCTAATATATTTATTATATAATAATTGTAGTAGTAGTAGTACCAGAGCCTCATAAGCTGAAAGATAATCCGCCAACTCTTAAGCAGGGCCAAGTATAGGCCAACGCAGGGAGGCAGACGAGAAGTCAAGCAAGAGGTAGATGTGATTAGAAACAAAAAAGGGCAGGACGAAAATTGGGGGCGGAGACATTTCTCTTGCGATGGCTGAAGATCATTCGAAAGCTAAGAAGACGGCAATCTCTAGTTCCCCTGTAAAGAAAAATACAGGCAGAGCGAAGATCTCAAAAAATAAATGAGCGCCTGCATACAAAACGGATACAAGTACGGAAAAAGATAGACATACTCGTAGCAGATGGAATGGGGCAAGCTAGGAACGAAGAGAGAAAACAACAGCGAAGGCCATAGTTAAAACAGTGACACCATACACCTCATTGAAGATTCAAGCGACCCAACAGCAGCTATGGTCGTGTGTGTGGTGGTCCACTTGCAGGTCAGTTAGAACTAATACCATATGGGTCCCCCGAGCCCTTTAAGTATTGAGCTTGCGTTGTGGGGAAGGCCAGAACATGTGCACGGGGTTCTCCAGTCAGGCCAACCGAAACGCCGGAAATTTAGTGGACTGTCGGGTGCGAAGGACGCTAAAAGTGAAGGTGCAGTAGGGCAAAACCTTTGGAGGCATCGTCCGAAAATTGACTCCTTCATGAATGAGGAGGAGAATGGAGAGGGCTCTCAGGGAAACCTTCATTTGCAGGGAGGCCATATTTGGAGCGAGTGAACAGAGGCTTTGTTGAGCAGAGTTAAAGTATTGCCTAGTGGTTGTGCCGCTAACGGTGGCCAGGGATTTTATGGCTTATAAATCCTTAAAGAATTAGAGTTTGGCAATTAAGGAGCATGGAGAGAAGTGACAAATGCGGTGGTCAGTAACATATGGCGTCTGCCGTACCAAAATGAGTTTCCGGCTGCCCTGCAGGATATTTCAGGGGTAATACCAGAGCGCCTAGCCCCGACTGTATACCCTCTGGAGCCAAGGTTTTCGTTAAATGATGGCCGAAGTTCACCCAGACTATTATTAACAAACTGCTTAGAAAAGGGAGGTTTCCAAGATTATGGATAAAGGCAAGCGAAATTCCTATCCCTCAACGCAGAAATAGCCCAGGTCTCTCGGGCTACAAGCCCATATGTCTCCTCGACAACTTGCGAAAGATTCTAGATTAATTGAGAAAATCGAGATCAAAGAAACTATCAGACGCCTGGTGTGATTTCCGGAAAGGCAGATCTGCTCTCGGCGCCCAAAATAGGATCCTGGAACAAGTAGATTGGACGACCGAGAAGGCCCCTAAAACCAACTAGTTCGTACTTATAATCCTTATAAACTGGAAAGTCCTCGTAGAAGCGCTAAAAATAAATTTCTGCCTACGCATTTCTGCGGAATTATCATATCATACCTAGGTGAACGAAGTCTAGTTCCTGCTGGGGTCCAGATTCACTCAGTGCACAAGATTCGATTCAGGAACTCGCCCTCTAAAACTTGACCTCTGACAATTATTTAGAACGGCCGGGTTGTTGGCCTAACGCAGATGACCCGGCCCTGATCATCAGACACGATCGAAACAGGGTATTTAATATGATAGAAAAACAAAGTGAGTTGTGGTGGCGGACCGCTCAAAAATGAAAGAACAGAAAGAGGGGAGTACCTTAACGTAGTCTTCGACAAGTGGCTAACCAAAACGGCCCATGTAAAACATATTGCGGCAAAGGCCCAGTGGGCCGCGTTAGACCTGGCGCGGCTCTGCCAAGAATCGAAGGAGTATCGTGCGGGAACCGAAGGCGTATAGCTTTAATTGCAGAATAATCGGCTCTCTGCGCAGCGCTTGCCTAGGCAGACATGGCACAGTGGATGGCAAATAATAGGGGGGCAACTAAAGTTGGCCCAGTGAACACTAGCAATTAGTTACACCCGAGGTAACCAGGCCAAGGTGCACCAGAAGTGATCACATTAAGGAGGCTACCTGCAACATTTGTATATTGTGCAAAACTGGGTAGGCGGGCGGCGTGGAACACACACACGTACTGTGCTATACACTGCGAGGCTATTCGGGAAACAAACTGCACAGGTTCTATGGGCGTGAGGAGCCGCTCCATCAGGGAGGTGGTTAAGCTACATGATAATCTCGACGGAAACGTGGACAGAGGCGACCTGTTAGGCGCCATTTTAGCGCTCGGTGTAGTCAAGGAGACGTCTAGGAGGGAGAGGCTTGCGCGGCACCCCCTGAGAAATAGCCGATCGTTAAGATGCTTTGCTTGCCAGGCAAACAACAAATTGCAGATACGTCTCTGGCTAGGAAGTTAAAACTTGGCGTCTCATTCATATTGTTGCTACGAACTATTATGATAAACGAATAGCAGCGACTGGATAGACTGGAACGCATATGCGTATCTATATACACTTTGAAACAGAAAATAAAAGAGGAAAGCTGAAGGGCATTGCACTCGTTCTCAGACCAGCGATCTTAACTGCAACACATAAATGTTAGAAACTAAGGCAATGTTCCGTACACTACAGTCTATAATGCACATTAAATTATTTTATATCTGAATCATATTGCTATATCTTAGATCAAACTGTTACGTGTTCATATTTCAACTTAGGATGCCATTAGATGATGCGTACAAATCATATAATAGGTATCCACCTTTATCATGCCAAAAAATGCCATTGAATGCACATGCTTTGAGTAAGAAATAACGCATCCTCATTTCGTAAAAAGACTTCGGAAGGGGAGTCTGTGTTGCTTGAATTTATTCGCTGTACCGGATAAATACCTGTATCAGGTAGGCGCTTAGAGAACGTAGGGAGGGTAGTCAAAACCCGAAGTTCAGAAAATATAAATTATAAAGTAAAAAAAAAACAAAAAATATAAAGTTGACAGATGAGAAGTAGTTGGCCTTAAAAACGTCTCGCTACTGCACATTTATCAAAAACAGAACTGGAGAGGATCTTGAAGAATTTTTGGTTAGGCACCTCCTTCGAAGTAGTTCGTAGTTAAAAGGAGCACGCTGATAATATAATGTGCTACTAGACATTAAAACAAGTGTCATGCCGTGTGTAGATAAGCATTTTACATTCCATTAGCAAGCAAATGCCTAGTCTCGAAGAAAAGCGTGCAGGCGGAATGCGCTCGCAGACCACGCCGTTAAGGCCTGCGAACTGCGCAGAAACTTTATGTATTCAAGATTAAAAACCAATGGCATTTGTACGATACAAACACTCACACACCGTCTTGTTCGCGGCGTCCGAGGAATGGTACGAAGCGTGCCCAAAGTTAGGCCTCAGATTTCATGTGATTTCGAATTATGCATTTACACATTATATATATATATATATATATATATTCATATTTTATTTATATGATTTGATTGATTTATATATATATATATATATACAATATCTATAAACTGATAGGAAGCGTACATAAAATTAGGCCACGGATTTCACGTAATTTCAAACTATGCATGCATATATATATATATATATATATATATATATATACCGTACCGATCTTTGGCGTCAAGGCGGTCGATCAAAAACTTTCTCACGTCACCTTCTTCCACGGGAACGTCTTGGATGCTGATCCGACGAAAATGAACATGTACCTCGGTGCAGTCTCCTCTCGTAAACTCTACAAGGTACCAGGTAAGCAGAGACATTTATTACTGGCTATCTAAGGTGCTGTCCAATTGAATTTGCTGAGGTCAGAGAAGAGTTCACTTTCTTTGGTGTTTGCTGTGGACATGTTGATAAGAAGAATAAAACATATCTGATTGTACCTTTACTTATATAATCAAACGATGCGTTTGTACAGACATGGGCGCTCTAGCTTGCAGTGGGAAGGGAGGGAGAAAATAGCAACTACCAGAACCGCCAGCTACGTAGTTGCCATAATGTACAGAAATGAAAAAGAAATGATGAAAAACATGTTGCCTTATGTTTCAAAAGGTAGTTGTTAACTTGAGTGCGCGCAAGAGCTTTGGATCTAAATGGAGTATCTTACTTGTTTTTGCGACTATATCAAATAGATTTCATGTTGCATCTACGACTATTTGTACGGGTGTTCATCAGAACACTCTGCGTGTTCAAGATTCAAATCAAGTTTAATTGACGGAGCTGCGTTTTACAACACCTAAGTTATCTCTAAAAATAATAAATGAAGAGTGCCCAGATTGAAGACATAAATTCACGACGAAAACAATTAGGCCGCGAATATTGCCTACCTAACAGTAAAAGCAGGTTTCAACCTAACACGTTTACAATAAATCATACATTAGACTAAACCACATAGCATACGAATTTCATCATCATCGTTATTTTATCTAAACGTAACTTTAAAAGAAGGCTTCTGGCAAACGTAGCTTTCAGTACTTAATTTTCTGCCTGGCGCTGCAAATAATTACCTCGTATCCACCTCCTTAGTTAAAAGGAGATCAGAGATACCAGTACGTAACAGAGTACTAGTGAGAATAATATTTTATAAACAATAACGAAGCACTATCAGCCTCATATTACGCAGAGATGAGATTATTGTGTAGCATTCGGGCACACCACGTTTGAGTGCGAATGCTACTTCATGCATTCATGGAGCATAAGGCCGAAACGCCTCATAAACAAGAGTCGCATTTTATCTGCAAGGAACTGCTCGGCTTTAAAGTGAAACTTCAGCTGAGGAGGTCGGAATGAAATTAGACTCGTCTCAGTGGCCTTGACGACAGTCCAAATTTAGTAAAAATCTTTCCCACTTCTTTTTTTATGGAATGGAGGCATGGCAAATGATATTCGATTGTAAAAGGAATGAACTAAACGAAAATCGTAAAGGTGACGCACCAAACAATATCGTTAGCGACTGAGTCTGATATATATTGTCAATAAGTGCGCAGGTGCAAGTTCAGTCGATGGGCTGCGCCGGAAGCCGAACTATGCATCAGTAAGTTGGTGTACTCAAGGCGTTGATCAAGCCGTGTCAACACAATCTTCTCAAACGCCTTGGGAAAATAATCCACGCCACCACCGTGTTTTTTTCATTAATCACTCTACTAACGTAGCAGGGTTTCGAAACATGTCTTTAAATGCATGGAAAAGGCACTCCAACATAGGCTTATAACTTTAGGTAAGCAGCCTACACGGGAAGGAGCCGCCAGCGTAGTAGACGTCTGGGCGCGTCTATAGAACCAGAGTTCTAATGGCTCTATATGGTGAGAAATGCAAGAACATTCGAGACTGTCACACAATTTAGCTTTAAAAATCGTCTTAGGGGCAGAATGTAGGAGATAACTGAGACGTCTGGTCACACAAATTCATGTTGAAACTCCCTGCGTGGCGTGATGGTCCCGGCCAAGGGCCACTTACTATCATACTACTAGTAAACCGCCCAGATTTTAACAGGACATGGCCAGTTTCTCAGCCAGAAAGGCCAGAACTCAGGGACTGCACTACTTAGGCTTGTTGATAAGGAAGAAGACGAGGCTGCAAGAAGCCAGGAGGTCTTGTCTGACATCTCGAACGCCCCACACCCGCATGCAGGGCTTTTCCACCCCCTCTTCGCGGCATAATCATACACTTAAAAAAAATTGTATGAATTGTTAACAAAATATAGTACGAGGCTCCCCCTCATAGTCTCTAGGTCCTGCCACACAATTCTGAACTTGAAGTGCAGGAAAAGGTGGTTTTCAGTAAGTTTTACATGTTTGGCATTAGATCAAGTTATATACTGTGTCCATGTTGAGTTCTACACTACCCGTCAACAATATGGCAAGTGTGCGTAAAATGCGTCCCCTCCTAAAAAAATATAAAGACAAAAACAGACCAATATTAATGTACTAGCTTCTTCTCTAGGGGACTTAAGACTTCTCAACATTGGGTTGGCTTATCCAGATCTAACGGAATTATTACCGGCATAGAGGTTAATGATATGCCTGTGCTCGACTAAGAAACGGAGTCTGATGCAGTCTGTTTTTCGACTAGGAATTACTTTAGAATACGTTGTAATGGGAACGAGACACGTCAAGTCGATATTCAGATTTTTAGTTGGCGGCATATTCAAGACGGGGTTCATGCATCATGTGACCGGCGAGTCGCACAAATCTTCATTGACTGTTTACCCTTCGCGAGAATACTTGTCGATAATTTGGAGCTTTTGTCAAGTATAGCAGCTATGACTGTTGTATGACTGTTTGAAAGTTCCACACTAGTCACCAGCTGCCAAATATGCATGTACATCATGCGTTCCCCGAAACCCCCCAAAAAAGAAACATACATATAATCAAAATTAGCTAAATAGTCCTCAAAGCAGCTAGCCTTTGTCACGATAGCCACTGTAATAGGTTCATTATTGCCGATAACATAATAAGAAGCATAATACGAATGAGCCGTATAAATAAAAACAGGTAACACGTTTCACTGCGCTAGCATACAGTACACTCGGATGAAAGATTATTATATAATGGGAATTTGGCCTACCTAAAATTCCCGGCGCAGGTTGACGACGCCCGTTAACACCACGCGTGGAAGAATAGGCGAAGGTTAAGTCATAGACTGCATCAATGTCGGATCGTAGTTGACTGAGTAGCCGATAGAATCCGCGGTGTCGGGGAAACAGCACATGTCGAAAGGGTTCCCGACCAGCGTCCTGAGCGGCTTTCCGCGATTTCTCAAAGAGAACAGGGTGCTCGAGCGCGTTGTTCCACGTTGTACCCTCGGGATAGATCAGTACACACGTCTGCACATTGTCGTTGCTCTTATTAGTGATATGCTGCTTTCGTAATCTATTACTATACCGCATCTATTAATATTAATGCTAATAATTCCCTGCCCTTGCTGGTGCTGTTCTTTCTGCTGGTGTTTTTGCCAGTGTCAATATTTAAAAAGTGGATTATTGATGGAACTGCATTCGTATATACGACGCTTAAGTTTTTGCTGCAACAATAATAAACAGCGCCCAGATTGAGAACATAAGCTTAAAACGAACACATCTAAATTGCATAGACAAGAGAGGAAGAGACACAAAAGGAATTCGGTCTCACTGGCACTTGTTACCAATATTATTACTACTGCAGCGTGAGTTTCAGTAGTTGACAGGAACTGCGTTGGCCACTGCCGCCGATGCCTAGATGACTTAGATAACTCATAAGGTGCATGCATTTGTTTAGAGAACAAAAAAAAAACAAATCACAACAAACCAAACAGTATACAAAATAAGAACAAAGAAGCAAGAGAGATACCAAGTCAAAGATGCACCCCCGTATCAGAATGGCGCAAGAACAAACGTTGTTCCTATATCGGGTGCAACGTGCACCACACTGTACTGGTTATGTCTGATAAAACCGAGCGTATAAACAGCCGACACACGATGGGCGAGGGTCATAGTCCACGAGACGGTGTAAACATAACGTACAGGAACGTTGGCTTCGCGTAGCTCTGCGCAGTTGTTGTCGAAGCTCTGCCAGTTGAGGTTGCTGCGGTCGATGAAGAACGACTTCCGGCCAACCAGGAAGCCGCCGACGTACGGTACCCAGACAAGAGACCGCTTCATCACGTGACGCATCCGCGAGAGGTTGCCCGTCTTCTCCATGGCTGCCGCCATCACGAAGTAGTCGCCTACCGATCACCCAGTGAATTATTATTATTATTATTATTATTATTATTATTATTATTATTATTATTATTATTATTATTATTATTATTATTATTATTATTATGTTACAATTGTGAGGTCTGAACGTATTATTGCAAATTCTTTAAATAATTATTTCACTCCATGGCGCCTAAAATAGATGCCGCGTTTCCTCTGCAAACGGCCAAAGACAACGCTTGCCTCAAGAATTGACCCTCTCTTTGGTCGCCTGTGACAATAAATAATAATAATAATAATAATATATATATATATATATATATATATATATATATATATATATATATATATATATATATATATATATATATATATACATACATAGCTTTACTACATAACTTGCATAAACCAAATATTGGTTAATAAATAATAATAATAATAATAAAAAAAATAGTAATAATAATAATAATAATAACATTAATCATCATAATCATTAGAAATTATTTATAGTGGGACCACAAAAGTATAGTCACGTTATTATTATTATTATTATTATTATTATTATTATTATTATTATTATTATTATTATTATTATTATTATTTTATATATATTTTTTTTATTATCATTATTTATTCAATATTTCGGTGTTTCCCTACAATTGTGTGATCTAAACGTGTACCCGCCTAGGCTCACCCCCGCTCCTCAATCCATGGAGCCGATGATAGCGGCGGCGTTTCCCCTACACACTGCGAGCGAGAGTTGCTGACGTAGAAACTCACCCTCGCGCTGGTCACCCGTGTTAGCACTTATTTTGATACCTAGGTCTTTGAGGAAGATACTTGTGTTTTTGCTGATTGGACCCATCGTTTCCATGGCGACGGGTACGAAGTGGTATCTTTTCTCTAGGTCAGAGTATTTGCGCCTTTTTGCGATCTCAGTATGTTCGGCAACCCACCCTGACCGGGTAGCGCTATGCATCAAGTATGACGGAGCCACTGTACATGATACCGTGGCATCCCATACTAGACATTTGCCCTTAGACCATGGCGGAATGGTGACGCCGTCGGGTCTTTTGTCGTCTTCGAAGCCCAACCTGGGCTCTAGGGTGCTTGGTATGCCGGCTCTAATTATTATTATTATTATTATTATTATTATTATTATTATTATTATTATTATTATTATTATTATTATTATTATTATTATTATTTCCAGCCTAAAAATGTAACGATTGAACTCCTTCGTATTTACATCAGTTATTTACACTGCCAGGGAGGCAGTTAACTTGATGGAAAAGGTTACGTAGATGTAATCGGATAGGGTCTTTTGTTTCTCGCGGATCCAGTGGATTATTCGATAAGTTCTTCTCTCTTAATAACGGGAGTAACTATGACTCTCTTATTTGAACCCCTAAAGATTAGCCAGTAATGGCACGGCTGTCTGGGGCATTGTACGTCAGTTTAGTCCACAAGTGGCGCAAGGGGGGGTAAGACAAGCCCTTTCATCCGGTCAACAGATCACCCAAGAGGGTAGCTGGCGGCCCGCAAAAGGGTGTTGCTGCAGTCCCCTTAACCTTGCCAGACTCTCTTATGGTTGCCAAATGCCTCGTCGATAGACCAAACAATAACGCCCCCGGGAAACAGAGACGGGAGACATAGTTGCAGGGTTGGACGCCTCCACGTGGCGACCGCTGGTAAACGGAGTGTAGACTCATGGGGTTCTCCCGAGATGTTTCCGCTCCGGCCAAGAGCCAACCCAAAATACGGGAGTTTCTGTGACTCTCTTTCCGGCGTCGGTCCGCTGATACGCGACTTGCGCGCGCTGCGGAGACCTTCACGCGCCCACATGAAAGTTGGTCAGACGGTGTTAACTCCCAAGAGTAACTCTCCCGGGGCCACTTAATTGTGGTAAGGGGGGCAAGGCATAGGATATCGGTTGGATGGCAACGAATTCATATTGTCATTCTGTCCTGGCCCATTCGAGGGCTGTTAAGGCTACTGCCAATACGGGGGAAATGTGCTGCACATGAAACCCGGGCCAGACGGTTAACGCCCTGGGTAAGAACCTGAGGGTACCGTCTGGGACACCTGCTGCCTTGGCTTAATAGGCACAATGAGTGCGAGTTAGCCACACGAACGCAGACCGCCTGTCGAGAGGACCATCTGGCTCCGTTGTTGCTTCGGTAACAGCGGGGAACTCCTGCTCTGGAGTGGGTCGAGCCTCCTTTAGGGGGGGGTGAGTAATATTCTTAGGCGTAACGCGGAATCGCGAGGTGATCGCGTCTAATCGGTAGGGCGTAGTAGTGTAGAGCCTCCATTCCGAACCTCGATAGGGGGAAGGGTGGGGGATCCGCTGGTCTGTCTATTTGAGCTGGCGGGCACTCCCGCGTTACACGGGAGTGCCCCTATTGCATCTACTGCGAGATAGATGCAAACATCAACTCTAACGTTGACCATTGCCTGCCGTCGCCGAAGGAGTACACTACGGTGTTTATGAGTTGTAGATGTCCATGTTGCCCATTCTAAGAGGACCTTGGCCCCTGACTTCGTGCCGTATCTCAACTGGCGAGGTACCAGCTATTGTCCGAGTCGGCGATGGATGCACCTGAGGGCAACTTCTATTTTCAACCGTCTGAAGATGAATTCTATAGCGACGGGTCTTAAGCCACTGGTCTTTTTCCTAGCCATGCTCCAAATACTCGTCCCGTATGTCTTCAGGCATCTTCCCCGTGGTGATGATGTGGCATGTGTTCGCTAGAGTGCAGAGAAGACGCGGTCGAAGCGCTGGTGAGAACTCGATGAGCATAAGAAGCCACTGCCCTGCGAAAGCTCTTCAGCTGAAACATTACTTTGTTAGAGGCTCGAAAAAGAGGTGTCTTCAGGTAGGGATTGATTCCTAAAGCTATCGCCAGAAATAATTAATAGGAATGCTTATCGAGCACTTCCTCGAATGATTCAGTTGCGTCGGGTGGCGTCAGTAAAGACTCTCGGGTAGCGCTCAACGGGTGCTGAAGTAGATTTGTTGGTGAGAGTTCGGCCATAGCGGGTAGGCGCGGGCTCAGCATAGGTGCCTGGAGTGTCGGATGGCTCTCCTTCTGGCTAATCTTATCGCCTCTGCGCTGCATCTTGCTGAAAAGTATTGATACCGAAATGAACGAGCTGGGTCCATGCCTCTGGAGCACCTCGAGGTGCTGGAGAGTGGTACCACACTCTCTAGCACCTCGAGAAGTTTGCACACCTGTTTCGGCAGGAAGACGACGAATGAGCAGCAATGCAGCCTGCAGAACAGATCAGTCAGGTGGAATCCCGATACGTTCTGATGAGGCAGACTAGCCGCTCGATGGTATCCGGTAAATATGGTATCATGTGCTGGGTGAGGTCGACCCTGTGAGAAGTTATGAACGAGCGAAAAGGGCAACAAAGGAGTGCATCCTGTACAAAGGAGCGGCGAAGCTTGCAAACATCGTAGCTAGTGACGGAGCGGGAGGTGTTGATGAGGGCGACTCTAGTGCGGAGAGATCGGACCTCTAGGAAGTCTCCCGGCTGGCTAATCAACACAATCGATGAATGGCGCGAGTGTTCTCGGAGAACTAACGAGGCCACTCTGCACCAGACTAATACGATCAATCATAAGCGCCGCAAGATCTGTGTGCAAGATCAGGGAGTTCCGGTTGCTTGTGTGCAATTCTCTGGAATTACGCTCGAAAGTTTTTCACGCCACCATTTTTAGTTTAGTGTCTCGGGCACGGTGACCGCCTGCAGCAACGTAATTAACACGGTAAGAGGTTCGACGTCCAAGGCCGAAAGGGGCGGAGCTGGGTCGATCCTGGGACTATCGTGGCCACCGGCGGGTATGTCATAGAGGTCGCTACTCAAGTCTCCTGCAGACGAGTCACCTCGTTTGGGACGACAGTGGCGCAAAACCTCCCAAGGCGGAAGGTCTCGTCGGCGTTGATAACATTGATAGACTGGACGATAAGCGCCGTCTTCTCGTATATATCCGAGGGAGTAACCGATCGGCGCCAAGCGTCAAAAATGCCAAGGCGGATCGGGAATCAGCCATATTTCCCCGAGTAGGGGCCCTTTCAATTGACACAACAAATCGCGAAAAAATTTAAAAGATATCTAAAGACACACTACCTTAAAAAAAAGAATATATATATATATATATATATATATATACGACGTGGGTTCATTAGTAGAGATCTGTGACAGCCTCCGAAAGACTGGAGCAGTAGAGTGAGTTCAACCGATTCTGCCGAATGGTTAGCGCAGGCACCATTGAGCACTTACTGTAAGATAATTCATAGTTGTGTGTGCTTCTGGAGCTATGACGAGTGATTTATCTGCTGGTGTAGGTCATTTATGCATGCACTCAATGCACACTAGGCCTGCCCGCAAGAAAACCTTAATTATTTCGTAACTACGAATCGGATCGTCATAGATTTGGTACCAAAATTATCGTCATAGGTGTGTTGTACTAGTGAGCGCTGTAAATGGTTGTAGGATTATGCTTCTGAGATATTGGCAGTGCAAACTAATAAAACAACTTCAAATTTTGCAAGTTCTCTTCTAAACGACCATGTCGCATATTTCAGCCGGCGTTGTACATTCTTCAGAAGAAGCAATCTCTTGTCACGAACACAACGATGTGCTTAGCTTCTGA
This sequence comes from Dermanyssus gallinae, assembly GCA_003439945.1. NCBI lineage: Eukaryota > Metazoa > Arthropoda > Arachnida > Mesostigmata > Dermanyssidae > Dermanyssus > Dermanyssus gallinae. The sequence goes on from QVRM01006365.1 coordinate 549,824, forward strand.
CTGTAATCTAGAAGAACCGAGTGCCTCGCAATTGCACCTTTTGTGCTCTCATGTCGGGCAACAACACCAGTATTACAGATTTAACACTCCAAAACAAGGCTTATATTAACTAAATATTTGCTTTAACGAGCCCTACAATACCCTATATTATCGACCGAGTATACTATATATATTTATAAATATATATATATATATATATATACTTTCTTACGAGTTGGTGGTTGCTTACACGGTTATATATATATATATATATATATATAGGTGCACTTACTTTCGACTTGGTGATTGCTTATCACGATGAATTTCTCCTTTTTATTCCTCACCTCCGGAACGTCGCCATAAAAGTAAAGCTAGAGAACGACAGATTTGTGTCGTGTTAGCCAATTCTTAATTTCTCTTATTATGGGCGTAATGTTTTTAGACTAAATGCCTACCGTATATATTTGTCTTCAAGGATATTGCCGTTCTAGCAGGATAGAAAAAAGGTGCTCACGAATTTGCCCAACAATCTTTGAGGTCTAGTACAACTTGTCGAAAAAAAAATTTTCTTAATGGAAGGAGGGACGGAAATGTCTTCTAAAAAATGAATAACTGAACGTGAAAGCTATAATATAAGAATTGCGAAGAATTTCATTTCTTGAGAAGTATCCTCAATACAACATTTGTTGTAGTAGAATGCAATTCAATAGATGCAACCTTTTCTTCCCAACATACAGGTGTGATTGGATTGTCAATAGATTTACTGGGACTCTAGCAATCGCAGATTTATTAAATACATGTCATGATAAAATGTTCGCCAAGTTGTATATATATAATCTATGTTTTTTCGCCAAGTTGTATATATATATTCTAGTAGTAAATTGCAAAGATTAGATTATCGTGCACATACTACGTAGGCATAGAACATTTACTCGTCATCTGTATGTCGAAAAGACACAGAAAAATAAACCAAGTTCTCCATTTTTGCATACTCGTTTTTAACATCTAGCGGAGCCCTATGAGTTGTAACAAAACATTACATTTTTGCCAGTTTGTTGCACACAAATATGGCATGAAAAGGCAACACATGTATTTTTGGACAAGACAGTTAGACTAGCGCTACCGACCACTGTTTATTCTGAAATGTCTACGTGTTGCTTAGTAACTGGGACGTTAGAAATTATCCGTCTTACTGCTTGATGAATGCCTCTTACTAAATCTAAATAACGTATGCATTGAAGCCAGAAATGCCAACGTATTTCCTAATGTGTGTTTAGAAACGGCTATATGTATATACCCTCAAAGACCGTTCGTACATCACGTTAGATCTGCCTCGATAACACCTAAACCTGCGTTGCTGTTTTACATATATATATATATATATATATATATAGCGCTTTCACCGCTATTGGAAACGGCAACTTTTCGACTGCTAGCAGTCAAAATATTATGGTGATTGGCCGTTGCGATTTCGTTTGATCGCTTTTCCCGTGCAACGTTTCGAGTGGTTATCAAGCATTTTTATTTCAAAGGTTGGAATGCGACCCAAGTGAAAACTGAGTTAGACGAGGTGTACGGTGACTCTGCGCCATGTTTTGCCACTGTTTCGAACTGGATTACTGAGTTAAAAAGAGGTCGCAGGAGCACCGAGGATGAACTACGTTCAGGACGCCCAAAAACGGCAACTGATGAGAAAAACGTGTAAAAAGTGCGGAAAATCGTTGCCGCAGATAAGCGAGTGAACATTAGGGAGATAGCGGAGGCCTTGGGGATCAGTTTGGGTAGTGTGCATTTTATCCTGCACGAGAACTTGAAGATGAAAAAGCTCAGAGCAAAATGGGTGCCGCATTTGCTCAACCAAGGCCAAAAAGACGCGCGTGTTTCCGCTTCACGGCGAAATTTGGCCAAGATGTCGAAAAAACCGTCGGATATTTGGCGCAGATTCGTGACCGTCGATGAAAGCTGAATTATCATTACACTCCCGAGACCCAAGAAGCATCTCGTCAATGGTAAGCACCTGGTGAAGGACCTCCGAGTGGGTGCGGACAACGGCATCGGCCGGAAAGATGATGGCTACGGGTTTTTGGGACCAACGTGGAATAATTTTGGTCGACTACTTTGAGAGCCGTAATCACGGGAGAATATTATGCAAGACTGTTGGACTGCCTGAAGCAAGAACTCATCGTGAAACGGCCCGCTTTGCAGAAGAAGGTTGTCCTGTTTCACTAGGACAATGCTCCTGCACACAAGTCGCGGCAAGCATCGGGAAACTGGCCCAACTGAGGTTCGAACTTATTGAACAACCTTTTTATTCTCCAGACCTGGCCCCCTCTGTAGTGTATTGAGCTTCTCGGGGGGAATATCGAATAAAAAAAAATTCAAAACAAGATTTAGAAATTCTTGGTTTTCATTTTAAGAACTTGTTGAAGTACCTGTATATATATATATATATATATATATATATATATATATATATATATATATATGTATATACCGACCTGGGTTCCTTTAACGCCAATCCACAGAAGAACTGCGGCGCACTCGTGCAGTTCGTAAAGGCCATCAGCGAAGTTCCACCTGGAGACGCCGAAGAACTGCACGATTGGACCGAAAATGAACAGCGCAGTGCAGAGACCCGCCTGGATGATCATTTGGATATAGTACAACAGGAACAGATACACCGCCGAAACCGTCCTGCAACAACAACAACATTGACAAACAGAATAAGTAAGAATTAAAATGGTCTAATAAATCAACTAAAAGTAATGCTAACCCACGCCCGGCTTAACATGATATGTGACATGATCATGCATGCGTGCATCTCAATGCGCCAACGGATCTCGGGGCGTCATTCCCTACGCGAGCATGTCTGCTTGGTGATGTTTACACATATTGTGAGCGTATGTTTGCGTTTACTGTGTCCTCATTTATCCTGCAGGTTAAAAGACGTATGAGAACTAAGAACAGGATAAAATGCAACTATTTATCAATCGGAGCTTGGTTCGAAAAGCTGCAAGGAATTAGTTTGTAAAATGTAGTTTTGAGTCATGCCACCACTGATTCGGAGAGAGAAAAAAAGACAGCTTCTAGAAGAGAAAACGAGTACCTCTCTAAACAAGGCAATAGCAACTAGAATGATTTCGTGCCAATAATCGAGCCCGTTTTATTCAATCATTCCGTCTCGCACTATGTGCGTACTTATTTTGTTATTTACAACGAGGCATGAGTCGACTTTCAATGAAACATTACATCTAAAGCTAGTTTCTCTTCAGTAACCTTTAAATGCTTATCTCCACAGAATACCTCCCTCGCACTTCGGAAGGGTTTGCTCACTCTCGTTTTAACGATGCAAAACTAGTCCCTACAATTAATTGCTGTGGTTCGCAACCTTGAGCACTTTGAAGGATCCGCGGTTGAGAAACAAATTGTACCGCAAGTTTGGTAGCGCAAATTCTAGCGTTACTTCACGTGGAAGGCTTGCAGGTCCTTTGGCGGTGACCACAGACCCGTATCGATTATCGATATATGCACAGCCTGCTCTAGCGCCTGAATGCATACGACCTGTTACGCAAAGGCAACATTCAACGTACTTTCTTGACAAAGCTGATCGCCGGAAAGCCAAAATAAGGACTGGTGGGATAAAAGTGCTTCACTTAAAGAATTTCGGGAAAAGGAATCCACTAGCGCTGACATATACTGAAAGGCTTTAAACTAGTTGAAAAACATCTGTAACAAAAACGTTCAAAGTTGGGTCTTTAACAGAAAAAGTGTGACCTTTTAACCTGAAATCGTTCGGGGGTCACACGTATCCCGGTCGATCGATTTTTGTTTTGCTTCTTATTATTATTATTATTATTATTACTTTTCGCAAACGGTGGGTAGTATTTCAAATCTGGATGCCGTCGAATAAGAAAGAGAGTGAAAAAGAGAAGCTATTGGCAAAGGAAAGCATTAATCTGTCCGATTGTCGGGCCGAGGCGGTCTAACAGATGACGTTTATAGGGACATTATGTTTCTTTCTATTGTATGTTTAATTCGGCACGACACCCAAAATGTGGTTGTCAGAGCGTTACGAAAAAAATATGTACGAGGTGTGTTCAAAAAGTATCGCGACTTTTGTGTTTTTCAAAAATTATTCATTTATTCAAGAATATCTATTTTGTCCCCTTCAAAGTAATCCCCATGAGATATTATACACTTGTCCCAACGGTTTTTCCAATCTTCGAAGCACTTCAAAAAAACATTTTTTTTATCTTGTTCAGCTCCTCCTTCGATGCCGTCTTTATCTCGTCAAGCGTAGCGTAACGTCGTCCTTTCATGGGCCTCTTCAGTTTAGGGAACAAGAAAAAGTCACAGGGGGCCAGATCTGGGGAATACGGTGGCTGCGGCATCATTAGTGTGTTGTTTTTGGCCAAAAACTCGCGCACAAGCAACGATGTGTGAGCAGGGGCGTTATCGTGGTGCAAAAGCCATTTTTTGTTCTTCCACAAATCCGGGCGTTTCTGGCGGATTGCTTCGCGCAAATTGCGCATAACTTGCAGGTAATATTCCTTATTGACCGTTCTACCCTGTGGCATGAACTCATGATGCACCACGCCCCTGCAATCGAAGAAAACTGTCAGCAAAACTTTCACATTCGACCGAACTTGGCGCGCTTTTTTCGGTCTTGGTTCGTGCGGCAGCTTCCATTGAGATGATTGAGCTTTGGTTTCCACGTCATAACCATAAACCCACGATTCGTCACCAGTTATGACCCTCTGGAGCAAATTTGGGTCGTCGCGGACAGAGTCCAACATCTCATTAGCAATGTTCATGCGATGCTGTTTTTGGTCGCAATTGAGCAATTTTGGTACGAATTTCGCGGCGACCCGTCTCATGCCCAAATCATTGATAAAAATCGAATGGCACGAGCCAATCTATATGTTTAGGTCCTCAGCAACTTCTCTAACGGTGATTCGACGATTGGCCAATACCATTTTCTCCACTTCATTAATTTTTTCGTCTGTTGTTGAAGTGCTCGGGCGTCCGGCACGCTCTTCGTCGTTCACATCTTCTCGGCCTTCTGAGAACATTTTGTACCACCCATAAACGTTGCTTCGGTCCAAGGTAGCTTCTCCGTATGCCACAGTCAACATTCGGAATGCATCCGCGCACTTAATTTCGTTTTTCACACAAAATTTGATACAGGTTCTTTGATCCATTTTTTTGAATAGGTAAAAATCGAAGACGATCCAAAACACGTGCAAGCAAAGCAGCTGTCAACAATTAAGTGAACATTCAAAATGGCCGAGCTTGTCGGCATAAGTGAGAGACATGAGTACCAACATAACGCCACAAAAAATCGAAATTCAAATATACGTAACCCGCGAAAATTCAAAAGTCGCGATACTTTTTGAACACACCTTGTATGTATCTATATTACGCCAGACAACATTCGATCTAACACTACGTCACAGACCAGTGCTGTACCCGAATGGTAACATATCCATAAATATTGTCTGTATTATATTTCACGCTTTACAAATAATCTGTGGATGTAGTTGGTCGTAACAACAAAGTAGACAGCGAGGTATTACATCAATTCGATGGCAGCAAATGTAATATAGGTGTTGTTAACAAGAATGTAGACAACGAAGTATTACGTCAATTCGATGACAGCACTTGGAGCAATTCATTATCTTGTTAAACAGTATCTTGTGCGAGAAAGAAAATGCATTAATGCTCACAAATTAATAATTTGTTTTCATATGCTAAACAAGGTACTTTGTTGATGCGGACCTATTGCATTCGAAAGGCCGCGCGCATCCAAAATCTCTCATCTTTGAACTTATATTTGTCGTTTGCCTGTTTGCATAGAGGATTGTCGAAGTGAACTTAATTCGGGCATGATACATAAATAACGCCAGTGTCTTACTATCGCTCTCTCCCTCCCTACCTCTCAGTCACTATCACTTTAATACTAACATATTACACTAAAGGCAAGGTTGTTTTACACACATAATTGGCTATATTACAGTACACACTGGTATATATCACCATATTTCAAGTGGCCAAATTCTCCTTCGATATCATGCTGGGCTTATTCTTAACATTAAACTAGAAACATTTTAGAAATAATTTCAGCTTCATTATCGAGTCGCGCGTTTTCTTGATGATGCCCGTTCATATACACATGGACCGAGTCAACGGTGCGAATTATGGGTCTTTCTGTGCGGATAGCTGTGTAAAAGAAAATGGGCCACATTTTGCGTGGCGCGTTTCGGGGCCATTACACACATCGCGCACGGTCCCTCTGTTATGACGGCCAATTTAGACGTTCAGGTGTTGATCTGATTAGGTGTAGACTGAAATAGTCGGACTATACAATAATAAAGCGGACTGAAATCTAATGTTTATTTATATAACTTTGTTATGTTAGCACTTGGGAGTCAGCTGACTTGTAGTTTTCTTGCTCACGTCATGCGGCTTTATTTTTCTATTTAGCTACATCTTCTACCAAATAAGCCATCACTTGATGTTTTTTGCTACCGGAACATTGATGTGTACACAACTTGCAAATCTCAGGGGACAGATAACGTCAGTGGAGTTGACACTGATTAGGACAGATTGAACACAAACACTCGTCATTGTGCTTTGGTGGCTACATCATACGGTTCTTTTGGCAGTTTCTCTTGATCGCGTTTGTGCTGTCTTTCTTTCACACTTTACAACCGGCGTTATCTTTTCTCATTGCCTTACATTCGCCCTCGGTGTTTGGCAGTGGCTCTATTTCATTCGGGATCGAAATATGAAGGTATTCTCTAATACGATTTAAGCATTAACTAAAGCGAACCGACACGACGAAAATGGCATGCAGTCGCCGCCCGAGCAGTGTGTCTTTTTCGTCATCGACCGATTGCCTTCTTCCACAGAATTATCCGGCTCGCGCAAAGGCAGAGCTTGCAGAATCGGTACTGTGTAGCTGTTGTTGTTGATATTGTTATTGCTGCTTGCGTAACACGAATTGTTATCAAGGTTGTGTCAAACAAAGTGGCATATATATCTATATATATATATATATATATATATATATATATATATATATATATATATATAATATATATTATATATATATATAATATATATACTATATATATATATCTAATATATATAATATATATCTATATATCTATATATATACTATCTATCTCTATATCTATATATATATATATCTCTCTCTCTCTATCTCTCTATCTCTCTCTCTTCTCTATCTATCTCTCTACTCTCTATCTACCTCTCTCTCTATCTATACCATGCACTTAATCTGGACATCCCCACCAAAAAATCGTAATTACTCCGCAACCACAGCTCGCATTGCCATAAGTTTGGTACCAAAATGATCGTCATGAATTGCGCATTAGTTAATTAGAGCGCTCTAAGTGGTCGTAAGGTAATGATTTGGAGGTATTGGGCGTGAAGGTTAATAAAATAACTTCATTTTGGCGAATTCCCTTTTAAGCGACCATGTGGCATCTTCTGACCGGCCTTATAAGTTCTTCGAAAGAAGCAGAAATTTCTCACGAACACGGCGGTGTGTTTAGCTTCTGTCTAGGAAACCTGGTTGTCTCGCAACATCACATTCTATGCTCCTATGTCGGGCAAAAACACCAATGTCACAAATTGTAGTAATTTAACTCTCATTCCGAAACAGGGCCTCTTAGAGACCATGTGTTGTGACCATTGGAAAAAATATTTGCCTTAACGAGCTCTACAATTCCATATATCGTTGATAAAATATTCCTGTAATACCCTGTATATATATATTATATATATATATATATATATATATATATATATATATATATATATATATATATATATATATATAAAGGAAGAGAGACAGAGAGACAGCAAATAGACTAGAAAAGTTGAATACTTTCCAATCGATCTGCATAGTACTGCTTCACCAGATAACAACTGTAAAATAACAAATGATGCTAGCATAAGGGAGACGTTACTCTAAAGGTTCCCTTACTTTATCTGAAATCACGCAAATGACATAACTAAGTCTAGACAACATTTATAATAGGGTCATATTAAACTCGTTACATTCCAACGGAATAACATCGCGTACGAATGCGCTTGAAACGCACTTTGTTGTCATAAATGATTTTGCGTCGACGCAAACTGTCCATATGAATTAATGCTTAACAAATGTAAACTTACAATTGTTATTTGTCCTTAGTTTTGTTTACCGACAGCGCGCTCTATATCAAATGAATTGTCATGTTAGTTGGCCAACAACACTATGCATTTCAAGGAGAACAACACACTGATATGATTAGACTTTATGTGCAATAAAATGTATGTATTGTGGCAATATATATATATATATATATATATATATATATATATATATATATATATATATATATATCACGTCCTTGGTCTATTTTTCTGTGCAACTGTCATTTGTATTATCTACGGAGACAGTTAGCAATTGGTATCGACATAATCCAGAGCGTGTTTACTGCCTTCACCTGTTATGGAAGTTTTCCTGTGTAAAGCAAGTGCATGCGGAGAGATCGTCATCTGGCGTTCTGCCTCAACAGAATGCTAAATATCCGTATACCCGATATAACGACGTGCGGCGTTTGCACTGCTTGCGGTTGAATTTCGCCTTAATTAAAATCTGCTGAGTCTTGAGACAGATAGGATTACGTTGTCGAATCCGCTGCCAAAAGTCCCTTTTAATGTTTTTATCTACTTTAATTATTTATATTATTGAAGCACTATATATACAGGGTGTTACTATTTTTGTGTCCAAAACGCAGGGGTATAATCAAGCTCGGTGAGAAAATCATTTATGCCAATGGAAAGGAGAAGCGGAAATGCTTCGTATAGGAGTGAGATATTTTTTTATGAATTTTTTGGAATTGTGATACCAGGGGTGGCTGTTCTGACATACGTTTACAAAATGTACGATTGTGAGAGAACGCATTCCTCAATTGAAAAACCGAGCATACCGGCACGTTCGGGAGAAATTTTCGTTTTTGTGCAAATTCTACATCTCGTAGTTTGCAAAATTATAATTTTACTTTCACATGTTTAAACTTTCACGCCCAGGTTTTCAACTTTTTTCCATTACGCGCGCACAACCAAAAGGCCCAGACGAACGTGCATTTCTAGTGAATCATTTTGGTACCAAATTGGTAGAGCTGACATCTGTGGTTACAAAGTAACTCAAATCTACCTATGGCCATATCGGGTGTGAGTGCATACATGCAGCTACTATGTTCGCTTTCTTTGTCAATCAAGTCACTTGTCAAACCTGTAGAAGCTCAGAAAAATATTTATTTTACTTCACATATTGCTCGAATGCCCGCTAGCCAATAAGCACATTCGATATCGATGGCAAAGCTCGCGTTGCACGCGTTCAAAGATTCCAGGCGTCTCCCGAATGGTTCCACCAGCAGTAACTATTCTGCCGATCAGATCCATAGGAGACTCGACGGGAGTTGCATAGACTAGATTCTTTAGGTGGCCCCAAAGGAAAAAGTCAAGACTGGACAGATGAGGCGATCGCGGCGGCCAAGCTTGTGGACCGCCTTGGCCAATCCAGCGACTGGCGAAGATCTCATCCAGATAATTCCGTACCGGGAGGGCGTTGTGTGCTGGGGCACCATCGTGCTGGAACGACATTCTCGACCGAACATTCTGTGGAATGTTTGCCAAATGTTCTCGCAAGGTTGTGCTCAGAAACATGTAGTATGTTTGTCCATTCAACCTATCTGGAAGTATATGAGGTCTGAAAAGATAGTTGCCCACTATGCCAGCCCAGACATTTACGGAGAATCGATGCTGGTGTCCATGCGGGCGGGTCATATGCAGGTTCTCCGTAGCCCACCAATGAGCATTGTGTGCGCTGAACACACCATCTTGTGTAAAGGACGCTTCGTCCGTGAAAAGAACAAGAGCAGGAAATTCCACATCGGCCGCGGCTTGTTGCAGAAACTAGCGACAGTAATGAATGCGTGGCTGGTAATCAAAATCCCGCAAGGCTTGAACTCGCTGCAACCGGTATGGATGTAGCCCTGATTCATTTAGCACCCTGTGAACAGTGGCACGGCTTACACCGACACTTCTAGCCACCTGCTTAATGCTTGCAGAAGGACGCGCGATTACTTGCCCAACAATGTGTTCCTCCGTATTTGGGCTTCTCACTGTCCGCGGTCGTCTCGCTTCGTATTGACGGCCTTGAAATGATCCAGTTTCGCAGAGCAAACGATGAAGTCTCGAAAACATTTTTCTGCCAGGTATCCGTCGGTGTGGAAAACGGTCTGCGTACAACCGATGTGCAAGACTTGCGTTACCTTCTGCTTTACCATACATAAAATGCATGTCAGCTTTCTCCGCATTTGTGAACCGGTCCATCACGATACACGTGGCACAAGCGCCAGCAGTTTGTAATAGAATTAATTGGAGAATGTAGACTCAGCTAGGCGATTACTACAACGAGGGACTTACGAATGATGAACGAAAACACACGACGTACGTCTAGCGTGTAGCGCAGCCGAGCGAAGGATGGATGTTAGGCCATGCTTCCTGGGTCTATTTGTTCACTCAAGGAACGCTGTAGCGTTCGTATAGTAACAATGTTAAACGATGGAATCGGATCTTCCATTTTTTTTAATCTTTCCCTTTTGTGGAACATTCGGCATCTCGAATGTTCCACCTGTCTTCGTCGCTGATATATCTGTTTAAACCACGGATTACCACAGCGTGCGTAGGTCAGGTACTTAGGTCTGATGATGATGATGATGCTGGTGTTATGGTTGTGGCGCGACAGGTCGGCGATGGTGTACGTGCCTTATTGTCGTCGGAAAGAAGCAGAGCGGTCTCATGTCGAGGTTATTTATAACAGTCTCGATGCGCCTGGTGACGATTCCTCGGAAGACAAGATGCAGGTTCGATGATGTGCTCGGTCGACTGTCGTGTCATTTTGCAGAGCTGTTTATGACGATGCTGCTGATGTTCTGGCTGGTGACGGTACTTTAGTCGTCGCGGTATACGTTGGATTGGATGCTTAGTCGACATCGATGGCGCCAGTAGTGGGCTGTTCTGTTGATACGTTGTGTATAACTTCGTCACAATATCATAAATTGCTCGTGCATTTAGGTGCCTTCCGCGTTTTCGTTACTGGAGCGGAGGCATTTTCTAAGACCCACCATGGGTCTAGCTTGCTTCGCCATTGCCTCCAGTCGACGCTATCTATGTTCACGCTGCTTCACGAATGCTGCTATCTTAGAGACACAAGGCTCAGTATGCTTATTGGCTGGCGGGCATTCGTTGATTGACAAAGAAAGCGAACATAGTAGCTGCATGTATGCACTCACACCCGATATGGCCATAGGTAGATTTGAGTTACTTTGTAACCACAGATGTCAGCTCTACCAATTTGGTACCAAAATGATTCACTAGAGATGCACGTTCGTCTGGGCGTATTGGTTGTGCGCGCATAATACAAAAAAATTGAAAACCTGGGCGTGAAAGTTCAAACATGTGAAAGTGAAATTATAATTTTGCAAACTCTTCTTAATATCACAATAGTCATTGCGCTAGCTAAGGTCGGGTATTTTCTTTCTATTTCGAAAATGTTTTCTCCCGAACGTGCCGATATGCTCGGTTTTTTAATTGATGAATGCGTTCTCTCACAATCGTACATTTTGTAAACGTATGTCGGGACAGCCACCCATTAAAAAATATCTCACTCCTATACGAAGCATTTCCGCTCCCCCTTTCCATTGGCAAAATGATTTTCTCGCCGAGCTTGACCATACCCTTGCGTTTTGGACACAAAAATGGTGACGCCCTGTATATATATATATATATATATATATATATATATATATATATCTGCTGCCAAAAGTCCCATTTAATGTTTTATCTACTATAACTAATTATATTATTGAAGCACTATACATATATATATATATATATATATATATATATATATATATATATATAACCCTATGCTAACTTACGTTACTACGATCACCTGATAGAAACTAAAAAACGCTGTTTGCATCGACACTTGACAACCTTATCTATAACTAAAGCCGCTTCAAGGTTATAGCTGAGTCGACAATACGGAAAAGATGAAGGATTGCCTTAATAAACGCGCAGTGTCAGAGATACTATTAAGCTCCATTAAGGTCAATGAGCTGGTCCACACGGCTGGTAATGCCGTGCCACGCTCACCACATCTGCTACTACCAATGCTGGAATTGTCAACACAATGACTGACCAACTGGCCTATGTCGACTCGTAAATTCCATCATTCATGTATATGACGCGTATCATTTAAGCATTGAAGCATAAAATCGCCTTTGTCGTTCTATAAAAGAACGTGTGCTGCCTTATCATAAACGTGTGTGTATTGTTCTCAGTATGCGTTCTCCCGCAAGAAGAACGTTACCCACTGCCAAATATGCAGATGCTAGTTGAATTTACGTGTGCCCTTCCGCCAAGCAGACAATCAGTGTACGAACTCATAACAGGCCACGGCTTTTGCAGTGATTGATCACTGGCTCTCTCGGTTGTTAAACCGAACATCAAAAAGTGCCCAAGCAATTCCCTATTGGCTAGTTGACGCAGAGCAGATATGTAGTCTTGTTCACAGGTTAATGGGCAAAGCGTGTCTGATGAGGTGGGGAACCCGAGAGTGACCACGGCCACTTGATCCGACTGACACCCGCAACAGCTCCTGCCAGTCCGTAGCACTATTAAATGTGGATTCGGGCTGACAGAGTGTGAAGCTTAAGGGGGGAGGAGTGTTTAGTGTGGGTATGGGTCTCGACGGAACAAATTCCAGCCGTCGGGACCGAGTCGCACACAGCGCAGGTAGGCTGCCATGCTATCGCCCGTCAGGCCCGTGCGTAATTGCATTCACCCTCCTCCTCCTCTTCCAAAAAAAAAATATGCAGCCTTGCGAAAAAAGTGAATCTATACTAGGAAGCTAGTGTGATCAGAACAGAACATGTAATCAGAATCGCCAGACTCTTATTCGAATTACAGGCTTCCCGTACCTACTGCTTTGCCGGCAAAGCATATGTGCGGGCTCGATCAGAGGCCCCCCAAACAGAGGCAGTGCAACTCCAAGTCCTCTCTAATCGGTGCTGTTTTCACAGCTGTTGCTATTGAAACTGGCACCGCTTCTGTGGATAATGCTCCCATAGAGTCTGAGACTGACTCAGTCCTCGTTGCCTCTGGACTGAATACTGCTCGGTCTCATGCCACAACCCTTGTGGTGCGCGATGTGATGTCACCTGAGAGGGTCAGGCGACGTTTCTCAAAATATATAGAAGATGTATTTTGCTTATTCATTACTAAACAGACAGCGCAACGCCAATACAGAAGTAAATAGCTTTGCAACCATTTCACACTCCGCCAAAGCTGATCCTAACGCTTTTAGACGTATCATATTGTCAGGACATACCAACTCGTTCTTCAACATTGCATAAAATGGCCTCTGGTCTGTCACACTCTGTCTCCGGACAAGGTGTGTCGCACCCACTAAGGCTATTCGTATTTTCTGTGCCCTTGGAGAGTGTTTCGGCAAAGAATAACCTTTATGAGTCAATAAGGAACTTTTCATTTGTGTTTTGATTAGCGCCAACCACTGAACTGGCACTCTTTCACTGTCGAATATAAACAATGTTCTCGAATTGTGTAAGCGTGTCCAGGACAATGCTAGCATTGCGTAATACATTTCTGGCTTGTCGTGCGTTTTATAACGCGCCACGTCATGCTCGTGCTTACATTCGACTTCCGTCCGTTCGCATATATATTTAGCTTTCCAAAAACGGCCATTATGACTCTGTGAGTATCCTTTAATATATATTTTATTCTCACACATTTATCCGCCTACTTCGCGAAAATATATCTTCACACAATTATATTTGTATAATTGTGTGAAGATATTTTTTCGCAAAATATTATCATTATATATTAATTTTTAAAGCTATACAGGCATTTGTTCGTTCGCCTCAATAAAACTAATATTTGTCTCGATAATATTTAAAATATAAGTTTTCGCTATGGCACACCACACCGTGCGGACGGCTGAGCTCACATTATATAATGCAATTATAAGCCTTACAGAATATACATATTAAAGTGCGACAAAACCTCGCCAAATCTTTACATAGCATTTTAGCTAAGCAATTAACTACGTGGACCGCTAGAAAAAGACTACAAAAAAAAACAACCTGTAAAAGTTGTTAGGTACTTTGCTTGGAAAATAGCTGGTTATCAGCTAATTGTGCTTGTTTGTAGGATCCACAAGATGTAATCGTTGCTAACTGAGGTCATGAAATGTTATATTGTGGATCCCACCCGCAGTTCGGTCAGGCCGCAGGCTATAGGTCTAATCCACACAGTCTAATACAGTGTCCTTGTGGCCGGCCTACGTGACACATCTCGCCTTGTCCGCAGCAAACTCTTTCGTGTCGTCCACGTGTCAAATCCGGCAGCAGTACCGAGGACTTACCAGGGCCAAATTGTGTTTTTCATGTGTTTCTGTTGTTTCTAGGACAAAATGATTTGAACGACGCCATAGACGTAGCATATTGTCGGAATACATACAACGTCGTATCCAGCGTGTTCTAAGTTTAAAAGTGTCTAACAAGCAGCTCACGTCACCAGCTCACTGAATAGCCAAAACCTGTTCTAACCCCAAGCATATTTAGGAGTAGTATTTGGAAAACTTGTACATATATAGTGGACGTTGTTCATATATATATATATATATATATATATACCTATATATATATATATGTATACATAATATATATATATATATATATATATATATATATATATATATATATATATATATATATATTTATGACCATACGTTGATTATTAATTTTTTAATGTGCAATACATTTAAAATTGCTTAGATCTGCGAAAACGACCAGTCGATAGCAGTTAACAATGTGACGAATTGTATACCTGCGTCGACTTCACGCCGACACGCCAGAAATACATGGTGGTAGGCTTAATCCCAGCTGTGGAATACGTGATGGGCGGCACGCATCACGTTACTCTATGCTTTCTTAGGAGGTAACGGAATATCTTAATGTCCACATGATATCAGCGATGGTGCAACAAACACATTCTTATAAACGGAATATTCTACGTATGTAAGTCAGTATGTATATCTAAAGTGCATTTTAAATATTTTAATTTTCTAGTACAGAGCACGTTATTATTTTTCCAGAATGTATTCCTTGTTACATAATTTTTATAATATATATACAAACACGTATTTTGGCAAGTAGCGCAGTGCGTATATGTAAACTTCTACTTTTTTGGTCGTACATTAGTCTATTATAAAAGTTCATATGCATGGTGCTACCTTGCTAGTATAGTCGGCTAAATATATATATGGGTTAGATTCCCACACGACGCATAATGGGTAGCGGTGTAATGGATGCCAAGGGAGAATTTGTTACTAATGTAACCCATTGGAGCCGCCAAAATATACGTCTGATATTTAATATGGTTGTAGCCAGGGCATTGCGAATACCATATTAGTTTTCATATTAGTCGGCACTTGACAGTTGCAGGCATATGGAGCCCATAGACGCCCCGATTTCTACAATGCCGACCTGTTTTTGCACATCGGCTATTACAGAGTTTTTGCAAAATACCACTGTCAATTATTTAAAAAAGGGGAAATTGGATTATCCACACAGTTCTCACAAATAGGTCACTCGATTCTCACAGTTCTCACAAATAGGTCACTCGCAATCGCTCAAACATGATTGCACAGTAATCGCCAAATTAAATTAATTTTCTATTCAGCTCAATCAACTTACGCTAAGTCCGTGCAAGTCTAACAAGTTGGAAAGCCTACGTGTAATTCAAAGCTAATTGTTTGCCACACTTTCTACTTTACTAAACAATGTAGTCCAGAAAGATTAGAAAAGATTCCGTAACAACAATAGCAGTTACTGTTGTTGCTGGGTGTGGCTAAATAGTTAGCGGCGGCAGTCTCGCATTAAGACCGGATAAAATCGTAAAGCTCGTTAAACAGCGACCGCCTCAGTGGAAAACTGTGCGCGGTTTATCGTCGTGGACGTCTGATGACTCAAAACTTGTCTAACAATCGCGTTCCGGCTGAGTAAACCAGGCTTGATATCAGAACATAACAGGAAACTCGACTAGATATGACTTCACAGGCCGCAGCACCAGCTTACAACAGACACTTACTTATAATTACTATTCCAACTTCGACCACCACAATTATTTTTGGACTATGACTACTATGTAGGTCAGTGCAACCAATTTAGATGTTGGGTTGGTTATATATATATATATATATATATATATATATATATATATATATATATTTAAGATTAATTTGAAATAATTCATTTGGAAGCGAATGCCGAGATTCATTTCGAGACTTAATGAGCCTGTGGCATGCATTCCACATTGAATGTCAAGCATCACTGAATCATTGAATCAGAGAATCACCCATCAAGAAGAAGTGGTGGAACCTCAACAAGGAGACAGCATTGCACGCATGTATTAGCGTCTCCCATCCGTCGGCCATTCGATTTGTGAGATGCGACCCACAAACGGACATGTCGTTTATGCAGACATCTTTATGTCGTCAGTGTCTATACATCTACGATCAGGCAACTAGTTAGAGGCTGCTAGATAGCTTCATGGCACTAATTTTGAATTGGTTTATTTTTGTTGTTTGTTGCTGAATGTCTCCCATTGCACGCATTTTTGCTCAGGGCAAATGTATACACCACGCGTACGCAAGCACCCGCGTGTCTTTCGGTTGTTTTTATTGATATATGACGATATGCATTTGACTTATACTCTCTCTATATATATATATAGAGAATATTGCGATTATTTATTAATCATTTACAATGCATTTGCACACTCGGCAGTGCCGCCTGTACATATATATATATATATATATATATATATCCGGTCGGGCGACAAAAGTCAAAAGTTGCGATAATCGTCACATCTCCTCAGTAGCGTTTTTTTTTTCAGTAGCTAAGTTGCATTGTATTCTTGCTGATTTTGAGGTTTCGTTATTGTTCTTGTTGCAGGTTTCTGCTGCTGTTGTTGTAGAAGTTATAGTAATAAAGGTAATTGCAGGGCGATCTGAAAACCCAGTAGTCACACACGTCTGTATACGTTGCGGAACGTCATAGAAAAAAAACTATAGAGCGTCAGCATCCTCGTGCTTCTTCCGCCATTTAATTGCTTTGTTCGCTTGTAACAACGTAATTAGTTCATTATTTATGTTTTATTCTTTTGCTTTAGAAGGAAATTCGGTCTCTCAGCAATTCGCTAGTGATGGCCTATTGCCCACGCACAGGCGTGTTGGCTGTTGCTGCGTTTTCTTCCCTTGGCCTTGTTGAGGCTGCTCTTTTGTGCTCAGTACGTATCACTGTACGGTCAGACGCATGCCTCTTTTTATCTATATCGTAATATATAATAATGATCATCGATTTCGAAGTCTATTCGTTTCGTATGGGAATTTACGCTTGGTCTCATTTCCTGCTCAGCTGAAATGTCTGTCTAGATAACCGGATGCTTGTGTATACGTATGCAAGAATATATATATATATATATATAGTAAGAGAGAGGGGTTAAAAGAGCGAAATAAAATGAGGAATCGTAATGAGTTGCTAATTTTCCACTCGTTCTCCATTTTAATCTTTTTATCATCAAGTAGCGTCAATCAACGTAGATGTGTCGCTGACGTTTTCAGTTAATTAACAGCTAATTAAACAAATAACAGTTCACCTAGTCGCACGTCGCCGGTCGACAGTCAGCTGGTTGTCAGCTGGTCGGTCAGTAGCGAGTTGACGAATGGTACTCTAATTAGTTAGCTAGGTCAGCCAAGCAGATGCTGATGATGAACAGGGCTAGGCTAGTAAATATATGTGAAATAACTAAGGGAGCGAGCTCTTACCAATTGAGCGCCACCAAGGTACTGTTAACGATGTCCTCCGTCGATTTTGTGCGGCTGCTTCGGGCCGCATCGCCAGGTCGGCGGATCCCGGGCCCGCCACTGGTACCGTTGCTTTGCTTCGTCATCGTCAAACGATTTCAGAGATACAGGCACTCGGGGTACGGGGTCCTATTGTTAGGTTAATCGGTGTGTTTGTTGTTGGTGATAGTAGTCAAGCAATACGTCTACTTTGGCTGTCGTAGTTGATCGCAAACACAGAGACCGGACGGAGGATAATCCATCTGTTCTTCTGTCAGTGAGCCTCAGTACGCATCCACTCACTCACGTACTCACACACTGGTCATCATCGATTTACGCTGTCTCTTGTCTCTCGATTTCGCTCGCTCACTTACTAACAAACAACCAGGCCAATAAACATCTCTTCAGCTGCCTCTCAGTCTCGTTGTCTCTTGATTTGCCTGCTTGCGTTGCCTCAATGAAATTAGAAATTCATGAACAGCTTAGCAGTGGCCGATATAAACGGGTGGTAATTGCGACGACGGTAGTTTGTTGTTGTTGTTGATGCTGCTGCTGATCTAGATAAAGTCAGTCACCAAGCGAAAAACGGTTTTCTTTTCCGTTTTCTTGTATATTCCTTGTCATTGCTTCGTCTTCTCTATCATGTCAGGCCATTGCATTGTCCCCACGCCTGGTCGACAACTTCGTCATCTCTCTTTCTCGATCTCCGCCTCACCGCGTTCATCTATCTATCTGCCTTCTCGATTTTCGTCCAATGCTTGGTGGTGGTCTTCTTGGTGCTTCGATTTTTGTGGCTTGTGTCTGTACTGTTTTGTCTCCGGTGGACGCACGCCAGCCAAATCAACGAGATTTGATATGTACACACCCACATACACAACTTTCGAACAATTGTGACACTAAACACCCTGCGTTCAAAACGTGGCAGTTGTTGAATTGTGCTGCTCCCCGTGCTGCTGCTGCTGCCGCGACTTCTTCACAAATAGTGTAGCTATTTGTATTGATGTCGTTGTTGTTGTTGATGTTGTTGTTGTTGTTGTTGTTGACGTTGTTAGGACGGCTTGGCTTCCTCGTGTGGAAACCGTTAGGGCGGGCCGTTGGCGTCACTGTGAACGTGGCCTGAGGGCGAGTGGTGTTGTTGTTTTCGTTCGTTATTATTATTACTATACCTGTGTCTTACTGCTACTGCTGCTGCGGCTGTTGTTGCTGTCGGTGTTTCTTCTACTCCCACGTCACGCCTTGCTAGGCCAATGCCGATGTTAGGCTGATGCTGGTGGCCGATTCTGTTGCACCTCTGACACTGCTGCTGCTGCTGTGGCTGCGGCTGTCACGCTACCGAAACCTTTTACTTCTAGAACTAGCCGAGGTTCTACTACTCGTAGTGGCCTCGTAGTTCTTGTTGTTGTTTTCGTTGTTGTTGTTGTTGTTGTTGTTGTAGTTGTTGTTGTTATTGCCGTTGTTGTTGCTATTGTTGTTGCTGTTTTTGATGATGCCGGCGTTACTGCCGCGCTTCCATAGACTGTCTCGCACAGGCGGCTCTGGCGCCGTAAGTCTGTGCCTGTTGTGCTTATAGTAAGTAGTAGGTGGTGTTGTGATTATTCTTGCTGTAGCTGATGGTGATAATGATGATGTTGCTGCTGCTGCTGCTGCTGTTGCTGTTGTTGTCGTCGTCGTCGTCGCTGTTGCTGCTGCTGTTGTTGTTGTTGTCGTCGTCGTCGTTGCTGTTGTTGTTGTTGTTATTGTCGTCGTCGTTATTCTTGTAATCGATCTTGTTGTTGTTGCTATTGTTGTTCTTGTTGTTGATACCCGCGTTACTGTCACGCTCGCTCACGTTGACCGCCAATAGTTGCACAGGCGCTTCTAGCGCCGCAGGTTTGCAGGTTATTGCTGATGCTGCTGCTGCCGTTGCCGCTACTGCAGCTTCAGCAGTGGCCGGTACTCGACTAACTACTACTACTACTACTGGTTGCTCTAACTCTTTGACTCTAAGACGTTCGCTCACCCGTTCACCAGCCAGTCAGCTCGTCAGCCAGCTCGCCAGTCAGTCTCTATCCGTTCATCTGAACTGATCGCGCGCCAACGATGGCTCACTACTGACTCGACGAAAGTCAGTCTTCTACCTACTCACAGAGATAGACTGCATCTGTAGCTGCCGGCGCCGCCTCTGATGCCGCTGCCGCCGCCCCTGCTGGGGCTGCTGGGTCTAATGTTGACGTTAACGGTGCTGTTGTTGATGCTGATACTGCCGCTGCTGCTGCTGTTGTTGACGCACGTTGTTCCTGCTGACACCGCTCTGGCTGCTATTCATAGACACAATTCACTGACGATGCCGCCCCCGCCTCTGCCGCCTCTGCCGCCCGTCGCAGCTCATTGATTTGTCGCCCGCTGGGTCGTTTTCTCGTCTAGTTTAACACGCGCGCGTTGTCTTCTGTAGCAGTGTAGCTCTACCTGCCTGCCTAGTCTTTCTCTATGTATATGTCTGTCTGGCTGTTCGTCCCTCCGCCTGTGCGTCCGCTATGTGTCTCGCCTGGACGCACGCTTTCTTCTCGGCACCGTTTCCTCGGTGTGTATTGGCGACGGCGAAAGCGGCTGCAGCTGCGGCGGCAGGTAACAACGAGCGAACAAACGAACCGCCGGCCGGATATCGGACGACTGTGGATTAACTCAGCGAACTGAGAAAAGTGACCGAACAGCAGCAGCAGCAGCAGCAACAACGGATTGGAGAGAACGATTTAGGAAAGGAGCCGGTACGGCAGCGACAGTGACAGTGGCGGGGGCGGCGGCGGCGACGCCCGCCTAGGTCAATCTGTTTGTGGATTTGATCGATTCGTCCGCGGCCTAGAGAGATGGCTGGCTGGCTGGGTGGCGAGCGGGCGGGCGTTTGCTCTCTCGTCGTAGTCCTTTCATCTGTCTGTCCGGCTATCTGACTGACTGATTGGTTGATTCATTGATTGATTGGTTGATTCATTGATTGATTGGTTGATTCATTGATTGATTGGTTGATTCATTGATTGATTGGTTGATTCATTGATTGATTGGTTGATTCATTGGTTGGTTGGTTGATGAATGGATTGATTGACTGGCTGGCTGGCTGTTGTAGTTTCTTGGTTGCTCGTGGTCGCCGGCAATCATATCGTCAGGCGTCGGGCAAGCGGCCGGCTCTGCAATTCGCAGTCGGCGTTCGCGCGCGCATAGCAAATGGGGCAAATGCCTGTAGCAGCGTTGTGCGAAACTGACGTTGTTGACGACATTGGCTAACTATGGGCGGCTCGTTGCACGCCCGACCGCAGAAACAGCCTTTTTTTTCGTTTTAATTGAATATATATTGCAACGATATTATGCTATAACAAGTAGCGGTTCAACTGACGAAGACAGGTGAAACAGCAGAAGCAGCAGCCTTGATAGCAATTAGTAGTACTAGATAATTCGTTTGTTAGTGAATTAGCTAATTCACGCATTAACTATCTAGCGGTCCCGCTGCGACAGCTGCTGCAGTATCGGCTGGACGACGGAAGAAAGCGTGTGAAGCCTACCTTGATGAGAATTAGTAGTACTATACATAATTAGTTTGTTAGTTCTTACTATTTGATTGATGCATTCATTAACTAGTGCTATTGCTGCTGCACCTACTGATGCGACGGTCAGATAGAGGAAGAAAACTTGGTGCTATAACGAAACACGGCTAACGAAACAATACTGTATTTACTGTTGCTATTGTTGTTTGTCTTGTTGTAGTAGTTGTTGTTGTTGTAGTAGTAGTTGTTGTTATTGCGATTGTTATTGTTGTTATTGCGACTGATGTTATTGTTGTCACTGCTACCTCATTTTATGGTTGGTCTCATGTCTAACGCTGTTGTTGTCGTCGTTGCTGTCATTGCTGCGATTAGAGTTAATGCTGGCGCTATCGTTGTCGTTGTTGTTGTTTTTCTTGTTTTTGATATTCTTGTTGTTAGCGCTATAGCTCTCTTGACGTGGCCATGTCGCTACTATCTGTTGTTAGCGCTCACCCTTTTAGCTACAAATCCGCGCAATATCTCTCCTTTAGCTACTAATCCGCTATACTTACGTGCTAGTAGTGTACCTATTTAATTAGTCGCAATTCACAATTTCCAGTTAGTGCGACGTTGACCGGTGATAATCGGTTGACCATCATACGATCGAACGATGGTCAAACGCTGTTATACCATTGCTAATTACTGGTTCTCATACCACTCACTAATACCACTCGCGTTCATACGTTAAGTCGATTCGTCGGTCGATAGACAACGATAGAGCTAACTAGATAAATAAATACCTGGATAGACTGGTAGATAGATTACACAAGTGGGCGGATAAATATAGATAAATAGGTATCTAGATAAAAAAAAAAAACAAGTCGATAAATAGACAGGCAACTAACGAGATAAATACATCGGTAGATCAGTTGAGCCCGGTGGCGTGCGCTCCGCGACTGGAGGAGACACAGAGGAGAGCACGATTTCGAGCCCTGCCCTGTTGCACATTTGGCTTTATGGGGTCCGTCTTACGACGCTATGCGAAAGCAGTCCCGTGGACGTAAAATATTGGCCGAGCGTCAGCCCGAAATAAACTGTAGGTTATTAGATCAATAAACGAACAAATCCAGCCAAAAACTACCGATTGACCTGCGGCCGGCGACTAGCTCGTCGACAGGTTCGCATTTAACAGCGCAATTGATCCACAATGACACGTGGCCATAGATCGATACATGACCAACTGATGATTCTCCATCCTAGTTTTAAGGAGAAAGCTCTTTTTAAAGATTGATGATCCATTCAAGAGGTAACAACAACAACAACAACAACAAGCTGTTGTCTT
This sequence comes from Dermanyssus gallinae, assembly GCA_003439945.1. Lineage (NCBI taxonomy): Eukaryota > Metazoa > Arthropoda > Arachnida > Mesostigmata > Dermanyssidae > Dermanyssus > Dermanyssus gallinae. Next base: position 572,649 of record QVRM01006365.1, read on the forward strand.
CGTCAGCAACGGCAGTAGCAAGCACCTGTGATTGCAATCCTCAATGATGACAGATGAACATCAATGCAGGCACCCACAAATAGGGAAAGGGTTTTCCTCTCCCTCAGCGCGATGTCACGGGCGTGCGTGCCGATCAGCTTGTGCATTTGTGTGCTTTCCTTTCCATTTCGCGCTTTTCCCTCATTTCTCCCTGCCTTCTTTCTCCGCATTTTTTTTTGTTTTGTCTTTCCTTCTCTCCCATTTAGTTTTGGCGCACTCTATATCCCTCTCTCTCTCTCCCTCTCTGCATGTGCGTCGTTGTAGGGAACTGCAGCGCGGAAACCCGCTTTCGAGTGAGTACGCCGGCAGACTAGAAACAGATGGTTATGGCGCTGACACCATCAGCAGCAGCAGCAGCAGCGGCGATGACGTTAAGCCGCTACTCGGTTAACGGGCCATTACGACCTTGCTGGATGAATGCTGAGATAGATGACTGGCTAGCTAGCTGACTGGCTGAACGAGCCAGTGAGTGAGTCATTAAATAGAAGTGGAAGAAGCGAAGTGGGCGCATCGTATGTAAACAACATCATGTGTGAATGACTGAATGGTCAGTGGGCATCCGGCATCTGGGTCAACCAGATAGATACCCAGCAACCCGCTTCCCTCCTAGCAAACAAACAAACGCACGCTAGACTCGGTCCAGCAGAGTCTGCTCTGTCCATTGAACTAATAATAATGAATGCATTGGGCCATTGGGCGACAGCTGTGAATATATAGTACATATACACGGCAGGAGACGCCGTGACAGTAACAGCATGCTCATTGTGTCTATGACGCACATCTCTCCCACACGATCTGTTTTTCTCAGTTTTCCCTTTTTCCGTTGACATTATTTTCTTTTGCGTCGCATTTCAACTGGTATTCTTTTTCTCAGGCTCTCTCTCTCTCTCTCTCTATATATATATATATATATATATATATAATATTATAATAATATTATGTATGTATATATATATAATTTTTTTTCATGCCTTTTCTCTCGTTCTCCCGTCGTGATTATAAATGACGGTTATTAACATTACTACATACATGGATGTATAGTTTAACCTGAAATTGCCGACGACGTTTGAACGTCTTGAGTCACGATAGTGTTTGAGTATAAACCTCAATTGCTGCAGCAATTTGTTGGTAGGAATGGGGGGGGGGGGCGGGCTATCAACAATCATCTGGCCAAAAGCACTCCTCGTCCAATCAAAACATTAAAGAGCAGAAAATAAGACCGTTTAACGTTGATCACAATCGCATAGCTAGTTTTCCGTAATTTCCCTCGATAACTAGATGCAGATACATTGATGTAGTGGTGGCGGTGTGAAGTCATTTCGAGCTCGATCTAGGAGATAGTTTACGTTGAGGAAAAAGACAAACGATCACATACCGAAGCAACGCGAGCAATATTGAGCTCGATCTAGGAAATTCATTCAGGTTGAGGAAAAAGGCGGAGAAACGACCGAACCGAGACGCATCATCTACCTGCATGTCAGAAGACTAGATAAGCGTACTCGAACAAAAAAAAAGTATAACGTAGGAAAGGTAGTGATTGCACGATAGATCCAACGAAACGGACAAAGCGAGAAAGGCAGAGGGCGAGCGGGGAGAAAGAAACAAAATGAATAGAAAAAAGAAGACGAAGAAATTGATAGAGCAAAATAAGAGCAGATCTCTAACGGAGGGCCGAGATCTCGTCGTATTTGGCCCCACAGATGCGTGTTCGTCGTCAGTGTCGGTGCTGTGGTTCTAGAAGCAATCGACGCAGTGGTGGTTGTAGTCGTGGTAATCTTTGCTTGCCTCTGTTTACTTTCATTTACGACGATGATACATCGCGTTACGAGACTATCATGATCTAATGCTACCGTCGCAACGGCAGCCAGAACAACAACAGCAACAATGGGTATTTTGCGCAGGCGTTCGAGTAATTTCGCCGGTAGTAACGGGCGCTGAACGGAACGCCGCTGCCATGTCGTTATTAATTTGATTATGCTGCTACTCCTCTGGGACGGGATGCGGCTTAGGTTCTTTGTTAGAATCATAGTTTATGTTGCTGCTGTCGTTGTTTTTCTGCCTGCTGGCCTTAGGTATATAGCAACAGTAATGACGACAACAACAACAACAACCGCCACCACCACAAAAACTATGTCGAGTTCAAAAACGTAGACGCGACAACGTAGTCTGCGCAATTGACAACCGGCAGTATGGCATCATAACGAGATCCTGGCATGACCGGGAAAATGAAAAAAATTGACGGCGCTATTTCCGCACTAGCAACAACAACAACAACGCAATAATCGCCAACAACAAAAGCAACAACAACAACAATATAATCGCCAACAACAAAAACAACAACAACACCACCATAGTCGCCAACAACAAAAGCAACAACAACAACAACCACAACAATACTAACAACAACAAGACCGTACGGCCACCAGCATCAGTACCATTAGGCACGTGGTGGAGATTTTCTTTGCCCATCTACGCCCTCTCTTCGTCCTTCAACGCCTCTGTCACCAAATTCGCTAATGACGGCGCCCCCAGGCGGAAAACTTCACTGTTCTCCCTCGTTTTTTCTGGCTGCTTGGCTGGATGACTGATCGAATGTCTGTTTGACTCTCTGCACTCATCGTTCGCTATCCAGTACGCTTGACGGCCACGCAAACTGTTGCATCTAACCAATCGATCAACTAACCAACACTCATTCTCGTCCGCTTAATTTGTTTCATCTGGGTTGTTGTTGTTGTTGATGCTGCTGTCGTCGTCGTCGTTGTTTCTGTTGTTGTTAATATTGCAATTACTGCTGCTGCTGCTATTCTGGTTGATGCTTTTGACAATAACAACAACATTGGGCTCGTTGTTCTACATCCGATGTCTAGCGACGTTGTTACTAGCGTTGTTATGCTATGGTTGTTGTTACGAAAAAGCTAATAACTGTAATAATAATTATGATTGTCAGAGTAAAGAACATAATAGCAAAGTGGATCTTCATTTTGAGAGTATTCAGAAAGGTCATCCTCCTACAGGAAATTAGATCAACAATCGTCTGCAACTACTAAGTGAGTTTGCACTCATTTATACGTCAATTAAGACATTCTCTTTTTCGACGTGGCGTTCCCACTACAACTGATAATAGCTCCACACTGGTTTTGCACTGCCAACAGACAATATTTTGGCAAAAAAAAATATTATTATTAGTACTCGTGTTTTTTTTTTGTCAGCTTTACCTAAATTGATCTTTTGAGTGTTCAACTGAAACCACACGATGTAAAAGAGCAGAAAAAGAGATTGGTACAATAGTTTTTGAATAGAGTGTGTAGCACGCCTTTTAGCCTGGCCAACCTCAACCGAAGTAGCTGCCCGCAATGACAGCTGTCTAAACCACCTCGACCCATATGGAGGAGTTGGCTACGGTTTGTTTCTGATATCGGCGCAAGGACACCGGCACAGGCAATCAACTCAAGCTTGGCTCACTCTTCGCGAACCAGATGTGCCATGAATGCCACGGCCCTCACATAAGGCATGCGACTGGCGACTGACAGGAAGAGGGCTCCTTGTTTTGAAGGAATTAACTGACTTGACGCACGAAGGCTAAGGTAGTCTCTTCATATATTCTAGCAATGCCACAGCCTCTATTCTTAGCAACGGCATCTAAGCCTAATCCAAGCTCATCTTTCTTAAATATCTTTTTAGAGGCAGATATAAAAAAAAAACGATATTCAGTAATTTATTTTGCAAGTCTAAAGCATTCTCCTGCGCACGCACATGGGCCTTTATTAACGCGTTATCACAGTTAACAGTAATTGCTCAGCGGCCAGTGTCTAGAATGAAAAGAGTTAAAGGATTAATTAAATTAATAAAAGTAACTAGCCAGAGATGATGGAACGCTCAGAGTATGCACAAAACGTACACATACGTACACTGCGTACTTTCTGCCAGACGTATCATCTATCTCACTATTTTGAAAGATGTCGAGGTAGTCTTACCAATTAAGATCAAGGTAAGTTTACTTAGCAATACAACATGACGCGCTCTTGCCGCTTATGACTCTTCAGCGCGTTTGAAGATTTAGCTTTGAAGGGGGCGAGGTCTTAGTCATCAGTTAATAAATGCTCTCGTGCACTTGCCCCGCCTAGAGCACCAATTTAGTTTCCCAGTATAGTTAACAGCCAGTTTGTATACCTTTTAAACCCTTAATTCGAACGGCGAAGTACATTCATGATCTAAACTAGGAACATGGTCTCGAACATTTTGCTTGCATAGTTGATTTAACGATACACTCGTCTGAGTCCTAAGCGTCTAATACTGTAAGAAACAAACCGTTCATAACATATTGCACATTCGATCGCTTTTTATCCGTTGGTTCTGTTTACTTTCATTTCACCAGAAATAACACTACTCATTGGTAGTGTTATTTCTGGTGTTGTTATCGTAATTGTCGAATACAGTCATGGATAGCATGACTTGTGATAAGAAAAGGTATTTGGCAAATTTGTATTTGGCAAAGTATGCAAAAATATATCTAGGCGCATATATATATATATATATACATATATGCTTTTTGGCTTTGCTGAGAGAACCGTCATATTCTGGAAATTTAAAATTTGTGGTGTGGAAAGTGCTTGACTGATATGTTTTTGCAAGCGATTTACAGTGGCATGCGTGTTTTGCGTAATCTCTTGCAGAGAATTGCTATATTGCCAACACAGTATATAAATATATTTCGTGCACGTCCGAAATTGTCAACAAATGTAATCGCCGCATGATTCGACCTACGTGAGGCGACGATCTAAGTCTACGTACACACAACTTTGTTCTCGATTGGCACAGTGGTACAAAAACAATTTACTAATCTCTCAGCACTGTCTTAATCTCAAGGTCAAGGACGAAAAACCACATCTTACTTAAAAACTACGATTTGAACTTATTAATTTTTTATGATTCTTCATAGTGAAGCGTTGCTTACTGCCAAAGGGGTCAGTCAGAGTTTATATATATATATATATATGTATATATATATATATATATATATATATATATATATATGTATATATATATATTTAAATATATATATATATATATATATATATATGTATATATATATATATATATATATATATATATATCTATATCTATATATATATATATCTATATATATATATATATTATATATATATATATATATATATATTATAAGAAGGCACGGCCGAGAAAGAATATAATACGCAGCCTGCTCATAACACCTGCAAAGCAGTAGTAGTAGTAGTACTAGTAGGGATCGATGAAACATGACTTGGAAACCGCAAAAACATAGAAGATATCGGAATGTTTTAGCTACAGCAGCAGACGGAAACGGCTTTCCTAACACGCAAACAATTCGTGGTGGATAAGCGTCATCGAATCGCCGTCCGCATCGTCGGAGCGCTACGTGTTAGCACGTAACCCATAGATGAGAAGAGTGAAGTAGATACTCGGGAATGGTACTAGATGCCTATATTTAAATACATCCGACCGATCCGAAAAAAAACCGAGCAAGATGGCTTAGTGGCAAAGCATTTGCCTTGCATTCGGGAGGATTGGGTTCGAGACCCAGACCGGCCACTCGGAATTGGTTTGCATGGTTTCCAATTTAGACAAGGTAAATGCCGGAGTGAATTAAAAACTAGCTATGACATGAAAAAATCGTACACGGGCATTAGCCTTAAAGAAAAGTCTTAAAAATATATATATTTATATATATTTTCATATATAACTTTTGACGGTGTTGGCAGGCCGGATTTGTAGAGACGAAGCGAGCTCTGTCGTTTGCTAACAGTGTTTTCTTATTTAAAACACATATCAAGGTTCACGTCGTCAGAGGACACCAACTGTCTGGATGCTTAATAGTCGACGCTGCCTCACTCAGTGGCTCCATTACGACAAGGCTGCTGTCTAGTGCCGAGAAATGTCGTCTGTTGTAATTGCTCATTAGTAAAAAAATGTATATATATATATATATTCATAAATATTTTTTTTTGTAACACACGCGCTGGGTAAGTGTATTTATGTTACATCAAAGCGTTTCGAGGTAACAATCAATCTAGCGTTTTGTTAGTTTTGCTATGGGCAGAACTGCCGCGCATACCGCGGCGTAGTATCTGTCAAGTTTTGCTCCAGCATTGACTGCATCGACATCCGTCCCGTGGTTCCGGAAAACTCTTCACGTTGCACAGAGCGTGAGCTGCAGAGGCCGTAGGTAGATGCCGACCTTTCAACCCGCTAGCTCTCCACCCAGTGCTCCTTATTGCTGCTGTCCCATAAATCCCTATGCTCACCACTAATTCGGGTTTGCCAGTTCCGCATATAAACGTCTGAGACGCATATTCTTCAAATTTCAGCGTTTTTGCGGATCCTCCGTTAGCAGTGGGTCATCTTCCAGCATGGGTATATATAGACACATAGATAATCCGGATGTTCCGCGTTTGTTTTTCTCTGAATTGCAAATTTCCTGGAAAACCACAAGGTCACCAAAGAACCATTCGATGTATTGTACCGTTTATGTTTACCGGAATTTTTAAGTCTATATATATATAAATATCAGTGTATTATATTGACATAGCTGACAATTGTGTTTAAGTTAACGTGTTCACCTACCATACAGAGTAACCCTTGTTGCTCTCTGCTAAGATCGTGGCGCGACGTACGAGCGGCTACGTTAACCGTTCAAAGGGAGAAGAGTCATTCCATTGGGACGCTTACCGCCGATCCCGTTTAGCGTGATGAGCTCTAATGCTCGCCGGCTCCCCGCATCGAGAATCGCATTTGTTAGGGTAAATGAGAACCGTGTCGGGCCTGAAGCCTATATTTATACATTACATTACCTATATTTATGCATTTGTCCCCAGACGCCCTGTATTTGCACAGCCTTTCCATTTCTTCTCAGCCACTAGTGCAAGGTAGTGCAAGGTCACCAACCATGATTGGGACCAGTCCGTTATAGTACCTACTCGTATAACTGCAGCCTCATTTTTTCGATGAACATACATGAATACATGTTGATAAAGTAAGCTATCTGCTGCCTTGGCCCCGGCAACAGTCAGCCCCGGTCGCTTCAAAGTTGCGTGATGAAGTGGGTCCGGTCTATTCAGCGTCTCGTGAACGTGTCGTTAACGGTTTCGGGCGACATATTCTCTCAGGCCTTGATTTGCACAACGAGCGCTTATAGGAGAGGCATTGTAACAAGGCGTGTAGCTAAACCTTGCCTTTAGAGGCACCTTCGAAAGTCACACCCTTTCGTTTACAACCCTAAATGAATAAGATGTCGTTAGAATCACTTTTCGCCGGTCCTCGCAGTTTACTGAAGTTCCGGTTTTTAAAGCGGCTGTCTCAAGACGGCAGTGAACTTAGCCAAATGGGCTATCGTTAAACCGAGTGATAGAATTTACTTGTCGATAAAGTCGTCTCCTCTGAGGAGATGAATGATCCGGGAAAAAGGCAAAGTCCACATAAAGTATTTTTAGAATACAATGTATGATAATTTTTTTAGAAATCTTTTAAAAAAAGTTTATTTTTTTCTCTAAATGTCCTTATTATCTTTATATTATTTACGTAGTTTTGGCTGGGGTATTTGTAGATAGGAAAAACGAATATGACGCCTTTTGTTTCTTGGTACGAATGGTCTAGTTCAGCGCGTTGATAAATAATTTGACCATAGGATCTTTATTACTTAATTTTCACCTGTAAGAAAGACTAAAATGTAGAGGAAAAAGAGGAAGATCTGTGGTGCACGTATGAAATATTGAACAAATAATAAGATATATGAAATATTGAACAAACAATAAGATATATGTTGCTGTTTGGAAACTTTTAAAGGTAGTGCAAGGTTAGGTTAGGTTAGGTTAGGTTTTGGCCAAGATTTGCCAAAAAACAAATCTTGGCACGTTTGTTTTTCTATGCCTTTTTCCATCCAGGCATTTATCCGAAGCTTTTTTATATTTATTTTTCTTGTTGCTTGCAGCTTGTTTCTTGACTTTTTCTTGTTGCTTGCAGCTTGTTTCTTGACTGTTCAGTAAAGTTTACCTGTGGTAGTGCGACTGAATAGAGAGTCGAAAGCTGCTACATGTTTGAAGAAAATGGTACAATTGCATTGCTACAGGTCAGAGCTGTTTTCAAGTGAACAAAATTATTTTGTAAAAATAAATAAATCTAATTTTTTTCTTAATATGTATCAGAACTTTTCGATACACCCTCTCTATAGTGAAAAACAGTGCTCGGCGAATTTACTTCATACCTAATGAATAAGATAGCCGTGGTCAATACTGAGAAAGTTGAAGATCAATATAGCTACCAGAGTACTTCCAGCTGCAGAGCACACCTTTGGGGATACTGTTTGTACTTTTTGTGCTTCCCAAGTTTTGTGGGCTCCAGGCTTCCGTACCTCATCTCTGGGGAGGTAGGTTTGACATATATGTAAAAGTTCCTGCCCAGTTAGGGTTGCTGCATTAACATTCGACGACGCCAGATTTTGTACAGACATATTTCGTTCAAAGGTCAACAAGATCAACCGTTTCAGGTTTCAGACGTTCCTACTAGATCTTATTTAAGGTGTAGGTGTTGCTATCACAACAACCTTGATACGCTATGAAATACTTATGTATATATATATATATATATATATATATATATATATATATATATATATATATATATATATATATATATATATATATATATATATATATATGCAATTATAAGGTTAATATATTGAGAGCAATCTATCATCACAATCCAGAATATTTTGTGCAATTCGAAAAACAAAAATGCATAAAAAAGAGAGACAAAAGTGCATTTGTACCAATGAATGCTGTGGGGGTTCAAGTGCTTTCCGTTCCTTCTTTTGCTGGATAGCACAAAATTCAAAGCAGGACTAGAAATCTTAAATTTGCAGAATTGAAGAGTGCAGTAACCGCAAGTGTCTGTAAAATAAAATACTGCTTTTGACCGCAACCGTTGCGCAAACAGAAGATTTAAATCGCAAAAAGCCTTTATGGCAGCTGAATGTTGAGTGTCTTGCGGGCTGCGACCGGGTGCTACCTATATACTTTTGTGTAGGCGCTTGCAAATAGAACCGCAAAGAAACTGGCTCTAAAACCCACAAACATCCACCTTAGCACTTCTGTACAAATGATAGTAGTTTTAGTACTGCGCTTAGTAGGTTTAGTACTATCGACGATTGCGAAAAATATTCACACGGCCATATGATATCACCATTTGTAAGCCTCATTTCTGACAAGCGGTTAAGCGCTACATGCGTTCACGTTTATTTCACAGACAATCGCTGTTTTATTCCCTATATTATTTGTTAGCTACTTAATTTATTATTCCGAGCATACCCAAAATAAGTAGCTGTTCCTTACCTAATTAGAAACGAACGTCTTGCAAGTAGTACGTCTCCTGTCTGTTTTCAGCACATCAGCTGTACATACTTGAAGGAAGGCTGCTTTAATCCACTGTTTGGAAAACTACCTTGCAACTGTTCGGGCTAGCGCCTAAAGCATTTACTTTGGAAATACTGACCTGTAGCTAGTCGCAAAACTCCCGCTTCCCGCTCACATTGGAACAGCGCATCATAAATAGCCCATTCACTGAGGGTGAAGTGGGTGCTGCGCTTCAGTACATTTCAAAGAAGTAAAGTAGTAAACTTGACTGTGTTTTCTATGAGCACCGGGTACAATCTGAAGCTACGCGCTAGTGACAACTGAGACGACGCAAACTTTTATCGGGCTTTTGGTTAATCTGTTAAAGTGGCCAATATCTATCTTTGACGAAGCGCGCGCACTTTAAGTTCCTTCTTATAATCCAGTGATCTGTAAATATGCAAGATCGGTTTAAAATATAATAAAAGCGTCTGTCACAAGCTGCTATTATCACTGCTAACAAGTAGATTGAATCAGTTCGTATAGGTTACGGGAGCTTTACCAGATCAGCAACATGGTCGCAACAAAATAAGGGCTAGAAACTAACTGCTAACAAGCAGATTGAATCAGTTCGTATAGGTTACGGGAGCTTTACCAGATCAGCAACATGGTCGCAACAAACTAAGGGCTAGAAACTAACTGCTAACAAGTAGATTGAATCCGTTCGTATAGGTTACGGGGTTGTACCAGATCAGCAACATAGTCGCAACAAACTAAACGTGTAGGATTAAAAAAAATAATTCTAGAAAAGAGCCGGGGCCTCTTCTAGGTCCAGCAGGCGCTTACCGCCTGTAGAGCTCGATCTCACCTACCTCTATAAAAAAAACTTGAGCCCCGGTTGCGATGGGGCTCCAGCGTCGGGGTCCTATCGGGTCACGGGACACCTTTCACTCGCAAGATCGCCTCTCGTCTACGTATGCAGATTTACATACCTGGGCCGGCTCATCTCGGGCAATGGTAGCGGTTTTTCGGATCACGCCACTGAGATATGCAGGAACAACCCCTAGTAGATAAAATCGACGACCAGAAAGGCTCAACTTCTATCCGTCCTCACAACCCTCCGCCTGTTCGGTCTAAATGTTGCCACTGTTGCCAACTATAGAATCGAAATTATCTGCGAAAATAGAATCCCTACACGCTTCTTAGAAAAACTCCCTAGCACTCTAGCCGTGGCAAATAGATATGATGAAGAAACCCCTAAAACGGCTAAAAACTCTTCAAACTAGAGCGTCAGGTTTTTCATGTTTGGATAGGTCTATGTTGCCAAATTGACAAAATTGAATCACTGCTGATGAGACTGACCGTTTTTGACAAATAGGTTTAGTCCAATTATTCACCTATCGTTTAAAGAGAGCATTGTGTTCGCGTTTTAGTGGTCTTAGCAAAAATTTGAGCATCATGATTGATGCGACACCAATTTCATCTCTGCGTCGTACTTTGAACGCGCCGGTGCGAAAGGTTGCAAATCAGATCAGCCGATGCTGGAACGTCAGCCGGCCCACAAAATGGTTGTCCACAAAAACAACAAGACGCTTCACGCCATTTCTCTCTCTGGCACCGCTTCCAACGATCATAGCCACCATTCCATTCTTTTCCGCGAGCAGGTAAATAGCACTCAGTTATAGCGTGAGCCAAGCTAGACTTCTTACAAAACCGTGCAACTGATATACGGCATTTTACAGAACATTTATTAGGCCGTTTTTTATGTCTTTGCGACTGACTAAAAATTTTCCCTGAGACGGAAGCAAAAAGCAAATGAAAAGAGGAACTAAAAGAGACATGTCGTCGAGTTTTAACATAATATGGTATTCCTACTATTTTAAATGGAAAATTCTAGATGATCTTCTTATCGAATGCCAAGCTGTAGCGCTGCTATCGTTTTCTACAAGGCCACGAAATCTATTATAATAGCGCCGACATGGTATTGTACATATTGGTTGAAGGAGATTTGCGATCTGCAACATGGCCCTCCTATTTTATATATAAAAATATTTGACCCTGGGTTGAAACCACTTGCGTTTGCTCCTAATATGTAACTCCCCTCGACACGTTGCTTTAAGGTTCGTCAACGTGGCTTCTTTGTGTAATCGAACCTATTCGTTCTCAGTGTGAAACTACTATATGCCATAATTTCGTCTCTATCTCTTTAGCCAAGTCTTAGCCTATTCATATTTTTTTTTTGATGAGGAATGTATGAACAGAACAATCTTTAACCTAGCATATAATAAATATGCTTCTCTAAATTGTAATTATAATATACTCAATCGACGCACGTTTCTATCTGTGACACCCGTGTCCAGGCTACGTCGTACATATTTACTCCCCAAGTCAACGTTGCCAACATTTGTCGTTTCTTTCTTTGCCTAACCAAATGCTTGGGTCTCTTAGAATAAAAGGTCATGCATTTCGCATTTTTTTAGTTGGGCAAACGTGAGCATCATTGGTCATAGGCACATCGTCAGCGAGAAGTTGTAATTGTGGAATTATTTTTCTTTTTCCGCACTCCAAATGATAAACAAAGAACATCCTGAAGAAACGATGCTAGATAACGAGAACGCATTTTGTGAAAACGATACCGCTGTCACCTTGTGAATATATTCGTCATATACTTTTTAATATTTTACGTTGCTGCAAAAGCTTTTCGGGATAGTAGAGGACAGTAAAATAGGTAGACAGTAAAATAAATAAGGAACTTCTAAATGGTAAAAATTTTGCGCTCATTGTCTCTTACAACTTGCTAAATTCAAACTTTCTGTGTAGGATGAGTGCCTCGTGGTTACAGACTTTGTTTTACATCTCTATACGCGAACAGTGAATCCCGCTGAGGGAGTTTTACCAGCATTTAGGCACAACATTTTACCCTTTATAAACCTCAGTCGGGCCAGAGAAATAAAGATTCGCCATACAACGGACCCGATTAACTTAAGTGTTCGTCTAGAATACCTTCGGTAGCATTTGGTGAGAGGGCAACTGTTGGGACTTGCCTTTTCGTGTCAGTAAAAGTAGTATGCCTCATGTATACCCCTCAAGGGGGTCCCAATGATTTTCAGAGACTAAGTTTATGATCATATGCTTATTTGAAAAAGTCAATATACACGAAAGTCCATAATCTAAACGAAACTGTACGCATTTTGCGCCTGCTGTTGTACTCCCGTGAGACGCGTCTAGAGGTACGCATAAAGCTATCTGATCAAACTTATGCTCGTCGGCCAATATCCCGGAAACAGAATACTTCTATGGCAGCCAGTGCTCAACGGCCGTACCATACATAGAGTATGGCAAGACACTTTTAAAGCTGCGTGCAGCGGGGCAAAAAATTGGGGAAAAGTGATAGCTTTAAAATAGGGCAAGACCTATCGTTTTACAGAAGAACAATACTACTAGACGACAAAAAATCATCATCATCATCATTATCACTAACATATATTCATTTAGTTATATTTATTTTACTCAAATTGGGTATAACATACAATCGTTCTATACTGTTACTAGAATATTTTCGCAGCTGCTTTTTTCGTTTTGCTGTTGCACAACGAATAGCCGCCGTCTACCTGCCAACTCTTAGTTTAAGTAATCCTAGCCTACTATGAAACAATATTATTCTGCTTGAAGAACACCAAAAAAAGCACTATAGAAGTACTTAACCGAGTGAGATATAAGCCGTTATATCTCCCCGATATCAGGGCCAATGTGAGATATTTACTAAATACCAATAGGCTTATCACAATATCCACACGTGAGCAAATGTGAACTTTAATATGCACTCATTCTATTCTGTTCTAAACCCCTGCCAATCAAGTGGTGACTGGAATGACAGCCAATTAAGAAACAAAATCCTTTAAATGGTTTTAAAAAACATGTAGTATAGCCGACCTAGTCAATTTAAAATTTATTTTTTTTCTTTTTTTTTCTTTTCTAGTCAATTTAAACTGAATTGACGAATCTGCCCTAATCTGATTGACTTCGAATGATGTATATTGTCATTGGTGTATCTCTTGAGCGCCAACGACCTTTAGCACGGTAACAGTGTCTGCCATACGTTCAAGCAGAAGAAGTGTTCATGATAATGGTTTGCTCTCACTGCGTATATAAGTGCCATACCGCAATCTCAGATAACGTATCATCTGCGAATAGACATCGACATAGGTGAAAGGCGCTGGAAGAAAGAATACAAATTGTGTATATGGAGTGTTTTTTTTTTCATTTCACAGCGCTGTTGTTGCTGCTGCTGCTGTTGTTAGCGTTGCTGCTATTGTACTTGTTGTTGTTGTTGTTTTGTTATATTAGAGGAGTGTTGCTGTTGTTGTTGCTGCTGCTGCAAAGCAACAAAATCGTAACGCGAACGATCACATTGTGTTCCGTTCTATGCACTACGGTCCACGTCTCCCCTTTTACTGCTACGTCTTTGACTGCGTTCATTGACGCTGTTCTTTTTCCTTTGATACTGCCAATTCGAATAAGTTATGCAGATCGTAAAATTGGTGTCGTACAAAGTATTTCCGTCCTCCGCCGGCCATTTTAGTTTCGTCGTACCAGCAGCGTCGATTGTCCAACGCCCGACGAGCGATCGAGTCAAATCAAAAGCTATTGCTTCCTGCACCACTCTGCGGCGTTGGCGGCTGCAGCTCACTGTATTTAGTAGTATCTGGCTGTCATTGCTAAATGTTACCACCGCCACCTTGCTTTGACACATCGGTGTCAGCATACATACATACACAGACATATATATGTATGCATTTATAATATATATATATATATATATATATATATACATATATATATGTGCATTTATATTTATATATATATATATGAATGAAGGTGTCAATGTTAATGTACGTGTGTGTATTCCTGCTGACGACGCCTCCATTCAGTCCCGTTGATCCATTCATTTATTTTGTTTTTGTCCGCGACGGGCGACACAGGCGGCGCCCGTAAACGGTACCCGACTTATCTTCTCATTTGCATCGACCAGCCAAAATCGGCTCTTCGACGACAAACACCGTACCGTGTTAGCGTAAAGATGTTTCTGTCATCTCTCATATTCTCGACGAGGTGCGATCTCCCTAGGTAGGTAGGAGCAGGCCACCACGCCAGCACTTTGAATTTGCGTTTCTGGCGGCTGCGTGATCTGTGGACGTCACATGTATGCGAACAAACCTCGTGAACACATCGTTATTTGTTAAGTGTTTAACACGTACGGAGGGCAACGAAAACAACATCAACAACAACAGCAACAACAACAACAATAGCAACAGCAGCAACAACAACAGCAACAATAGCAATAACAGCAACAACAACAACAACAGCAACAATAGCAATAACAGCAACAACAGCAACAACAACAGCCTGAAACATGTCGGGGTACAGCGACGAACAGTGTTCACGATGCGCCGATATTGATGACGACCACGACAACATTTGTGCGACAATAACAAAAATAACAAGGCACATGCACGTGTACATAGTTTGCCCGCCAAGGATTGATAGGTCTCACAGACGCTTTAATACGCCCAAGGTTCAGGACGTTCTCTAAGAAGAGATGCTGCAGAGTTGGTTATGGTTAACCCGACGCGCCCGAGTTCGCCATGAAACCGAGCGACATTTGTTGCAATTTGCAAAATTGGTTTACAAAGTCACTCGTTCATCTTGCGTTATTCGCCTTGGAGAAAAAAATACCGGTGTAGCCATGGGTTGGAAAGCAATGTTTAATAACCAAAAGCAAGGACAACAACAACAATACTATTTGCTGCAACGACTGTGGGAGATCTTGGCTCCGTTGTGGCCTCAAAGAGCTCTTTTGTCAGTTTGAGGGCTGCTTAGCCCTAAACAACGGATGACTCGAGACCGAACGCTATTACAACGTGGTTTTGAATAAAATGCGCTTATAGGCCCGTTAGTGAATGATGCGGCCGACGCCCGCGCAGGCTAGTACACGATCGCCGAGGGCGTACGTGTCGGAGTCAGTAACGTCCCACACCAGCAGCCGATTATTATCCCAGACTGGTAAGGCCATCCGGTTGACGCCTATCGTCCCTCTGCAGTTCACCAGGCAGCCAGTTTTTCTGACAGCGCGCCCGAGGGTGTCATTGATGGCGGTCCTAAAAAAAATCGCTAATAAAAATTGCGAGCCCGGCCATAATAATAATACTTTTTTTTGAAAGCAAGGGTTTATTATTATTATTATTATTATTATTATTTATTCAATTCGTTATTGTGTTATCAGAGTACAGTTGTGAGGTTCGAACGTGTCGCGTCGATTCAAGCACGTATTTAGCTGCTCATCCCATGGCGCCGATTATAGAAGCGGCATTGCCTCTACACACCGCGAGAGACAGAAGCTGTCTCAGATATTCGCCTTCGCGCTGGTCCCCCGTTGTTGCTGTCATTCTCCTGGCCAGATCCCGAATGAATTTTGCTGTTCCACTGCTGATGGGTCCTAATGTTTCCATAGCCACCGGTACAAAGTGAAGACTGTTTTCAAGGTCTGCGTATTTGCGTCTCTTTTCCTGTTCGGCGTGCTCTGCTACCCATCCTGTGCTAACAGAGCTATGGCTGAGATACGATGGAGCTACTGTGCAGGACACTGTAGCATCCCAGGCCAAGCACTTGCCGTGAGACCATAATGGTATGGTCACGCCGTCAGGTCTCTTGTCGTTGTCTTGTCCGAGGCCCCGTGGTTCTAGTTTTGCTGGCAACTTTGCCTTCCTAAGAGCTCTTTTGATGATTTCATTTAACTCCATGTGCCGTGAAATCCTTCCAGAGCTTCTTGGACAGCTCAGTGGGTGTAGACCGTAGGCATCGACCTCATTTCCGCATGCTGCGCAAGGAAAGGGTTCGCAAAT
This sequence comes from Dermanyssus gallinae, assembly GCA_003439945.1. Taxonomy (NCBI): domain Eukaryota; kingdom Metazoa; phylum Arthropoda; class Arachnida; order Mesostigmata; family Dermanyssidae; genus Dermanyssus; species Dermanyssus gallinae. The sequence continues at coordinate 588,973 of QVRM01006365.1, forward strand.
TGGAGCTCCTATCCTGATAGCAGCAGCCATGCGGAAAGTGGTTGGGTCCAGCATGGTGCCTAAATGTGGAGATGGCAGGGCTTTAAGCCAGCCTCCACTAGAAATATCTCTGGCGGCTCGGAAAACCGCCTGTTCACGGCGCGTACATAAAGAGTCTTGAATGTCTCTTGCTAGCTTTCTGCTACTATATCCGTCTAGTTTGCGCTGATATAGATGTTCTTCCAACGGGCCGGGGTCCAATTTCATCCTGATCTTACATTCAGCCTCCACCTGATGTTTGTGAATTAGCTGTTGCACATCGTGGCTTACCAACGATTCTGACAGAGCTCCGAACTGGTTCAGCGAAGCCGCGTAACATACTGGAGCCAGGTCTACTGCACTCCATAAGCCAAGTCCACCCTCCTTGATAGGTAAACTTGCCCTCTTCCATATCTCATCGTTAAGCTTGACGTTCAGCACCTCGCTCATGATTTCTCTGGTAGAAGTATCATATGCCTCAAGTTCATCTGGGCAGAGATCTGTCGGTGCACTACGAAGTATGTAGTTTAAACGGGGTGCTCCCAAGCTGTATCTCCACACGCACATTGCCGCTTGTGGATGCATTTGCTTGAGCAAAGGTGATACGCCCTCGATAAAGGCTGTTTGGTCGTTTAGCACTTGAGGGATTCTTCGCCTGCCTAATGGGGCCCCTAGTAGCTCCATATCAGCTTTGTCTAGTTGTCTCGCTGAAGGTAGAATCTCTAATATTGTGGTCATCGCGCGTGCTCTGTCTTCGTGGGATCCACCGAAAGCAGTTACTTCGCATTTTTCTGCATTAAGAGCTAGGCCTCCTTGTTGTTGAAATTCTCTAATTTGGCGTATGTCCGATGCTACGATATCTGCCGGTCCTCCAAGTGTTCCGTCGTCTAGGTACCAAACGTTGAACGGGCTTTGCAATTGGGCGACCAGGCCTGATATACCAAGGCTGAAGAGCGCGGGTCCTAACGGGTCTCCCTGTTGAACCCCATTTTCTGAACCGATAGGCGCCATCGTATCCCAGGATAGCAGTGAGGGTTCTTTGTAGCTTTGCCAGACCAGTGGCAGTAGATCCGGAACATGCTGTTCTACTTTCCGCAGAAGCAAATCTCTTCGGATTGAATTGAACGCATTGCAAAAGTCCAGCTTAACCATTACGCGCGTCGGTCCTTCTACTTCAACGAAGGCTCGGGCGGCGTGAACTGCCGCTTCCGCTCCGCCCTTGACTGCTACACCGACCTGGTGCGGTTTTATCGCTGCGAGTATTGCTCTCTTATTTGTGGCCAAAGCTATCTTTGCTGCCAGTCTTCTTAAAGTCAGTCCGCATGCAACTGGGCGTATGGAGCCTGTTTTCTTCCGAAGGGCAGTGAGGTTTGCTCCGTAGAAGATCGAGAGGCAGAACGGTGGTAGTCTACCATTAATTGCGTTCTCCATAAGAACTCTGAGCTCCTCCAACAATCTTGTTGAAGATGGAATCGTTTGGTCTAGCATATCTTTTAGGTGTCGTGGCCGTAAGCCATCCAGCCCTGCTCCTGAAGCTAGCGCGAAAGATCCCACTGCCTCTAATACTAGAAGGTCTGACACGGGTCTATGGTCATCCATTGAAGGCTCATTCATTGCCTCTATATTATCGCTGCTACTATTATTAAGCGGAGGATGCTTGCGCTTAAGTTCCTCCTCTGTGTTATGGTCGACGGGGGCGATAACGTCAGAAGACATCAGCGCACGTACTGCGGCACGTATGTCGCCTTCAGCCAGCTTGCGCTCTGCGAGGCCTACGCGGTGGTCTTTATTGCTTTTCGTTCTGTGCGTTGTTGTATATGTATCTTCTGTGAGGTACATCTTAAGGTTAGTATTTTCTAGGCTTCTTATGTTACGTCGGATTAGCTGGCATAGCGTTGAGTCAGTTTTATGTCTCGGAAGGGCAAAGATGAGTGTTGGTATCGACAGGAGCTTCACCCATGATGTTACGTCTTTCTTTCGGTTGAAGTCACCCAGTGCTCTTGCAAACGCTGCTGCGCATGGTTCTCTGACGCCTCTGGGTATTATTCGTATCAGCCGAAGGTGTTTGCGCGTTTGGACCAGGAGTTGCAGGAGGCCATCGTTGTTCAGTGCAGGGCTGAATGACAAGTCACGTGGGAGATCTGCCGAAGCCTGGTTTGTCTGTCGCTCTGTTCTGTTATAGGTGAGTGCGGAACGATTTGGACTATGAATCCGCGTTGTGTGTGCTCGAAGGCCCTGCAGCGTTCGTAACACTCGTCCACATTGCTCGCATGTATGGGTTGGCTGTGTCCACGTGTGAATTTGCTGAATATCCCGGTTATCTACGCTTTCGGAATGACGTAAAGGTTGACTGGTCATTTCGATGATGGACTAGTCGTTGGCTTAGTTTCTGAAAGAGGGGGAAGGGCGTTTACGTCTGAGCCCTCGAACACAGAGGTCAGAAACGCTTTTCCTGGTTCAGACTCTAGAAAATGAAGTAAATTATCGACAACTGGATTCTTCTTTAGCCATTCAGAAATGAGTGGCCTAAATATTCCAAGTATCTTTAAGAAGCCGTTGATTAATCGCGGCGTTTGTTGTTGTGTAGCACCTTTAGGAGATTGGCGCCTGGGTTCAGCTCCACGAACCTGTTTTGCTTTGTTGTCGGCCGTATTGGGTTTTATAGGCGTCGGAAGATGGCACACGACCGTCTTCCCATCTTTGCCCATAATAGGCTTGCTGGAAGTTCTTGTTACTTCAGCGTACGACTTACGCTCATCGCTGCTGTTTGCTGGCGGGGAACTTTCCGTATTCATTGCGGGAAAGTCTTCAGTCGATGTTGAGACCTGCAGACGCGTAGAAACTTTCTCGTACAGCTTTTTCCGTTGAGCTTCGCTGTAGACTTGCCTTACTGAGCATCTGTTGTCGTTGGCTGAGTGGGCACCCCCACAGTTAGCGCAGTGTGCTTTCTCTTGGCATTGCCACATTTGGTGTCCTGGTTTGGCGCATCGCCTACATGTCGGGCTAGCTTTTTTAGTGCACACTGCAGCCTTATGACCAAACTTGTGGCATGAAAGGCATTGTAGAGGCGAACCTGCACATAGCGTAACTTGGAAGCGTTCACCTGCTATAAACACCTCCGGCAGAGGAGGTCCATTAAATCGGAGTCGGACCCTTCCTGAGTTCTTCCATACTTTGACAACATTATTTTGGTCGCTGGCGTCTGCGGCCGTGAATTTTTCTCGTCTTACTTCACCTACGCCTTGCTCTTTCAGGCACTCTAGTAACTCATCTTCTTGGAATTGAGTGTTTACTCCGCTGATGCGTCCCCAGAATGCACTCGTATCGGTAAGCGGAGCCACTGTTATTCCGCATACGCTTGTAAGTGCCCTAGCCATTGTTTCGTCCTCTGGCTGCGCGATCCGAATCGCAAGTTTACCCTGTGCTGTGAAACGAGCATGCGCGCCAGGTATCGTTGCTCTTATTTCAGTATAAATCTTCAGTAAACTCAACTTTTTTAGACCCTCAGGATCATTTGGGCTCTCGAAAATGATTTCCGGTCGCCATTCATTCCCCTTATCGCCGACAGTCAGGCGACGATTACTCTTTGTACTAACAGGAGCTCCTGTTGTTGTTTCTCTGGCTACTTTCTTCATAGCAGCTTTTACCGCCTTTTCCTTCCTTGTAGCGACAGTCTGCCAAGCTCTGCTATCGTCTGGAGGTGACTCAGACTCGGCAGTCACATTCTCCGGGGGAGAGTTGTGCGACGTGCCCGTGCACATCTCCTCCATATCCTCCTCACCACCTCCGTAATCGACGTCATTCGCCGCACTTTCCATCAGCTTTGTGAGCCTGTCCTCTCTCCGCTCGCTTTGTTTTGTTTCAAAAACGGCTTTGGCTGATCTTCTCGTAGATGTGTGACACTTAACCGAGCGCCTGTGTTCACCTACACCTGTGTGTGTTGATGAACGTAAACTGCTTAGGTAACAAGATCCCTGAGATGACGATTTCCGCGTATCAGTTGGCACTAGATGACTTTCCGCAGTCACTGGGTGAGCTAATGGCTCACCTACGCTCTTGAAATGGAACACTTGGTCATCGTTGGAATGTTTCTTCAGGTCGACCACTATAGGTCGAGTGGAATCGCTAGCGCACTGCAACAAGTTCTGGACGAGGCACAAAGTCACCAAGAAGTTACCGCACTGGGATCGAGCTTATAAAATGCTTCTTTTTATAACAAAAAGTCACAATTTTACGGAGCTCTTGACACGTGCGACCACCTTTGTCGGCATGTAGCAGACGATTATTATTATTATTATTATTATTATTATTATTATTATTATTATTATTATTATTATTATTATTATTATTATTATCATGTAGTATCACATTTACTAATATTTTGTTTTATATAACATCTACAATATGCTTGTATTATTGTTTTTGCTTGAGTGTCGCCGACCACTCAACATCATCATGGCGTTGTCTCTCTGAAGCTCCTATGACAGCCTCTGTCGGAAGAACGCGGTCGATCTTGGCTTCGCTTTGGTCTAAAAGAGCTTCTTCCCAAGGTTTTTTGTCAGTTTGAGTGCATCTCTGCCCCAAATGCCAGATGACCCAAGACCAAACGCCATTACCACGTGGTCTTCAAGAAGATGCGCATATAGGCCCCGTGAATAATAATAATAATAATAATAATGCATTTTTTTTAGGCCACTCCGATTTATGTTGTAAGCGTGCAGTCCTCAAGAAAGTTTGTTTCCATGAGATTAAACCAAGGAGAAATATGCAATTAACAAATGAAAAAAGAACAGTAATTAGTAGGAAGAGGGCAGTGTCAGGTGGTCGGGCAGACGAACAAGCTGCCACTGAACAGCAATAAGATTCTCTAGTTTCAAATTCATTGACCGATCAGCTGCGCTGATGAATGAATGATATCGGCGGTCACACGTGAAACGGCCTCCATTGACAACGGTCGCCGGCTACGCCATTCAAGTCAGTGAAAATTCTCATTGGCGTGACACTGCGACGCGTCTGAATACTACTGATAATAATGCTACTTGTTGCTGTTCTTGTTGTTGTTGCTGATGCAGTAGTAGTAGTACCAATAGGAATATCTGTACAAGTCGTAGCCAAAGTAGTGTAGTCGGTGGGAGTAACAAATCACATATCAATCACGAATCGCATGGCACTGTATGCTATCAGCAGGCTACAATCGGTCAGCCGGTCAAATGGACGGTTGTTGTTGGTGTGGTTGTTGTTGTTGTTGTTGTTGGTGTGGTTGTTGTTGTTGTTGGTGTGGTTGTTGTTGTTGTTGCCGCTGCTGCTCTAAGCCCGCCACCATGCGGTGTTGCGACGTCGTGGGGACGATTTGACGCTGTTTCTTTCGATCTGTTTTCGACGCATTTGCCTGCCGCTGCCGTTGTTAAGCTGTCCTGTTCTGTTTTGCTCTGTTCTGCCGATGCTGTCCTGTTCTGTCTCTCCTGTCGGCTGGTCCTGTCAGCAACGGCAGAGCGACGGCAATGCTGTGGTCGTCGTTTTGCTTCTAAGTTGTCGGCATTGGTGAGATAAAGGGTAGTCGTCATGCGAGCAGCATACAGCATAGCGGACAAGCTCACCACTGCTGCAGTCTGCGAATGGGTGGACGGACGGGCGGGCGGGGAACCCTGTTTCTAGGTCGATTGAGGCACAGAAGAGGCCGAACTGTAGCTTGCTGTGCACTATGTGCATGCGTATATGTACATACGTATGCAGCTGTGAATACGGTTAGCTACAGCAGCGACAACTTCAGGATCTGTAGACGTGCTGATGATGACGATGATGATGATGACGGTGGAAAGCTTGAAGATTCTGGTGATGATGGTGGTGGTGTTGATGATAATGATGATGATGGCGGCCTGGTGGTACACTTCTTTGACGCGAACCGAATGTACTCCCAGAGAGAATTACATAACCAAGCGTTCTCTCAATAAATAAAACAGCCAGACAGGTCGAATAACGCCGAACACAACGGTGTCCTGTGTCGGTGATCGTCTCCGCCAAGGCGGCAGTACAACCAGCACTGTATTATACATAGTATATCGATAACAACAGCACATTTAATATATGTATATATATATATATATATATATATATATATATATATATATATATATACTGCAGCAGCTGACTCAAGCTGCGATTATCTGATAGGTACTGAAATTCTGACTGAAACGCGTTAACTAATGAATAGTGTCATTGGTTGTCGTAGTACTAGTAAGACGAAACAGAGACAGTAGATGAAATAGTAGTAGCAGTTAAATTAGACACAATCCCAGCGATGCTAACTGAAAGTCAAAAGGTGGCCGTAGTATCGGCAAAGATATGACAGCGTAACGTACAGCAACGGGTTCAGCGCGATGTGGCCGCGTCGTCATGAGGTCGCCTCAGGGGGGGGCCAAAAAGATAGGGAACGCTACCTCAATGAAGAAGACCTACCTCATTGAGTTACTTCACCTGGGCTACGAGCGTAGCGTTGCTGTGAGAGCGGACTAAATGGTGAATCGGCTTTCCTCGTTTTCGAAGAGAAAGAGCAGGTCGTCCGCCGCGGCCGCCACAGTGAGAGCCTGCGAATCTCGAAAACCTGCCGCCAAGGTAATATATATATATATACTAATCGCTACCGTTGTAACGATGGTCGGTGTGAGCGGATCCAGTGCGACACTCGCATCATTCAAAAAGATTTGCCACCCAATATATTAAATACGCTTTATATTTATATATATATATATATATATATATATATATGAGGGTTGTTGAATAGCTACAATATGTTTTATTTCATTGTTTCCGTTTCGGGGCTTCCTAATTAACTGTTTATTTTGACTGCAAAATGTATTTAATTCAATATTCTGCACTGCCTCCGCGTGCCCTAATAACAGCCATCAGGAAATTTGGTATTGATCCCAGCAATGAATTGCTACCGAATATTATTCCACTGTTCATGCGTCACTTTCATAAGCTTCGAAATTTTTGCTCGAGCTGAAGTTCTCTCTTTGACAACTAAAAAATAAACACATCCAGTCATTTTAACTCTACCCACACATGGTCGGACGAACTCGGGTCAGGGAGAACGTGTTGATTATGGACCATTACTTAGTAACTCCACGGGCTCGCTTCTCGTTGCCCAAGGAGGCTGCACCCCAAATTTTATGGTTTGGAGTGCGGCCTCTTTCGAGAGCTCCAAGGATCGTCATACCTGATACGCTTAACAATGCAAGCTTGCATTGTTGAACATTCATTAAATAGAATTGGTCGTCCTGATTAGATGTAGCTCAAGCGCGTTCCGAACCCGCCCTCCGATGAAGGCTGCCGGTGAGGCGATACCGTCAATGGACTCCGCGAACCGTGAGGAGCTACACTACGCTGGCTTAGGCCAACCTCAAGTAACGAAAGGACCTGGGCGGCCCTGCCTGGCGTTATAGCTTTTTCTCATGATTCGCTGTTGGTTCGATCATTGAACACTGTCACTGCCTGACAAGAGATGTCTTACTAGAAATTTGGTCATGTGTTAGATATGAGACAGCTACGAATAGAACAGCGTTAACAAAGCCGATATTCTAGATCCGAGCATTCTTCAGTTCAGTGTCCTAGAGTAAATAATGATTTAACATTTTGGTCGTGTTTTAAATTTAATATAATTGCCGCTCGAATAATGTAGGCATGGCAAATACGACATTACTATTTGGAATACTAAATAAACTTGAACTCAAATGTGATGGGGAACCAAGTATATATATATATATATATATATATATATATATATATATATACCAGATTATACCTGTTTCACGTTGTCTTTCACTTTCTTGGATATTCTCGATCTATATGATTATAGTTATTAACTATCTCTGTGTTTTTGTATGCGAGGAAGAAAGCCGAAGCAGATTTTCTCACGTCAGAACGCTTACTTATCTAGTTGACAAGATGGCTCTATTTAAACGTGTGCAGAAGAGGCAAAGGATAGCGCAACAACGAGAGAAAAAACAACAGAAAGCATGCGCATACATACACACACACGCACGAGAAATGGCGAGAAGACATTTGTAATTAGCATCAATGCGGAATGCTACTGTTCCGTTGCCACCGCCGCGGGTGGCGGCCGTCCGCTGAAGATTTTGACCGCCCCGTTGAATCAAGCAAGAGCTGTCTTGTCTGTCTATATTCCTATCTATCTATCAACTGAACGAGAAGATATGTATGCAGACACGTATGACATGAGAGCACTTCATTTAGCTTCATCGCGCCATTCTTTTCTCTCTCTCCTAATCCCCCGCACGCTCTTTCTCTCTCTATCTGTCTATAACCCTACGTCACTTCGACTACCCTCCCGGGGGCTGGCTGTGTGCCTACCCCCGGGTCTGTTTTAGGGGGTCTTGCTAATGTTCAGCGCAGAGCGCAATGAACTCGTCGGCGGGCTGGCTACCCGGAAGAACCTAATCGACCTCCGTGGGACTGTGGCTCAACCAACGTAGTAGCTAACCTACTGCACCCACCTATATACGAACTCAGACGCAGGTCTCACTCAGTTAGACAGAGAGAGAAGACAGGCAGATTCACACACACACAACCACACAGAGACCGGCATAGGAAGGCTCACAGAGGCGAATGTGAACACAACTAGGTACTCTCGGCAATGAGCATCGTTTTTCGGCCAGTTAGTTCGACGATGTCTAACACGACTACCGCAACATGTACAAACCGTTGTCTTGGTGGTTGACCATGACGACTACGATGATGACTTCGATACGATGACGACTATATGACTTCGACTACAAGACCCTCAATTGAGGTTTGTCTTTTTTCCTCGTCGACTTTTCTTTCTTTGTTTTCTTCTGCGGCCTCTGCTATTGCTCCTTCTCTGCGTTCTGCTTTTGGTCGCTTGCGGTTGATGTTGTCGTTGTTGTTGTTGCTGTTGTCGTTGTTATTGTCGATGTTGTCATTGTGGTTGCTGTTGTTGTTGTTGTTGTTGCCGGTGTTGTTGCTGTCATGGTCATTGTCGTCGGACGTCCTAATGCCAGACTTCGCACCGCTGTCATAACACGAATATTAGAGATCCCCCTTCGCCCCAGACTACTAACTTCTCATGCTTCATCTCATTCCTCGTCTTCGTCGAGAGAGCTCTCATCTTCATCATCACTACCACCACTAATATCTACACTACGAGCATCATCATTGTCGTCGTCATCATCATCACCACCATCGTTATCATACTGATGATGATGATACTCAGTGAGGTCGTCGAAGTGGTTGGTCCTCGTTCACCCACTGTGAACTAAAGACTACAGGCCAGGCCGCCGATGCCACCACTGTTTCTCCGATTGACTACGTACAAACTTCAGCTACGGACGACGCTGCTTTGATGCTGCCCTGTCCATTACTACTTCAACTACTACTACTTCTACTACTACTACTGGTACTGTTGCTGCTGCTGCTACGGCGGCGACCATTACTGCTGCAATTAGCAGAACTCCCAGGTCAACCAATGCGGCTACTGTTTTTGCCTACTTCTCGAGAGCTCGGAAGCGAGTGAGAGAGAGATGGATGCCGAGGACCACATGTGGATCGAGCGACATCGATGATGAGGTAGGTCCATGTCGACGCACCATGTCTCGGACCTGACTTCGTCAGAGGGTTGTCAAAACCATTTTTCATGTTGGCGGGCGGACCTGGCGAATGTCGAATGCTCGACACTCCACGATGTCTCTTCTGACCTGTTTGCTGGATGTCGAACCCTCCTCCAACCTTTGAGCCTCGGGCCGTCTACTACGGTTGTTGTTGTTGTTGCTGCTGCTGCTGCTGGTGTTGCTGTTGTTGTTCGTGTTGCTGTTTTTGCTGTTGTTGTTGTTGTTGTTGTTGCTGTTTTTGCTGCTGCTGTTGTTGTTGTTGCGGCTGCTGTTGCTGTTATTGTTGTTGTTGTTGCTGTTGTTGTTGCAGCTGCTGCTGCTACTGTTGGCGGTTGGATAAACGCTTCGCTAAGACATACAGACGAAGGACCACCCGGCAAGGTGGTCGAACGTTGGCCGGTTTCACCCGTCGACCTATCGGAGATGGCCATCGCATCGCCATGGTGCTGCGCGTCTGTCTGTCTGTTGTGGCCGGTCAGTCGCTTGCTTACATACTTGCTAGCTGGTTGGTGCTCGCAGTGATGATGGCCCGACTGATCCGCCCAGTGTCATGACGGTCGTATCAACGACAACCTCAGCGTCAACGGCGAGGACGGGCACAGCGTCATCAGCCATAGCAGCAGCAGCAACAACAGCAACAGGAGCAAACGGCTACCGTTTAGCGGGTGACTCAGTGACTGCCTTCGTTCCAAGCGTCAGCGGTCAGCGACGCAAATCGAGTCGCTAAACGCTCAGTCAGTCAGTGACGAACTGAGAGAATCAGTGACGTCCTGACTGGTTAGCTGACGGACGCACGAGCGTATGGATAGGCGTACGGAGGCGTCGACTCGCTAACCCCCCCGTCCCGCTCCTCCGACAACCCCCTAACCCCAGTGCTCCTGGCTTACGGCCAGTGCAGCTGATGAGAGCGAGCCGAGAGGCTATGGCGCGTGCGCGCGAACACACCAGAGCCAGGGAGCCAGAGACTCTCCGAGAGTAGTCTCATGTCACAGGCCAAACGCTGCTCATTTCAGCAAGAGATCCCGAAGACACCCCCACCTCTCTCTCTCTCTCTCTCTCTCTCTCTCTATATATATATATATATCTCTAAATATATGTCTCTCTCTTTCTGAGTTTCTCCATTTCAGTCTATCTGGCGCTGTTGTTCTAAGTCGGTCTCCGTATCTTGCCGTCTTATCGGCGTGGAGAAGTGCTGTCGTCACCGGTTCGCCCAGTCGACCTGCCTGCGGCGGACCTACAGCTCAAAGACCCAACCAACTAACCGGCTAACTCCGGCCATTACTATTATGGTTACTATTGTGATGACGACAGCTTCTACTACTACTACTACCACTACTATCATTAGGGCTGCTGCTAGTGATGGTGCTGGTTCCACCACACAACTACCATTTAATAAGCAGTCTCGATGAATTTCGAACGTTTACGTAAGCCGCCATTTGAGGACCCGGCAGCCACCGCACACTTCGACCCCGCTTCGGCCACGCAGAAGCGGCCGCATGGCCAATAGCCACTGCAGATGATATCTGTATATATGTACGTCCACATAATGCTCGGATGACGGCAGACGGGCCTAAAAGGCACTTTGAGGGGCAGGACTAAGTCTGAGAGCAGAGTCCTGGCATTGTCCTCACCAATGAAGATGGCGCAGAAAACACAACGACACCTTCAGCCGACCCTTAAGATTGGCTGATGTTCCCGGCATCCTTGAGCATTCTGGCCCCTTCGCAGAACCTAAGGCAAGAAGCAATGGGGGATTGGCACTTACTTTATTTCGGCAGGGACGGGACGCATGCAGGTGTGGGACCCAACCGTAACTGATTTCTTATGTCAACTCTCCTCGATGGTCGTTGTGGCCGCCTGCCATGCGTACGGATTGGCTGAGACGCCAAAAAAGTTGGAAATATGGAAGCGTAACCCTCCGCCACGATTTTTGCCGGATGGCATTTAAGATACTGAGAGGAACTGACCCGAAGACCTACAGACTCTACCAGCGAGTCATTAGAGTTTTTAGTACTACTAAGCTCTTGTGTCGTATCCATAAAGTTAAGAAAGGGTATTTTTTATATTTCTGATAATCAACAATAAAATGAAAACGTTTCAATTAGTGAGTAAGCTGTAGGGAGACATCATTCGGCAGTGAATCAGAATGAGAAATCTGACTTCAGTTAAAACTCGGAATCAAATACACGATATTACATGATCGTGCTCTGCTAGAAGGATTCCATAGGTCGAGTGCGAGCAATTAATTCCAAAAGCACAATCTAGAGCTGCGCAGTGCTTGACCTACGGTACGAACATTAACATACGGTCCTTTATCACCACTACTACCTTGAATTGATTTAGCAAAGAATTGGAATAATCCTGCTAATGGCCGCAAAAGGGTAAGGTCTAAACACACAGATGGGTGTACCAAAAAAAGAAAAAAATAACTTTAAAACGAAACATAGATACACTATCTGACTTTACGCTCCAACAGGCGTTCCAAGTTCAAGGCAAGTAGAGGATGAAATCAGTAGATTCTGCGTCAGCGTTCGTGCGTATAGCAAGTGTCTTAAAACGCTCTTGAAAAAACAAAGTTGTGAGTTCTACGAGCTAAAGCTTCATAAAAATGTGTAGATTTCATAAAAAAAATGAACGGCATAGCTAGTAAATTAGCAGTTGTAGTACGGTATTTTTCAGAAAAGTGGTAAGCAACCAAAGGAAAAAATGGCGCGCCTCCAAAACAAAAATTTAATGCCCATGTTGAGCGGATACAGCGAATCGAGATGCACTTGTAGACAATAAAAAGTTAGAGCCGGCGAATAAACGAATTAGTAATTGAAAATGGGTAACTTACTACAGAAAAATTCGAATGTCTTCAATGAGAATTTTGTTATGATAGGTCACAAAGCTCTTTACAGCAAACATGACAAGTCTAAACTTTGGCTTTATATACAGTCAGAAAAATGATTTTTTAATTGTTTGAGAGCCAGGCAAGTTAATTTTTAACATCATTACGCCTATATCATACAATATGTCAAATCCAATATGGGAGGTTTTTAACGTCTTTGTAAACAGTACTAGAGTGTCTGTCTTACCATACTACTATAAAACATGCCGATCACAACCGTTTTGAAGAGAAGGCAAACATTTTTACGCAAGCGTAGGAAAAACGAAAATTGTTGCAGGTATATGTTAATGTAATATTTTATCAATTGTGTATTGCTGTAGAGAAAAATTGTAACCCCTTTAAAAGTATATTAACTAACATTCTGCATCAACTCAATTTTGGCAGAATTCGACACAGTTTTTAAGCACTATTCCAGGAATGGAACAGACTAGAAATAGGGAACACACATTTTATGAATTGTAAACTATTCTCGGTACTCCAACTAAGCTACATGCTTATGAGGGACTTTATTTTTAATATACGTACTAAACTCACTAATGAGTTCTAGAACACTATTTTGATTTGTTTTACTTGTGACATTACTTTTCTAGCTCCCATAAGGCCCAAAAATCCGCAGAAATAAACAGTTAGAGTAAATCAAAGGTTAGTTCGCATTGCTTTCGAGTATGAGACACCACCGTCTCCCGCATTAGTAAAAGAGAAACAAAATAATGTTTTTTTTACATGATAACAGTATCTCCCCTTCACGCTTGATATTCTACTAAGTGACACAGCATTACGTGCGTTTAAATGTTTAAGGATTACGCTTGACTATTCATTGTCTTATAACAATTATGTTCCAAACTTCTTGACATGTTACGGCACGTTATGTTGTGTCTAGTAAGAATGTCTAGGATACCAAAAGTCATGATACTCAGTATACATAAAAGTCTCTTTATGTCATTAATAGGCAATAAACTCATCTTATTTGGTAACGCGCATGTTCGACTTTTAGATGAAATAAAGCCTGTCAATATGACGTGTTGTGAGCTTTGTATACATGTAACAGAATACAGAAAGCCAGGAAAATATAGGCATGGCCGGATTTTAAATATTAGATACATATATAAGTACGCAGTTATGGTGGATGCTCATTAAAACTTCAATTCCAGCTGGCATCTGCTTCGAATATGGCCCTAACCAAAACAGAAGTCAATGCAGTAAAGCTTTCAGAATACCCGTTATCAAGAACGAGCCTCAACTGAAGTCACCGATTTGGCTTTCGGACATTTATGGAACGCGTTGGCGGATGATTTTAGAGGATGCCCTACGCCTTAATTGATAAAACTTTTATGCATGGGCTAATAAGTTGCTAATTATTTTCATCCTTCTCGTTAGAGCGAAACTCACCTCCTTTTCACAGTTGCATCTTGCAATTTGATATGCTGTAAAATTTGAACACAGAGTAACCCATATATATTAGACCAAGTAAAGGGGTATGCCAAATAAATTCTGACACTAAATACATACGAATCATCATTGTACTGAGTCAGGCTTTCGGCAGTCCTAGATGCTTTGCGAAATACTTGGTTACGCCACGTAGAAAGGTCGTTCTAGCAGGTCTGGTAGGACGACCGAGGTACTTGCTAGAACGACCAAAGTATTATACTTGCCATGCGATAGCGAAGACTAGTGATAGTCACTAAAATATTGGCTGAGAAGAGTTCCTCAGTTATTGTGGTCCATTGCAATGCGGATTCAACGATTCGCACTCTCCATCCTAGCCCCCATATTCGTACACAAAAAGTCAGCACACCATAACTGTTTCTAAAATACTCTAAATACTGCGAAATTGACTGTGCACTGTGCACACATTTAGGCACACTTGAGCGAGATGAAAACCTTCTGCGGCGTTTTCCAAATACGGTCTGTGAGACGCGTAGCAGGAAGACGTAATGCTTCTTAGAAGATCTTGGCTTACGAGTACTAAAAAAATAGTGAGAGGCACTTCGCTTTGACAACTCTTTTGATGTGAAAATTAATGATCTGCTGATTTTAGTCTAATTCTGGATTTAAGATCTCAGAGTGGTGCAGCAATTCAACCGCCAGAGCTGTCACGATTGATGTTCTGAATAATGAGGCGACGTATTCATGCCGACCCAAAGTTATGCAGCCAGCTTATAATATGATAACCCGTTTGCCTCTGAATAAAAGTGATTTTTGCACTGTATTGTGGAATTTATCTTAAATCGTATAACCGAGTACAGCGGCTTACTCAGTTAGCAGTCGCAAGTCGGTCAGTACGGGTCTGCGCATGTCGCTTTCCGTGCATCTGAAGACGGGCGCACATTTTCTAATCATGCTCAACAAAGGAGATATGCGTTATCGGAATTGATACAGAGAACAGTATCTCTATGTTGGCCTTGTTTTTCAGGCCTTGTCTCTAAACATGCCTAACGAATTTATAATCAAATGTATTTATTTTTTATGTTTATCTAACCGATCATACTAACCTATAGAATAGAAGTTTGCAAGTGATTTGCAATTGGGTTTCCTGCAAAAGCATTTGGAAACCAAAACAAAATAGCTTTGATTTGCCTTTCAACGATGTTGACAGACATATAAGACAAGGTTATTTGCTACTGGAATCTTGATTCGGTAACTTCCATCGCTACGGCCTGCACTTGGCAAGTTTCGCAAACATTCTCGATGAACTAAAAACTGTAAACTTCCGTTAAAACGGCGGCTCCTAAATTTTGCCTTATTAGCTCTCCAACAGCAAGAAACAACATCGCGCTGTGGTTGTCTCTATTAATAAATACCCCAACGCTATATAGAACGCTATATAGAAAAAACGCGCCTGCCAAGCATTTTACACGACCAAATTAACGATTGGGGCACGTTCCAAGACAGCCCAGTTTCAATATGTAATCCTTCATAGTTCTTACTTAAATTTAACATTTGAAAGGTAGATGAGAGGAAACGGCTATAACGACTACATCATCTTTATTTAGAAACAAATACGAAGAAATTTCGAATTTTGACGTAATGACCCCTGCTGCCTTGTGGAGGAGTGTAAGATACCAAGTTTTACTCTCGGATTTTAAAAACCACGTGGTAAGAAGCCACCTACCTAATACGCATGCATAGTATTGCGGTGCGCACTCGTTTTGTTTACTATGGTCAGTGTGTCGAATATGCTACCGGATCAGCTGAGCATTGAAATGATCGTTAAAGGCACACTTTCATTTCGTTATTATTATTATTATTATTATTATTTTTTTTTTTTTTTTATTATTATTATTATTATTCAATTCGTAATTGTGTTATCAGAATACAGTTGTGAGGTTCGAACGTGTCGCGTCGATTCAAGCACGTATTTAGCTGCTCATCCCATGGCGCCGATTATAGAAGCGGCATTGCCTCTACACACCGCGAGAGACAGAAGCTGTCTCAGATATTCGCCTTCGCGCTGGTCCCCCGTTGTTGCTGTCATTCTCCTGGCCAGATCCCGAATGAATTTTGCTGTTCCACTGCTGATGGGTCCTAATGTTTCCATAGCCACCGGTACAAAGTGAAGACTGTTTTCAAGGTCTGCGTATTTGCGTCTCTTTTCTTGTTCGGCGTGCTCTGCTACCCATCCTGTGCTAACAGAGCTATGGCTGAGATACGATGGAGCTACTGTGCAGGACACTGTAGCATCCCAGGCCAAGCACTTGCCGTGAGACCATAATGGTATGGTCACGCCGTCAGGTCTCTTGTCGTTGTCTTGTCCGAGGCCCCGTGGTTCTAGTTTTGCAGGCAACTTTGCCTTCCTAAGAGCTCTTTTGATGATTTCATTTAACTCCATGTGCCGTGAAATCCTTCCAGAGCTTCTTGGACAGCTCAGTGGGTGTAGACCGTAGGCATCGACCTCATTTCCGCATGCTGCGCAAGGAAAGGGTTCGCAAATTGGAGCTCCTATCCTGATAGCAGCAGCCATGCGGAAAGTGGTTGGGTCCAGCATGGTGCCTAATTGTGGAGATGGCAGGGCTTTAAGCCAGCCTCCACTAGAAATATCTCTGGCGGCTCGGAAAACCGCCTGTTCACGGCGCGTACACAAAGAGTCTTGAATGTCTCTTGCTAGCTTTCTGGTACTATATCCGTCTAGTTTGCGCTGATATAGATGTTCTTCCAACGGGCCGGGGTCCAATTTCATCCTGATCTTACATTCAGCCTCCACCTGATGTTTGTGAATTACCTGTTGCACATCGTGGCTTACCAACGATTCTGACAGAGCTCCGAACTGGTTCAGCGAAGCAGCGTAACATACTGGAGCCAGATTTACTGCACTCCTTAAGCCAAGTCCACCCTCCTTGATAGGTAAACTTGCCCTCTTCCATATCTCATCGTTAAGCTTGACGTTCAGCACCTCGCTTATGATCTCTCTGGTAGAAGTATCATATGCCTCAAGTTCATCTGGGCAGAGATCTGTCGGTGCACTACGAAGTATGTAGTTTAAACGGGGTGCTCCCAGGCTGTATCTCCACACGCACATTGCCGCTTGTGGATGCATTTGCTTGAGCAAAGGTGATACGCCCTCGATAAAGACTGTTTGGTCGTTTAGCACTTGAGGGATTCTTCGTCTGCCTAATGGGGCCCCTAGTAGTTCCATATCAGCTTTGTCTAGTTGTCTCGCTGAAGGTAGAATCTCTAATATTGTGGTCATCGCGCGTGCTCTGTCTTCGTGGGATCCACCGAAAGCAGTTACTTCGCATTTTTCTGCATTAAGAGCTAGGCCTCCTTGTTGTTGAAATTCTCTAATTTGGCGTATGTCCGATGCTACGATATCTGCCGGTCCTCCGAGTGTTCCGTCGTCTAGGTACCAAACGTTGAACGGGCTTTGCAATTGGGCGACCAGGCCTGATATACCAACCCTTATTATTATTATTATTATTATTATTATTTTTTTTTTTTTTTTTTTTTATTATTATTATTATTTATTGTCATTCAGTTATTACAATTGTGAGGTATGAACGTTTATGCCAGGTTGATCCTGCTCCGGTCGCTTTCTATCAATTCATGGCGCCTATGATGGAAGCCACATTTCCTCTACAAACGGCCAAAGACATCATCTGTCTTAAAAACATGGCCTCGCGTCGATCGCCTGTAACTTCAGCTATGCGTTTTCCGATATCTTTCAGGATTTTCGCTGTACCTGAGCTGATTGGACCGAGCGTCTCTAGTGTAATGGGTACAAAGTGGTAGCTTCTAGATAGCTCGAGATACTTCCTTCGTTTTTCAGAATCCGCGCGCTCGGCTACCCATCCCGACTCAACGGCGCTGTGGTGTAAATACGATAAGGCCGCCGTGCATGAAACCGTTACATCCCATACAAGGCTTTTTCCGTGTGACCACAACGAGATGGTGACCCCGTCAGGCCGCAGCTCACTACTGCCATTAAGGCCATTCGGCTCGGGTGTAGATGGTATCCCTGCCCTCCTAAGAGCTCTTCTAACTATGGCGTTAAGTTCAGCGTGTCTTGTAATTCTGCCGGAACTTTTCAGACAGCTTAACGGGTGTAACCCGTCAGAGTCAACAGGTTGGCCGCATCGCAGCCATTATCGCAATAATAATAATAATAATAATAATAATTATTATTATTATTATTATTATTATTATTATTATTATTATATTATTATTATTCTCGGGTGTGGATGGCATCCCTGCCCTTATAAGGGCTCTTCTTACTATGGCGTTGAGTTCCGCGTGTCTTGTAAGTCTGCCGGGGCTTTTTAGACAGCTTAGAGGGTGTAGACTATCAGAGTCGACAGGTTGGCCGCATGACAGGCATGATAAAGGCTGGAAGGAGTTGGGGTCCAGCATGATGCTAAGCTGGCGGGAGGGCAGTGCTTGGAACCAGCCCCCGCTGAAAGGATGTTGAGCCGCTAAAAAAACGGCACGTTCTTTTGATGATGTAAGGTCATCCATGATATCTCTTGATGATGATGATGATGATGATTATTATTATTATTATTATTATTATTATTATTATTATTATTATTATTATTATTATTATTATTATTATTATTATTATTATTATTATTATTATTATTATTATTATTAATGAAATGGCTTTGATAGCACTCAATACATTTTGAATGCATTTGCGTTGAAGCCAGTCTCCGGCGAGGTCTCTATCTTTCTCTAGAAGTTTAGACACACCTGTTATTTACAGTATGGCACGCTTCAGCAGCAACATAGAAAAATTGAAGCCAAAAAAGCTTGATTGCTAGAATGTGCGGTACTCTGCAAGAAGATAACGTCTTGTTTGAGGCTATTTCGCAGGGTGCTGTAGAGAGAACGTATTGTTTCAAGGATTGCGGCTATATTAAAGGCTTCCACAAACGGAGCGCTTTTGGGAGGGGTACACTTTTTCCATTGAAAACTTTCAACCCAGACATAAACCCGCATAATGAAGACAGGATTACGTTCTACAAACAAATTTAAATTTTTAAGCAAAGTTATTTATATATATATATATATATATTAGATGTTTTTCTCCGCCAAATAAATCCATCGCTCCTTTGCGCGCATAATCAAGTGAGCCGAGCTTCCTGCTTTTTAAAAATTTTGTAGGGTCTAATCTGATGGTTCGATGGTGATCTAATACAATCAGACAATTCTTCATTGTGCCTTGTCTCCGTGACATGCTGTTACATGACCTATTCATATAATTCATAGATCAATAATCATTAATAAATCAGGCACAGCATTTTATATCGTCCAGTCACCGCGTGTTTATAAGGTTTTCTTTATCCCACCTCCCCATGGCGCCTAGAACCGCTATGGCATTACCCTTCTGAACGGCAGTAAAGGAGAAGCATTGTTTTTATGAGGCAATCTCATTCTTCCTTGAAACACGTATGGATGTTGACGTCTCAATTTTTTGTGTATTGTTGCTCACTGCGTAGGGTCAAAATATGTTAATATCTATCACCAGTTATATATATATATATATATATATATAGAGAGAGAGAGAGAGAGAGGGGGGGGGGGAGAGGGAGAGAGATAGAGAGAATGACCATGGAGAAACGACATGAGCAAGCAGATCAAAATACCTTAGATTTTTGTTAAAGACCCGTGATGATTCCTCGAGCTCTTAGCTATATGCACGGTGTACGTTTGCGACGATCGTAATGGTCCAATATTGTTCGTCGCTTAAATATGCGTATGCTCGACCCGCCGAGCTATTGAACCTGTGAACGACGAATAATATAATCGTAATCAGAGCAACAGCAGAAGCACCAGCACCAGCAGAGTAAGATCAAGACGGTTACGAGTTCGAGCTAATTTACGGCTATTTGCCTCTCATGTGGGCGATCGAGCCACTGAACGTAATCGAGTTTGAAGGCGAGAAAGTTGCGCGTGTCTCTGCCGCCGATAGAGACGTCATTTTTAACGCGTCCTATGTCTCTCTCCATTGAGTTTTCTTGTCTATCTTTCTATCTCGCCAGTTTTTCTCTCTGTAGTTCTAGTTTGCTCTCTGTCTGTCCCGCTGTCTTTGTACTACGTTATGACCGTGGGCCACTGCTCGTCGTACCATTAACCGCTTCTAACACCCGAGACCACCCGTTCGATTGACTGACTATTTTACGCATACGAATCGTCGTCCACCACCACCTGAACGTTCCACCACGGACGTTCCTACTTAACTGATAGGCCGACACCGCGTTGTTAATGCAAATTTGAAACAACGACCGTTACAGGCTACCGCCGGCGCCACCACTGCGTTAGCCTCGCGCTGCAGCACCATGACACCGTGGGCGCAAGATCCGCGCAATGATGAACGCGAGAACAATGACGTCTTCATTCGTTAAAGGCGTCGGCAAAGGCTGGCGCGAGCACCGACCGGCCGTCCGTCGCCTATCGTCGTCCCGTCTTGAGTCCTGACTATGAAGTCTCGAGTTCTCATTTGAGAAGACCATAGACTTCATTCGGAAGGTTCTCGTCAAAAGTCTTCGTTCGGCGTTGCAGCGTCCGTCAGTGAGTCCACCCAACCCCGCGGGCGGCTCTTCTCTTAGTCGTGTGACCTGGATACGGGTTGGATTCCTCTTGTTTTTCTTCTTCTTCTCGACTATGGTGGTGGTAGTAGTGATGACGACCACCTAATAAAGCAGAACTAGTGGGCTGCTGCTGCTGGTGATGATGACGATGATGGTGATGATGACGAAGAAAATGATGACGACGACAACATAAGACCGGGCTTGGTGAGGGCGAAGCTACCGAAACTGTCGGCGAACGCTGTGATGTGATGGCGACTCGGGCCACGGCCTGGTTGAGTTCCGGTGAAACAGCACCGGTGGTGGTCTCGAGTGGCCGTCACTTGTTCAGACATCGACATGTTGAGGTAGAGGTGAACATTTTATATATATATATATATATATATATATATATATATATATATACATATTCATACATTTATACGTATATATATATATACATATTCATACATTTATACGTATATATATATATATATAGGGAGAGAGTGAACTACCAAATCTGAAAGCTCATAGAACGAAGCTAACCTATTGAAGTAAGTTGTCTGAACTCGACATGCGGTTCGTTTTTTCGTGCGCGCTTTTTTAAAGCCCCAGGCGGATCTGGAGCACTGGTCTGAACCGTTATTCAGAAATGCTCGATGCCATACCAATGCGTGACAATCTTGAGATGCAAAATCGTAAATATCAGCCTTTCTATTTTACTCGAAAACAGATTCTGAGGCTTCCGTCTGCTGACTAGAAATGACTGTGTAGCGAGAGTTATAAGAAGCGTACGGCAAACTACATTAAGTTAACTTTAGACATTTCTCAACAGCGCGCATATATGTGTATGTATGGCTAGGTGCGGTCGCTTTAATAAGCCATATTTCTTGGTTAACTTGCGAACATTTTTGAGAAACTCGTTTCCTCAGACGGCCGATTTGCTAGCAGTGTAAGCCGTTATTGATGGCCTAATTTTCCAGACGAGCTTTCTAAAAACATAAATTAAAAAGTATACATGTATACGCTTAATAAAAGCTTCTTAAAATATCTGCCATATTACCATCATATGTGTTATGTGGACCGTACTGTGAAAACGACAGGGGCCGTCCATGGTTCGAAAGTTGTTTTTCATCACTTGTACTTTTACCTTTTTTATTGATCCTGAAGTAATTGCGGGCTGTGGCTGTGTCTCATTTGCTTTCTTCGTCTTTCTCTCTCTCTTATCGTTTTCACGGCTGTTGATGACCAAGGAGGTCGCTGGTAGCTTATAATGCTGTGGCGGGAATTGCTTCCAAGATTCTTCAACCTTCAGCGCTTCGGCGACCTCATCGCCCGAGGACAAGAGCCGAGAACGAGCATTACGACGATGTCGCAACGTCGACAACAACAACTTTCAAGTCGCGATTTGCCGCCAGCAATCGAAGACGTAACTAGCTAGCCAGCCACCATCCAGTCACCCACCTCACTATGATGAGCCTAAGAACCTATAAGAAGGAGATGGAGAAGGATAAGCTCCATCAGCTCAAGGAGAAGTCAGACGACAAGTCCTCCGGCTTGCCGACTTGCTATACGGGTGGTGCGAGTGAAGTCATCGCGCAGTCATCATTGACTACAGTGCCTCGCCACCACACCACATACTAAAGTGTTTGTGCATGTCTCTGTTTGTTGACGCGTGCCTGTGAGTGCGCATGTACCTGGAATGCATGCCCTGTAGCCGCAGGTCGACGGCTTTCGACCCTGCAATGCTTCCTTTGGCGACTTGGGCGGACAGACCTTGTTCTTGCGAATGGCGTTGTGAAATCAAACTAATGGACAAATCATCTTGCCTCTCGATTATTTCCGGCCATATCATGGCTTCATTCCAATCGTGCAGCTTCTAGCTACCACCCAGCTACCTATGAGGCATGCCTCATGCTGAACTTGCTACTACTAAAGGTCGATTGTGATGGCGGTGGCGGCGGCCTTAACAATAAAAGCGACTCCATTACTAAATGACCTACGCACGCCCATTTACGATGCAAACAACTGCATATACTATGTTATTTTCGGGTGCGTTCTTGGCGGTGAGTTTTGAGTGCTTGTCGGGGTGTTTAAAAGAGGCGTGTTTTTGTCTTGCTGTCGACGGCGGAACACACCAGTCACCAGACAACCGTCATCCAAATTCGATTCGTTATCATCATCATTATTCATCGACTAGCAGTAATTCAGTCTACTAGCCCAACTGTTAGGACGGCCGAAATTGTTCCTGCTAGCATTACAACACAACAACAACTACTACTACGACGTCTAGGATGGCTATTCTTATACACTGGCTATGCGACGATTGTCTTCGTCTTCTTGACATGGCGATGCGGGTAGGCCAGGTCATCAACTTCTCTGTGACACAATATTAAAAAATTATATATATATATATATATATATATATATATATATATATATATGCACAAGTACGGCATGATGCACTGCAGAGTGGGTTTGTGTGTGGTGTAATCCAAATAATAAAAATAGTGTAATAGTGTACCATATATACATATATATATATATATATATATATATATATATATGTCGACCTTCTCGAAGATGCATTTTTTTGGCGATATCAACACTTGGAGTTTAAAAATTAGATTACACGCACGAACGTGCTATGGTTTGAACCCAATTCCGCCCCGGGATCACCTTAACCAAAAGTCAGAGGACACGCTCGATAGGACACTTCAGGATTAGGTTGTATGTAGAGCGTCACAAGCACATATTCGTCAAAGGGCCTACAAAGTCATGTCTGTCATTAGCCCGTCTAGGTCTTGCTGAATATTACGCGCGTCGGCTAGGAAGGGAACGCTTTCCACTGAGGGACACGAAGACTGGGGGGGATGAAGAACATGCGACTACATTGCGCTCGTGGGCGACAGCATCAGCAAACGCAAATATAACGACAATTAACAACAGCAGCAACAACAACCGCAACAGCATCAACAACAACAACCGCAACAACAACAACAGCAACAACAACAACAGCAAACAACAAACGATTATAACAATCAATAAACAACACGACCCAAACCCAATGACGACGAAGACCTGACCGGACAGCAATCAAACGCCATCGCTCGTGTAGGGGACCCTTATGCAACGGATCGTTGGGCGACGTTTGGCCATCGACATAATGAGCACGAACCACGAGGGCCAGCGATTATCAAAACCGTACTGTTGATCTCCCGACGTCCGGACTACGAACGCGGACGTCGGACACGAAGGGAAATGAGAGAGGGCATATATATATATATATATATAGAGAGAGAGAGAGAGAGAGAGTAAGAAATATATATATATATATATATATATATATAGAGAGAGAGAGAGAGAGAGAGAGAGAGAGAAGCAGCCACATCGCTAGGCATAGACACCTAGTTGGGCGATATGTACAAATCAGCCCATTGGGCCGGCTGGACCAGCCGAGATAGCATCGATAGCCGAAAGAAGGCTAACTGCCATTCTCTCGGACTTCGACAGGCGCGCGGACGACGAGCGAATGGATCGCGCTTGTTGACGGGCGCGAAGGCTCCGTTTGTCGCGGCTGCACTAAGATGTAGAAATACGTTTGCGCGCTCAAATGGGTAGCATTTTGTTTTTATTACTTACTGCCGACTGTAAGTTTGCTGTGTATATTCTCAATTTTGCTGACGGCTAACGCCACAATTGCGTGCCACTGGTCAAGCAAGTGGCGTGCCACTGCGATGTTGTCGTTGTGGCTTAAAGACGTCGTTGTTATTCTGCATATGGTTGTTGTTGGGTGTATTGCTGTTGTTGTTGTTGTTTTTGTTATTTCTATGAGTGTTTCTGTGCAGTTGTTATGCTAAATGCTGTTGCTGTTGTTGCTCTATAATGGAAATTTTTTTTCAAATTTTCCGCGTTGCGGAGAATGCGCTAGAATCGAAACCACGGGTGCATAGCGTCATCTTTTTGAGAGAGCACAAGCATGTCGGTGACACAACAGGTGTATCCAAAATCGGTAACAATTGTCAAAAATTCATACATAACATATGTTTCGCTAGAGAAGACTTAAGGCCTGGATGCCACATCCTCCATAAGATTCTGAATGACCACCACGAACTCACCAAAAAATTTGCTTGATGGGTACTTTATGATTCGTCAAAGGACGCAGAAGATACGCAAGTTTTTCTGGCTCAAAAAATCTGAAAGCTCGATCAGAGTCGGTATTCTTTGTTCTAGAAACTCATTCAAGGTGATAATACCTGAATACGAGTTTGTGAATTTATGATACTCAAGCCTTAGAGCTCGCAGTGGTCAGGCGTGTGTGACATCTTCTTGTTTAGTAGTCAAATTGTGGCGATGGTCGGAACTAGAAGAAGTTGGTACAGTAATGAGCAATTGGTGCACTGCGGAATGTCTAAAGCATCTCGCAGGCAATGGTTTCCCTACCACGACAACACGTCAGCTCAGTGGACTGAAAACACTTCACACGACCGACACCGGTCCGAGAATGGCACCGTGCCATTCTTTCTCTTTCTAAAAATGGCCAAGCACATTGCAAGTAAGACGTTTCGATTCACGTGAACTGGTGTTTGTAGCATCAAAGTAGAGCTCGAAAACATCAAAAATCACGTCGTGTTTCGATGCGTAGATTCACCGCGTCAACAAATGTAGAGAAATTGGTGGACTTTACGCCCAAATCGAAATGAAAATTTCACCCTCAACACAAACAAACAAAACCGTAGTATTCTTTCATAGAATTCGCACACAAACGTGCCAGAGCCACACGCATATTGCTACAATGTCTTATTGCTTTTATTTATGCTAATTACATCCAAGATGTATTGTAGCGGTTGTTGTGCAAGGTTATTATCATTAATATTATTGTTGTTGTTGCTGTTGTTGTTGTTGTTGCTGTTGCTGTTGTTGCCGTTATAGTATATACAAACTGCTATAGTAGTCCTGGTTGTCGCCGCCGATACGCGCAGGCAGGAACGTGCGATCAAATCTGTCTCTGGGTTCAGACCGTGGCTGCCACGAGATGGCCGAGGAGGTCTACTCCCTGAAGTGACACACCGAGTGGTGACAAGAGCCGAAGCACAAACGAGCCTCAGAAAAACCAATAGGGACATAGACACATACGCACGCACAGGTAGACTATTGTGGAATAGAGATAGATAGGTAGATATATATATATATATATAGAGAGAGAGAGAGGGGGGGGGGGGCACGAAAGAGGTGAAGAAAGAGTAGAAACAATACAGCGAGAGAGTTACGGGCGGACAGTATCGAGCCTGAAGTATTTTCTTCGTTTGTTTGTTAGTGGCACCGTTGTTGCTCCGCGTCGTTGTTTCTAGTTATTGCCGCAGTGTTGCTGCCTTTGGTGATGTTGTTGTTGTTGTTGTTGTCGTCGTCGTCGTCGTCGTCGTTGTTGTTGTTGTTGTTGTTGTTGTTGTTGTTGTTGTTGTTGTTGTTGTTGTTGTTGTTGTTGTTGTTGTTGTTGTTGTTGTTGTTGTTGTTGTTGTTGTTGTTGTTGTTGTTGTTGTTGTTGTTGTTGTTGTTGTTGTTGTTGTTGTTGTTGTTGTTGTTGTTGTTGTTGTTGTTGTAGCTGTTGTTATGGTTGTTGTTATGGTTATTGTTATTGTCGTTATCGTTATTGTTCTTGCTTAGGGTGACGGCGGGCGGCGGCGTTGATTGGAGCAGCTTTTGCTGCTGCTGCTGCCGTCGTCGATGATGATGATGATGATGATTCGAAGTGTGGCGCGGTCGCACGAGTTGACGGGCGCGATCGCGCGCTCGCGCCCGCAAGACCCGATCGAGCAGCGGCGGCGGCAGCAGCAGCAGAGAACGACCGACCAGATCGAACGGTCGATCGGTCGGTCGATGATGATTCTGCTGCTGCTGCTGCTACAGCGGGCTGCCTGGCTGGCTGGTTGACGCGCTTAGCCTGGGCTGGGTCCCCAGTTCGCGCTCAGCAGCGGCCGCCGCCGTCTCTACCGTTGTCTGATTCGCTAACGTTGCTGCTTCTGCTGTATCTACTTCGGCTCTGCTGCTGCCGCTGCTGCTCCGGTAGCGGCCGCCGCAGCAGCAGCAGCAGTAACATTAAGATCATCAGCAATAGCAGCAGCAGCAGCAGAAGCGGCAACGGATCGAGGTGACGTCGTGAACGACGCTGCAGCCGGCGCAGATGTTCCAGCCACGCGCCACGGTCGCGGACAGTCGTCGGCGGCGGGCCGGACGACGGGCCTGCGACGTCTGCCACCGCTTCAAACGGACGGCCACGCTGACGACGACGACTGTAACAACAACAACAACAACAACAGCGGCAACGGTAACGACAGCAACAACACCAGCAGCAACGGTAACGACAGCTACAACAACAATAGTCACAACAGTAGCGACATCAACAAACAACAACAGCAACAACAATGACAACACTAGCGACAGTAACAGCAACAACAACAACAGGCCAACAGGCCACCGCCGTTTTTCATCGAGAGCCGCTGAAACTGTTACGAGCGAACGTCGGACGAAATGAACGAACTGATGAACTGATAAATCAACACTGAACGAACACGAAAACATCATTAGCAGCAGCAACAACAGTCCCAGCAGCAGCAACAGTAACCATAGATAGTAGTTCTCGCGCTGAAGAAACAACAGGTACTCTGAAGTGGTACAGAGTTCAAAGCTAACACAAGCCAGTAGTAGTGAGGAGATGAAGGTGACAGACAGAGTCTGTCTGTCTGTCTGTATGTCTGCCAGAGAGAACCCGGTTGCCGTTCCTGAGCTCGCTGCTTAAACTTCAATTTCGACCACTGTTGGCATTGATCTCATCCTTGTCGTGGTAGATGATGCCGTTGTTGTTGTTTTTGGTACTGTTCCTGTTATTGTTATTGTCATTGTTGCTGTTGATTTCCTTGTTGTTGCTGTTGTTGTTGCTGTTGTCGGTACTGCTCCTGCTATCGTTGTTGTTAATGTTACTGCTGTTGTTATCATTGTTGTTCTTGCCGCCGCCGCTACGGTCGTCGATACTACCTTCGTTGTCGTCTTCGAAGTCATCGAAGTTAGGCACTAGGAGTTCGAATCGCGCCCGAGCTCATTATTGTTGTTGTTGTTAGTTCTGACGTTACTGTTGTTGTTAGTGCAGACGTTGTTGTTGCTGCTATTGCTATTGTTGTTGTTGATGTGGTTGCTATTGCTGTCGAACTTCAGCGTACGCAGCAATGCGGTGCCAATGAAATGACCCCCCACATCATTGGGAGAAGGGATGCCGGCCGGCTAGCAGGCATGGGGACTCTGACTGGCGTGGGGTATGGGGGCTGTCGTAGAGTAGGAAGGACGAAGAACTGTCGTCGTCAAGGAGAGACGGGCGAGCGACGGAGAAGCGAGCAAATAGAAGACGATGAAGGTGAAGAACAATAAGAACAACAAGGAAGACGGAGGAGGAAAAGAACGAGTAGCATGAGAAGACAAAAATGAGGAGAAAAAACGAAGAAGAAGATGAGGAGGAGGAAGAATTAGAAGATACCATCCCTTCATCGCTTTGGACCGATGGGGCTGGCAGCATCGCCGCCGCTGCCAGCATCAGCTGCTGCAGCTTTCGTCAGCACCATTTTTCGTCTCGATGTCGTTTCGCCGTGGTGGTGGAGACGCCGCTGCCGTTGCTGTTGAACGGCGGCGTCGTTGTTGTCGTTAACAAACCACGGCGGCGCGCGACAGACAGAACCTTGGACAGACAGACAGGCAGTCTAACTAAGGCACGACCGAGGATCAGGCAAAGCGACAGGGCCCATACGGAGACGGAGACGCAAGCACGTACATACGAAGACAGTACAGTCATACGTACAGATATGCAGGGGACGAACCCGTTCGGCAGTGAATACGGCACGGACCTACCTACAAAATACGTACATCCCGCAACAGGCCACAGACGGGGGCAAAAATGTTGTGTACTGTTACTGGAAGTGCTGTCGTTGTTGGCATTGTTGTTGTTGTTTTTGTTGTTGCTGTTGTTGCTGCTACCGTCGCCGCCTCCGGCCGCTGCTGCTGCTTTTCAAAGTTCAAACTGTATAACCCTGTAGGGATGTGAGAAAGACATCGAGGTCTTCGTCTTCGTCCTAATGGGAAATACTAGAATCGAATATTGTATTAGTAGTTAGTAGCATTGATAGTAGTAGTCGTAATAGTAAAGCTAATCGGTATAGTAGCTGTAGTATTGATGGTGGTGGTGGTGGTAGTGGCGATGATAGTAGAGTGGCTGAACCAGAGGCAGCAACAAAGGTGGCCGCTGGCCTGGCATTAGAGGAGCTAAGACAGGCAGCACAACAAGAATAAGAAGAGGGAAACCCCGCACGGCGGTTTGTGGAGTGACAACAAACAGCTATACGCAGCCACACTTCTGCACTTTGAGCCAGCTAGTTTTCATTATCTTTCTCTTTCTCTCTATCTCTGTGCTTGTACCGTTTCTCTACTGTACCGTGTCCTCAACGCACATCATAGACAGAGCAAAACGAGAACGATAGGGACGGGAGCACCAGCACCTCACGTACTTACATACATTTCTGTACTCGACGTCTGTCTGCGTCTGAGTCGTGCATCGAGTCCAACGCGCAACCACGGCCTAGTCGGCCCTATATTGGCCCACATCGATGATTCATGCGACAAGGAGACACACAGACGCACACAAAAGTAAATAGGGAGAAACGACAGAGCGGAAAATGGAGTAATTAGATGTATCGAAGAAAATTATATATATATATATATATATATATATATATATATATATATATATGTATAGTCATTCATCACAAGATCACAAGGTATTAGCCACACACTGTTTTTGTGGTAACTTGTAAAATGCATGATGTGGAGTGGAGCGAAACGAAAGGACAAGGTCAACAATTCCAGATCTCATGAAATGGTACCGATACAAGTACGCGAAAATTACGTAACCCAAGTTCTCACCATTTATGACAGCTTCCACACGTATATGGTGAATATCGGGAAGACTAAAGTAGACATACGTGTCTTGTGTGACGCCAGCGAGACCGATGACGTGGATCGCACGCTTTCGGCGTGCAGGGATCTCGATATCACAAAGCAGACGGCTTGATCACGACGAGACGTGTAGAGCAGTGAAACAAGAGATCTACTCTCAGGGATGCTTAGCTCGAAAAAGCTGGGACGCAGGCTCTGATTTGGTGGAGATCGTTATGAGGGCGAAGGCAAATATGATGGAACGGAGGCGGCAACGCATGGAGTGCCGCCGACAAACTGAAAATTGAAAACCAGATAAGCGGCTCCCCACATGCACTGAAGTAACACCACAAATATCCCGGTCATGTAGGCTAGAGCAGATCACCAAGTTTTTAGTGAGTTTAAGAGTCTCACATTACCCGGACCAAGGAGTGTGCATTATGCATTTTTTGTTCCTGACCGCCTGTAAATAATTGACCTGATGATAATCGTTAGTTCGTGCAGTACTGTGCATCTGTCCTATGAACGTCTGTCATATATTTTTATATCACTGTAGACAATAAATTATATTGTAGCACACTAATTCAAGACGACGGCGAAGAAGAAACGGCTTACGGTAATTATATCACAAATCAGAGCTCCGTTAATATGATACTTAATGGTTCTCCAAAAGCGCACGTTCCAATGGTTGTTGTATGGACGTAACGCTAAGTTTTCAAGCGGAAAAGTGGATATCAAGAAATAGTAGAAACAACAAATTCGTCTGAAAATACTGTACTGCGATATATATATATATATATATATATATGTTTATATTAGGACGCGTAATTACTTTCTGTAAGGGACTCCTGACATCAATATTTGGACTGCCAGATACACGTTCGTTAATACTCTGCAGCAAAAGTTTTGTAAGATAGTGAGATAAGATACCACAAGAGGTCGTTCTTCGTGTGAGGCCTTTTTTGGTAGATCTCGAGCTGCAGTTCAGGCCAAGGATGGTCATATTGAAAACTGAGGTATATCCAGAAACTAGATTAACTAGAAAGTATATCGTTAATCTACTGCCAATATAGGTAATATTTGTGAAGCTATTTTAGTCTAGTGGTCATTCTTCTAGGGAACACCTAGTCTGGTTAACCCTCCATGAAGCCAAAAATGTTTTAACATTAAGAAGTGCGTATGAAGTTTCCGTGAAAAATACGATACTGGGCGATATCATGTACTTGTATGTACGGAAACTGTTGGGGCCTTCCTAACAACAGGAGCTGATTATTTAATGTCAAATTATGCTCTTGTGTTGTAATTGCAACTACTTAATTCGATGATGAATAAATCATGAAAATATATATATAAATATATAGTCCTTCGTCGGTTCATGCAGATGTGGCCCAGACAGGCTGTGCTTCCAGAGTAACAGAGGCTACTCATTGCAGGAAGTACTTAGGAATAAGCTATCTGCACGAGCTTTGTTCCCTACCGTTCTAGATGATGGGATGCTCCGAACCTCTTAGATACAAGCTAACCAGGCATGTAGACAAAAGCCGTAGTCTTTTGATAGGAGACCCAAGATTATTAAAGAATAGAAGCTCCTTTATTCATAAAATAAATGGTAAAACAGTTTTTGCGTCATAGGCTGTCATTCAATGCGCAGCGAAGAAAATCCGCATCTGTTAAGCAGCCCTAACTGATTTGAACCCCGGGGGTAGGGCAACATGTAGGTAATCACTTGTGTGCCGCATAGCTAAAATAATAGTTACTAATGACATGAGGCAAAGCCTTGTTAAAACAGATGCAACATGTTCGAACATCACAATTGCAAAAAACTATAATTTTATATAATCTCTACGCTTTTCTTTACCAGGCGTGCTGTCGTCGTGTTCGGCACCCTTTGTTACAACTTCAAGCATCTCTGTGATGCCTGCCTGTTTGAGGACATCGTGGGTGATTTGTCGAAATCAGACATTTGTTGCGATCTCTTTCTCTCTCTCTCCCGGTTGGCTGCTGCAATCTAGCGGCCGGCACGGGGTGAGCCGCGCTTGTCTCTCCGAACCGTTCACGTCGCGACGGGCGACTGGACAAGAAGCAAGCCAACCTCCCCCAGTGCTTCTTGTTGTTGGTCTTCTCTCGAGTGCGAATCGAGCTGCAACCGAATCTTGCCTAATCTGTCGCTCGACGCTCGCGATACGGTCATAAACGCATAAACCACCATCTCGTCGCCACCACGACCCCAGACGGATGTAGGCGAAATCAGCGATGGACGAAAATCAACAAGCAAACAGACAAATGTTCTTGTTGTGTAACGCCGTCTCTCTCTCTCTCTCTATTTCTCTCTTCGACAACCGTCGTTGTCGTTGTGATTGGCGACAACAACCAAGTATCTGAATTACGCCTTCAGATGGATGGCCCTCCCCAGATTGAGGGCGCACCGAGGATCGCAACGTTGCCAGTGGCGTAGTCTCGCTATAACTACAGCTGATTAAGGCTGGGAATCCAGGCAAATCTTAAGGCAGCCACGGCTTCGGGACCGCTCGATCATCAGCTCGATAAGGTTGTAGGCTCGACGCAATGCTGCATCACGACCGTGCGGAACTCCAAGAACCTGCGAAGCTGAACAACCTGGACAAGATCATAGGCACATAAAACAAGAGCGGTGATTTAGGTTTTTCTCCTTCTTTTTCGAATGGTACTACTACCAGGACAAACAAAACGAAGAACTGAAGAACCACGATTCGGGCGGTCACGGATATTAGTCCTATTCTCACACACGTTCACGGATTGTTCGAGCAGCTCATCTCAAAGTCTCCTTTTAGAGCCATTGTCTTCGTCGTCAACGTCTTCATCGTCGATACCATTATACGTTCGGTACCATTTTACGAAAATGCCTCGTTCTCGATGAATATCGTACACTTCGTGCTGACATGTGTGCATCCACAGAAAGCGCATCCCATAGGCATCTCTATGATGTTCGTGGCCGACTTGGCGTCCTGCACATAATCGCATATGTACGGAACAAGCAGATCGAGTTAGAAATACAGTCCTGCGTAATACTATTTTTATGCCGTGGCTTTACTGTATTTATAGAAAATACGTCTTCATAATTCACCTAGTATTGAATTTGATTAAAAAGTGAACAACAATTAGTCGTAATTGTAAACTAAGCATTTGTAACCATTTATTACCAAGTATATCTTCCATGCAACTATCAATAACGTGAAGCATACATTGGTGTCTAACCTGTATGAACCTGTAGGGTTGTCCCGCGTTGTGTAGAGTGAGTTAAAAATCGAGTCCACTGGCGGATTTTGCCATCTTTAATGATATTTGCAAAGAAAATTAAAATCGATACTTCCACAATCAACGAAGTTAGAAAGTGGCGAGCACATGCATGTCGGCGCTACAAGTGCAACAGCCGTACCCAAAGGTCGGGGCGTGTACCGGTATTGTGTACAACTTTTAGCGAAAATAGTAAATAATGTATACAAGAGTGTTTTGAAAAGACTTGATTGACCCGTGAGGATGCAGCCCTGTCCCTGAGGAGTGTACAGGCATATACTCGTATACGAATGGCACAAACAATTTTCAACTGGACATTTCAATATGTATGACAAATTCCGTGAATAACTTGCAAAAACGTGTAGAGGGTGCGTTTGCAATTGGCATTCACCTAAGCATAACATAGGCATCGCCGTATCAGACTTTAGCTTGGATGCCAAGTCCCTCCAGATACCTTGCACCACCACATCGGACTCAAAAAATCTGCGCGATTGGTTCATTGTGATTTGTCACAGAACAAAAAGGGGCGCGTATCCTACTGGCTCGATATTTTAAGGTAGAGTCAGAGTTGACAAGGGTCATGCTTCTTTGTTTTTGAGACTCTTTACAAGTGATACAACTTAGTAACGCTTTTATAACCCTGCACTCAAATCCCAGGGCTCGCAAAAATGAAACGCCAGTGATACGCTGGCAAACGCTACTGGAAACAGTCATCATCTTCGTCTTCAAAAGTAAATTTTTGATAACGATGAGTATGCCCTCTTTCTTGGGTCATAGTTCCTCCACTATAACAACGCGCCGACCCACCTTTCACTGTGCAATTTCTTTTTAGTTTAAGACTTTTTAGGTGACGAAAACGCTTCGATTTACGTAAATCTGAAGCCATCGAGGTAAAGCTAAGAATCATCGAGCAACGCGATTTGAGGATGTGCTCCAATGCATAGATCCACTGCCTTAAGAAATTTCTATAAGTTACGATAAAATTTAAATAATAATTTTGCTTCCAGGCAGAAAATATATCTATACTTTGTCATACAAATTGCAAACATTTTGCTAGGTTCCCATGTATACTAATATATATATATATATATATATATATATATATATATATATGCAGGTGTAGGCATGCACCCAGATTGATGTCACATGGCCTTCTTCTTCTGGTTCGGGCACCTTGAGTGCCATCATCTTGTGAGCGGTGGTTAGCCAGTTTGGACTAGTTTTAACGTATCGTATATTGTACGTCATGTTTTTCTTCTACCTCTTGTTTTCTCTCTAACTCCAAATTTCTTCCCACGCATCTCTTTGGACATCAATGACGACGACAATAACAGCAACAACAACAACACCGAACGCAGACACTGACTGGATGCTCGGGAGACTCCGAGCAGTTCGGCTCCCAGCGTCTGCCAACTGGGGGGGTTCGTCCATCGTAGTACAGCGATCATTGTCGTCCAGTCACCGTTCACCGGCGCGTCTTCGGTGGTTAGTCCAATTCGGTCGCTTTCGGTCGCTGCCGGTTCTCTCCCCACAGCCCCATCGCCCCCACACAACCCGATCGGAGATGGCCAGAGATTCGTGGCGCTTGAATCCGCTATTACGTCTGGACGAATCTTCTACTATCAAAGATAGACAGAAGACAGACAAGCAAGACAACGACGACGAGAAGTTCGGCACGTTCACATACGTTTTACGTCGTAGCCACGCGTAGTTACGAACTTTGCCGCGAAGACGCCAGCAAAACACACGGCGGGCCGCCGGCTGCCGTTCTTGTTATCATAGCGCTGCTGCTATTGGCGTTGCTATTGCTGGCGTCGAAGTTTTTGTTGATGCGGTTGTTGTTGTATTTGTTGTTGTTGATGGGGTTGCTGTTGTTGTATTTGTTGTTGTTGTTAGTGTCAGTGTTGTTGTTGGCGATGCGCTTGTTAGCGTTGTTATTGTTGTTGCTGTGGTCCTGTTCATCGCCCCTATTTTTAACATCGTCCTCGTTACTTTTGGTGGTATAGGTGTTGTCAGTGTTATAGCTGCCTCTGTTGTTGCTGTTGTTGTTGTTGTTGTTGTTGCTGTTGTGGTTGTTGCTTCAGCCGCTTCTGTCGTCGTACTCGCACGGTGTCGTCACACGAGATGTAGGCAGAACCAAAGTAGGCTGACCATACCTGCCGCCGGTCGTAGGCCGGTGCGGTGCGAGGTTAGGCCGGTGCGAGGTTAGGCCAAAACAGGCCTACCAGCCGCCGCTCACGTACTCGCTAGACTATTCGCTAGCGGACTATGACTAGCATGAATACAACAACTACATCTACCATCACCACAACTACTACTACTACTACCACTAAATCTACTACTAGTAGAAAACTACCATCATTGTTACTCCTACTGCTGCTGCTGTTGCGGCTGGACGGTGTGGCGCATCGACGTCATCATGGTCGTCTTTCGTAGCTCGAGTCAGAGCTCTAGAGCAGCGCACGCACCTGTTCGTTTGCGTTTGGCCGGGCCGTCACCCTGAACCCCCGCCTTCAGGTCGGCCTCTAGTTTCGATTCCCCCGCCACCCGCCAACCCCCTCCCCCCCCCTACGCACACCTACACGCACAGACACAGAGACTCATTCACAGAGACACAAACGCACACAGTCTTCATCTTACCTCACCTTACTTCACTCCTCCATTCCGCACCATCACCACCACCACCACCAGCCCGTCATGATGAGGTGTCGCCCTCCTGTTTTTCTCCATCCAGCTCCTTCTAACCGATGTTCAGCGGCGTCAAGATGTCGTTGTCGGCGTTGTTGTTACTGCTGCTGCTGCTGCTGCTGTTGTTGCGTTTAATGTTGTTGTTATTGTTGTTGGTGCGGCTGCTCTTGTTGTTGCCGTTGTCGTAGATCGCTGTATAGACGGGACGCGTTACCGCATCTTGGACTGTGCTGCGTGCTTCAGCACTGCATACATGCCTACATGGATGCATACCTACCTACCTACATACAGATACATACAGACATACATGCATGCAGGTGAACCAAGTCGTCTGTGAATCAACACCGAACGGTCAGCTAACTACGGTTATAGTATAGTAGCGGTAGATTTAGTAACAACACGGGACGGGAATGTGGTGGCTGTCACTCGTTTTTCTTTTATTTGTCAGCAGCGGACACCATATGCACCTACTACGACCACCGCCAGACTCACTAGGCTCACATAGACTACGACATACTATTTACTACCAGGACTTCTAGTTTGACTGGTTGGTTTAACTTCTAGTTCACCTGTAACTCGTACTACTGTGGACATCTAGGCCTTCAGCATACGATGAAGATAGGCCTCCTCCAGCGGCGTTTTCTCTCGACGTCACTATCTCTCCCCTCCTCTCTATCTCTGACGCTTTTCTTTGCCTCGATTCTACACCGACCGTAGGACAACTAGAACGACAACAAAAGCAATAATAATAATAACTTATATTATTCATTCACCTTCCGCCCTGTAAAAAAGGCAAGCGCGTGGAATGCGACAGTCTCCTGCACAGCCTTATTTGTGCCACAGCGCCACCGAGGCGGTATGGGTTGCCGAACTCGAAGAAAAAGAAAAGTGGCGTAAATACACAGAGTTGGAGCTGAGATATTATTTCGTGCCGATTGCAGTAGAGACAATGCCCGGTCAGCAGAAGTACAAGAGCATTTAAAAAAAACTTACAAGCAAACACCGAGGATACACACGAAGGCGAGTTCGTGAGACAGCTGCTTTCATTGGCAATTTGCAGATGAGACGCCGCGTCGATACTAAGTGCAATGAGCTGAGACTATCTAGAAGGAATCCACGAAATAACGAGGTTCACACCTTACAATTGTATCGTTCTAACCCATAATAAATAATAATAATAATAATAATAATAATAATAATAATAATAATAATAATCAGGTGCCTCAAAGCGTGTTAGATGACGTTGTTCCTAGTTTTGACCCACTTTTCATGCAAGGCAACGTATCTGCTCTACGTCAATTACGCAAATGTGACTTGCTAGGACACTTTTTTGATGTACGCTCCAATTACCTAAGAATTCAACGATCAATCACTCCAAAAGCCGTGGGCCGCGGTGAGTTTGTGAACGGATTGTTTGCTGGGCGGATGGCCAAATGGACGCATGCAAATTCAGATAGTACTCGCCTATATACCCTTTTATGTAATAATAATAATTTGATTTATCGATTGTACAAGTATACAAGGTAACGGATCACACCGTACGAGCATCCGGTGTGCTTATTATAATAATATACATGGCGACGGGCACGCTAGCAGGTCTTAGTTGGCAGGCTATGAGCTTTGCTGTACTGCGAAACACGTTCCTCCATCCCCCTGTGGACTGTCGTGTATTTGATCTAACTGATCGAGTAATGTAAGGTGCTCGTAAACCTACCATTGGAAAGCCTCACGGTACAAAATTGAATGATAATTTGTAAGTGTTGTACTCAAGTTGTTAATACGGGTGGCGTTATTGAATTATATCTAAATATACAACGTCAGCATATCTGAATATATAACGTGAAAAGTGTAACACAACGTCATTGAGGCAGTAGGACATTCACTACACTTTCCGATACTGCAAGGTTAATAGGCCATTACTTACCGCAAGTGTATTTAGAAAAAACTTTTTCATCTTCCAAGCAATATAAAACGAAAACAAATGCGCGGGGCGGTTCAACAGGCTTGGCAGATGTTGGGCAACCGGAACGATTATATTCAGGGCAATTCAGAGTTACTTCGGTGATTTAGTAAAAAGTACAGGAATACACATTTGATATCTACAGGAATTGATAGGCAATTATATTTATCTATCGTCGGCAGGTGATGCAAAGGCAGCGTGCTAGCATTAAGATTCTGACTACGTACGTTGCATGCAAAATGCATATATGGTATGTATATATATATTCTCGAAGTAACAATAATGACGTTTCTTCAAAACGCATGTCATTCTGGCACGACAGTGATGAACTTTGCCAGAGTCTTCAAGAACGTATGCTACAAAGCCTAATACGAGACAGCTGACGGGAAGCAATGAGTAGGTCAATTATATTATAAATATATGTATATATAAAATATAATATATATATATATATATATATATATATATATATATACGTATATATATATATATATATATATATATATATATATATATAGTATATATTATATATATATATATATATATATATAATATATGTATATATATACAGGTAGTTCAACAAGTTCTTAGAATGAAAACCAAGAATTTCCAAATCTTGTTTTTAATTTTTTCTTATTCGATATACTCCCCGAGAAGCTCAATACACTTTTCCCACCGAGATTTCAGAGTATTTATACCTCTTGAGTAGAATTCCGCGTCTTTAGACTGACAATAGGCATTGACAGCAGCCTTAACCTCTTCATTGCTGGAAAAACGCTTTCCACCGAGACTATTCTTCAAATGTCCGAAGAGGAAATAATCAGAGGGGGCCAGGTCTGGAGAATAGGAAGGTTGTTCAATAAGTTCAAACCTCAGTTGGGCCAGTTTTGCCGTTGCTTGCCGCGACTTGTGTGCGGGAGCATTGTCCTGGTGAAACAGGACAACCTTCTTCTGCAAAGCGGGCCGTTTCACGATGAGTTCTTGCTTCAGGCAGTCCAACAGTCTTGCATAATATTCTCCCGTGATCGTTTTACCGCTCTCAAGGTAGTCGACCAGAATTATTCCACGTTGGTGTCAAAAAACCGTAGCCATCATCTTTCCGGCCGATGCCGTTGTCCGCACCCTCTTCGGAGGTCCTTCACCAGGTGCACACCTTTGACGAGATGCTTCTTGGGTCTCGGGAGTGTAGTGATGGACCCAGCTTTCATCGACGGTCACGAATCTGCGCCAAAAATCCGACGGATTTTTCGACATCTTGGCCAAATTTCGCTGTGAAGCGGAAACACGCGCGTCTTTTTGGCCTTGGTTGAGCGAATGCGGCACCCATTTTGCTCTGAGCTTTTTCATCTTGAAGTTTTCGTGCAGGATGAAATGCACTCTACCCAAACTTATCCCCAAGGCCTCCGCTATCTCCCTAATGTTCACTCGCTTATCTGCGGCAACGATTTTCCGCACTTTTTCCACGTTTTCCTCATCAGTTGCCGTTTTTGGGCGTCCTGAACGTAGTTCATCCTCGGTGCTCCTGCGACCTCTTTTTAACTCATTAATCCAGTTGGAAACAGTGGCAAAACATGGCGCAGAGTCACCATACACCTCGTCTAACTCAGTTTTCACTTGGGTCGCATTCCAACGTTTGAAATAAAAATGCTTGATAACCACTCGAAACTCTTTTTTCTCAATTTTTCAAAATCAAGCCGATACGTTGCACGGGAAAAGCGATCAAACGAAATCGCAACGGCCAATCACCATAATATTTTGACTGCTAGCATTCGAAAAGTTGCCGTTTCCAATAGCGGTGAAAGCGCGCCAAAATTCGAATTCTGAAAAGCTCATTTTAAGAACTTGTTGAACTACCTGTATATATATATATATATATATATATATATATATATATATATATGCAGAATACGTTATTGACTCGCGAATATTTCGCCGGGTGCCCTTGTTATAGGAAACCATGTCTTTTGTATCTTGCGCAGATTTCTTGTATTCGGCTCGATGAACTGAGACGGACATCAACGGCGTTGCTCCCAGACGACGGTAATGAGCTCCTTATAATGCTCCTAATAATGAGCTCTTCAAACAAATTAATTTTGTTTCTAACAACGCTCAGCGGCGGTGGCAGGCGATGCAAAGTATGCGCGGTCTTTGCATCCTACGCGACGTATAGGCAAATATTTAGCATTGCAGTTCGAGTGTAGTTAGAGCAGTAACCGTGATAGACTGGTGAGGCAACCAAAGCCAACAACCAACCTGTGCAGAGTCAGAAGCCGCCGTATCAACAGTAGTGAAAGCAGCTCCACAACACCTTCAACGCTCTTCAACGTCAAAGCGATGTGAAAAGGCGTTTATTTCAATCACGTAGTAATTACTCAACGGCGTTACGCTCTCTAAGTACAGGTATGTAACCCATTGCCGCCTGCTGCTGCTGTTCGGGACGACGGTGATAATAGCGGCTGCGGCGGCGGCTATTCGACCTTACGATGAGCACTTGACTTCACCCGCTGCACTCTAGCAGCAGCACCAGCAGTAGCGTCTTCATGACGCTGCTGCAGGAAGACCTCAGATGAATAGACGACTTCTTCTGCCGAAAAGAGTAGTGGCCCTCGTGAAGTCGTTGTCCTCGCCGATACCACCACCGCCCCGCACCGCCGCAATGGCTTTCATGGTCATGGCCATCTTTGTCGTCGTCGTCGCCGTCACCAGCTTCAGCAACCTCACCACCACAACCTCACTACAATCACCACTAGCAGGACAACAGTCTTCACCTTTTACAGAGAGACCTCTCCGCCAGTTTAATCACGACAGTAACAACGACGACAACCATGACAAGAGCATTATCAGCCGCTGCTATCAGCCATGGGGTATCGACGCGGGGCGGTTGATCAGCGCGTGGACCGGTAAGTCGGCATGGCTGATCGCCTGGCAGCCTGGCATCAGCGGCATTTAAGCAGAAATGACAAAGAGTGGGTGAAGAGAGAGAAGGATGAGAAGGAATAACGGGGGCGCGGATGCAGGGAGAAACTTAGATAGATATCGAAATTTATATATAAATATAGATACATAGATTCATAGATAGATAGAGATGTATAGAAATATAGATACAGAGGGAGAGAGAGGGGGGGGGAGCGCGAAACAGTAGGTAGACACTGGCTGCACAAACTTTAGTCCCACCACACACAGACTTCCATAGTAGAAGTCGTAGTAGTAGTAGTAGTAGTTGTTGTTGTTGTTGTTGTTGTTATAGTATAAGTGGCCGTCGTCGTCATCGTCGTCGTTTTCGTAGTACTCATAGTACAACAGCTATCACCAGCCAGCGCATGGCAGCGGGCGAGCTGTAGTAATAGCCTATGCGGCGAGCCAGCCATCGTAGGGCTTGTCGTCCTCACCGTCACCGTCACCGTCAATGTCAATGTCTCTCATCTACGATGCCACGATGGACAACCGGATCACACGTCCGGATCACGACTAGGTAGCCGAAAGCGGCAGCCGAAAGCAGAAAACAGCCAACGAAGTCGCAGCAGAAGATCAACCGGCGAGTGCACGATAAATTGATACTGATGATGATGATGATGATGACGATGATGATGGTGACGAAAACGACGACGACGACGAAGTTTTCGTCGACTTGCCGATGATTCCACAAAGATATCCAGCCTTCAATTGACGACAACGACGACACCGCGGCCGCCACCACCGCACATAGATAGATACGTCGTCGTATTCATAAGTCAACTTGCTTGTCTCTCTTTTGCTAGTCATATATATATATATATATATATATATATATAATATATATATATATATATATATATATATATATATATATTATTTATTATATTATATATATATATATATATATATATATATAATAAATATATATATATATATATATATATATATATATATATATTTATATATATATATATATATATATTATATATATATATTATACGAAGATTGTGTAGGATATGTTGCGTTGATGTGTCTGCGTATCGTAGATACAACGGATGGGAAGCGCCGGCGGTGCTGCTGCTGCTGCTAGGATGGGCTAAAGAGAGAAAGAGAGAGCTTTGAACCTGTCGTCAGTTGGCACAGGCTCGCGGCTCCAGCTCAATCGAGACTCGGGGTAGTAGAGAGCATACGAAGCGGCGGCCGCCGCTGCCGACGACGACCAGTAGTACCACGAGGAAGGTGGATTCCTCGCCAGTGTCTACGCAAGCACGTCGTAGTTGTCGGTTTGCCATTGTTAGGCTATCCTCGTCCAGGTACTATACGAATCTATCTACTACAAGTACTTCTGGTGGCTTCTAGCATATCCAACCGTCAAGCACGAGTTGGAGAGGGAGAGAGAGAGAGAGATAGCCAACGAAATAGAAACACAGAGAGAGAGAGAGAAAGAGTGCAAAGGCCAGAAAACAGGAGAGCGGAAGAGCGGCAGAGCTAGAGGCAGAAGACCCCCAATGCAATGACTTTTCTGTGCCCGAGCATCAGAAAAAGGGTTGAGAAAACGTCCCTAGGACGATAGGACAGTCTTGGCCGCTACTAAGCGGCCACTAGATCTATAAGCCGAGGCGTTAGACCGATTGACGTGGACGTTTTTGCTGCTTCTGTTACGTCTGTTGCAGCGGCGGCTGCCGCTGTTGCTGTTGTCGTTGTTGGTATTGCTGTTGCTACTGCTGTTGTTGTTGTTGTTATTGTCGCTGTTGCTGTTGTTGCTGTGGTGATGATCTGGAAAGGCGTCGCTCAGACATCCAAATGCGTGCTGACATTCACAGACACACGGGGCTCAGATAGATAGATAGATACACATGCGCACGCATACGACAAACAGCACATAGTAAACCTAGCATTACGACGCTAGCCAGCATAGCGGCGAACTATCGAGAGGATGAATAACGATGACAATAGGACCTGTTGATGATGGCAAGGACCGGTCATTGCTCCGGCGAATGACCGATATTCGTGGCCTGCGTGGCCTGGCTTCGGCGTTGGCCATCGCCCCCTGATTTAGCGGCCGTACGAGCGGCGATGAACGATGATTTGTTTGCTGGACTTGTGTACGAGTATTGTACCAAGCGTTTCATAAGCAACATCGTTACCAATGTCATTGTCGGTCGCTCGTTCGTTCCAGCGTGCCAGAAGTGTCCGACTAATAAAAAAAAGGTCTCAATCTAGCGAGAGTTTCCACGGTCGAAAGAAGGTTAGCAACCGTATTTGTAGTTGGCCATATAGGCCTGCATGTTGTTGTACTAGATCGTTGTGGCTTGAAAATGCTTATCTACAGCAACGTGGATGCGTTGCTCCTGGGTAAGTTTCCTCGGTTCAGCTATGAAGCCTGTGGGAAGCAATTATAAACTGGGAATAACACGGGCAGAGCTAAACCGACGATTTTCGTTAAAACTAAGCTATAGAAAAAGCTTTTTAATAAAGGACAAATATGTTTAATAAAGACCGAGTGTGAATCATTCGTTTTTGCATTCATCGTTCACTTAGAGATGCGCTGCGATTGACGTGTATATTAACATAAATAGAGAACGTTTGCGTAATCTCTAAATGTATACGATCCCTAAACTAATGTCGAATTTATGGTCTGGATCATCCGAAACCCACCGAAGAGCAAAACTAGTCTTTTATAACAAACAATCATGGTAAATTTACTAGTGACATCAATCTTCCGATGCAGCTCGCTGTTTTACGTTGTACGCAAACTTATAGTCCGTGTATAAAACCAAATCATGAATGTTTTGCCCTACAAGTTTCAAAAGACACTAGACCCTCCTATTATTGTTGCAAAGGATTCGAAATAGTTATTTAGACCTGGGCGATAGCGTATGTCTGTATACACGAAATACAGCTAACGAGCTTAAAGGTTCTTCACTTCAAGGTGGGTTATACTTCTCTCATTTGTGCCAGCATATATCAACCACATGTTCGTAGGTCTAGAAAGCTCCCTCGATAAAGACACATTGAGCGCAAACATCTTATGGTGACCGCTCATAAAAACGGGCTCGTGTTTTGTGAATTGGATACAACTTCTCTCCTACCAAAG
The DNA here is from genome assembly GCA_003439945.1 of Dermanyssus gallinae. NCBI lineage: Eukaryota > Metazoa > Arthropoda > Arachnida > Mesostigmata > Dermanyssidae > Dermanyssus > Dermanyssus gallinae. The sequence continues at coordinate 632,471 of QVRM01006365.1, forward strand.
CAATCGAAACCCTTCATGAGTTGACCAACTCTAACACAAAAGTTGGATTAGGAACATAGCCAAGCACATAGATATAAAATACTGTTAGCCTTCGAAACTAAAGGTTTTAAAATAGAGTTTTAACATTGGACTGCTTGCTACAAAAATTCAATTTCAGTGAGAGGGTATTTCATAAACAAAAAGCTCTTTTGTATGTCCGACTTCATGAATTAAGCTAAGTAAGAAGAGCACATATCTTTGCGACGATATATCTATATATTTTTTCACCAGTTTAATAACAGTTAATGTATCCTTTACTTAAACTACTGATCTAACTAAATTTAGATCTGTTTAATTGTAGGCCAATTAACTTCAATGCAAGCTTGTGCCCGATTGTATATATGCTAAGCACGCAGATACTGCATGGACACCAAAAAGTAAAATAGTTTTATTTATTGTACGTGATAAAGTCAAAATGAACATGACTAGCAAACTAATGAGCTAGCTGTGGCTGATACGTGGCACGTGCTGAGCAAGATGGCTCATTATTAAGCGAAGGACTTTCGGTTTGCTAGGTGTATTTTGTGTATCACATATGCCTTGGCGTCACATAAGGTTGTGTGATAAATGCAATAAATGCAATCGTTTGAATTTAAAATTAGAGCAAATTTGTTCACTTGTTTTTTTTTTAATCCTAAGTTGGGCAGCCGACAAGACAAGTACGAGTATACATATACACATATATGTATCCGTAAGTGTGCCTATTTGTACGCCTGTAAATATGAGCGCGATAGCGAGAGAGGTAGAGAAAGGGCGAGAGAAAGGCAGAGATTAAATGAATAGTCTACTATTCTACAGGCTTGCCGTATGCCGCCGTTCGTTTGGCAGAGATATTCTCGCGTGACTCGAGTCAGCTTCTACCACAACATACAACCACATCGATGACGACAGCAACAATAGCAGCAGCAACAGCAACAGCATCAACAACAGCCAGACCAACAACTACACTATGACGCTTGACGTTTCTAAAGCCACTTCTCACCCTCGTCGTGATATGCTGCCCAGAAGCTTTTTCTCCTTACTGCGGATGTAGCAGAGCTTCGGATGATCTGGTCGACCCTTCTCCTCGTTCTCCCTTTGCTCTTCAGTGGGCGGATCTTTCCCTTCGCTTCGAGTTCGCTCACATATAGCATATACATACCTCTTACCCTGTCTGCGCCCAACACACCCCGGTCTCTCCAGTCAAAAACAATTCCTGGCTTCTAGGGAGAGGTTTCAAACATCCCCTCGACGCTTGTTCCTGCCTTCTCTGAGCTGCAGCGTCTAGAGGACGACTTTGTCTCTCGCGTCGTCGCTCTCGAGCCGACGGTGGCGGTAGCGACGACGCTTCAACTGGGGTGCATGCAGACGGCTGCGAGAGGGGAGGAAGGGGGGTTGGCACGAGAAACAAGAGGTACGAGACCCAGGGGTTAACTTGGTTGATCCCTCGGGGCGGAGTCCCCGACGTCATCAGACTTGTTCCTCTCTCTCTCTCTCTCTGAGCTATAATCGACCGGTTGGGGTCGCCATGTGGGCCTGTGCACTTCTTTGAGCTCGTGTGTGCCCGAGTCTCTCTATGTGGGCTCTATTACTACCAGTATGTATCCGTACGAGCCTCTTGTTCTGTGTGGCTTCCGCCCAGCCCGGGTTCGCAGTTGACCACTGCTGCTGCTGCTGCGGCCGCTGTCGGCGTCGCTGGTTGGCTGAAGGCAAGCTCGGCGAACGAGGGCGGAGGGCCACTTAGCTTCGTTCGAGACTGAAGGCGACGTCGTAGTAACGAATGAGCGAGTTTTTGCCTGCCGACGACTCTACAACGGTAGTAGGGCTTCGTGAGGACGAACGGGACGACTCACTCAACGACCCGGTTCATGAGGAGGCTTATCCCAGTTGCCCTAGCAAACGGCCAGCCGCATGGAAAGAAGGCAGCAATTGTCTCACTTTAAATCGTCGCATCCAACTGCGGCGTGAACCGGTGCGGCATGCACGGTTTTGTGCACATGTAATGTCTGCATATTAGGCGTCATTATTAGGCGTTAACTTCTTCTGTTTTTTACTCTAAGAGACGCTCGGCTACAAGATACAAGATAAACGAACTAATAAAGTACGGTGTTCGTCGTCGCTGTTTGGCTGGATATTGACTGACAACAGCTGTGCATGTTGCGAATATATATTGGTTGCATAAACACACATGTAGAGAGATGTAAGATCTTCTCAAAAACAAGGAAAAATGAATTAAAGCCACGAGCATTCTAGATAGATAGAGGGTGTTCGATTAGGTCGACAAAAACATTTTACTGAACATTTGAGCGCGACTTTAACTAGAAGATTGACACCTTACGTATCAGTTAATTACTTCCCGAATGGCCTGCCGCTCACTAGAAACCGAAATACTTTGTGGGAACCTAAAAAACGTACTGGGCACGCCACAGCTTAACCCATACCTATTTCATTTCTACGTCAACTCAATGCGTACTCAATTTTCAGTTTTGTGGTGTGTCTTCCCGGCGACAATCCCAGCCCCAATCGATCGAGCAACGCAAAAAGCTATGTTGCTTTTATTGATGAATAACTTGTAAACAATGGAAAGTTTCACACACATATGCTATATTCGGACGCCATATATATATGCTTTTTTTTGGCAATACCATTACGCCAACTATACATAGATTGCAGTTAACGCAGCTGAAATATGAAAACCGTCCCATCATCGTCCTGGCTGGCAAGACATCTCGACAAACTCAACGACCAGCGCCGAATTGAGGCGGCCTTGAACTGTACAAAAAGTAAGGCCTTTACGTAAGTTGAAGCGGATCAAATCGAAGCACACTACGCTCAGGTCACTGTTGTTTGTACCGCTGTTTTTCACGAGGGCTAAATGCGAGTAGAAACACACCACATCGTCGAACGTTTCACCGACCGCGAAAAATCTGTACTGTCAGAGAACATTTCCCATAGCGGTAAGCAGCGCGTTCCTAGCTTAGGCGTGCGTGTCGAACGTCGACCAGCTACTTTTCGAACGTGGTCTGCTACGGCTTCCCCTGGTGGGGCGGCGGAACGCGTTCGAAGACAAACGACACCGCCATTGACGATCCAGTCGCCGATGCCGAAGACCACCAAATCTGCAGTAACCAAGAGTGTTGCCAACTGTCAACCGATCGACCGACCGTTGGGCGACAGCGAACAGTACTAGAAATAATAACAATCATCATATTACTACTACAACAGCAACAGCAACGACTACTAAACTATAGTGATAATAAATCATACGATTGGCTCGTAAGCAAGTAGTCTATAGTAATAGGCGTAGTAGAAGACCATTCCTGCTTGACCTAGTCGACACAAAACAGGCCAAAAGAGAAGATGTTGGGAACAAAGCAGACGAGAAGGAACGGCTAACTCAGCACTGGCCGAATGTTTTCGCGCGCGCAAAACAATTGAATGATGGTCATTCATACTATTGACGCGACATCGCGGCAACACGAAGCTACGCGTACACTCACATACGGATACTCACACATGTTTATATGCATACATATATACATATTCGTTATAGCTAGACGACGCAAGAAAAGTAGTTTATTTCCCGAGACGTTCATACGTTACATACGATACATTCTGTGCGTGCCGGACAACTCCGGACAGGCCTGGACAGGCCAACCCAAATCCCGACACGCTTTTTCGGCTAGGGTGACGCAACCTAGAACAAACGTTAGGTCCGAGTAGTTGGCTAGTGATTCTGATAAGATAGTGGTCTTAAGCGTCTTGTTCAGGGCCTGACCAGAAGCCTTGGCAATAGCCAAACTTTTAGTTACACTGCTTTTAGAGCACTGCTAAGTTTTCTGCCGACATTGTAGAAAACGGGTTGACGTCAGTTCTTTTTCAGGTCGTTTGAAGTTTCAAATGCATCTTAAAGTTTACAACGCACTTTCAACGTACGCCGCAGACAACATTCACACTAATAGGGAGGCTACACATATATTTAATTTCTTTAGTACTGGCTGTTGTTTAGACTCTTTTCTAGAGTGCATTGTGTTACCCTCTAAGAAGCTGTCGCACGTGGGCACCGACTGGTACTGATAGATTCACGACAGTTAACCAGGTTGTTACGACTACGAAACCTTGTGAGAAAGGGAACACCAGAAGATGCCTACGCTATGGTGAAGAAAACACTATGGTGAAGAAAACGCTATGGCGAAGCGGCAGTCTACTAGGCGGCCGATTGGCAGATCTTCGATTGCTAGTGAAATACGGCCCCAAAAGCGAAGGCAAGGGGAAGCTAAGCGTTGATCTAGGACAGAGGAAAGCGGCGACCGACAACAGTCCTCACCGGTGCACTAACCACGTCTGAAGGAGGCCGCGAGGTAGCCAGCCCCCTTCCTCATCTAGACCCACCTCACCGCGCCACCTCGTCCTAGTCACTGTCGTGTCCCTGTCTTAACTGCTAGTTCTGCTGCTCTGCCCCAACCGTCTGCTGGAACCCGAAATAGCTTTATTGCAAAATAAGCCCAGTAACGTACGTTTGAAAGCATCTCGTTGGACCAGAATTGGCTCATATATTTGTATATAAATATAAATATATATATATATATATATATATATATATATATATATATATATATATATATATATATATATATATATATATATATATATATGTTTTTCTCTTTTAATTCTGACGTCGTTTTTCATTTCGCTGCTCTGTGGTTCGCTCACTCTTGTTTTGAGTTCATCTTGCATTCCAAAGTGGCAGCGACAAGGATAAGTAAGTCTATGCTATGATTATTACTTCTGCTACAAGTACTACCACGACCACTACTATTATTACTACTCCAAATACTACGGTTTATTGGTGTGATCTGTACCGCCTGGCCGGACGTGCTGGCAACGGTACGTTGCTACGTTCGTCGGGGCGACTTGACAGAAATGGAATAACGCGCGCTAGAAGACTTTGACGTTAGCGGTAACGACTGGCGACTGCCGACAGAAGCAGCAGCAGCAGCAACAACAATGACAACAACAACGACGACCACAACAACAATGACAACAACAACAAAACAAACAACAACAACAACAACAACAAGATATACAACAACAACAAGAACAATAGTAATAACACAGCGGGGCCGTCAACAGAATCGCCAGCAGCGGTACTTTTGTTGTTTCTGTGTGGACGTCTCTATATGCATGGGAATCGCCGGCGATGGACACCGAGGTAAGTCCACAACCCAGGGCGGTAGAGCGGCTAAAAGTGGGTCAAGCAACATCGAACCTCGTTGTCGAACCTCATGTCGAACGAAGTATCATCGATGACCGCGGCCGCCGCGCCATCCCACCTGGGCTGCGCCGATGCCGATGCCGTCAGAAATTAAACTGAGACAAAAACTCTGAGAGAAGAATGGCGCGGCGTAGTAGATAGAAAACGGTCAAGTAGGAAGAACGAAGAGCACCACAAGAGAGCGGCAAAGATAAATAATAAACATGTTGATGTCAGGTCTCTGATTGTTTCGTCACTGGCGACTAGATAGAAACGCGCGCGCCGAGGAAGAGTGAGATACATGTCCAGCTGCTGCTCCAGGGTTTGGGTGTTTGTTATAACATTTGGTCTGCTTTGTGTGTATATTCCACTATAGTTTTGTCCATAGTTTCTCTCTCTCTCTCTATACATATATATATATATATATATATATATGCACACGTTCTCGGGAGACAATTGTAGCTCAATTTTTATTCCTTAATAAATGATGAGGATATTCTCTATTCTATATATATATATGATATGTCAGGGGATTGTACCGCACGACTGGAAAAAAACTCTAAATAATGGTCGATTCGCTAAGTTGAATCAATAATCGAAGGTCAAACCAATAAGTGGCCTGGACTCTTATTTCTAGCAGATGTTCGTACGGACTCTAGCGGACGGTTAGTTTAAATCCACGTTATTTGAGTCAACACAAGCTAGGGCGTTCTTGTTACATGCATACGTGTTAACCGTTATAGAAACTCAACCTACTTTTGGGCATGCTGGCAAAGAAATAGAAACAAAACAGTTACGAACTATAAAACTCAATAAATAACTATACGGTTTTAGTCCCTTACCCATTACAAGGAACATAAGTTTGTTGTTTTAGTACACAATTACCTTACTAAGCAATGTTTTCAGTGACATATATATCATATTCTAAAGGAGAGTAAAAAATGTGCATTAGCCACAAATAGCCGTATTTTTCCTTGCACATTTAGTGTAATAATCTTCTCAACTGATTAATATGTTCATAATATGCGGATTATTTTCGTATATATTCATATCCAAATAAATAGTATAATATTGTTCTTTCTAGCTCTGTTTCGGGCCTTCAGCACGGCATGACGCGCGTGTTAAATGGGTCCCAAAATTATAGCAATGCAAATAAAAGAGTATTAGCTTATATGGTATAAATATATATATATATATATATATATATATAGTTAGCAGGTAGAAGGCGCAGTATAGAGGAGGCCTTTAGCTAGCATTCAAAGCTGCTTCAGTTAATCAACTCCTATAATCTGCACGCTGACCTGTCCAAGGTAGACTGGTGTATGTACATGGCCAAGCGTGTGCATACCCATCCGCCTACACGCTACATATATATATATATATATATATATATATATATACATACACATGTGCAACACACTTAAACACCATGCAGCTCAATGCGCGGCTCTTAAGACAAATCCATTGCGATACTTTTCTCATGGGGATGGCAGAACGTATCGTAGGAGATCTCTTTCGACCGACATGCCTAAACTCAGTATAAGCAAAACACATTTGAACGTGTCCATGATGATGCTGTTGCTGCTCGGTTACATATGTGTATGTTGTTCGAGTACGTGCTGTTACTTGCTACCAAGTCCACATGTACATGTTCATGTACATGAACGTGCTCATGTGTGCATGCATGATCGTGCCTCTACGGCTATTTTACTCATGTCAGATCTGTCTATCCATTTATCTATCTACTTGTATATCCTAACCTATGTGTAGGGGTGGTGCGGCTGACTTACTGACTGACTGACTGACTGAATAAACCGAACACTAACGCGAATGCGATGCATGCACATGCATGGACGCATGCGTGCATGCACGTGGCGTATGCCGCGACCGCCCCCAGCCGCAGCATACGTCAACCTGCCGGCACTATCACCTGTCGGCACCAAATCTCTCTAGTTTGCGCATGACGCTGCTGCTACGTGTGGTGGTCCTCGTTGTTGTTGTTGTTGTCTTTGTCATTGTTGTTGTTCGTGTTGTTGTTGTTTTTGTCATTGTTGTTGTTGTTGTGTTGTTGTTGTTTTGGTCATTGTTGTTGTTGTTGTTGTAGTCGTCGTCGTAGTGTTCGTGGTCCTCCGTGGGGTCGTCCGTCAAATTCGTGCAACTCGTGCCGGTTGGCTGTATTGTTGGTCGTTCGGTCGTGGTGGCACGCCAAGTTGTCGCCTGTCGCCAGCCATATCGTCACTCGTTTCGAAATGCCGCCGTCGCTGCCGCCGCCGTCGACGATGACGACAACGAAGAACACGACGCGTTTTCTTGATCTCCCCCCCCCGTCGTTGTTGTTGTTGTTGTTGTTGTCGTCGTCGTCGTTGTTGTCACCACCACAACATCCACCTTCGTCATGCACATCATCACTAACTACAGCATCTTCTCTCTCGCACACGTTCGCTCTCTCTCTCACGCTCTCTCTCTCCCCGTCTCTCTCGCCCGAGCGACAACCCCCCGACCGAACCGCACGTCCAGGTGTAACAACGAGCAATAGGTGTTCGCCTGCTGAAGATGGGCGCCTGCCACCAGCTCGCCCGTTGCCGAGGGGGGCGTCTGTCTGTTGAGCCATTGTCGGTGTCGTCAGGAAACGTTGTCATATTGTTAATGTTGTTGTTATTGTTGTTCCTGTTGTTGTTGTTGTTGTTGTTGTTGCTGCTGTTGTTGTCGATGTTGTTGTTGTTGCTGCTGTTGGTGTTTCTGGCCTGTTGCTGCTGGTGTTGTTGTTGTTGGTGGTGGTGTTGTTGTTGTTGTTGTTGCTGATGTCGTCACCGTCGGCTCAGCCGCCGTTTTTAAGCTTTTCGTAGCCCTTTGCTAAGAAGTTGTCGAGTCGTCTGCAGCGATTCCGCGCTAACTTGACGTAACTCGTTGCTCGAGCGCGTCGAAAAACCACTTAGGTTGATGCAACGTGCACACTCGTACGTCCATACAAACATTCGTAAATGTAACTACATATACGTACACAAACACACGCATATACATGTAGACGGCCTGTCTGTTATAGTTGGTGTCATCTTATATCGACTGCCAGCGTCTGTTTGTTGTTTTTGTTGTTGTTGTTGCTGTTTTTTGCTTCTATGGTGTTTGTATCACCATTATCGCCACCATCATGATTGTCGTCGGTCGAAATCGTCATCAACATCAGAATCATCATCATCATCATCATCATTCTCATAACCACCACCATCATCACTACCACCTCAACCATTCCCGATTCGAGCGACATTGTTGTCGTGCGATCGCCTGAGGTCCTAACCCCTAGTCACGCGATGATACATACGCAACACGCCCCCATCTCGGCCGCGCGGTGAGGTTTTCTCCGTCTCCTTCCCGCCACCGGCGCACCTCATTGTGTGATTCTTCCTTGTAGGCAGAAGTGGGGTCGGCCGCACGCATTGACTGACTACGCAGAGGCTCATGTTGAATGGGTCGATGTTGTCCGTGATGATTCTGTCCCGAATGATGGTGACGATTATGATGGCTGGTAACAGAGATGGTCGACGATTTCTTCCTTCATTCAAATTAATAATAGTAATAATAATATAAAAATTAATATTAGTAATAATAATATTATGATTTTTTTATTTAATTCTTTTATATTAGGCCAGGCTAGGCAAAAATGACGTTGCCATGTTTTGCTGCTATTTTTGTTATGATGCTGTTGCTAGTGATGCGATGGAAGTGTTGTTTGTTGTGGTCTGGGTTTATCGCATTAAACAACTGGTTCTGACAGGTATTATTAGACTGGTTATTGAAGGTGTTTAACGAATGTAAAGCAATGTTATTAATATTGACAGCAGTTGTGATGACAACACAGCAACTCATTGATGTATGTAGTTCGACAACAAATCACCAATAGACTCTTCCAGCCGATAAATGTTTACTTTGAACTCCTTATATATATATATATATATATATATATATATATATATATATATATATATATATATATATATATATATATATAACATTAATTGTTGCTTCGCCGCGCTGAACAGGAACGCTGTAGATAATTTGTTCGACTTCTTGATGATTTGGTCAATTGTCCGCGTTATGAATATATTATCATTATATCATATATATATATTTTTTAACATGGGTTTATTATTATAATTATGTACATACATCACGCTTACTAATATATTAATTTTATACCATCTACAATATTGATTATATTGTTATAATTATTACTGTCGGTGACCACTTAAGATCATATTGACGTTGCTTTTCTGTAGTTCCAATGAAAACCTCCGTCGAAGAAACGCAGTCGATCTTGGCTCCGCTGTGGCTTCACAGAGCTTCCTCTTAAGCTCTTTTGTCAGTTTGAGTGCATTCTTGCCCCAAACGCCTAATAGTTATCTGGCGTTTGGGGAGACCGAACGTCATTACAAGGGGGTCTTCAAGAAGATGCGCGTATAGGCGTCGTTTATGCATCTCCCGTTGGTGAATGATGTGGCCGACGCCCGCGCTGGCTAATGCACGGTAGCGAAGGGCGTGTGTGTCAGAGACTGTGACGTCCCACGCCAGCGTCTGATTATGGATTATGGTCCTAGCTCCGGCTGGTAAGGTCATACGGTCTTCCAAGGGTTTCCTCACCTGGCCCATAGTACAAACAAGGCATTTTGCACTCTCATTGCGTGCTGGAGCAGAAAGTAGGCTTGGTGTTCTCCGAGATAGCTTAGCCGCTGGAAAAGCCGGAAGAGTTGTTCTCCCCTCTCGGCTAGTACCGGGCCAATCATGTTGGTGAACACCTCTGCACCTAGCAGGTCCAGTTCAAACCGATCTTTTACAAGGATGCCTGGGAGCTTGCTGTTGAATTCTGCGATTACCTCTTGTCTCTTTTTGTCAAACTCCTGTAGGAATAGCTCGCATCCAGAGGGCTAAACGCCAGAGGAGCCGCTACGTACATTGCTGAGAACCGGTTGATGACGTGATTTCAGTCTCACCGAACTTCAGGGGAGCCGGCTTGCTATATGCCTGGTGCATCATTGAATAGAGAGCCGGGGCGTGCTTGGAAACCTCCGTCAAGAGGTGCCCTCGTTTGTTTAAGTTAAAAGTTTTCTAATAATAATAATCGTGGCAATTATTATATGCTATTACGTGCCTGTGTTAGTGAGACAAATGTTCCTTGTAGCGTTACAAAGTCTAGAATTAACAAAAAAATTAAGGAGGTTGTTTTTAATTCTAGACTATTCTCCGTCGCCTACGGGCTTTGAACTTAACCTAAGTTATATCTTCAATGCACCGAGAGCCGGACATGTTAAGATATCTAGGGTTACGTTTAACAGTCCATGTGACAGCATGGCCGCTGCCTCTCAGCGGTATGGCTTACCATCTATTCTCAATGAGCATCGCTCAAAGAAAATTCGACCAACTACAGGGATCGAACCGGCGACACCCCGGTAGATGGGGACCATAACTAGCGCACTAGTCCCCTAAACTACGCCACCGACAGTGTTACAAGGTCTAGGAATCGCTATGTGTGAATGTTTATTGGGGCCCCCATTACTTTTCAGCGACGTGTTTACTTGCAATCACAATTAAGTATCATAGCAGATTTAGCCTCACATTTATGAACGTCTTATTCTTTCACGACTATTACGATTACGTAGTTCGTTAGCCTTTCACCTAAATGAACGCCCTCACTCAGGACGAAAGCCTAGGAGAGATCGTTCCGTTGTTGTCACCTGCGTCGAGCAGAGCAAAGACCTTACTGTCCGCTCCAACGCTCCAACGTTCGTGCCCCGTTTCCGTCGGAGCAGGCCGATCAAACTGGATGAATGAATGTTCGTTACAGCGCGCAGCAGCCACAATCACAGTGCCTAGGCAGTGGTTCTTCCGTACCGTTTCCGTATCGGCACGGGCAGCGAGAGACGTTCGGCGGCGACCTTGCCAGCCATGTTTGAGCTTCTTAACGACGAAGTCTTGCCCTGACGCCACCCCCTCCCCCCCCGCCCCCTCTGTCTTTCCCTCCCCGCGTCGGCGGGAGGCCAGGCAATGTCGAAGCCAGTGCGATTTCCTGCGATTCCTCCTACAATTAGTACCAGCACTTGTAGTGCTTGTAGCAGTTTGACTGCGCCTGACTCGGCGGGAGTAGAACTATAGAGCTAAGATAGGCCAACAAGATTGCCATGTAAGATGGACCAACGACGACGGCCTGTTGCGGGAGGGGGAGCTCCGTACTTTGCCGCCAGCAGCAATAGCAGCAGCAGTAGAAGAACACCACCACCTCAGCCGGGATCAGGACCGCTTCACGAGCGAGCAGGTGTTCAGGTGTTTGCTGCCGTGCTGCCCCGACCGAACGATGCCTACATCAACTACGACAAACCTATCTACACACTGTGTTGTTGTTAAGCGCGCCTTAATATTCAACGCCTACATTGAAGGGGGGAGGCAAAAGGAGGGCTGCTAAGATGTGGGAGGGAGTAAGACCTATGCATATATATATATATATATATATATATATATATATATATATATATATATATATATATATATATATATATATATATATATATACGTATTTGTATGTTTCTATACAGAAAGAGAGAGACATAGGGATAGGGAAGAAAGAGACAGGAGCATATCAGTAGACAGAGATGCATCGTGGAGAGCAGACACCCCACACCGTCTGATGTCATGCGGCGATGGTCAGCGACGTTGGCGCCACCCCACATGAAGTGTCGCAGCCTACGGTAGCCTCGGCAGCGGCAGTAGCGATTGATGCCGACGTAGCCTTAGTAGTACTACGTTCAGCAGTGTTGTTAGCGTATAGCCGCAGTGGTTGCTTGTCGGATAATGATGACCGCCGGCGGAGGCGATGATTCTACGTTCATTCAGCGAAGCTGCTAAGATGGCTTCGTTGATAGTGGCGCGCTGCCTGTTGCCCTGGGGTGCTGTGGGATCTTCCTTCAATATATATATATATATATATATATATATATATATATATATATATATATATATATATATTTTTATTATAAGCTAGTTTGGTTGGAAAACCAGCCTGTCGAACGCTTTTGCTATAGTCCGATTTGACTGTATTTGTGTCGTACGAACCTGGCATTCTTGTATACCAGCCAAGCTATGCAAACCTCATTGTAAGATTTTTGCTTCACATAGAACGAATATGTGTTCCTGCAACTGTGGAACTTTGTAACATCTGTGGAACTTTGTAACAGTTTAGTTGTATAGTGGTAACTAAATTTCTGTCTGATCATTAATAAGTACGCAGCTGCCTGAAGTAGACATCCTTTCCATCCGATGTAAGATCCAAAATGTGATGTTATTTCAACAAAGCCACTTGTGCTCGGCGTCGTGCTTAAGAATGTAACGTTTATATATAAATATATATATATATATATATATATATATATATATATATATTATGAAACTGATTTGTCTAGACGGCAAACTTATTTAAATTCAAAAAGTCATAATTTCTATAATTAACACATCTTCAAAAATTGTAACAACTAAGGGTTTGCAGAAGAGCCTATCACACATATATATATATATATATATATATATATATATATATATATATAAACTATTTTGTCATTTTCATACTACGTTGCATTGATACGGAAGCCAAAAATCCCGCTGTCAAGGCAAAATGTCTAGGTTCGTTTATTCACTAACAGGCACTTGTATCAAGTATTATATTCCAGCCGCCATCATTAGCTAACAAAATGATCTGTTGTTGTTGCTATCGGCACCGCCCTAATCGTGGTCGCAGCGTTGAACGATCAGGGACGACAAACCCGCTTCACCAGCCACCGATTACAGTTTCAACGCGAATTATAGAATCTGATTGCAAATATGACAACACATTAAGCCTGTAACGGCCTTGGCTCGTAGCGACTGGTGGATATTTTACGACAGCAGATGCGGCAGACAGATTCAAGTCAAGATAAATCTGCGACTTGACTGAGCAATTCACTAATCAGGTGTTGAAACTAGCTTAGAACGTAATGTCTTTCAATGATTTAAGTAACTAGAAGTATATCTTTATTAGGCCTACGTTTATACAGATATGTGTACAACTCTTATATATATATATATATATACTGCCGTCTTCTCTGCTCAAGTCCCGTTTAGTTTACAAATTCGCAGCAGCAGCTTCGCTTCGTAGGTAAAAGGATGTCACATCACTTGAAACGATACGAAGAATGAAACAAATAAAGAAAGTCAACAATGGGGTCGAGACGGCCGCCCGAAGCATGAATGCACATAAACCAGCAGCTCCTCGTTTTGAGCGTCGAAGATCCGAGCCGCCCTCCCCGAAGTGCACGTTTTCCTGCACCCCCGGGAGTGGGGGGGGGGGTGGCGTTGGAGGCTACTCTTCCTCGTGGTCAGGTAAGATGTAACGGCTTCGGTAGTATAGGGGCACCTCCCCGTTCGCGACCCCCTCTTCCTCAGGCTTCCCTCTTCTTTATACATATATATATATATATATATATATACGGTGGTAGAATTCATCGTCCTCTCCTCGCACTCCTGCGATAGCATTAGCTTCCACATTCTTCACTATCAGCATCATGAACAGCGCACCATTATCATCGCCATCATCTTCACCATCATGATCATCATCGTCATCATCCATTCATGAGGTTCCTTCCCCCACGCTACAACAAATTCACCGCCACTCGAACTGAGTAAGGAGAGGAAGTTACCCCCGGGGGGCTAGATGTGCCGTCGCTACTGTCGTGGCCGCCACCGCTACAATCGCTGTGAAGTTGGCTGCCGCCTCGGTCTTTGGCCGACCGATGTTCTTCGCCGTTGCCGCCGTCGCCGAACGCTGGGGCCAAAACGCACCCCCCCCCCCCCCAAAGCAATAGCGACAACGAACACTCATGATTACTACGACGGTATTCTTACGTCGCTATGTAGCGCTAGATTCGTCGTCAGCGGTCGTCACTCAGCCCCACCCCCCCCCCCTAAGTGACGTAAGTACGGCCGTCCGTCCGTTTGTCCGTGGGGGTGAATCAAGATGCCGGCCGCCGGTCATGGACGGTGGCGGTATCTTTTGTATTGGTGCGTCGTTATTGTTGGTATTGTTGCTGCTGCTGTTGTTGCGGCTGCTGCTGTTGTTGTTGTTGTTGTTGATTATCCCTGTCGTTGTCGTCGTCGTCATGGTTGTCGTCGTCGTCGTTTTTCTTAGCGACCGCGTGCTTTAGCTATGGCTGCTACTGCTGCTGCTGCTGCTCCTGTCATTGCTGACCGTCTTCGTACGCTTCCTGTAATTAGAGGTTGCTGACTTCATTGTTGTTGTTCTTGTTGTTGTTGTCGTTGTTGTTGTCGTTATTATTGCTGCTGCGGTGGTTGTTGTTATTGTTGTTGTTATTGCTGCTGCTGCTGCGGTGGTTGATGTTGCTGTTGTGGCGATCTCTGGTTCTATTGGTTGGTATTTGCTGTTGTTTTTATGTTTGTGGGTGTTGTTGCCTTTGTCGTCGCCGTCATCGTTGTTGTTGTTGTTGCTGCTGCTGCTGATGTTGTTGCTGTGGCTGTTATTGGGCGTACGACGCAAACCAAATCAGCCGCCGGCCGCCCCGGTCACCGAACGACAAAGGCCACCGATCTGGATGGAGCTCGAGGACATCCACGCGGCGGCGGCGGCGGCCGCGGCGGGATGGCGCAAAGATGGGATGATGCGCTAGACGATAATGATGGCGGTAGTCGTGGTCGTGGTGGTGGTCGTGGTGATAATGATGAGGAAGGATCATGATGGTGAAGATGATGATGATGGCATTGCCAGACGTCGCCAAGCACTGCATACACACGCCCGCTGCTCCGTAACCGCCGCCGCCGCCACCGCCACCGCCATTGCCACTGCAGCTGAACGAACGAAACCGTTGATGCTCTCGTCGTCGTCGGCGTCGTCGGCTTCGGCCAGTACTTCGTCATAGCAGCAGCAGCAGCATAAGACGCGGTAGCAGCAGAAGTGGCAGAACGAGCACTACTACTACTACACTACTACGACTACTACTTCTACTACGACTACTATTGCTACTACTTCGACTTCCTGACCGAGTGACCGACAGACCACGACCAAAGGCCACTCGACAGAATGAACAGAGGACGGCAGACGACAACAACAACAACAGAAGCAGCAACAACACCAACAACAACTACTTTTAAAAAATGGAAATTTAACTACTACTACTACTACTACTACTACTACTATTACAGCAGAAGCAACAACAACCACCGCAGCAACAACAACAACAACAACAATAACAGGCTCTCCCCATGCGGTGCCGCGATAGCACAAAAACAACAACGACGACACCAAGAATAGCAGCAGCAGTAGCAATAACAAGAGCAATGACAGCAACGGTTACACTAAGAACAAAAGCAACAGTACCAATAGCAACAATACTTTGAACAACAAACAAACGCAACAATACCCACAACAAAAACGACAATCGACCAACAACCGACTCAGCAACGACTCCACAAGAACAAGGTAAATAACCACCTTTACTACTATCGGTTACCTGCTACCTAAACAATAACAGCAATAACTGGATGGCTGGCCAACAGCTGAACAACAACAACAACAACAACAGCAACAGCTGGACAACAACAACAACAGCAGCAACACCTGGACAATAACAACAACAGCCTTGTACAAGATAGCAGTACGAACGGCTGCGCTTCAGTCGCAACCTATTGATACCGCCCCGCCGTCCACGTACAAATACTGGCATCATTGCTTCGATTGGTACTATTACTCTACTACTACTACTGCTACTACCGTTACTACTACTACTACTACTACTACTACCACTACTACAATTACTACAGTGCTACGGCTATTAGAATAGCACCCATCGGCTCGCGCCCTATGCGCGCGCATGCGATATTCGAGTGGACTTTCGTGTCGCGCAGCGGGTGCAGCTGTGGCGGCAGCGCGGCGAATACGACAACGTCATCAGCGTCATTGGCGTCGTTGTTGTTTTTGTTGTCATCTCGTGCTCCACCTGGAACCCCCAACCGACGAACGAACGACTGAATAACAACAACCGACCACCTGCCTGTTTGCCTGCTGCAGAGCGAAATGTAGAGCACTGCGGCTGGTCGAGCCGATCTGCCAGAACACACGTATACACACAAATATATATATATAAATATATATATATATATATATATATATATATATATATATATATATACGCACGCGTATATATCTGCTTACATCTGTATACATTTACACACACGCGCCGCTATAAAAACAAACACATTGCGGATCGGCAAGTGTTAGTACTTTGAATTTTAACAAAATTTACCGAAAATACCAAGGTATTCCGGCTTGTTCTGCTTCATAGCGCCATTTATCAGCGTCACACAGGCCAAGTATCGCGCCAATCAGTGGCGGCGTTGATTGTTAGGGTTTGGTTTGCCAAAAAATAGTTTTATAGAGCTATCCAGGCCAGAAGACGCCAAAGAGACTAACCGATGATTCGCGCAAGATTTTGCTCAGTGTTCAGTGGGATATGCATTACATTATACACTACGAGTTTACCTCCTAATGGCCTAACGATAGACACGGGTATCTACTGTAATCAGTTCGACCGATTTGTTGCCGCTCTTCAAAGGAGGAGACACAGTCTCGTGAATCAAAAAGGTTGAATTATCTTCCACCAAGGCAACGCGCGCTACCGTACTCGTCGAACATCACACCGTCGGCCTACCACCTATTCAGAGGTCTGCAGAACTATCTATAAGGAAAAATTACTTTATAAGAAACAAATAGAAAACACTTGGAGACGTAGCTAGAGATGCAAAACCCAGAATTATTTTCCATAGCCTGGTCTCTAGATGGAAGAGGGTTGTGGATAACAATGAAAAAGATGAATTAAAGCCATTGACGCGTTTAATTTTAAATGTATTTCTATATTGAAATATTTGAGCTACTTTCTGCTCTATGACATATATATATATATATATATATATATATATATATATATATATATATATATATATATATATATATATATATATATATAAATGAAAAAATATTGGTAATGTCCATCACTTGGTGGTCAGTTTGTTGTATTGTATCGAATCTGTTTAAGCTATTAGGTTCTGAGTGACTTTTCTTAGATCTCTTACGCATGGTTGCCCATATTAAAAAAAACCACAAAATTACATAGGGTACTAACAGAGCTTAAAATTGAGTTTAAACATATCAGAGGTACTCGTGCTTTTACCACTATGCCAACTCTCGATTAAGAGGCACAGAGCCGCTTCCCGCGACTAAATCCGGCTCTACATACGCCACCAATACCTTGGAGAAAGCACGCAAGTCAGTTTGCATCTCTATATCATGATCCTACTTGCGATAAATCCGTCAGCGGTTCTTTACATGTCACAGATTTCCGTTTCAACCTTCGGTTCAATCAGTCTTTTCGCGCCAGGGTTAATTGTGATCTCAGTCGCTCGTTTCCCGCACTCTCGGTGGCCTTGCATCTTGCGCATGGTGTGCAAAATATGGAATGCTGTTATCTACGTATAAATGCGTGGTCTAATGCGTATAACTACTATCAAGCCCGAACGTGCGATTGTTAATATTGTTGCAACAAGCAAATCATCGAGCGACGAATAACTTCTTTATCAATCATATTTATTTCACTCAAATAGAGTATGTACAAAATAGTTCATGCTATTATTAAACATAAATACTTGTTGTTTTGCCGTTCCACTGAGAGAAGAAGTGTAAGGATCTTCGTTGCAGTGCCGGACAATCAACCGCGTGGTACTTAGCGCATTGCTGCGAGCAGAACCGACAAATACACTGAGTAGTATAGTCTTCATGAAACTCCCTACGGGAGCATACGAGGTGATGGAACCCGTGTACGATGTACCTGGTATATACATGCCTGTCATCGCAGGCCACCCCGGCCCACAACCAAGGAGACTTAAAGACGTCGAGCGTTCTTACCTCCGTCGCTGCTTCCGTGAATTTGCGTCGCCACTCTTCCAAGAAATGGTTAAGTGGCTCCGTCAATGGCATACGCAGCCTAAGCCGAAGCATCTCCACCATCGGCGCATAGTCCGACAATACATAGAATAACTTCTTTAACTTTAGACCAAACTCACTTTGAAGTCGGTCCGAGGACAGTTGCACGCATTGAACATATAAACAATATGCTTGCTTAGTGTATGACGAGGTGGATATACGAGAACAGTCTTCAAACTATTGTAATAAAGTATTATCTGGTAAAGTGTATATAAGAGACTTAGAATCTCAGCTAACCGATCATATCACACGCAACAACAATAGAATCAAATTCAAAATAAAGCACAAATGCAAAAATTGCCCTTTGCATTATTACCTTATTTTGAAAGCCTACTGAGATTTGGCCTATAAGCCATCAAACGATTAGTATCAACTTGCCCATCACAGGGGAAATAAAAACTTCATGGCAAAAGTTGGATGATATGCTTCATTTAAAAGGGATCATAACGAATGTAGTTATTTGTTGGATGGATTTATTATTTGCCTTATATGTATACTTCAGTACCCATGTTATTTTGTTATATTAGTGGTACTTACCTCCATTACTTGATCATGTATACTAGACACGAGAAGAAGAACACTACAAATGGCTATAAATTGTTGAAAAAAGATCATTGCTTTTACAATGCTAAGCCTTTACTTATTTTTTCCAAGTACATATGTGTTGGCCTGTGTTTGGCATAGCAATACTTCAAACGTGCACAAATGGACTTCATTAAACCGTTATGTTTTTGTCGTTTGTACTTGGCCAAACCGCACCACTTGCTTCTGTCTCTAAAAAATCTATTTTCGTTTTGTTTATTCGTTCGTCGTTAAGTTTTCCAGTACCTTATTTTAAAGTACAATGTAAATACAACATTGTATGAAATGCTTCAAAGGACTAGTTTTTGTGTCAGTACGCTGACGTTTAGTAAATTCGTAGCTTTTGTTCGGGTGCTCAGAAACGACGAAAGCGGAATGTGCTATGCAGGAAGTTCATTTTTCAATCAATAATGTTTAGGTTGATGGTAACATCAAATATCAATGTTTGTTGTCCTGGCGTTCCACATAGAGAGAAAGAACAGAGCTCTGTGCTGTAGTGCCGGACAACCATCCAAGTGGTACTTAGTGCATTGGTGCGAACAGAACCTACAAACACACTAAGTACTATAGTTGTCCGATAGAAACTCCATACTTGAGCGTACGAGGTGATGGAACCCGTGCACGGTGGATCTGGCATAGACGTGTCGGTCACCGCAGGCCACCCCGGCCCACAACCAAGAAAACTTAAAGTAAAAGTTTTTAAAAAGTTAAAAGTTTTTATTGGCAATTGGCTAGTGGCAACTGGTGGCCTGGCCAAGCTCCTGGCAGTCGCAATGAGACATAATAAATAGACAAAAGAAGAAATATAAAAAAAGCCTGTTCTGATTGATTTTACGCTATTATTTTTTATTTCTACATTATTGTTGTTAGTATTTCCTTCATTCGCTCATTTCGTTACTGCGGTTGCTAACGTGTGCGCGTCAGCAGCGGACAGCAGTTCTCGAATATGCAGAGTGTTTTCGATGAGTTCAACAGGATCTTCGTAACTATTGGTCAAGCGCTGTGGCCGCTGATGACATTCAGATGGGTATCCGAACTGAGTTAGCATAGATCTGGCAGACGAATCAAGCATCGTTCAGCATTCGAAAATCAGTTCTCTAAAGCACGAAGACGGGCCATGAGGCTGCTTATGGTTGCAGCAAGCAAGTTATGAAAAAAGTATGCTTTGCCACTCGCTCGTCCGCTTGTAAGTAGAGTCAACTTATCTATTAAGACTAATCCAATACGACTAAAGGACGCCAAAGTTAACTAGATTAAAATAGTGCTCTTAAAAGTTATGGATGCCTTCAGTTGCTTACGGCACTCGTTTTTGCCCTCAAATGTTTGAGTTTTTGGGATGTGCACGAGTGACAATTAATTGGTTCAGGTCATACCTATCCAGCCTAGGCCAACCAAGTTTAACGGCAGAATACGTACTGCTCTTGTGCGTGTGGAAGAGACTATTGAGATATTCAAAGTTCTTGACTCGGACCGGTCTGGTAATATTTCATGTGCCTCAGAGAATCGTCTGTGTGAAAGAGGTCAATTTGTGCAACCATATGAACTCTATGTGTAAATTGATTTAAATGTGTGAACTATGTGCGCACATGTGTACACAGAGGAACTCTTTTAACCTATCAATTTTACGATGACTTAAGAACTGTGAGAACGCACTCAAAATATACTTGTATATACATAAACTTACTCGACGAGACGTAAGAGTGAATGAGTAAAGAAGAGTAACTGGCGACCGTATATAAATATATATATTAACACACATCTGCAGTCATATTTAGATAAGTAGCTTGCTGCTAAAATTGGTGGGAAAAAATCAACCAAAATTGCTGCAGAATCTAGTCCGGATGTAGTGTCCGAACGTTCTTGAGACGTCTTTCTTCCGGATAGTACGTACACATGCATATGTATATAAGTAGTGTGGTGCGCGTCGGTCGAAAGAAAATCGTTCTAAAGGACATCCGGACCAGCTGCAGCAATGAGCACTCTAGTTTTTGAACGTTCTTAACGCCTGCTGACGACTAACCCGCTCTTCTTTCGCCACCCGGGGTTGTGGCCAGCTGTGAAATTTCGACCGACAGAAAACGGTGCTTGTTGGTGTTGGCTAGGATACGCGTTCGGCAACAACCCGCGAGGGGGTGGGGGGGGGGGCGCGACAGCGAACAGCCAGCCATTCGTCCCAGTTGTCTGGGGACGACGGGCTTCTCGAGACTTCTCGAGATGCCTTGGCCGGACGATGTGCCTGCCGGCTGCGACCGCCGGCGGGAGGGTTGCTGTTGTCACGGTTACGGTCCGTGTCCGCGCACTTTCTGGACACCCAACCCCCACCCGCCTGCCCGCAATGAGCCCCCAGCCGCTTTCCTGTGTTCTGTAGTACGTGTGCATGTCTGTTGAATTTGTCGCCACGCCTGGCTCCGTGTGTTTGCCTGTTTGTCTGCCTCTCTGTCTGCCTGCGTGCCGCCTGCGTTTTACGTCTCGTACGCTAACGAATGGGCATATCTGACGAGCCCGGCGTCCGACACCTGCGATCGAGGCAGATCAGAGCTGATCGCTCAAGCGGGCCACGGCCCTGGTGGTGGTGATGGTGGTGATGGCGGCAGCGGCGGCGATCACATCTTCGACACCGTTGACGCCGTCGGCTCAGGTGACGCTCGACCCCGTAGCGTCAACACCCGCTATTCCGGAATGCTGAAGCTTCCGTCGACCTGGCTCTCAAGAATGATGAACACCATGATGTTGTTGAACACGATGATGATGGTGATGATGATGATGATGATGATGATAATGAGGATAATGCTGAACATGATGGTTGTGATGATGATGTTGGGCATGATGGTGATGGTGATGATAATGTTGGACATGATGGTGATGATAATAATGAGGATGATGATGATAATGTTGAACATGGTGGTGATGGTGATGATAATGTTGAGCATGATGATGGTGATGATAATGTTGAGCATGTTGATGGTGATGGTGATGATCATAACGTTGAACATGATGGTGATTCTGATCATGCTGAACATGATGCTGTTGATGATTAGGACGATAGATGATGAATCTTGAAGGTGATCTTGCTGCTGCTGATGCTGTTCAGTCCCCGTTGTTTATTTGGGCGGCCAGCCTGGGACTAAGAGTATTACCTGATCATTGTCGTCGTCGTCGTCGTTGTTGGTGTAGCTAGCATCTTCATTCATTCTCCATGTATAATTATGTATGGCTGGGTGTACGGGGTGACCGGGCAGCATCGGAAGGCCCGTCGCGATTTCATCGGCGTCTTTGGCCCAGTGTGGCTATCCACTGGAACGGCCAACTTCCGTCGGAGGTCCGAACCTCTCTCTCTCCCCCTCTCCCCCACCTCTCTCTCTCTCTGTCGGTTGGGGCATTCACCCACTACGACGTCTAGTGTACTGCCTGCGGCTGTAGACTGCGGCTCATCCACTTAAGCCTATCATCGCTCATGCGTTGTTGTCGGGATGTCGCGATTTCCGTGGCCTCCGTCGCCAGCAACACGCCGCTATCATACACAACAGCCTCACCGCCATCACACACCAGCCTCTCACCTCAACCAAGAGGTGGCTCAGCTGCCGCTGCTGCTGCGCTTCTGCTGCGTATACTGTATGCACGGACGTACGGTCGCTTTACGCACGCCGTTACGGTAGAACGGTGCCTATGTTGGTGATGATAAGGGTGTTGTTGTTGCTGTTGTGGTTGTTGCTGTTGTTATTATTGTTGTTGCTGCTGTTGTTATTATTGTTGTTGCTTCTGTTGTTGTTGCTGCTGTTGTTATTATTGTTGTTGCTTCTGTTGTTGTTGTTGTTGTTGTTGTTATTATTGTTGTTGCTGCTGCCGTTGTTGTTGCTGTTGTTTTTGTTGGTATTGTGGTTGTTGCTGTGTGTGGGGGGTTGTTCTAGTTGTTCTTGTTGTAGCACAGCCATTGAAGTTTAAGAGAAGTCGACACCAACTTGTACAC
Source organism: Dermanyssus gallinae (assembly GCA_003439945.1). Classification (NCBI taxonomy): domain Eukaryota; kingdom Metazoa; phylum Arthropoda; class Arachnida; order Mesostigmata; family Dermanyssidae; genus Dermanyssus; species Dermanyssus gallinae. Next base: position 655,355 of record QVRM01006365.1, read on the forward strand.
TGTTGCCGATGTCTTTGCTGCTGCTGCTGCTGCCGAGCAGTAGATGGGTAGATATCTGTGAATGAACTGTCGCTGCTTGCTGTCATCGTCTTCATCATCGCATGCTCAATATGAGGTGTGTACGTGGGGGACGGCGATGTCGGCGTATAACGATTAGCCCGCGTACGTGTATATTGCGTGCGTGTATCTACTACTGAGTAATAGGCGGGGGTTGAGTGAGACTGAGCTGAGATGGGTTGGAGGTGCGGCCCCGTCGTCATCATCATCACCACCACCACCATCATCATCATCATCATCATCATATTCAAACCCCACGTCGCCCAAACCACGAACAAGTCAAAGAGCTAAAACCGCTGCCTGGTAGGGGAAAACCGCAGACACAACATCTAGCCAACCCACTGACACCCAATAACCTCAGGTGGTAATGGCAGTGGCGATGGGCATGATTTGTGATGGTTATACAAGTATTATGATAATAATGACAACCGTCTATATATATATATATAAATATAAAAGTAATGACGACTATGACCAGAGTAGTGGCGACGTTGGCGCTCAAGCCTTGCGTGCCGAAGACTCGCCTGTTCACGACTATTCCTACAACCACAACTATTTCGTACTCTTCCACTCTATTACTTTCCTATATACTGGTTCCTACTCCTACAACAACCATTACACGACCTTGACTGCGTCTGGTACAACCGATAGCACCAATGCCGCTCCTGGCACGACGCTGTCGCTGTCGTCGTTGTCGTCGTCGACGTCGTTGCCACTGCTACCGGTGTACGCACGACTTCGGTCTCCATCGTGTCCGGCCAGCCCAGTACAGCCCACCATTCTGTGAAGGGCGTCCAAGATCGTGGTAAATCCCCGCGAAGTCCGCGAAGATGGTGGCGCTCATGGCGGCCATCCAAGTCACTAGGCGGAAGGTGGTGTTTGGTGTTGAACTACGTTCGCGGGCTAGGCTTCCCCCACACCCACACCCCCACCTCCCCCCCCCCCCCCAAGGGCACCGTGGTCACAGTCTACGGCGCCGTCACTGCAGCGATGGCTGTAAACTGTAACGTTGTTCGGTGAGGGAGAATGAGGAGCCAACAACGGCAACGTACTTGTAAGAGCCGAGCCCGATCATCCTCGAGCAGAGAGCGTAGCACCGAACTAGACGGCGCTGGCTGACAACCCTGCCGGAAGGGACAGCTGCCCTTCTTCTACTGCTGCTCCGACTACTACTGCTACGAATACTACTACGACTACGACTACAGGTCCGGCGGCCCGCTTGACGTGTCCGCTCTGCCGGCCTCCTTCTTTATACCGACGGTCGACGACGACGGCATTTTGCCGAGTACGGAGGACGCGACGCTACCCGCAATCAAAGTTAGCCAGCCAGAGACCTAGAGCAACATCAGCAGCAGCAGCAGGAACAACTAACTGCCCGCTTCGACGGATCTCATTTGTCTAACCGCTAATAGAACCAACTCACTGGGTAGTAGATAGTAAACCATAGAATATATATATATATGTGTAAAGAAGATAACAGAGGAAGCGAGAGAGAGAGAGAGAGAGGGTGGCCTGAGTGTTGATTTCCGCTAATTAATTCTGGAAATGTGGCCGAATCTCCCGAATTCCCCGTATATATATATATATATATATATATATATATATATATATGAGTCACCTTTGTTAAGTGGATCGCCACTTTGGTTTTATGTCGTGGGTGAAATTCCTCTAACCGCCGATTTGCGCCGCATTACTACAGAACATTGATCACCGTTTAATTGTGCTCTTTATGCACACGAGTAGGTTTGTCGCAAACACGTTATGGGTACGTGCAAGCTATGAATACACTATCATGATCATAATGACAATTAGTAATATTTCCTAGAAACTGGATACATTTATTTACTTTTGTTTGTGGTCTTTATGGTCGTTATGAAACGAAAGCACATTGTGGCTTTGACTTTAAATGCGCTCTGCGCATGCGGCAGTCTTGAGCGAACGGGACGCGGCGAGCTGCGGACTAGCTTAGCTGAAGCTATACGCCAAGATTTCCTAGTGGCTTCGTGGCTGGATCTTCTTCGCGTATACACACACACACACATATATATATATATATATATATATATATATATGTATAAACAAATACAGATTGACGATGGCTCCAAGTCAAACGGCTGGTGAACGACGCCGTTCCACGTAGAGCGCACGACGTCCGAGCTTCCTTCCTGTTAATCAGATTGGATATCGTCTTATCATCGTGCCTGCAACTGCCTACTGAGGTGGTGAAGTCGACTATGGCGACTCACAGACATCGACACGCAGGGAGGCAGACAGACAGCAAGACAGACAGTCAGACACCTTCCGTTGACGACGACGACCGACGGTGACGACGAGGTAGAGATTGATTTGGTCCTCGATCCGAGCGATCGATCGAAACACTTCACTTCACGTTCGCCGTACGACCTCAATCTGTCTTCGGCCGATGTCCGTTCGCCGCCGGGGTGCTCGTTCTCTTACACTTTCACTCGCAGTGGCAGCAGTAAACGAAGTGTCCAGGCCTTCGTCGCCACCGGATCGATTTGATTCGGGCGAACACCTACAACAACGGACGTGCTCTCTTCTCCACCACCCCCCCCCCCCTTCCTTACAAACGTTACGAACAAACCTACGCCTGGCGACGGTTTTACCGTGCATCTGGTAAAAAGCAGATAAATATTTTCCTATATATATCTGGCAGCGTAGTCTTGTGGTTGTTGTCGCAGCGATGTTGCCAGTTCGGGTCGAATTTGTTGTGGCTTTTTTTCGAGATGCTCCTTGAGAATAGATCATAAACCATACCGCCAGCGAGTCAGCGACCACAGGGGAACTCTAACTATCTTAACATGTCCGTTTGTACTACCGCTCAAAGTGTCCCTGATGTAAAAGGGTGACATGTGCAAATAGGTGTACATGTGATGCGAATATTAAATCCATCGGCTCAAAAAAAAAATATATATATATATATACATATAGCTGTGCGTAGAGCGCAAGAGTATAAAAACGGTCGTTATACCAGTCGATGGTGAGGTGTTGCTGTTTGAGCGTACTTTTGTATGCATTGTGTGTCTCTAGATGCGTCCATTCACACGTGCATTTCGGCGGTATTTACGCCAGTAAAGTGCCGTAAGGTTTCCTGCCGTACAGAAGGCAAATCTTCTACCGCACGCCTCGTGCCGACTAAACTGGGGCGCGTGTGCGTGTGTGGCACAATGTGACGCAATGCATCCTTCGTCTTTTGCTAACTAGTTACATAACTAGCTGGTTGAGACTGAGGCTAAGAGGCTTGGTTGCGTTGGTTGAGTAGCCAACCTAGCTTCCACCTGCCCTGCCGAACGAGCGGGGATTGCGCAGGAGAAGCGCACGTATAGTCGTTGAAGTTGCTTTACCAGAAGCTGAAGTCGTTCGGTCGCAGCTCTTCTAGCATGTGAGACTGTGTGTCGCGTCGCTCCGATACGATGGGCCAGGCACGGCCACAGGGCGACCTAGCAGCGTTCGACGACTGATCAACGATCAATACGAAAGCGACTGCCGAAGGCGCGTCGAGCGCGTCGAGCTGCCTGCCTAGTGCTGTTGTTCCATTGTGATACGTGGCGCGAACTTTCTGCAAACAAACTGCCGAGAAGGCCGTAAGGTTGTCGGCTGTGGGCCGGATCAGCAGCGCTGCCAGGGCGGGACGCCGCGGCAGCGGCGGTGGGGGAACAGACCGAAGCTTCTGACGACCCCAGTACAAGGGGGAGCCATAGGACGTCGAAGGCAGTGGTGGCGACGGTGGCTTTACCTGGCCGACATGCTGAAATAGCCCAGCATATACGCGCGTCTAGAAGCAGGTTTGTTTCTGTGAGTATGTAGCTATCTAGCTGACGCTAACGTGCATGTACATACATACCTGCCCACGTGTGTAGGCACATTGTGTGTGTTATGTACATTTATTTCCGTATGTATACGTATGTATGTGTGTCTTTGTACGTCTAGATGTGTGTGTGTGTGAACGCGATACTTTAAATGACACAGATGAATGGAGACGATTGTGAGGCGCGGCGACGCGACGATGTTGGGGTTCGGCTGCTCGGTCGAACCGATGAGGGGTGAAGGCCGGGCCGGGGGGTCAAACGAATCATCTGGTGGTTTACGGCGACAGCAACGACCTCTAAACACAGAACGTACAGAAGGACGGACAACAATATCAACAACAGCAACTCTAGCAACGACAACAACAGCAACTCTAGCAACGACAACAACAGCAACAGCTCTAGCAACAACAACAACAAGTCTAGAGGCAGCAACAACAATACAAACAGTAGCAATGACATTAGGAACCACAATAACAACAGTAGCAATGACATTAGCAACCACAATATTGCTCTTGGCTCTATTCCAGCTACCGTCAGCATAACTACAACCTTTGTGCTTTAACAACTTCTGCTACAACTTACCTTCCTCTTCTACGAAATACTAAATCTAACAATCATTAAAGCTACGGTAGTGGTGGTGCTGTCATTGTTGTTTCTGATAATGATACTGGACATTACCCGTTCAGGCGCATATGTGCCTATAACTAGAAAAAACGCTTGTTTCTACCTGCCTGTACAGGATGCGAGGCCGGCCGCCCGGTGCGGTAGGAACTCACCATATTGGTGAATCGAAATGGTTTTGGCTGGCGAAGACAACAGCAACAATAATAGTAACAGCAACAACAACAGTAGTGTGAGTCGTACTAGCTAACGGCTTAACCAGAAGTGCAGCCGGAAATGCAGCCGGCAGCAACAGGACGTGCAGTAACAACGAAAACGGCAACTTCAAAAGTCCAACGTTGTTGATATCACGCATTTTTCAAATTTGATTACATATATATATATATATATATATATATATATATATAATCAAATTTGAAAAATGCGTAATATCAACAACGTTGGACCTTATATATATATATATATATATATTGTTTTTTGGAGGACACCGTCAAAGCCGCTCGGCATGTAATCGCGAGGTGGCTCTCTACATATCTCAAGCCGCCACTATGATATTGCGCATTTTATTGACCTGTTTATATATGGCGCGCAGAATGTCCTACGCACTGAGGCAAATGTTATGTATTATGTAGAGGTATTTTTTAGGCTGCATTTTTTTTATCAATTTAATTATAACCGTAGTAGCTGTTGGACAGCTTGACACAGAGCAGCTTCTTAGAACTTACAATAACACAATCATCTTCTCATAAAAGTTATTTCTAGGCCAATGCGCGAGGTGAAAGATTACCATGGTTACGTAAATAAAAAAAACAGCACAGCAAGACTACATACAGCGACAGAGCACTGATTCATTGTAACATTAAGAAAAAAGAGAAAGCCAAACAAATATTTATACCATGTCCACGCAAAAATTTGGCCATCTTATGCTTCTGCGTACGAACATAGTTTTAAGACCATTCTGCACCTAGAGCTTAATAGAACTACCTGGCTCGGAAACCTGTGGAGCTCTCGCATGAGCCTCAGATCGTTTTGGAGTCCCACCCGACATACTCTCTTCAAGAAACGGCCTGGAAGATACCACTTAACGGTCGTATTTTGATAGTAACAATCGCCGTTGATAGTAATGAATGTTCAGCATCGGCGATTCACAAAACATACATGCATATGTACACACATGCGTACATCCTTACATATATATATATATATATATATATACAGGCCTTAACATATCAGGCCTCACAACATCAGTCTTTGCAGAATGAACCTCTTTGTCGAGTTCGCGCTCTTCAACGGTGGAACAAGGCATGTGGTGTTGCGAAGATCAGCACCCTAAATTATCCTCCAAGGTTCCCTATCCTTCAAGAAGTCGGGCCCGTCGTAAGTAGTAATGCTTATTGAAGGGCGAACACGATGGAGAGGAGACGAAGAAGAACGGGAGCAATTGGGAGAACTCCCGCATAAGGGTTTCCCGTGAGAATGAGCCTCGCCCGTGAGGTCGGCACGGCAAGTCGCCGAACTGACTAACTTGCGGCCTCATTGTGCGCTGCTTACTAATGTCTAGCCTTCTGTGGAGCCTTCTGAGGGAAAGGTATGAAGTTCAAACTGAAGCTGAAGAGGTCGTGACTTTGTGACGGGTAATGGAGTCGCCTCCAGCCAAACTCCTATCGTTTGCGAGCTATTCCTCGAGTAACTGTACTCTTATTAGATGATTCGGCGACCGTGGTACTGGCTGGAGTGTGTTGTCCACTTACTACGGGAATAAGTGCTGGTGTTCCCGTCTGAGAACAAAATCGAGACAGTGGAGAAATCAACGAACCAGTGAGTTAATGAATGAACAGAGCGATTGGCTCAAGACTGTTTTTGTTCCCTAAGTTTGCAAAAAGCACTAACATTGTCGATGCACCTCACTGGCACAGCCATTAAACTAACAAGCCGATATAAATCCCTTGAAACTGTGATTCGACCACTAAATAAGTTGGACAGAAACATAAAGAACTTGATATATATATATATATATATATATATATATATATATATATATATAACCTCTATTGCTGCTTAATACTATACACATTAGCCCAACCAGCTCTAGAAGTCATCAGGCTATGTGTGAACCATTTCGACAATACCAATTTAGGCTAGCCGAAGAACGTATCGGCAACGCTCGCACTAGAACTATGCCACGAACGCACACTAGAAGAATAATTCGTACTTTGCAGCTATAAATGAAAACTATAATCACAAAAAACAGATCTATATTATGCCGAACAACATGGCAAGGTTACCACCACCTTTTATGCTTAGGCGGAAACTGTTATGAAATCGACGAGTGCGTATGTAAATATTGTGGAGAGTGCAATATCGCACGTTACCACATAGCTTGTTCATTGACACATCGTCACTACAATCAAGCGTCAACGATATACAAAGTGATATGTAAACTATTGTTATGCTACTAATTCATGGTGAATAAACCCGAAACAATACCAATTCAAAAAATAAACGTGAGATACGAATATAATCTTCTTCTGGAACACACTTGATTTGTCATTAAATTAACTTGTCAGTGTTATTACAAACTGCTTCTTGTGAATGACATGCCCAGAGCATCTGACAATAATATTGATTTCGACATGCGCCCTTCATATGGGTGAAATAAATGTGATGATGACTTAATTTGTTATTGTGAAAATACAATTAATTTGTAGAAGTCTCCAGCAGCTCTGAACAGCTCTGCAGTGCTTAGTGCATAGCTTCTCTTACTTAAATACACCGCATCTATGCTGTTTTCAAGTACGTACAAGAAAGATGTAAACTGTATATGAGTATACAATGGACATAGTATTAGTTTGCTTATTGAAAGTAAGATGACCAAGATTTCATCTAGGCTGTTGAGTCAAGCCTACGAAACCGTCAGATAGTCTAGGTTCTCCAACCTCCAAGAGAAAGTTGTCGTATTCTTGCCCATAATGGTGGTTACCTTGCTCATGTCTACGGGACAAAATACTGAAGCGATATTGCCTAAGTTGACTAGCTATCGCATAAACGTGCATTTATTGCAATGCACAAGCAAATCAACCACCTAGAGGCAACCAAATAAAAAGAAGTGTATATTCCTATTGATTCAGAGTTTGTGTTGGCGTCGTTAGCTGCTTGGTGCTTTAATATGATAGTTTGGCACGCATTTTCGTTTAGTTACTCGTCACGTAACTGTTGAATAGAGTATCAACTCAACTCTATACAACGAAGACACAGACGCAACAAATCTGATCAAATCACATTGTTTGTCGCCTATCGCGCTGATGGCATCGTCTGAGAACATCGTAATTGATTGCGGCGGTATCTTGCTACAAATTGCCATCGTCGGCAACAAACTGCTCTCGTCAAGGGAGATACAGACGTACGCTTTGGCTCCGCTGTTAAGTCGTAACGGTATCTATCGGTCGACATTATCGTGTCGGTATTCTCTGTCTATCTGTGTTGTTGTTGTTGTTCTTTCCCGATGATAATGATGATGATGATGATGGCGAAAACTGAACGACACTTTCGACTAGGAATTTCTTGATTGCCGGATTGTCCATTGCTTCAGAATGAAAGATTGGCTACTAAACGGAGGGAGGGAGTCCGACGCCGCCGGATATACGCAGAGAGTGAGGATGAAGGGGTGAGATGTTGTCTTAATGATGAGATCAGTAGTAGTAGCAGCAGGGTCATCGGGGGCAACGAAGACAACGGCAGCAGCAGCAGCAGCAGCAGCGACCATGCGCACGGATGGACCTCTGTTTGTGGCGATGGGTGATATTGCTGGCGGTCGGCAGGTCGACGTTTTCATCTCGAAGCGATCAACTAGCGGAACTAGCTGAACACAGTGAAACCAGAGTGACGACCGAAGTTCATCGCTGTTGTTTCTGTCGCCAGTAAATACCTTCTTCAGTCGAATGATGACTCAATGGTGAAAGGTAGGGTAGACGAAGAAGAAGACAACAAGGAAAAACATGATGATAGTGATGATGATGATGATGATAGTGGTGGTGGTGGTGGTGGTGGTGGCGGTGATGATGATGATGATGATTGCGATGAGGCCGACGCAGTGATGGCCAACGATCATGATGTTGATGAAGATAATGACAACTGTGGTTGCTATTGTGGGAGTAATAGAGGGCGGGGGGGGGGGGGACTAGTTGTACTACTCGAAGCAGGAGTAGTTGTAGTTGCAGCAGTCGTAGAAGTCCTACCGGCGCTGGGGTGAACCGGAAGAGGGTGAAACCGTCTTCTCCTCTCCCTCCTCCTCCTCCTTGTTCCCCCCGACCCCTCCTTTTCTTGCTCCTCCTTGATAGGGCGACATGTCGGGCGCCGGATTGGGTTGAGATGTGGCCCCGATACCTGACTACCTGGCTGCCAGCCAGCCTGCCTGCCTACCTGCCTTCGTGAGGGCACACCGAGGCGACGATCGGCCGGCCGTCGAAAGGTCACTTCAATCGCTTCACTTCAATCAACTCGACTCCTCGGCGGCGGCGACGGCTGACGGTGTTCGGCAGACTGTGTCTCGTGTCTTCATCATCGTCGTAGTACCAACCAGCAGTAGCAGAAGATGAAACCCCTTCGCGGGAGACAGAGAGGGACTGATAAACGTAGCATATATATATATATATATATATATATATATATATGTGTGTAGGGCGTAAAGGGGCAAGACTCTGCCTATTTGTACGCAAATCCCTTCATTCTGTGAAAGTTTTTGCTCACCTTGCTCTATTCGTCTTTCTTTCATATATATCTCTCTCTCACTCTATATATATATATATATTTCTTCTTTTTTGTCTCTCTATTTCTATCCTTGCTTCCGTTGTATTCTTGTCTCTGTGATGAGATTAGTATCTTAAACATGTATGCTATTTCATGTCACCCATACGCTTTCTAGTCCTACGCTCCGTTTCTGTTACCCCTTCTGCTCGCTCTTTATGAGCCGTGTCATCTTTGTTTCTCATTGATGCTTGTTGAGCACCAGTAGTGAGTGGTACTATTAGGGCTAGAATAGCTACGGTTACCCATGGCTTGGCCAGCAGCAACAACAACCATAGCAACAACAAAAGCAACCGCAACAACAACAACAACAACAACAACAACAACAACAACAATAACAACAATAAGAGTAACCGCAAAAACAACAGCACCCGCAAGTCAGAAAAACAACTATATATACCACGGGGTGGTGTAACATCTCCTCCAGTAACTGTCACCGCCAGTCGCCACGAATCCACGAACTGTCAAAACTGCGACGGCGAAAACAGCACTGAAGACAGCGATGACGGGGCTAAAAACAACAACGACGACGACGACGCCTCGGACCTCGGTTCTCTTCGAGACGGTGCGAACTAGACAAACCGTCGTGTTAGCATAGGGCTCAGGCTACTGTCGCTTACTCCCATGCGCGCAGACGAGATCTGGCCGTGGCTGATGGCTGACTCGAACCAGCCACAAACCGATGATGATGATGATGATGATGACGTATTTGATTTTATTGTTGTTTATTATCACAGCGAGTTGCGCGGTCCAAGGCATTGTTGGTGTTAGATTAGCTAAACTAAGCTGACGACAACAACCAATACAAATGTATATATATATATATATATTTATATATATATATATATATATATATATATATATATATATATATATATATATATATATATATATATATATATATATATATATATATATATATATATATATATATGACACGCAGTCACCTTTATCATCGCATAAAAGGGTATGTACTCACATCAGCTAACACGATCAGATGGTCGGATGAGGCTCCCAGACGGGAGAGCAATATGTGAGTTTGGGACGAACAATAAATTTATACATGCAAATGTAGACATGAGGTGTCATTAGAATGAAACTGCGAAAGATGGTAATAATAAGATGCCTCTACAACCTTGGTAATGTGGAGGCTAAAATCAAGATCATATACACATATATATATATATATATATATATATATACATATATATATATGTATATGGTTTGTTTAGATTTGGTGTTTGAATTTGTGAGTGCCGGACTAGGGAAGTCGACTGCGGATATTGAAGAATCTTGAGCTTAACCAGAGTTTCTTGAAACGATCTGGTTGCTGATAGGCTTCGTGAATGAAACATTTCTGAATTTTGAAAATCGGCTTTAGTCCACTCGAGTCTAACGCTAAGGCAAGTTGAAACAAGCCCTTCGCGAGTAGTGGGATTCCCTGACGTTTCCTACCTACGACTCACTGTCTCTAGCGTTCTGAGTAGAATTACTCTGTAGGAGTCTATATATATATATATATATATATGTGCACGAGAGCGACTCAAAAATTATTTAGGTAGTCAGCAGAATGGCGTTATCGCTTTTCCCTAACGAACAACAGATAAGAAAATATATTGTCGCACACGACTGCGGCTGTTTCTCTAACATCAGTCATCACTCAGAGTCCAGTTTCGTTCAGTGTGACTTAAAACAACCGTATACGCAATTATTTCTGGAGCTGCGATCGATTGAGAAGGTATGTCTTTCTTTTGTTGTTTTGTAGGCAGAAACGATGATGCCAATTTGTATGGTCGCTTAGGTCAGGTGTGGTTGTTACCAGAGGAGATTCAACCGCAGGAGCTCATAATCCTCACTTGTAATGATCAAACAAGTGCAACAACATGTGTTCATTAGCAGACATTTTAAGCTGATACTGCGCGGAAGTGTTTGCTGCAAAAACATTCTGTATGCTCGCCCTTTCTCGGAGGAGTCTTTCAAGGAGAGAGTCTCCTTTCTCCTTCTATATAGGTATATATATATATATACATATGACGCATGCATGTCGTCGTAGTTGTCGAGGTCTCACTAACGGTGGTAACGGTGACACATTAGTAAATACGACATGCGTATGTTCATAAGAAGAGATTATAAAAAAGAAAACGATACATTAGAGAAAACTGAGGGGCAGGAAGGAAATCAGTGCACGGCGTGTGTTCGTAGGGGACGTCAGGTTCGCGTGCCGACAGCGATGCCGTCAATATACGGCTTCTCAGACAGAACAGCCCGATACGAGGTATACGATCATTCCATTCGCGGGCCTGGGGGCCTCACTCAGCTTGTGCTATGGGGTGTCACTGAAGCTGTTTGAGTATGCATATTTGAGAGATGAAAAGGAAAGCCTGTGCTCATCGAAGAGATGGTGTTTGTGAGTTTGCTAGTTGGTTTGCTGCCTTAGCTCTCGTTTTTATCTACCACTAATATGTATACTTGTATGTGTAACCTAATATATTTATATATATATATACATTTCTCTTTCTCCCTCTCTCTCTCCCTATATATATATATATCTCTCTCTCTCTCTATATATATATATATATATACATTTCTCTATCGCTAGCGTAGAGTAATATTGACACACGAACAATGAAATCAGCGTCGTCAGCAGTAGCACGAGCAGCAGCCGCCGTTCTCGTAGTAGTAGTAGTAGTAGTAGTAATAACAGTACTCGTGAAGCCTTCGTGAGGGAAAACAAAAGGCGAGGCCGTCGCTAGCCGAGGTCACGAAACCCGGGCCGCCGGCAGGAGAGACGAGCTACCTTTGAGCCAGCTTTGGCTGGCGCTGTCGACATCGTACTATATCGCAGCAGCAGCAGCAGCACAAAAACATCGGCGGCACCAGCCTATTCCGCTCCGGATGGCCAACACGGCGATGATGATGATGATGACGATGACGACGATGAAGCTTGTAATGATGATGGTGGTGGTGGTGGTGATGATGATGATGGAGGTGAAGACCACTGTAGTGAGGGTGGGGTAGAGTTGGCGTGGATCGTTGAGAGAAAACACTCTGTAGAATTAGAGAGCTGACTCGGCTAAAATGAAGCTGAGCCGCGCCGAAAAATGGCCAGGCAACAACGTCGACCGCCGTCATTACCACCACTACCACAACAACAACAACAACACCAACAATAACAACAACACGCAACAACAACAACAACAACAACAACAACACCAACAAAAACACACAACAACAAGCTGGCGTACCGCATGAACAGTACAACTTCCTTTGTTCCTTTTTCTGTTTGGGTCTCGTGCTTTTGCCGAAGTTCATCGCGCTACCACTTTGTGCATCGATACACACACCAGGACGACGATGACGCCGATGACGACACCCGGACTGGTCGTCAGCTGCTCCTGTCCATAGTACCTAATATGAGCTCTGAGAACGCTTTGAGGATAGCCTCCTGCTGCCTCCCCTTGACGTACAAGAAGGTCTCTCTCTCTCAGACACACACAAAATCTCTTTTTCTTTCTCTCTCTCTCTCTCTTGCTGTCCTCATCGATGAGCCACTCGTTCGCAGTAGTAGTATTGGTACAAATAAGATACGAGAGTACCAGTGTTGCGAGCAATGTGAGATCAGAACTTGACTCGAGGTTGCTGCTATCGACTCCTCGGGTCTGTCAGCAGGCAAGCGCCGCCCACTTTAAGGATACCACCTCGAAAGTTAGTCCGTGCTGGTTGGGCAGTTGAGCTGCATCGTGTCTCGGAGCAGGACTGCAAACGAACACCTATGGCTATCGCCGTATTCCGTCTGAGATGCTTGTAGACAGCTATATATATATATATATATATATATATATATATATTAGTGTCTATGAAAAAGTGCTCTGAAGCGCCTTAAAGCGTAGCGCTTTTCACCCACACCAGCTTCTAATAGGCAGTTTGTTTTAGCACGTCTAGCCAGGGCAAACAGAGAGCAGTAGAAATCGCACTTTGCGAAGTATCCATGCAACAATATACGTCTGGTGAAACTCTAGACTCGTCGAGCCGACAACTCTAAGCATAACCATTTTCACTTGTGCTTAGTAAAGCAGAGAGTCCAAACCCTAGAAGAATTGAGTGCGGTAAGGTAAGCAAAGAGAGGATCCATCTCCTCCATGCGAGGAGGTGTTTTAGATCCAAGTTGGCCATGTGTGCTAACTGGGCGAGGGCTATTACCCATACTCTCATTCTAGAGTTGCTCGTGTGAATTAGGTTGTCAGTTCCATGATCATTTTTGCATGAAAAACTGCAAAATGTTTGCCACATCAAGCAGGCAGCGTGTCTCACAACGAGAAGCACGGGTAAATACAAAAAGCTTTTCGACAAGTAGCCTATATCTGCAACAGCCTTCATTCTGCTCGTGGTTGGCAGTGGCAAGTAACGCTCATCCTGTCAAATCCCCTGGAACGACGTGTAGACCTAAACGACAGTGTAATCTATTTCAGTGCACCATGATACTGGTAACCAAATGGTATTGTATAATAATCGATTGGGTACCCGAGACAATGTCACCTATAAACACGCAAACGTTAAAATAGAAAGCATCAAAACGTTACACACTCCATCAATGCGCAAAATGTGTGCGTTTTTTAGGTAGAACGTTTTTGTGTTTAAGGTGTGTGCAAAGCACCATTTTTCTTTATATGAAAGTGTAAACACGGCTTAACTATAATAGCAGTTCCATTGGATCATATTTGCATAAAATAAAAGCACCTTTATTATCACATAAACGGGTGTATACTGTAACACATCAAATGTAACGTAGCATAGTTTCTAATACCATGCACTTCTTGCATGTACTTATGGATGGTAACACTTCAATTTTTATGGTATAAATAAACGAGCCTTTATCTTACATCACTACTTGCACCTGGAAAGCTATACGTTTATCCGAAGCGTCAAGACCTATATGCAAATATTCAAGTCTTCGTCATAGCAACACACGTTTACCACAAGAAGGTCCATGCGTGCGTATATATATAGATATATATATCTGGGCAGACTCGGGCGATAGCCTTTTCTGCAAAATGCCCTTAATAGTTATAATTGTTTAAAAAATATAATTGTGGACATTTCAAGCTTAATGAGAATTTACTAAATGTAAATAAAATTGCCGTATAAAACGGCCCCATAAAAATATATATATATATATATGTGTATGTATGTGGTTTAACAGAGAGTACTATTGTGTATTTTCAACGCATTGTCAAGGTGTTCGGCGTGCGGCTTCTACTAAAATAGGGGTTCTATCTTATTATAGTCAACTACTACTAAAACCAGTTCTTCCCCGTTTTAAGAATTTAGTAGAAAAATATTTGCCTTGTATAAATAAACGCAAGTGTAGTATTGCAGTGCTCTTTAAGCGGATTCATTCAGACAATCATGTGCTTAGCTCACGGATAAACGCAAAGTTAAAGCGGACATTTTAACCAAATGGAAGCTAGATAAATGCACCATGCTGCCTATAAACAAGCAAAAAGTGAACCAAACTAAAAATAAGCCTTTGCTGTAAGTACAATTATTACTACTTTTATGACTGCCACCACTATTGGCCTAGTGTGATCGTTTAACTTCACTTCTAAAAAATGCATCCAAGAATTTTAAATTCAAACTCAAAGTGGCTGCCAGCGCCGTCAAGTTCTGCTCGGTGGACGCTCGCTTTTAACGCTAACATGAAACGAATGTCTATATTACATCATCGTCCCAAAACCCGGCATCTCAATTAGTAGATGAATTATTAATCCCCAACGAGTAAATTCTGTCTGTTTAGCCAATACCTCAGCAAACACCGCCACTATCAGAACACTTCCTGAGGGTGAAGGCGGGTGCTTGATTCGTTGCGTGCGGTGCTATGTGAGCCTCTGTGTCTCCCAGACGTCGAATAAGTGGCACTCGAATCGCGTGAGAGCTCCTCATGTCGAAATTAGCTGACCTTCGCGCTAGCCTGAATTGATAGTACTGCCTGGTTGGTGAACAACAATAGCGATGATGACGATGACAACAGCAACAACAACAAGAACACCCTCACCTACATCAACACCGCCGACACGATACGTAGCAGCAGCAGCCTATCTATGTAAATAATAAATTAACTACTAAACAAACGAGAGACTTCGATCGTGCCGAAGATGTCTATGATAACTAATGGGACTATGCTGGATCGACAACAACAACGAGACTAATCCAGGGGTGAACGTGGTGGTCAACACGTAGGGCATCAACAATGATGCTGACGGCACTCACTAGCGGCCGCCACCACAAAACCTGGCACAAAACCAACAACGTTACGGAATATACTCGCTATGCTGGCACATGCATAACCACGTAATCATCATCAACAGCTTGACCCACTGGGTGAGTGAAGGCTCCAACATCAGAGGGAAATTGAGGGCGAGCGATTGAAACAGAAAGAGAGGTAGGGAGGGAGCGCGCGCGGGAGATGGGAATCTTGTTGATGAAGCCATCACCAGTGCCGACACGTTGCCGCGGTAGCAGCAGCAGCAACTACTTCAGTAGTAGTAGTAGTAGTAGGAGGTTAAGGGTCGTGAGGTTTACGATCAGGATCAGCTAAGGGTGCCGCCCCTCAACCCTCCCGTATGAGGGTCGCAGCATAGCGCAGTAGTCCGTCTACGCGTCCAGCCATAGACTAGTCAGTCTAGCGGCAAACCAGATTCCCATCAAGCATTAATTAAGGTCGAAAGAGATTGAATCTCACTGGCTGGCGGCAGGATACTAGATCCGTGCGCGCGTGTTTACAAACAAACAAACAACAACAACAACAACAACAACGACAACAACAACACGATCACACACATATTCAGTGCGTCTCTGTTGAGTCTGTTCCACAATACACACACACCCACAGAGAGAAACCAACATCGGGGCTAGACATCTAAGAAAAGGTCCGAGGATATCGGTTGCGTCTCGATTGCGGTGAGTAGGCGCAACGTCACACAATCGTCGCACGGCTACTGGTAGCAGGAACATCCACAAAAGTCAGGTACAGATGTACGCCATAGCGTTCTAGTTTTTCTTCTGTTGGAACTCACTTGTTGGACAATACCATAAAAATCAAGTTTGAAGTGTGACGTTTACTCAGACACTTTATTGCTGCGCCATTTATTATCTAGAGAACCAGCGCTCCGTACCTCGAAATGCTATGACTCGCACAAAACGTATTACTACATTGTTTGCTTGGCTAATGACTGTATGGGCACTCAGCAACTCCAAATCGTTGTAGTCTATCTGACGTTTACTAAGGTGCTTTTTGTGTCGGTTCTGTACATGTATGTTTAATAAGTAATAAACAAGCTTTTATATAGCCTATGTGTAAGACACATTAGAAACGATTGAACGAGACCCCGTTTTGTGGCAATAAAGGTTTATTCTATGCTATGTTAAAGAATTAGCAAAACGACTCAGCCCCAGTAAACTCGGTTTGTCGTACCGGAACTACCATAGTTTGCTCATACAACTAGAAAATTCAGATTACGCTTTTTATTTTTCAGAAGACAACCAATTTAATTTAACTATATATATATATATATATATATATATATATATATTTTTTGTACTGTCACGTAACTCTCTTCCAAATGCACACGGAAAGGGTCGTGGATAGGCATACATACATATCCAGCCGGCCTGCCGATGTATGATGCCATGTGGTTTTCCTATAGCAGTGTTGTGTCGGCCGGTCGATTACGGTTCGACCGCACCCCCTGCCTCCCCCCGCCGCCCGCAGGGGTGGCCAAAAAAGGTTGTCAGCTCCCCGTATCGGTCGCATTGAAACCGCAAAAACTCAAGTCTTT